>OY253656.1:0-600000 GCA_958009055.1 Choricystis sp. odSpoLacu1
CCTAACCCTAACCCTAACCCTAACCCTAACCCTAACCCTAACCCTAACCCTAACCCTAACCCTAACCCTAACCCTAACCCTAACCCTACCCCTAACCCTAACCCTAATCCTACCCCTAACCCTACCCCTAACCCTACCCCTAACCCTACCCCTACCCCTACCCCTAACCCTAACCCTAATCCCTAACCCTAACCCTAACCCTACCCCTACCCCTACCCCTACCCCTACCCCTACCCCTACCCCTACCCCTACCCCTACCCCTACCCCTACCCCTACCCCTACCCCTACCCCTACCCCTACCCCTACCCCTACCCCTACCCCTACCCCTACCCCCTACCCCTGGTTCTAACCCTAAGACAACGTAAGCCAACCCACAATAACCCTAAACCCTTCTTGCAAAACCCCGATCGATGCCAAACACTCGGTAAAGCGTCCTGCTGACGACCAGCACACAAATATGAACCATAGTTTAGCTTGACCGCTCTTGAAAAAAAAACAAGCGGGTGGGTCACGGGAGAAGGGCCCGGTCGCTCGCAAGGGCGCGAGAGCCACTTGCGCGCTCTTGCTCGATACCTCCGCAAAGCAGCACTGCTCGTCTGGTTCTCGTGCACTGCAACATTAATGCCGGCATGCTATCTGATGTCGGTTGCAAACAAGCAGCTTGCGGCCCAAGTCGGCCGCCCGCGCGGGCGTGCGCGCAGCCAGCTTTTCTTCCCACACGAAAAAACACACACACCTCTCAAAATCACGCCTTCCGGATGCTCGGCCAGATCTCACAAATTGCATATCGATTGCTGGTTTGTCGGCTTGGACATGAATCGCGGCGCGCGAGATCTGTTCAGGTTGAGGCCGAAAGTGTGGGGCGGCCTCCTCTGGGCGCAGTTGCCCACAGGTCGGCCGTGAGCGTGGACGACCACTCGTGGAGGCCACCTCGATGACCAGTTTGGACGCGCCGGTGACGGTGGCGGCCGTTTTGGTCGTCCTGCGACCCTGCCTTGCAACCCGGCCCAGGTCGGCCGCACGTACGCACGTGCGCGCGGGCCCGCGCGAGCGCGCAGCCCCCTTCTGCGCCCCCGAAAAATGTCGGTGGGTGTGAACACCGTTAAGTTAAAGTCTGGCCTCTCGTCACGCCATCATTGCATCGCCTGATTTGGCCAAGTCAAACTAGGAAACCGTTTTATGACAGCACACACACCGGCGCGCCGCCCTCGCTCTCGTCCAGGAGGTCGCACAAAAGCACGCGGCTCAGGTTTGCGCAAACTTCATGAAACAGGTGTCGGCTCACCGCTTCCACGGATGAAGCCACCCAGTTCGGGGCTGGCTGCAGCGGGCCGCTGAATCTGCGCGCGCGCCGGGGTTCAAGGGGGGGGGGGGCCAACCTGAGTGAGTGTGACTTTCACGGCGCGCGCCGTCACACCAGGCGCGCGGCAAGTCGCCAACGCTCTGAAAAGTTTTATCGCAGGCCGTGAGAGAGCCTCGTCACAACAACGACTCGCCTGCCTGGTCATCGGGGGGTTGTTTTTGGACTTTTGGTCTTTTGTGGGCCGCGGCGCGGCTGCGTGGCAAAAAAACGCGTGCCAGTGCTTGTCACTTGATTCTTCGCACCCACCGCCGCCACAGGGCGTGCTGACGCCCCGCTTGGGTGTGTGTGTGGGCGGTGCAAGAGAATGGTGGCTTAGAAAACAAAAATTGAGCCGACATGGCCACACACGCCCTCGCGCACCCCAACAACGGGGGTGCGCGCCGGCGCCCGCGCCCGCGCGCCCGCGCATCTCTCGAATAACTGCGGCGGGGCTTCTCTTCCCACACAACCACCTTTCTCTTTCCCCGCTGCGCCCCCGTTTAAGCAGACGACACGCCTCTCCCCGTTTCGCGCGAGACTTGAGACACACCATGGGCGACGACACCCAGGTGAGGAAGGTGGGAGTGGTCGCGGCGGCGGGGTGCGCATCGAATTTCCCCCCCCCCCCCCCTCTCCCCCCCCGGATGGCGACCGTCGCCCCACCGCGCGCGCCCCCTCCTGTGGGCGTGAATGCGTGAACAACATGGCCCGACTTGCAAGAGGCCCGCCATCCGGGCCGGTTTGGCGGGTTCGGTCGCATCAACACACCCGCGCCCGCGACGACAGCCCGCAAGAGCCGACGTGCACCACACACTGTGGATAACCGCCTCGATAGCGGCTATCGAGGGAGAAGAAGACTCGCCCCCACACCACCATCAGCTCGCCGCTTTGCCATCACCACCACACCCCCGCCCCAACTATTTCTCCACACCCAATCCAGAGCAATCTTGACGACGGACATGCCGTCGTCGTCGTCGCCCCGCTTCCCGCCACGCTGCGCGCCACCGCTCTGCCCCCCAACACGCCGACCGTCGCGTCGGCCAAGCTCGTCGCCTCCCTGTTTGCTCCCGCGACCTACAAACTCGTGCTGACGCACGAGTGCGCCAACGCGGCGTGCCACCTGCCAGAGTGTCACCTGTGCGCGCGTGCCGCGCGCAAACGGTGCAGCGGCACGACGACGCCCATCATCGATGGCGGCGTGCGCTCTCCGTGCGGCGCCACCATGAGCGTGGACGTCATGCGGGATGGACGCGAGGTCAGCGTGACGGACGCGCCGCCGGGGACGTGTGTCCACTTCTTTCTGGTCCACGGCGAAGCGTACGACGCGGCCGTCGTGCGCAAAGACTGGGCGCCTCCCCAGGACGACGTGGTGCCCGCGTTTGTGACTGTGCAGTGGGCGGCGCCCACGGACAAGACTGTGTATCACGCGCTGCCCAAGCGCAGTCCTCGGAAAGCGGCGCCCGCCCAGTCTTCGACAGCTGCTGCTGGCTCGTCGTCGCACGCCGTCCTTGATGGATCGTGGCATGGCGTCCCGGACGGTTTGTCGCACGCCGTCCACGATGGTCTGTCGCACGCCGTCCACGATGGTGTGTCGCACGCCTTCCTCAACGGCTCGTCATCCACTGTCCTCAATGGTTCGTCCTCCACCGTCCTCAATGGTTCGTCACACACGCTCAAAAAAAACAATGCGCACCCCACCAACGTGCCTGCGTCCACTGAAACCAAAGAAAAGACGCAGCCGGGAGGCGAATGGAACGTGCGCCCCGTCGTCAGCGGCCGAGTCAGGTTGATCGCGGCGCTGGTGGACGCGTCCACCGGGGAACTCAACTCGCGCGTGACACCCGCAGTCAGCGAGCCTTTCGTTATCCGCACGCAGCCCAAGCGGCTGGTCAAAACCAAGATTGCGCGCATGGTGGACTTGGTGACCGTGCTGCCAGGTGAGAGGTGGAGGTTAGGGGTGGAGAGAGGCACAGGGTGGGAGACGGCGGACGTCACACCATCGCGCGATCGGTCAAACAGTTGCGCGCGTTCAAAAACGCGTTGGTTTGCGCCCACGGCACGTGGTTGTGTTTGTTGAGACGCTGCCTCGGGGGTTGTGTTCCCAAACTAGTGGTGGAAAAAAAGCCAACCCACTCCACTCCACACAGGCATCGGCGTCGTCGCTGCCAACCGCCTCTCCCGCCTGGCCCAGTTGACGCCCGCCATTGGGCTGCCTCCCGACCTGCACTCGATCCACACCGTCGGGGACATGAAGCAGCTGGCCGCATGCTGCGCGTGCAACCAAAAGATGGACGATGCTGTCCGCAACGCGCTGTCGCTGGCGCGGTCGGTGTGGAGCAAGGCCAAGCACGCGGCTGCCGCCGCGGTGGAGCCGGACAGTCGGTACGATCTTTTGGAGAGGGAGTTGAGAGATAGAGAAACAGGGGGGAAAGCCTGTGGGGGGGGGGGGGGTGGATGCCGCCATGATGGCGACGGCATGGGGCGAGCTCGACCTTTCTTTTCTTCTCTTCAACTCACCCCCACTCCACACACACAGGCTGCGCGTTTTCCACACCCACGCTCCCACCTACGCCGCCGCCGTCTTCGTCTGCACCGACGGCATCGTCAACCTGAGCGCCGCGGTCGCTGTGCTGGTTTCAGAGGGTGGCACCTTCAAACTGGTCGACGTCGACGACGTCATGTTCGACCTGGCCTCACTCGTCAGACGGGCCAAACTCGCGTGGTTTCAACCCGGCCACCCCGGCTGGGACCTGGTGACGTGCGCTGGCGGCCGCACATTCAACAGCGTGCGCGAGTTGCGCAGCTACATGACTGAGCAGGTGGTGGAGAGCGCGCCGATGCTGCTGTAGCATGTGCGCGGCACCCACGTGCCTCTGAGCAAATGATGCCCTGGATGGCTGGCCCAACTTGGTTGTCACCGAGACGGCATGGTTTGCAAACGTGTCCGTTTTCTAAGCGTTGTGGTCGCAGTGCGGCACGCCATTTTTCTCGTTCTTCTTTCAAAGGGAATGAAAAGGAACTCGTAGTGTGGAACTTGTCGTCCCTCTCGCTCTTCTTTCCTTGCAATAGTTTGTTTAGGAGTCGTCCCTCCCCCCCCTTTATTTGTCAATGATGATTGAATTTTTTTTATGAGCGTCCTCTGGACTCGTCCCCACACCCCTAATCCCGCCACCACCAAAACCTCCCCTAATCCCCCCACCACCACCTCCCCTCCCTCCCTCGGGCCCCATCAATTTGCTGAGTGGCGCTTTGGACCCCTGACGTAGGGACGGCAAGCCGTTGCCCCTTCCCTACCGTCAGCGCACCTTCTTCAGCACTCGCGCCCACGCACCAAACTCGCCCGCCCTGCCTTCGTGCAGCCCCCCAAACTCGATGGCGTCGCCCACCCGCACGTTGCGCGCAAACCGAGACCACTCACCACTCAGCTCGCCGGTGACCGTGTTACCGGAGCGTGGTTTGTATAGCACGACATACTTGTGCCCTGTGTCGGCGTCCACCAGCGAGGCGGGAAGGCGTTGGCCGAGTAGGCGACATGCGTTTACCGCGTTTTCATCAAAACCAAACAGGCGTGCCAACAGTTCCGTCACAAACATGCGGCGCCGGTATGTGGTGGAGGTAATTGTGCGTCGAATAGTGGTGGGTGGGGGTGGAGGGGCTGAGTACGTGGGAGCCAGATGTGTCAGCTGACTGCAGTCGGTCGACGCGCCGCCCCCAAATCTAGAGCCGCCTCCATCATGCAGCCCACTCAGCACAGAGGCAGCCAGAGCAATGTCAAACACCAGACTGCTGACTGTGTCGTGGGGCAGGCGGTTTGCGGGTGGTGGGATGCGCTGGTGGACGCCCCCAGAGTCGAATTATGATGGGCCATGTGGACAGAATTTCATCAAAGAGCAGGGCTGCTCTGTGGGGTGTTGGCCGTAGCAGAGGGTCGAATGCGATTTAAGGGCTAGGAAAAAAGCTGTATTCCGACGTGCAAAAAAGATTTAAAAACAAAATGCTGTTTTCGCACAAAACTTTTTTGAACCACAAAAACGCCATGTCTCTCTCCGAATTCGACAGCCCACTGGCGGCAGCATCCATCGACGCTCTAAACCCTCAATTCTGGGATGCACTGACCAAACGCTGTGCCGAGGAGGCTGCTGGGCTCACGCTGGTGGCGATGTCACAAGACGCTGCAACAAACATGTCACCACCACCACCAAAACGATGTGTGCGGCGTCGCATAATGTGTCTGCCGTATGTGAGGCGACTACAAGTGACGGGCCAGATGGTGCGTGTGCGGATGTGGGTGTGCGTGAGAAAAAAAAAGACATCACTCGCAGGTCACCAACCCCACACCTCACACACACACACAGGCCAACACGCTGCTGCCAGACATTTCAACCCACTTGCCACGGGACAGGATGCGCGCCCAGTGCAATCGCACCTTTTTCAAACGAGAGCTGACCATTGTTGACAGCCACAACTCTCCGCACACTGTGACGTACGAGTGCTCGGTGTCGTCGGGACAGCGCCATGCCCGGTTGTCGGCTGGGTGGGGCACACTGATGCGTGGGTTGGGAGCGGGACTGGGGGACACGATTGTGTTGAGTCTGCACGGTGACCGCAACGACTGCGTGCTGCACGTCGACCTTGAGCGCGGGCGTGGCTGTCATTGACGCCACGTCGCGACGCCCCAAAACACAGGCAGGCGTGTGTAATGAAACAAATGGTGATGGATGGTGGCCCTGTTTTAGGCGATGAGAGGAGGCAGGCGCGCGCTCGGCCTGCCTGCGCGCGCCTGCCTGTGAGGCGTGCTGTGAGGCGTTTGGCGCAAGCAATCACTGGGCCGCGATTGATGATGAAAGAACGTGCCAGTATTTTTTCTGTGTAATTCGACTCCCAGAGAACGATGGGAAGGTGCGAGCTTCGTGAAGAGAGCGAGAGGTCGGGGTTGGAGAATTCTGCCCGCGCGTGCGGCCAGCACGCTCGCGCTGGCCGTCTTTTTTGCAAAGCTCTCTATTTTGCACAGAGCCTCTCCACTCTCTCACCCCCCCTCTTCACCGCCGCAGCAGCCGCCCCGCCGCCGACCTCGCCTGGTCACAGCCTGGATCCACCGTCAACGCCGCCACATAGTCGGTTGCCTCCGAGACGACGTCCCCCAACCCCTCGTGCGCCGCGCCGCGCCGCAGCAACGCTTTCACGTTGCGTGGCTCCGCATTTAACACACCTGACGCATCCACAGCCGCGCCCTCCGCGTCACTAGCGCCCAACCTGGCGGCAGCTCGGTTGTTGACGGCGGCCAGCAAGGCGGGCGACCCGGCCGCCGCGCCCTCCGCGGCGCGCGTGTAGACGGCGATCGCGTCGTCCCTCCCGGTACGCCGCGTTGCCGACATCGCGGTGGGGGTCAGGCAGGGGCGTGTCAACCGTGGGGCGGCGGGCAGCGCGGGCCACACAGCGCGCGCACACGCAGCGCGGGCCACAGCGGCCCCGCCTGGGGAGTCCAGAGTAAAGTCCTTCATGACCATTCGCTGCAACTGCGACAGCGACGAGAGTGGCGCCAGAATGTTGGACGGGATTTGGCACGCTCGCTCGTGAGTGTACCATGCGAGCGTCAACTCTGTCAGAGCAGAGCACGCTGCGACGGGGGCAATAATTCGCAGGAGCGACGGCGGGCATCACAGCGAGACTCGCAGGTCTGACAGCGAGCGCCGCAGATCAGGGCTGCCACCGATCAGGCTGGCCATGGCGCGCGGCGCACGCGTCGTGTGGACCACATCCCCTCGCACCAAGTCGGCTGGGTCTTCGATCGAGAGTTTTTTCATGGCAGCCGGGTGGCGCGGGCGCACAGTGTCGACGTCTGCCAGCATGGCCACGTCGACGCGAACTTCAGCACTCGGCAGCCGCGACCAGTCTGCCACGCGGCGCCAGCGGCGGCACACGCTGTGTAGGGTCTGGTTGGTGCCGCGGGGGGGGGCGGCCGCGTCGACAGAGCCACCCTCGGCAAACACCCGCCCAAAAATATCGTGCAGCATGTCGTCCGGCAGGTCGTTGAACGTGACGGGGGCGGTGTCTGCCATGGCGTGGGGGTGCGGGTTTGGGGGGGGAGGGGCGGGTTCGGTGTGTGTGTCGGAGCGTGAGTAGGCGAGAAAAAAACGAGCGAAGCGTGAGACGGCGGCGACGCGATCTTCAACTCTCTCTGCCTTTTCCTCTCCCCGCTCTCCACCCACCCACCCACCCACACCGACACCATGACCCCACCCACACCACCCACGCCCACCCCCACCCCCACCCCCACCCTCTCCGACTCCCTCCCCACCCTCATCGCGCGCCACGCCAACACCGATGCCGCGACCCACCGCGCGCTGTGCCAGCTGGCGGCCGCGGTGTCCGCCGCCGACCAGGTGTGCAGGACGTGGTGGTGGGGGACACCGCGCTAGTGGTGGGAGCGGTGAGTCGTGTGTGGGTGGGAGGGAGAGAGGATTTGGCAGTTTTTTGGGTGGGCAGGCAGTCGCCCGCCTGCCCACTCTTTTCCCCTCGCCCACCCTCTCCAGCCCCTCCTTCGCCGCCTCACCGTCGCCGACGCCATGTCCGTCACCGCTGTCTACCCTCCCACCGCCGCCCAGCTGACGGTGGACCGGCACTGTGGGTGGCTGAGCGCCGCACCGGCCGACATCAAGCACGCGTTGACGTCTCGCGATGCCGTCGCCTCCTTTCGCGCCTCCATCGGCCGCTTGCACACCATGGGCCTCGTTGTGACTGTTGCCAGCCAAGACGGCTCAAACCCTGTCATCGGGGTGCGGCGCGAGCTGCGGGTGACGTGGGCGGGGAGAGGCGGCACGAGTGCGGGCGCGAGTGCGGGCGCGAGTGCGACTGCGGCCGGCCGGTCGTACGCGGCCCCCGCCCACGACGCGGCGGGGCGCTATAATGGCATCGCCTTTGCGGCGTACCTGGACGCCCTGCGGTCGGGCGGTGTCGTCACCGCTCCTGGCACTGTCGTCGTGACCACCCCTGACGACGCCCCCAAGCCGCCCCTGCCCCCCGCCGCCACCGCGGCGCTCACCCCGGAAAACGTAGTGGTCGCGATGGCTAGGCTGCGCGATGAAGTCGGCACCGCGCTGAGCGAGGGGGTGGGGCAGAGGACGTGGTTCATTGGGTCGGAGGGCAGGGTGGTGTTGCGGGTGGCAGCTGGCAGCGGGGCTGCATCCGGTGCGGCGAGTGGAGGCGGTGGCGTCGCGGCGGGTGGAGGCGGAGGCGACGCGGTGGGTGCAGGCGGTGACGCTGCGGCGGCCGCGGCGGCCGCGACGACGGCAGGCGGGCTGCCAGTCGACCCGAAAGCCACCTCCCCAGCCTCCGCCTCCCCCCCTGTGCCACCCACCACACCGCGGCCGTCCGCCACCACCACATCCTGCTTCACCAGCCTCATGGCTCCAGTGGGGGTGGTTTTGCCGCCGATCACGGCCGACGCGCCCCGCCCGCCCGGCCCGCCGTCGCCACCGGCCACGCCCTCCACGTCGACCCCCACCGCAACAGACACCGTCGCCCCGTCCTGCACCCCGCCCCCCTGCCGCCTGGCGGACCACCCCAATACGTCTGTGGTGAGTTTTTTGGGGGGTGGAGAGGGAGGGGAGAGAAGAGGGAGGACCATGGTTTTTTTCTCCTTCTTCTTCACTCAACCACCCCCTCTCCCCACCCCCCCACCCCAAACCACAGGCCTGGCGCTTCTACGCGCAAGACGCCCCCACCGCCCCCCGCACGCCGTCCATGGCCTCCATCATGAAGGCCAACGGCCTGCTGTCCCACACCCCCACCCGCCTGTGGATGCTGCACAACACTCTGGTGTGCGGCGCCTTTGGCCGCGCGGTGGCGGGCAACATTGTGCGCCCGCCCGCCAGCGTCACCCGGTCACCCTCCGACTGCCTGGTGTCTTTAACCGACACCCTGGCCATCACCATGACCGACGTCCTGCGCTGCGCGGTGGGTGTGGTGGAGCCGCCCGGCGCCACGTTGCGCCGCACTTTGCTGGCGTCGCTCGCACCGCGCTCTCTCGCCGCAGCGCTGGCCAGTGGCGCCATCTCCCGCTTTGCTCAACTCATTAAACTGCTGGCCAGCACCACGGACGCGGTGACCACGCTGCAGGTGGAGGCGGGGGCGGGGTGGGACGCGCTGGAGATTGTGGTGCACGGGGTTGTGGAGACGGTCGGCAGCGACGGGCGCGTCACAGATTACACCATCCTGAGGGAGGACGGCACCATGGACCAGGGGAGGCTGGCGGCATACTGGCGGGCGCAGGGGGTGGAGGCGTGAGGGTTGAGAGAGGCAGGGTTTTTGGGGGTGGGGGTGGGGAAAAGAGTAAACCATCAATTCAAAGGACTTGAGCAACTTGGTTTGAAAACAAACAAACCCCAACACTCCACTTTCACTCCACCACGCTGCCCATGTCCGCCCCCTCCACCCCCACACACACCACCTCCACGAATTCCGCAGCCTGCTCGATGTAGAGCCAGTGGCCACACCGCTCAAAAACGACGCACCGCGCGTCCGGCGCGTTGGCCGCGACCCACGTGCACCCGTCGGTCGGAAAAATGGCCGACCTACCGCCCACAACGAGTGCTTGCTGCGGCAGCACTCGTACAACCAGCCTCCAGTCGGCCTGCGTGTGGTCTGCCATGAAGGGCGGCCAAGCCGTCGCAGTCGGCGCGGGCAGTTTCGGTAGTTGAGTCAACACAGCCGCATCCACCGGCACATCACCCGCCAAACACGCGTCGATGGCGGTGAGCACAGCGTCGACGCCGTCTCCTCGGGCGGCGGCATCAAAGGCGGCGGCGACGCGGGCGGCCAGGGCGGCGGTGCCGCCGACAGGCGGGGGTGGGGGCCCTCCCAGCAGCATGGCCACGTCCGCCAGGGCCAGCCCCGTGCCGACGCTGCGGCAGCGTCAAAAAAGGTGGCGGCCGCCGTCGCCACCGCATCACCATGCAGCGTGGCCGCCGCGCCAGCCCGAGCCCTCAGCGCGGACGCGGCGCCCGCGTCGTGGTACACGTTTCGCGGAGGCGACCAGCAGATGTGGGGCGAGCTCTATGGTTTGATGCGGGTCGCCGCTGCTGTGGTGCCGGGTCGCGACCCTCCCACCCTGGAGAATCTGCTCAACCTGGCGTTCACTCGTTGCGGCCGCCTGTCGCCGTCCAACACGTTTGCCGACGTGCGCGCATTCATAAAAAGCATCGTGACACCGACGAAGCGTGGCCCCACGACCGGCGGCGCCCGCGTCTCCGAAAACAACCCCACCGTCACCATGGGCCGCCGCAACCGCGACCTCATCACCAACGCGCTGAACGCGGCCGACAGCGACGGTCTACAAGACGGCACCCTGTTGTACGACATCGAGTGGCGCGCCGTTTTGGCCGCACTCGGCCCGCAGCGCCTGCTGTCCGCGCTCGCCGTGCGTGCCGTGACGGTCGCGCCCGTCGTCTCCACGCTCAACCTGCCCAAGGGCTGCCACACCCTGGACCGACCTACGACCTACTGGCACCTCATCCTGGCCTTGTTCAAGGTGGGCCAGGGGCGGCGCGGGCACGTCCGCGCGTGCAACCAGCAAGCGCGCGTCGAACTACCGCTCGGCAACGGGCTCTCCATCTTCATCGGCTACGACACCGACTACCTCGCCGTCTTCACCTCTTAACCGCACCTCCTGTGGCGCAGACGGGGACGCGCCCACCCTCCTTTGCGAAGTCGCTGCTTTCGTTTGTGCGGAGGCGGCGGCGCCATCAAAGGGAACCAAGATCGCGGGCGGCGTGCTGTCGCGGCGTGTCACCGGCCGCGCCCTGCTCCCCTACCGCTGGGACGAGAATTTGCAGAACCTGATGGCCCGCGCCATCGCCGCGCTGGGCGGGCAGGCCGCCGTGCAGACGTCCCTGCAGCTGTGGGACGCGATGCGCGCCAACCAGGCCGGCCGCGCGCGCGGGCGCGAGATGGTGGGCGCTGCGGGCGTGCTGCCTCCCACGTGTGGCCCCGCTTCCTGGCGTTAGAGAGGGGGGGCTGGACCTGCACTTTTTTCCTGGCAAAGGCCCCGGCGGTTGGGGTTTCAGGCTCCCCTCTGGCTCCGACCTCGCCGAGTGGTTGGACGCGGCGCGGGCCGACTGTGGTGGTGATGGTGATGGTGGTGATGCTGGTGCCCGCTCCCGTCACGCCGACGTCGCGCGCTTGTTGCTGGGTTTGGTGCCGTACGACACATCGTTAGGTGGGCTACGCCCACCTAACGCCCGCCCCCCGCCAACCCCTCCCACGGCAACGCTACCCCGACCGTCGCCCAAGTCAACGCCCTGGTGGTGGCTGCGCTTGTCACCCTCCAGCGCGCATACGCCAGCTGCACGCCGTCGGAGGCGGTGACGGTGCTGGTGTGCGGAGGGGCGGCCATTTGGACGGCCGAAAACGAGAGCGCAGGAGTGCACGACTCTCAACAACTTTGCGCCCTCTTTTTCACGTGTCCCTCTCCCCAATTCCCCCTCTCCCGACCCTCACACCCTCGCCCGCAATGCGCGCTCTGCGCCACTCCAGTACGTTTACGCGCGTGTGCACACAGAGGGAGTGGGAGGAGGCAAAAGCCCAGGCTCTCGCATCTGGGTCCCACCGCCCCGACGCTCACAATCCCTTCCCCCTCCATCCCCACTCCCCCAGCCCCCGCCACCGCCGCGGTCCACCGCCCCGCAGGTGAGTAAGCAACACGATGCACGCATCCATCGCGCGCATCGGCCCCGCCTCCCGCTGCCTGCTTTCCAATTATTCTCTTTTTTGGTTCGGCAAAGGTGCTCCGGTCTGCGCGCTCAATCCCCGTTTCCTCCCCTCCCACACAGCCGCCTCCGCGTCTCGCGCCACTCGCTCGGCTGTGCCTGCCGTGCGTCGCTCCAGCGATGCCGCCGCCCCCCGCCGCGCTTCCGCCGTCACCCCCCGCACCGCCGCCACCGCCGACCGCGCGGCCACCGCCCCCGCCGACGCTGCCACCGGCGCCAACAACCGCCGCGTCATGATCATTGGTAAGACGGAGAGGGTGGTGTGTGTGTGTTTGGATTTGTGATCAGGGCTCGATCGAGACCTTTTTGGGGGCCACCGCTCCACCCCCCACCACTCACCCCACCCACCCACCCTCTCCTCCCCTAGGCGGCGACGGCTACTGTGGCTGGGCCACCGCCCTCCACCTGTCCGCCCGCGGCTACGCCGTCTGCATCGTGGACAACCTCGCGCGCCGCGGCTACGATGCCGCGCTCGGCATGGAGACGCTCACCCCCATCGCCTCGGCCCACGACCGTGTGCGCACGTGGGGCGAAGTCTCCGGCAAGAACGTGGAGCTGCTGGTGGGGGACGTGTGCGACTTTGAGTTTTTAGCGGCCGCGTTTCAGGGGTTCAAACCGGATGCCGTGGTTCACTTTGGGGAGCAGGTGAGAGAGAGAGAGAAGAGAGGGTGCGGGTGGCGTGTGGCGGAATCATGGCCACACACGCGCGTGTGTGTTTGCGGCGTCACTGTGTGTGTGCTGGGCAGGCGGCCTGCGCGCCCCCCCCGGACGTGCGCGCGCGCGCGCCCCCCCCCGGACGCGCGCGCGCGCGCGCCCCCCCCCCCCACCCCCCCCCCACCCCTCCACCCACCCCACACCCACGCCACACCTCTCCACTCCACTCAGCGCTCCGCCCCCTACTCCATGATCGACCGCGCCCGCGCCGTCTACACCCAGCACAACAACGTGATTGGGACTGTCAACGTGCTGTTCGCCATCAAAGAATTCGCCCCCGACTGCCACCTCGTCAAGCTGGGCACCATGGGCGAGTACGGCACCCCCAACATCGACATTGAGGAGGGCTTCATCACCATCACCCACAACGGGCGCACCGACACGCTGCCCTACCCCAAGCAGGGCAACTCATTCTACCACCTGTCCAAAGTGCACGACTCCCACAACATCCACTTTGCCACCAAGGCGTGGGGGTTGGCCGCCACCGACCTGAACCAGGGCGTCGTGTACGGTGTGGCCACCCCTGAAACCAACGCCCACCCCGGGCTCATCAACCGGTATGACTACGACGGCATTTTTGGCACCGCGCTCAACCGCTTCGTCGTGCAGGCCGCGGTCGGCCACCCCCTCACCGTGTACGGCAGGGGCGGCCAGACGCGCGGCTACCTGGACATCCGGGACACCGTGCGCTGCGTCCAGCTGGCGATTGACACGCCGGCGGCGCGCGGCGAGTTCCGCGTGTTCAACCAGTTCACGGAACAGTTTTCCGTCAACCAGCTCGCCGCCATTGTCGCCCGCGAGGGCGGCAAACTGGGGCTCAGCGTCGCCGTCGCGTCGGTCCCCAACCCGCGCGTCGAGGCGGAGGACCACTACTACAACGCCAAACACTCCAAACTCCAGGAACTGGGCCTCGCCCCCCACCTCCTCAACGACAACGTCGTCGACACCCTGCTCTCCTTTGCCGTCAAGTACAAGGACCGCGTGCGCATGGAGCTGATCAAGCCGGCTGTGGACTGGCGCACGGCGGGCGCCGCGCCCGTGACCAAGAGCGCGGCGGTGGCGCAGTGAGCAACACGAAAGCGGGGGGGACGGCGGGGGGGGGGTGTCAGAGTCTTCACAGAGCGTGCGTGTGGTGATGGCGCCCGAGTTTTTTTACAAGGAGCGTGTGAAAAGCAGCAACAAGAAAGAGAGAGAGAGAGAGATCATGGAAATCTGTCTCGGGGTGGGGTGGGGTGGGGGGGGGGGAGGCGCGTGCGAGATAGGCGAGAGAGTGCGCGGGCGTCGCCGCTTGGTAGTCGACGTCTAAAAACGACGGCACGACTCCCCCCGCGCCGACCCCTCTCCCCTCCCCTCTCCAAAAACACACGCAGCAGCGTGAAGCCAGCGTCACTTCACAAACGTGCGCGCCGCCATGGCGTCCTCGTCCTGGGGCGCCAGCACGGCCGCCACGTGGGTCAGCGCGGCGTCGAGCGCGGTCAGCAAGCGGACGAGGGGGGGCGCGTCTGGGCGGGGGGCGGGGGCCGGCATGTGGGGGGCGGGGGCCGGCATGTGGGGGGCAGCAGACAGCAGGAGGCACAGGCCGTCGTGAAGAGACAGGCGACCGGAGCGCGGGACAGGGAGAGGGCGCCGACGCCGGCGCCGGCGAGCCACGGCCGCGAGCGAGAGAGTGAGCGTCGAAACGAAACAGCGACGTTGCGCACTCTCCCTTTTCTGCCTTTTTCGATGGCGCGGCCCCGCGTGTGGCGACTGTTCTTGCGTCTGGTCGTCCCTCCCCAGCAGCTCTCTGTGTCCCGTCCTTGTGGAACGGACGGCGCGCGTGTGACGTCGTCGTCGTCGCGCGCCCGCATTCCACGATGCTGGGCCGCTTCCTGGGCGCCAAGGTGTGGGGTTGAGGGCGCGTGGTGCCTGTTGAGAGTGAGCTGTGACTGTCTGTTGACGCGTGCGCAGGCTGCGGGGCGCAGGGCGGCCTCTCTGGCCGCCCTGCGTCACAGCTGCGTCGCGCGGCGCAGCTGTGTTTCCAATGCGCGCGCGCGTTTGGGAGCGACCGCCTTTGCCCACACGCCTGCCACCGCCTGCGCCCACGCGCGCCAGCTTTTAATCAAGCTGGAGCATGTGTGTGGCTGGACGCCCAGCTCGTGCTCCGTTTTTTTCTAACAACACTCCCCCTCCCCACCTCCCCCCACAGGGCGCAACTGACGGCGACGACAAGCCCAAGAAGCCGGTCAAAGCCAAGCTGGGCGTCAAGAACGAGTTTTACTTTGATGAAGAGGTGTGTGTGTGTGTGAGAGAGAGGGAGAGAGGTGGAGGGAAGGGTGCGTGCCCGCTCCTGTCCGCGTCCACCACTACCACCACCAACCCTCCCACCTCCAGCTCAAATGCTGGCGCGAGCGTGGCGCCCCGCCGCCCGCAGCAGCAGGCCCGCCTCCCCCCCCTCCATCCTCCGCGCCCGCGCCGTCGGCCGCGTCTGCGCAGCTGCCCGCCGCCCCACGCGCGCCTAGCGCCACGTCGTCCCGGTACGCAGACTCTGGGTTGCTGGGCGTATCCCAGTCGACCGCACCGCCCGCGGCCAGCGTGCTGCCGGTGGTGCTGCCTCGGCCTGCGGGCGGCGGGGGCGCGGCGCCGCCACCCGGCGCCTTTTTTGTGCCGGGGGCTGGCGCGTCTGCCGGCACTGCTCCTGGAGCGACGCTGTTTCAGGTGATACCACGGAAGCCTGGGGGCAGGGGACGGGGGCGGGGGCGTGCTGCTGCTGGCGCGATGGCTCCTCCGCCGCCGCCAGGGGCTGCCACTGCTCACACCCTGTCTGCCTCTGCGTCGAATGATGTTTTGAGTCATCCATCCGCCGTACAGTGGGCTGCCTCCTTTGCAGAGAGCGCGTCATCATCGCCGGCCGTCACCAGCGCGCCGCCCGGGTTTGGGCAGGCTGCCCCTGCGTCTGCGCCTCCAGCCCACACGTCTGCCTCTGCCTGGGCAGCCGCCGCCGTGGCTGCCGGCACCTACACCCAGGACCAGGCGGATGCATGGTTGGTGTCCCTGGGGGCGGGGCCAGCGCAGCAGCCGTTGGCGCGTTCTTCCCGCCCCGCGACGCAGCCGGCCGCGCCGCGCCCGCCGCCCTCCACCTCCTCCCTCGGCTCCTGGGCCCAGGCCGGCCCTACCGGCACCGGCAAGCTGGCTGCACCCGTGGAGTGGGATGCGCCGCCGTCGCCCGCGGCGGCGCCGCCGTCTCCTGTCGCCGCTGTCTCCGACGACGGCTCCAGCGACGACGGCGGCGGCAGCGCGCTGGCCACCCTGGCGGCCGCGGGCCCGCCCACCGCCCCGCCCGGGGGCGCGCCCTGGGTCACCTCGTTTGCGCAGGCTGCCGGTGTGTTGGCGCCGAGTCGGGGGGTGGCGTCGGCGCCTGCCACACCCGCAACGTGGGGTGCGGTCGGCGTCACGGGCGCAGCCTCCGTCCCCGCCACGCCTCTTGCCACCGTGGCCGTCGCCACGGAAGCCGAGAAGCCTGGTGCTGATGTCGGGCTGGCTGTGGCTCTCACCATGCCTGCTGCCGACCCACTCCCCACCGCCCCCCTGCCCGACGCTTTGCCCCACCCTTCCTCACTCGTGCCCTCACCCGCCGCGTCCCCCGCGCGCCGGTCTGCATCATTCGCGCTGCCCCCCATCACCACGGGCGTGCCTCTGTCTACGCCCGTGACGCAGACAGACCGCAGACCGAGGGATGGGACACCTGCCGCCAGCGGTCGTGTGACCCCCACCATGGCGCCCCCTCCGCCCCCTGTCGACGCCACCACTCTCGACGCTCTGGCCGCCTCCCTGGCCGCCGAGCGCGAGCGCGCCGACGCGTTTGCCGCTGAGAACGCCACCCTGCTGGCTGAGCGCGATGACGCGGACGCAAAAATCGCGGAGCTGGCTGCTGATGTTGACGCGGCGCGCTCGGCACAGACGGCGGCAGAGGCTGCCGCCGCCGCTGCTGCTGCCGCCGCCGCCGCCGCCCGTGGCACCCGGGGTGGCGCCGAGTCTGACGTAGACGCCCTCAAACGCCGCGTCGACGAGCTCACGGCTGAACTGGAAGAACTCGGGGGCGACCTGCTGGCCAAGGACGACGAAATCGACTCCCTGCAAGGCGACCTCGTGGCCGCCCGCCGGGCCGCTGCCACGGGGGGTGGCGACGGTGCCGGCCTGCGCGCTGAAGCAGAAGCCCTGCGCGCCGCGGTGGATGAACACAAGCACCACGTGGCCGCGTTGGAGGACGCGCTGGCAGCGGCGACTGTTGAGGTCGATGCCGCACGCGCGGCGCGGGCGGCCTCGGTGGACGGCCAAGTCGCTCAAACCAGTGCCCAGCTGGCTGAGGCGCAGGCTGAGGCGCAAGCCGCGTCGCAGCGGGCGGCGGATGCGGAGGCAAGGGCGACTGCAGCTGAGCAGCTGGTGGCCGACGTGGAAGCAAGGATCGCCGCTGCGGACGAGCGCGCCACAGCCGCTGAAGCCGCTGAAGCCGCATCCGCAGAAGACGCTGCCGCCGCCCGTGCAGCGGCTGCTGCCGCCGACGAGCGTATGGCTGAAGCCAGCGCCGGCGCAGAGGAGCGTGCCGCCGTGGCCGAAGCGCGCGCCTCCGCCGCCGAAGCCCACGCCGCCCACCTGGAAGCCGAAATTTCAAACCACCACCACGCCCTCACCAGCCGCATCACCGAGCTGGAGGGTGAACGCGACGCAGCAGCTGGCGCCGCTGCCGACACGGCCGCGCGCGCCAACACGGCCGACGCGGCGTTGGCCGACGCGGCCGCGGCCGACGCATCGGCACGCGCACGTGCCGATGCCGCTGAAGCCGCGGTAGCGGCGCTGCGTGATGAGGTGGCGGCTGTGAATGATGCGCTGGTTGAGGCGAGAGGGGAGGTGGAGGCGGCGCAGGGTGAGGCGGAAGGTGCGAGGGCGGACGCTGAAGCCGCGCGTGCCGAAACTGAAGCCGCCCGCGCCGACGCCGCCGACGCGCGCGCCCGCCTGGACGACGCGTTGGCGGCTGCTGCTGGTGACGCTGATCAGCGTGTGGCTGCCGCGGCTGCCGACCGTGACGCCGCGGTCGCTGCTGCTGTCGCCGACCGGGACGCTGCCGTCGCAGATGCGCTAGTCGACCGCGACGCCGCCGTCACGGCCGCCCTCGCCGACCGCGACGCCGCCGTCACGGCCCTCGCCGACCGCGACGCCGCGCAGGCCCAGCTGGAACACCTGACTTCGCAACTGGCAGATGCGCTCGCAGAGCGCGACGCTGCATCCGCTGCCGGGGCCGCAGCCACTGCCAAACTCACAGCCGCCATCCGCGCCCCCGCCATCGCCGCAGATGCACCCATCCGCCCCGCCTCGGCTCCATCCTCCGTGTTTGCGCTGGAGACGCAGCTGGCGGAGCAGGCCACCGAGTTTGGCGATCTGTTGGCGTGCCTGGGCCAAGAGTCGGCCAAGCTGGCCGAAGTCAGCGCCCTGGCCGCGGCCGCGGGTGTGGACGTGGACGGCGTGGTGGCGCGCGTGGAGGAGGAGTATGGATTTGGGGAGGACGAGGAGGGGGAGTATGGTGGTGGTGATGGCGACGACGACGCTCTCGCGGCGGGCGCGGTCGCTGCCGAGTATGGCGATGCTGGTGCATACGATGAGTCTGCTGACCCTGCTGCCTATGGCGACACTGCTGCCGGCCCGAGTGATGAGGGCTGGGCGGGGGAGCAAGGCTGGGACGGCGGCGACGACACGGCGGCGGCCGACGATCAAGCCTGGGCGCAGGAGGAGCAAGGGGTCGCCCACGAAGAGCAAGGATGGGCGCATGATGAAAGCGCCGCCGCCGATGATCAAGCCTGGGCGCAGGAGGAGCAAGAAAGCGCGGGCGACACCCACCAAAGCTGGGCGGGCGGCGACGCCGACCACCACCAAGACTGGGCTGATGACGAGGCGGCCGCCGACGACCAAGGCTGGGAAGGTGGCGACGACGCTGCTGTCGCGGCCGACGTCCACGGCTGGGAAGGCGGTGGCGCCGCTGCCGCTGCCGCCCCGGCCGACGACCACGGCTGGGAAGGCGACGACGCCGTCGCGGCCGACTCCACCTACGCTGCCGCTGCTGCCCCGCCCAGCCAGTGGGCGGACGACGGCACGGGCGGCTGGGAGGGTGACGAGGCTGGTGAGGAGACGGGCGCTGGCTGGGAGGGCGAGGTTGAAGAGACGGCGGCTGCTGGCTGGGAGGGTGGGGACGTCGATGCCGACGCGACCGCCGCCACCAGCTGGGAGGGCGACGACGTTGCCGTCCCGGCCGCCGAGGGTGGCGGCGGTGACGACGGGTGGGAGATCGATGAAGCCGCGGTCGCGGCGGTCACCGACGCGGCAGCCGCTGCTTCGACTGCGGCTGCCGATCCTACTGCCAGCGCTGCACCACCTGACCCGTCGACCACCCCCGCCTGGGACGGCTGGGGCGGCGATGACGACGTCGACCTGGACGTGGCTGTGCCACCGCCCCCCCCTCCTCCACCTGCCACCGACGGGTGGGACGCCGACGACGACCTGGACCTGCCCCCCCCGCCCCCGCCCACGGCTGTGCTGTCCATGGGGGGTGGCCTGCCCGCGGCGGGCGAGGAGGAGCTGGACTTGACGGACGAGTGGGGAGCGTGAACAGGGGTGGCGTGAGAGGGTTGTGTGTGTTTCGACACGTCTGCGTGCGTTTGTCCTTTTTCCATCCAGTTTTTTTCCGTGCAACATGACGACTACACACGCTCCCAGTGGAAAGACAGAGACAACAACGGGCCTCGGAGCTTTTTTTATTCAGTCGAAAACCTGAATAAACCACTGGGCTTCGACTGGTCTTTGCCGAAAACCGTTTTTTTTTGCATCACCCGTTTCCCCACCCAAAATAATGAGAAGAAATCACACACACACACACACACACACACACACACACACACACACACACACACACACACAGACACGCACACCCTCTCTCTCAGCAAAACAGGGCGCTCTTGCGCATGATGCGCACAAACTCGGCTTCATCCACTTCACCATCGCCGTCGCGGTCGGCTTCATCGATCATTTCGCGCAGTTCGTCATCGGTCAGCGGCTCCCCCAGCTCCTTGGCCACCCGCTTCAGGTTGGCAAACGAGATGCGCCCCGTCTCGTCCGCGTCAAACAGACGGAACGCTTTGCGCAGCTCGTCCACCGGGTCGCGCGTCGCGATCTTTTGCGCGACGAGGGCGGCAAAGTCGTCATAGTCCAGGGCGCCGTCGGGGGAGGCGACGGAGGCCAGCATGGAGGCGAGCTCGTCTTTGGTGGGTTCGAAGCCCAGGGCGCTGGGTGGGGAGGAGGGGAGGTGGGGGTTGGAAAACGCGCGCGCACACACAAAACAGGCGTCCTCCGTTTCTTGACCCACACACACCACTCACCGCATGGCCACTTTCAGCTCCTTGGCGTCAATGGCGCCCGCGCCGTCCGTGTCAAACAGGTCGAACGCCTCGCTGAGGTGTGTGTGTGTGGGAAAGGATGAGCAACACACCTCGTTTGCCCACACACGCACACTTCCCGCCAAAACACACAACCCTACTCACCGAATCTCCTGCTTCTGCTCCTCAGTCAGGCCGGCGCCCGCGCCGGCAGCCGAGTCGCGGCGCACCGTCGCGGCAGCGCGGCGGTAGGCGGTTTGCTGTGAAGGGAGGGGGGGGAGAGGAGGGTGGAGGGTCGAAGTCGAGCGTTCCTTCTCTCCTGGCATGGCCTAGGCGGCTGGGAGTGGCGGAGGGCGGGGAGCAGGGGCGCACAGCCCCCGCGCCAGCGCGCGCATGCGAAATCGCGCGCGCGCGTGCCCCACTCTCTCTCCCTCCTCTGCAACACGCGCGTGTGCGTAACGCGCGCGCCCCTCAGCTGCCTGCGAGTCTCACCATGGCGAGGGTGTGGGGAGAGGGAGAGTGTGCGGTGGGAATGAGGGAGCACGGACGCTCGAGAGAAACTGGAGTGAAGGTTTTTTTCGTCGCGCGCCGACGTTGTTTCTTTGACCTGCCATCACTCCCACCTCTCCATTCGGGCTTAGAGTCGCCCGCGCTGGCAGCGCACGCAGGCACGCGTTGCACGTCCACACACACACTCTCCCACATACACACCATGCGCCGCCCAGCCCCCCCTCGCCCGCCCCTTCCCGCAGCCACACCCTCCACCACCCCCACCCCCACAAAACACCTGGTCGTCGCGGGCTCCATCAACTCAGACCTCGTCCTGCGTGTCGATCGTCTACCCGACCCTGGCGAAACGCTGGCCGCCCACTCTTTAGCCACATTCACCGGGGGCAAAGGATGCAACCAGGCCGCCGCGGCGGCGCGGTTGGGGCACCCGACCTTGATGGTGGGGCGGGTGGGGGCGGACGCAGCGGGTGCGGGTTTGGTGGCTGCGCTGGAAAGCACAGGGTGTGATACCAGACACGTGCGGCGGGCGGCGGCTGGCACACCAACAGGCACCGCCGTCATCCTCCTCCAACCGTCCGGCGAAAACTCCATCATCATCGTGGGCGGCGCCAACACGGATGATGTGGGAGCCTGGACGCGGGCGTCAGTGCGAGAAGACGCGCTCTCCTCCCTGCCCAACGCGGGCGCCCTGCTGCTGCAGCGTGAGGTGAGTGACGCGACGAACACAGCGCTGGCGGCCGCGGCGGCAGCCGCTGGTGTGCCCGTGTTACTCGATCTAGGCGGCATCGACACACCTCCCCCCCCCGCCCTGCTGGCGTGCGTGCACACCATCTCGCCCAACGAGACTGAGCTGGCCAGAGTGACGGGGGCGCGCGTTGGTGGTGGCGAGGCGGGCGCGGCCGATGGCGGCGCCGTCCAAGCTGCCGCTGAAGCCTTGCTCGCCATGGGCCCCCACGCCGTCCTGGTCAAGCGCGGCAGCCGGGGCGCCATGCTGGTGACGAGAAAAGGGGGGAAGAGTGACGCCACCGTCACTGTTACCACCATCCCCGCCTTTCCCGTCACCCGCGTCGTCGACACCACGGGCGCTGGAGATTGCTTCACCGGCGCATACGCGGTGGCCATGCTGCGTGGGCTGGAGGCGGCAGACGCGATGCGGTACGCGGCAGCCGCGGCCGCGGTGTGTGTCACGCGCGAGGGCGCGCTGCCCAGCCTGCCGACGGGGGACGAGGTGGAGGGGGTGGTGAGAGGGGAGGTGAGGCTGTGATGATTGTGTTTTGTGTAGAAATGGATGTGTGTGGGTGATTTGATGTTTGCTGTGTGGGCGGGGGTTGGCGTAGCGGATAGCGAGAGAAAACAAAAAACATCGACGACAAAAACACGACTCTCTTTTTCCCTCGGCCACCCTCCCCCGCCCTAGGCGCCCGCCCACGCGCGCCAGGTGGCCTCACCTCCCCATCCCGCACACTCCCGCACACGCGCCACACACAGCGCCGCCTCCAATTCCCGATTTCAAAATGGCACACTGTGCGCCGCGCACCCCGCTGGACGTGCTGTCCCAGTACTGGGGCTACTCCAGCTTTCGCACGTGCCAGGAGGTAGGAGAAGGGGAGGGGAGGGTGGAGGGGCGTGTGTGTGAGTCGGTGGTGGGACAGATGCCGCCCCGACCATTGAAACGCAATCGCCGCCCGCGCCACCCCCGCCGCCGCCGCCTTTCACACACACACACACCACCTCTCTCTCCTACTCCATAGCCTGTCATCAACGCCGTCCTGGCCGGTCACGACGCCTTGGTCGTCATGGCCACAGGCGCGGGAAGTCGGTGTGCTACCAAGTCCCCCCCCTCACCTCTGGCCGGTGCGCGGTCGTCGTGTCCCCCCTCATTTCCTTGATGCAGGACCAGGTGGCCGCGCTGGAGGCGAAACGTGTTGGCGCCGCCTTCCTCGGCTCTGCTCAATCAGACAGGGCCGTCATCGACGCCGCCTGGTCAGGCGACACATCCCTCGTCTACATCACGCCCGAGCTGGCGGCCACCGCGGTGGACCGGCTGCGCGCGCTGGCGGCATCGGGGAAGCTGGGCCTGGTCGCCATTGACGAAGCCCACTGCGTCTCCGAGTGGGGCCACGACTTTCGCGGCGACTACCGCACCCTGGGCGCCCTGCGTGCCGCCCTGCCGGCCGTTCCCTTTGTAGCGCTGACCGCCACCGCGCCACCGCGTGTGCGGGATGACGTCGTGGCCTCACTCGGCCTGCGCGTCGGCCCCGAAGCTGGCGACCCTTCCACCACCCGCCGCTTCGTCCTCTCCTTCACCCGCCACAACCTGCACCTGTCCGTCGCCAAGCGCACCTCCAACGCGCCCCGCGACGTGTTTGCGGGGCTGCTGGAGGAGCACCGGTCCTCGGGCCGGCTGGACCCCACGATTATTTACACCATTTCACGCACTGACGCCGAACGCGTCGCATCCGACCTGTCCACCGCCGGCCTGGGCACCTCCATCGCTGCCTACCACGCCGACCTCACCGACCGCGCCGACACGCACGCAGCGTTCATGCGGGACGAGGTGTCTGTCGTGGTCGCGACCGTCGCGTTTGGCATGGGCATCGACAAACACAACATTCGGGCCGTGTTCTACTACGGCGCCCCCGCCACCATCGAGGGCTACTACCAGCAGGTGGGGCGTGCTGGCCGGGACGGCCTGCCGTCGCGCTGCGTGTGCCTGTGGTCTGACGCGGACTGGAGCAAGATTGCGAGTGTGAAGAACCCGGCGTCGCTGTCTGCGGCTGAGCGGGCGGCGTATGATGCCGGCAAACGCACCATGCAGTCGTTTTTGTTGTCGCCCGGGTGCCGGCACGCCGCGCTGCTGGCTCACTTTGAGCCGCAGAACGTGGGTGCGGCGGGCGCGGCCTCCGTCCCTTGCTCCGGCAGGTGCGACAACTGCAACCGCGTCGCCCGGGGCCAAGCCCGCCGCGCCGACTATGGCGCGGATTCACGCCTGCTATTAGCTGCTGTTGCCGCCCTGGGCGGCACCTACGGTCTCAGCAAACCGGTCTCCCTCTTACGCGGGTCGCGCGGGCGCGACCTCGCGCCCTGGATGCTGGAGAAGCTAATGCCGTGGGGCCCGCCCGGCGCCCGCCTGCACGGGGCCGGCACCCACAAGTCGGTGGACTGGTGGAAAGCGCTGGCGGGCGGTTTGCAGCATGCGGGGCTGTTG
The DNA here is from genome assembly GCA_958009055.1 of Choricystis sp. odSpoLacu1. NCBI lineage: Eukaryota > Viridiplantae > Chlorophyta > Trebouxiophyceae > Choricystis > Choricystis sp. odSpoLacu1. The sequence goes on from OY253656.1 coordinate 23,938, forward strand.
CGTGAGGAGACGCGTGCGATGGGCGGTGGCGGAGGTGGTGGCGGCGGCGGACGCGCCTACAGCGCGGTGGCCGTGACGCCCGCTGGCGCCGCGTTTATGGCGGCGGGAGGCGTGCTGGAGGTGGACGTGACGGGCGACCTGGAGCGACTTGACACGAAGAAGGAGGCGGCGGTGACGGCGCCCGGCACCACCGCCCCCCGCTCCTCGCCGTCCGCCAACGCCGCTGAAACCAACCGCCTGTTCCGCCACCTGCAGGAGACACGCGCCAGTATCGCGGCCGCCTCGGGTCAAGTTCCGACACTCATCGCCTCGGACGCCCTCCTCCTGGCCCTCGCCCAATCCCGCCCGGCCGACCCGCGCCACCTGCGCGCAGTCGACGGCGCGCACGCCAAGTTTTGCGAGCAGCATGGGACTGTGTTTGTGGATTCTGTGGTTCAGTTCTGCAAAGCCAGCACCGTGTTAACGTTGGGCATCGACTGGCAGCTGGTGAGCGACCAGCGGCGCGCGGCCGAGGTGGCTGCCGGCGGCAGCGACGCCGACACCGCCACCAAACTGGCTGGCGTTGTTGGCGAGGCCAAAGCGGCGGCCACGACAGCTGCCTCCCGCTTCGCAGCTGGCGAATCAGTGGCCGCCATCGCCTCCACCGGCCGCGACAAACCCATCCAACCATCGACTGTGATTGGTTACATCGCTGCTGCTGGCGCCACGGGCGCCGCCCCAGTGGACTGGCGCCGCCTTGTCACCGAAGCTGGACTGACCCGCCGCGCCGCTGTCGCCGCGGTGGACGCCGTGTCCCGCCTCAAAACCGTCAAACGGCACTCGGTGATGGACATTTTACGGGACGCGGGGCGCGTGTGTGGCGTGGAGCTGGACTATGGCCAGGCGAGGCTGGCGGCGGGGCTGGCCATGGCGCGGGTGATGTGGTTTGGGGAGAAGGAGGTGGAAGGTGAGGGTGGTGGTGAGGGTGGTGGCGGCGCGGCGGCTGTTCCGTCCGTCGCCGCCCCTCCTCCCCCCAAACCTCTGGCCGCCTCGTCCCAGCTCAAGCTGGCCCCCATGTTCTCGGCCGCCCGTCGGGAGAAGCCGGGTGAGGGTGGTGGCGCCGCCGCCGCCGCCGCCACCACCACCACCGCCCCTCCTCCCCCCAACCCACTCGCCGCCTCGTCCGCCGCCCGCCACGACAAGCCGGCGGCGGAGGCGCCTGCTGCCAAGCGTGTGCGCGGTGAGGAGGAGGAAGAGAAGAAAGCGGTGGCTCCCGCTGCTCCCCCCCTCCACCCCATCACCGCCACCTCGGTCGCCGCCTGCCTCCAATCCACCGGCCCCACTTCTGCCGCCAAACTCGCCACCGACCTGGGGGCCGCCACCCCCACCGCCAAAGCCGCGCTGGCGGCGTCCCTGCGGTCCCTGGTGGGTGACTTTGTGGTGGTGCGCGACGCGCCGGGCGGCGTGGTGGCGGGGGACGATGTGGATGTGGGGGACGGGGTGGTCAGGTACCGCCTGCTGTGAAGACAGAGGAGTGTGTGTGCGTGTGCGCGTGTTTCTTCTGCTGTTTTTCAGGGGCGGGGGTGGCCACTCCCGTGGTCGCCACGCCCGCACGGCTGCCCCCCACATCCTCATCGCTGCCTCCAAACTGGCCCCGCCTCCGCCACCCAAGATACTGCCTGCTGTGAGAGGTGTGGAGTGGTGTGGTGTGTGTTTTCGTCTGCTTGTTTTCCTTTCGTTCGTCTGTGTGTGGTTTGTTGCGTCTGCTTTGATTTTTTTTTCGACGAGAGAGAAGGGCCGACGTCGACGTCGAACCACACTTTCCTCCCCATTTGTCACGCGCCCCTGCCCCCCTCTCCTCTCTCTCCTACCACATGCCGCCCGACACACGGGCCTGCGTCTGACAGTGCTCACAACGTGCTGCCCTCCCTTCCCAATGCAGCAACTCACGGTTGTCTCCTCCCACTCCGAAACCGCTGCCCTCCACTGCCTCACCTCCGAAACCCAAAAACCACCCCTCCTCATCCTGCACGCCAACGGCTTTGGGTCCGCCCTCTACGTGCCCATGGTCAATGCCGACCTGGCCACCCACCACACCGTGTACGCGCTGGATGCGCCTGGGCAGGCGGCGTCGCTGAGGCGAGCGGCGCCAGGCACACCAGGTGCCCTGGCGGCGTACCCACACCTGGCGCTGGCGGCAGTAGACTGGTTGGTTGGGCGCGGACGAGTCAAAAATGGTGAGTTGGGGTGTTGGTGGTGGCTGGGGCAGAGAGAAAGAGTGTGTGTTGCCATCGACCCCCCCTCCACCCAACCCTCAGTCCTCTACGCGTTTGGCCACTCCGGCGGCGGCCTGGCCGTCATCCTGGCCGCCCTGCACCGTCCTGGAGTCTTTGCCGGCGTGTACTTATATGAGCCTGTCGTGCTGCCGCTCCCGTTTTTGGCGACGACGACGCTGCTGGTCGCGAGCGCGCGGCGGCGGCGCGCGACATTTGCTTCCCGCGACTCTGCAGCCGCGATCCTGGCCTCCAAGCCGCCCATGGCGGGCTTTGATGCGGCCGTGTTGAAGGCTTATGTGGACACGTGCTTGGTGGAGGAGGACAATGAGTCGTCGCCCTTCATCACCCTGGCCACCTCCCCCGACAACGAGGCCGCCGTCTACAACGAGGCCGCCGACTTGGGCGCAACCGCTTGGCGGGGTCTCCACACACTCACCACCACGCCCTGCACCATCGCGGGCAGCGGAGATGGGGGGCCGTTGGCCCAGGTGGCGGGGGAAGCGGCGGTGGAGGCAGGGGCGCGATCAGACACGTTTAGAGAGTTGACGCACTTGGGGCCGTTTGAGGCGCCGGGCATGGTGGCGGCCAGGGTGGTGGTGGCGTTTCAGAGGGCGAGGTTGTGATTGCGGCCGCCCTCGACTCGGGCAGGCGGCAGCCGCACCGGCAGCCGCGCTTAAGGATCTTGCTGTCGTGATGTGAAAACATAACTTCAAGGGAGTGTGAGCGTGCGTTTTGGATGAAGAGAGGAGAGAGAGGAGGGCAGGCAACACTGTTTTTTGTTTCTCGCGTGTATGAACCTTAGGGGCCCCTAAAGAAAGGAAGGATGGGCCTGGGCGGTGGCGGCCAGGAACAGGCGGCGGGACGGGAGGAAGTGCTCTCTCTCTCGCGCGCAAAGAAGAAAGCGACCACCCGCAACCACGATCACGCACCGTTTGCAACATGTACTCTTTGCAACATGTACCTCTAAAAATGCGAAATGTACGTCTAGCAGGCCGCGTAGCTCAATGGATAGAGCGTCAGACTACGATCCAACGTCGATGGATTCAGGGATCAAGTCACAGCAGTTCGTAATCATCTGAAGGTTGCGCGTTCGACCCGCGCCGTGGTCTTGACCTTCTTTTGGTCTTGAACGCTTATTTTTGGTGTCGTTTTTGCTCTAGAACGCCTTGCTGTGTTCTTGGGGGGTTTGGGGGGGCGCGACCGATTTTGGGAATTTACCAAATGCGACCACCTTTCACCCACCACCACCCGTCTCCCACCTTTTTTCATACACGTGCCGCACACAGGCGCGTGCGCGGTGGCGTGGAGGTGGCTCGGGTGGAGAGCCAGGTGTGGTCTGCGAGTGTTGATGGGGGGGCGTGAGCTCACAGTGGTGGGAGGGGCGGCAGTTGAGGCTCACAAGCCGCACAAGCCGACGGTGGTGTGTCTAATGGATCGTGGTGCGGCTTGCCCTCTCTTTTGGATGGGGGTGGCGGGGGGGGGGGGGGAGTGGGACGGGTTGTTGGAGTGAGGTGTGTGGGCGTCGCTCGTCGACGCACTCCTATCCCGCGGCCGAAATCAACCCTTGCGTTTCCTCTGCCGCCTTCCACCCAACCATGTTTTGATCGCGTCCTATGCAGTGCGTGTCACAAGCAACAACAACCAGAACCCCCAAACAAACCAAACAAAAAACCAAACGCGCGCGGCGACGGGGGGGACGGACAGGTCCCTCCGCCGTTTCACCCCCTCTGCACACACGCCCATCACCCATCCACCACCGACACCGCCACCACGTCCCCCGCGCCCGGCACCCCCGCCATCCACTCGAGGGGAGCCTCTATGAAGCGGGTGGTGAGGCGCGGGTGGGTTGAAGCCCAGGCCGCGTAGCGCGGGGCGCCGGGCACTTTGATGTTGTCGGCCACGAGGACGGCGCCCCGCGTCAGCACGCCCGCCGCCAGCAGGGCGCGCGCGTCCGGGGTGTAGGCGTCTTTGTCGTGGTCGATGAAGACGGCGTCGAACTGGGCGCCCCCGGCGACCAGGGAAGGCAACACAGAGGGTAGCGACCCAATCCGCAAATCAATCCTGCCCCCAATCCCCGCGTGCTCAAAAAACCCGGCCGCCACCTCTGCGTTGCGGGGAAGCAGCTCCACCGTGGTGATGAGGGCGGTGGGGAGGGCGGCGGCGAGCATGGCAGTGCCAAAGCCGCAGTACGTGCCGAGCTCCAGGATGGAGGTGGCGTTGGCGAGTGCGTCGGTCAGGATCTGGGGTGAGGGGGGAGGAGGAGGGTGTGTGTGTGAGTGCTTTTGAGGCGGTCGCCGTGGCCAGGGGTTGGCGGGTGAGGGCAAGGAGGAACGACGCGTCGTCGTCGTCGTCGCCCGCGCCCGCCTCAACCACCACCACCGTCCAAATCTTCCAAGACCTGCTCGCAGCCGCCCCCATCAACACGCCGCCCTCTCTCTCTCCACCCCACCACCCACCACTCCACCCTCTTACCTTGCCCTTGTCCTCCCCCACGCTCATGAAAAACTCGTGCGACTGTTGGTAGGCGATCGATGCAGCCAGCGCGCCCGGCAAGTCGCCAGCGCGCGAGTTGTCGACCACAGACTGCAGCAGACGGGCCTCCCGTCCATCCACGGGGGCCGCGTTGCCGTCCACCAGCACCTGCAGCGCAAACAGGCCGAGCGACGCCCACTTGCCGACGCCGAACGGAAGCGCCACAGCGGTGCCCAGGAAGCCATGCAGTGCAGAGGATACAGTGGTGCGCAGCGAAGGCAGGGCCAGCAGCAGGAAGAGGAGGGCGGCGGCGTAGCCCGCGGCGGGAGGCGTGCGCTTGGGACGCATGGGAGTGGTGTGTAGGAAGGAGGAGGCGTCGGCAGGGGGGTGTGCACGCCCACAGAGAGGTGGATGTGAAGCACAGTTGTAAGACTAGAGAGGGAGAAGGGAGGGAGGAGGGGCGGATGGGGAGGGAGGGGCGGGCGAGACGCAGAAAAGCGCGTTGGTGCTTTGACGAAAGAAAACACGCTGTCGAAACCGGTGTTGTGGGCAAACCACACAACACGCCTCTCTCTTTTGCCCCTGACGGCGCACGCGGACGCACGCGACGCCACAAGGCACACGCACACACACACACCTCCTCTCCGCCTCCACAAATGCGCGCCACCTGCCCCAGCCTCCCCAAGTCCGCTCCCATCGCCCGCCGCCGCCGCCCTCTCCCCACCCTCACCCGCTCCATGTTCACCGGCATCGTCCAAGGCACGGCGACCGTGGCATCCGTGGTCACTCCTTCGCCCGGTGTGGCCGCTTTGACGCTGCAGTTTCCAGGCGGCGCGCTGGCAGGCGTCCCTCTTGGCGGCTCCATCGCCGTCAACGGCACCTGCTTGACCGTCGTCTCAGTGGATGGCGATGCCGCCCGGTTCGATGTGGTGGATGAAACGCTGCGCGTGACCACGCTGGGCGGGCTGGTGGAAGGCGACAGCGTCAACTATGAACGGTCGGCGCGGGTTGGGGACGAGATTGGCGGGCATGTTGTTTCTGGGCACGTTGCCACGAAAGCCACAGTGATCGACGTGACTCGCCTGCCCGATGGCAACACGTCCATCATGTTCGACGTCCCATCACCCTGGGGCAAGTACATCCTGCCCAAAGGGTTTGTCGCGGTGCATGGGGTGTCCCTGACGGTCGGCGCCGTCAAAAAAACGGGCGACCCCACCACCGTCGCCGCCCAGTTCGCCGTGCACCTCATCCCTGAAACGCTGCGCGTCACGGTGCTGGGGCGGCTGGCCAAAGGAGACGCGGTCAACATCGAAGTGGATGCAACGACGCAGGCGGTGGTGGCTGCAGTTGAAGCGGTGGTGGGGGACAGGTTAGCGGGGTTGGTGGATGCGAGGGTGGAGGAAGTGGTGAGGCGGCTGATGGTGAAGTAGAGAGGAGAGGAGAGCGACGGCGACGGTGGTGGTGCGGCCGCCGCCGCCGCCGCCGCCACCCTCCCCCCACCCTCTGCCACGCCCGCGGCAACCAGCAGCAGCAGGAACACTGCCACCCCCACACCACCCTCTTTGTGTGAAGTAGAGAAGAGAGAGAGAGAATGCAGAAACACTTGTTACTGACACAAAAGCAAACCAACGTTCCCACCACCCACTCACTCTGCCGCCTTCTTGGCCACGGCAGCACTGCGCAACGCGTCCAACTCGGCATCCAGCTCGGCTCTGCGCGTCTCGGGGCGGACATAGGTGAGGTGAGAGGAGGGGGTGGTGCGGCCGCCACCAAAGGCGCCGCGACCGCGGCCGGGCGCCCGCCCTCTGCCATGCCCGCGGCCAGCAGCAGGAGGCGGAACCACACCACCGCCTTCACTGCGCCGGTCCAGCACCACATTCACCGGCCGCCCCCTCAACTCCCTCCCCGCCACACTCAACGCCGCGCGCGCGGCATCCACCGTCGCACACTCCACCAGCGCAAACCCCTTGGGCGCGCCCGTGGGGGCGCGCGCGATGGAGACGGAGGTGACAGTGATACCAGAGGACGACAGCAAGGTCGCCACCTCGGCTGGAGTCGCGTCAAAGTGCACGTTTTTGACGACGACGACGCAGTTGGAAGGTGGTGGAGGGACGGCGGCGGGGGCGGGGGGCGCGTGTGCCGTCGGGACAACAAACACACCCCGACCACCGGCATGCATGAGCGAAGGACCACCCCGTCCACCAACCCGGGGGCCCAGCCTGTCAAACACTGAGGCGGCGGCAGGCGGCGGCGCGGCGCGGCCGCGCACGGCTGCGCGCCCGCGCCCACGCCCACGCCCTGCTTCACCACCTCCCGCCCCTGCGGCAGAATTCTGCCGCTCCCGAGACCGGGACCGGGAGGCTGCCCGGGCGGCTGGCGAGGAAGCCCCCCGCCCGCGGCGCCGGTCAGGGGATGGTGGCGCGGCAGGGGTGTTGGTGGTGGCGTCACTGCCGCCAGTCCAGCCGTAGGCTTGTGCGTTTTGGGCAAGGTGCGAAAACAGCCTGTGGTGGGAAAAGGCACGGTCAGAGAGGCGTGTGGCAAATAAACCGACCGGCAAAAAACACCTCTCCTCCCACCTCATACCATTCCGCAAATTCCACACTTCTCTCCTCCAGAAACTCGGACAGCGCATCAGCCACGCCCGCCGCGTCGCCACCGTCGGCCACGAGCGCCACCACATACTGGGGCAGCGCGTCGTCGACGTCGGGCAGCGCGGTGGCGAGTTCGGCGGCGACGACGCGGTGCAGGGCGTCCCTGGCGAGCATGGTGTGGTGGAGTAGAGAAGAGGAGGGTGGGAGTGTGTGTGTGGGCTCGAGGCGCGCGTGTGTTGTCCCCCCCCAGACATGCCGAATGCGAGGCGAGTTGTGCGGAGAGAGAGTTTTGCTCCAAAAAACGCAAGAAAAATCGAGGTCCACACCCACTCGCCGACCACCCATAGCGTGCACAATCTCCAAGACAGAGCCTGCAAAACAAACGGGAATCTTGGCAGCCCTCCACACCTAGCCACAAACGTACGTCGCTGTGTTTTGCTGCACCCCCCACCCCTCACACACATATCCTCACAGCCACCCCGTTTCACCCATCCACACCCACCACACGACGCGGAAGCATCCCCAGCGTGCTTCACTGGGTGTGGATGATGACAAGGGGGACAGGTGGTGGGTGACTGGTCTCCCATTTTGTTTCTTTTTCGCATTCGGTCAATTCCACCTCCTTCCCCCCCTTCTCTCCGCCCTCTCCCCACCTCCCCCGCATCCCAAACAAGCAAAAAAACATCAAAAGCACGACCGGGGTCGATAGGGAACCTTTAGATGAGCTACGTAACGGAGAAACGGTTTGATCAAAAAGAGGGAGTAGAGAGCGGACGAGCTCAACACACCATTCGCCAGTTTTTCGCGCTCATGCCGCCGTCTCCACCACCTCCTGTCCCCCCCGACCGCGTGCGCGCCATCGTAGACTCGGGCGACCCCCAGCTCCACGCCCAACTGGCCGGCACGCCCGGCTTCTGCTTGCAACCCATGCCATGGACCGACGCGGCAGCCGCAGTGGCAGACGGCAGCGTGCAGGCCCTGGGCCGCTTGGGGCGCGACGCAGAGGGTGTGCGCGTGTACTGGAAGTGGAAGGATGAGGTGAGTGTGTGGAGAGAGGTGTGGTAGTTGACGATGCGCGCTGTCTCATCATCACTCACCACCACCTTTTCTCCCCCAGCTAGACGCCACGTATGCATCCACCGCCGACTACGTCAAAATCCAGTTTCTGGGGTTTAAGGAGGGGCAGGGAGCAGGTGAGAGAAAAGAGGATGGGGAGGGAGTGGGAAGGGTGTGAGAGGGGGTGCTGGGGCGGCGCGTGGCGTGTGTGAGAAGAGCACGCGCGGCTGCGTGCGCCACCAGCAGCTGCGTGCACGCTGTAGGCGAAATAGGAGTGATGCGGGTCGACCGAAGAAAAAAAGCCGGCGCACGTGAGACAAACGCTCACCTCCCTTTTTCTCCTCGCCCCCACCCCCGCCAGACGGCCTCAAAATCGCGACCGCGCCAACCACAGAAGCCGACTCCAACATTGTGTGGCGGTTGAATGTGAGTGAGTTGCAGTTGGAGGGGAAGGGAGAAGCTTTTGGTTTTCCTCCCTTCTCACACTCTCACCACCACCCCCACACCGCTCCCCAGGATTTCCCCTACAACTTCACCCCCGACATCCGCCACTACAACGTGTGGTGCACCCGCCCCCTGCCGCCTGCGGAGCTGGCGGCCGTCGTCGCCCACCACGCGCCCGCCGCGACGCACGACACGCTGAGTTTTGTCAATCCCGTCGCCCTGGCCTCGATTCCATCGGTGTGGCACGCACACGTGCTGGTGAGAAAGAAAGAGTGAGTGAAAGAATGAAATGTAGCGCGAACTGTTTAAACCAAAGAAATCAAAAAATCACACAAGCAGCAGCAGCAGCAGCCCCTCCCCTCCTCTCCCCCCACCCCAACTTCATTCAACCTCCGACCACCTGGCCACGACCGCCGTCTTGACGGGCAGTGGCACGCGCAGTCCCCACGCGGTCGCCTGGCCCTGCAGGACGCGGGTGACGATGGCCGCGGTGGTGGCGGCGGCGCGTTGTCCACCGGTCACCACCTCAACCACCACTTCATCATGCACCTGTAGCACAATGCGGGCGGCAGAGGGGGGCAGGCCAGCAGCAGCATCTCCATCCTTCAAAGCTCCATCCAGCTGCAACAACGCGCCCTTAAAGATGTCGGCTGCAGTGCCTTGCACCGCAAACGACGTCGCCGTTCCGCCGTGGTGACGCGCGCGGCCGCCACCACCCCCGCCATCCAGGTCGATGGTCCGAGTGCGGCCACCGAGAGTGCGCACACAACCATCCTTTCTCACCGCGTCTGTGACGGCGTCCGTCCAGGCGGCCAGGCCGGGCAGCGCGGCCGCGACGCCCGCGCGCACACTCGCCGCGCGCTTCTCATCCACATCCAGCGCGTCCGCCAGTTGGGCGTCCCCCATGCCGTACATGAGGCCGTAGGCGACGGCTTTGGTGGCGTGGCGTTGGGTGGCGGTGACGGCTTCCAGTGGCACACCATGCACAGTCGCCGCAACAGCAGCCAGCGGGTCGGCCGCCCCATTAAAAGCCGCCAACAGCCCTTCATCCCCACTCAAATGGGCCGCGATGCGCAGCTCCAGCTGGCGGTAGTCGGTGACGACCAGGTGTTGGCCGCGGGGGGCGGCGATGGCGGCACGCGGCGCGGAAACAAACGCTCGCGCCACAAACTCACTGCCAAACGACAGCGCGCGCGGCAGCGTCTGCAGCGGCGGCGCATCGACCGGCAGCCGCCCCGACGACGCGGCTGTTTGGCGCAGACTGGGGTGGACACGACGGGACGTGCCCAGACCACCTCTCACCAACTCGGCCACCCACTCCAGGCGGGCTGTGGCGGCGCGGTGGGCGCGGACTGCGCGCGCGGGCGCGTGGTCGCTCAGTGCGGCCAGCGCGGCGCGGCCTGTGGGTAGCTGGCCGGAGCGACCGGGGACCGCACCAGGAGGCGGAGGCAGCTTCAACGTCTCATACAGCAGGCGGGCGACGGAGGCAGGGGACGCCAGGTCGACCGACGCGAGCGCCGCGCGTCGGCCAGGCGGCCGGGCGTCGGCACGCGTGGCGCAACAGCAGAAATGATGCGCTCTGCTGCAGCCTCCGCAGCAGCCGCCTCCAAAAAGGCTTGCGCCCCCTCTTGCACCGCCTTCAACCGCACAGCTTCATCCAGTAGCGGCTCAGCATCGATCAACACGCCCGTCACCTCCATGCGTGCGAGGACGGGGGTGAGAGGCGCTTCACGCTCGAGCAGCGCGGTCCACAGCGCGGCGCCGTCTGGACGCGTGGTCAGCTCGGCGTCTTGCCTGGAGTGCAGGTTCCAGGCTTTGGCCGCCACGGCGGCAGCGGCCATGCGTCTGTCCAGGGCGGGGGCGGCAGCACCGCCGCGCGCCGAGGGCGGGCGGCGCGGCAGGCCGACCGCGGCAGCCGCGGCGTCTGCGCACCCATCGAACGCATCCAGCAACGCATCCAAGGCGCGGTCGGCGGGCCTATCACCTCCACCATCGTCCACAGCGGGGCACGCGGGGTCCAGCAGCCAGGCAACGACGCGGACGTCGACGAGAGGGGGGGCGACGAAAGCGGCCGCCAGCGCGTTAGCAGGGGGGTGGGTGGTCGTGGTGGCGGCCGCACCCTCCCCAATGCCACAACCCACTGTCCCTGCCAGCGTGTGCAGCACGCCCTTCCAGTCGAACCCCACTTTCGCGGGTCCCTCACACGCCAGCAGCGCAGCCACCGCGTCGCGCGTGTACTGCGTCCGCGCGTCCACCCAAAACACGCAGTCGTCATGCCACGCGATGGCCACACCAGCCACGCAGCGTGTGACGGTCGAGGAAGCAGGCGCTGGCTTGACGCCGGGGCGTGGTAGCACGGGAGCAGCGGGGCGTGTGGCGACAGCGATGGAGAAGGCAGGTTGATGAGAGGCGGCGGCGACGAAAGCAGGTAAAGAGGCCGACGGAACGATGACGAGGCCGTGGGATGAGGTGGTGTCGAAGGGCGGCAGATTGACGGTGGTGGGCAGGGGGGGCAGGTGGGCAGGACGGTCAAACAGACGCACAGAAGGGAAAACCACACACTCGTCTCCGCGCTCCTCTTGCTTGTTGGCGACCAAGTCAGCACGCCGAGACGGCGACGTGGGGGGTGGTGGTGGGGACGAGGGAGCAGCGGTTGCGCCGTCGCCACCACCCTCCCCCTCCCCCCCCACCCCCACCCTCACTCTCCCGCTTGCGCACACCCGCCACCGCCAGCTCGATCGCTTGCTCCACGATGCTTCCCATGCCGCCTTCTTCATCCGCCGCTTCAGCATCAGCTACAGCAGCCTCAGCCTCCAGCTCTTCGGTCGCCTTGCGCTGCCGCTCGGCCGCCTCGGCCAACCGCGCCGCCGACGCGTGCACGCGCGCCACCAGCCCCCGCGTGACCGACGTATCAGCCCCTCCACCCGAAAAAAACATCCCACAGTTTGTCAAAGTCAGCGTCGGCCACGTCTTTGGCGGTGGCCAGACCGGCGCGATGCAGGCGGCGCGCGCGCACGGCGCGCACGCCCGCGATCTGCGTCAACGCCAGCAGCTCTGGCCGCGCGCCAGCCGCGATGCGGCGTTCCACGGTGGTCAACAAATCGGCCAAAGCTTCCAGCTCGCCGCCTGCCGCCCGCGCAAACGCGGACGCGCGCGCCGCGTGAACGGCCGCCGCTTCCTGCAGCGCCACCAACCTGTGCGGCGCCACCCCAAACTCGGCCGCCACCGCGTCCACACTTCGCTCCTGCACCAACGCGTCCACCGCCAGCGCAGCGTGCAGGCGGTGCAGGGACGGGGCGCGGCGGGCTGGGGCGCCCCCGCCGTGGCGCGCGGCGACGAGCAGGCCTTCGCCGACGCCAACGCGCGTGGCGACCGCGCGGCGGCAGGCGGCGAGAGGGCCGGTGGCGCCGAAGGTGTAGGCGTCGACGCAGGCGGCGGCGGCTGCGTCCGCGTTGCGGGGGCCAGTGGAGGAGGAGGAGGAGGCGGCAGGCGCGTGCGCCACCAACCTCTCACCGGTCGGCACCGCCAAAAACACGAGGTGCAAATCACACGCCAGCACGACACCGTCTGCAGAGGCGGCAGTCAGTTCAGCCGTCAGTGCCACCGCGTCATCGGGGCCCAGGCCGACAGCAGCAGCAGCCGCGCCCAGTGTTGTCGGCGCAAAGCGGCCGCCGCCCTGTGCGTCCGACCGCCACTCCACCAGCCTCGCTTCGCCCAGCTCGCGCAGCACGTCCCGGGTGGCGTCCGCCATCTGCAGGCGGCCCGCGGTGTCGGTGGGTGGAGGTGGCGTGCAGCAGGTGGTGGTGGCAGCGGCAGCAGCCGCCTTGTCCTCTTTCTTGACCTCCATCACTGGCCACCCGCCGTTCCACGCAAACGTGCAGTCCAAAAACCGCAAAACGTCGGCGGGCGCGGCCACGGCACGCAGAGCCACCGCCTCAAAAATGGCGCGCTTCAAACACCCCCGATCCGGCAGGCACGAGAACACGGGGTCGGGGCGCACGCCCAGCTGCGCGGCAACGCGGTCGCGCTCGGCGGCCGTCGCCCGCGCGTTGGCCAGGACATACACGTCCCCCGCGTCATCGATGCCCGCCCGCCCCGCCCGCCCCGCCATCTGGGCAAAGCGGGCGCCGTCGAGGCGGTTGGAGGGGAGGCCGATGTAGGCATCGCGAAACACGACGCGGCGGGCGGGCAGGTTGACACCAGCTGCGAGGGTGGAGGTGGCGGCCAGCATGCAGGCGGCGCCTGTGGCGTAGGCGGCTTCCACGAGACGTCGTGCGTCGGGGGGGAGGTCAGCGTGGTGGAAGGCGGCGCCACAGCTCAGGGCGGTGAGGAGGGCGGTGTTTTGGCGTGGCGCGGCAGAGAGCCGGTCGACCAGCGCTGCGCGCGGGGGCGCGGCACTTGCCGCCGCAGCCCCACGCTCGGGCAACGGCCCCAACAACCGGGCCACCCCAACCGCCGTCTCCTGGGCACGGGCCTTGGTGCCGCAAAACACGAGGACGGCGTGGCCGGCAGAGGCGGCCTCGGCGACGAGAGCGGCGACTGAGCGCAGGTCGTCGGCGACGGTGGGTGGTGAGGCAGGCTGGGGCGGCAGAGCCAGCACACGCGCCTCCCCTCCATCAGCCGGCCGCGTCACATCCCCCTCCACCGTGTGAAACGACAGCGGCACGGGGCGAAACGTGGTCGTGTACAGCGACGCCCCCAGCCACGCCGCCACGGCGCCCACGTTGGGCAGGGTGGCGGACATGCCCACGACCTGGACGCCCGCGGATGGGGTGAGAGTGGCGGGCGAGGTCGTAGCAGCAGGGCCAGCAGGCGAGACCGCCGCCGCGTGCGCCCCGCTCGACCGCAGCGACCGGGGCGGCGTGGCGGCCGCCACCCCACCTCCACCACTCTGCGACCCGGCTGCCAGCACCGCCCCAAACATGAGCTTGGCCAGCAGCAGCTCCAGCAGGAAGCCGCGCCCCGGGTCGCCCAGCATGTGAAGCTCGTCCACGACAACACAGGCCAGGCCATCCAGGCCACCCTCCTCCAGCAGGCGGGACACGGCGGCGCTGGCCCGCTCAAAGTTGGCCACGTAGGCCCCCACGGTGGCCGCACCCAGGGTGCCAGGCTGCCGGTCGAATAGGCGCACCACGCGCCGGTTGGTCGGGCGCAGCAGGCGGTCGAGCCGGTCCGCCTTCTCCTTGCACAGCGCGTTGAAGGGGAACACAAACAGGGCGGGCTTGCCCGTGAGCGCGATGCGGCGCAGGGCCAGAATCTCGGCGACCGCTGTCTTGCCGGCAGAGGTGGGGGCGGAGAACACGAGCGACCGGCCGGACAGGACGCCAGGGGAGGCCAGGGCTTCCGCTTGCCATGCATACAGGGTGGCGCGGCGGGGGTCGCCCCCCCTCCAGGCGGCCGCCATGTCGGGGGGCAGGTAGGAGGAAACGTCGAGGGAGGATGGTGTGAGTTGAAGTGCGGGAGGAGGGGGTGGTGGCGGACGGGGCAGCTGCGGCGCCTCTGCCGCTGCTTCTCCTCCAGCCGCCCGCTCCACGCCCGCGCCTGCAGCAGCCACAGGCAGGCTGGACACAGACAGCCGGTGAGGCTTGACGACGGGCGGCGTGAGTGTGGGGTCGACGGGGTGGGAGGGGGCAGCAGCGGCAGCAGCACCTGCCGGCGCGCTCTCACCACCACCACCACCACCACCCTCAGCCGCCACCAACGCGGCCAGCAGCTCAGAATCTGTGCTCCCGGGCGACGGCGCCGACGCAAACACGCCGGTCGGCGTCGCACCGCGCGCGCGGCGCGGCGGGCGCGCGACCCGCGCCTCCAGGCTGGCGCGGGCGCTTACATCGTGCAGGATGTAGGCGCCCAGTTGAGACCGCCACAACGCGTGGTCGTCGGGGGCGGCGGCTTTGCGCTTGGTGGCAGGGAGTCTGTGGGGTAGGGGAGGTGGGGGGGAGAGGGATAGTATCCGCGTCTTGTTCTCTCTCCCGCCTCGGCAGGCCAGGTCAAGCAGCAGAAATACAGCGCAGGTGGCAGTGAAGAGTGCGATGGGCTGGCAAGGCGGGCGCGGCGTGCCGTTTGCCAATTGGGAGAAGCCCGAACTCGCGTCCTCTTTCCCCTACACACACAACACTCGCACCTCGGCGGCAGCCCAGACGGCGCCCGGTTCTTTGAACCACCCGCCATGGGTCGGGGAGGGGGGAGAGAGAGAGAGAGAGAGAGGGAGGCGTGTGGGAGAGAGAAAGGAGAAAGGCAGAGAGAGTGCGAATGCGATTTGCGCGCTTCGTTTCGAGGCTTTCAGCTGTCCATCCCGAGACCCACACACACACCCTCTCTCCACTCTGTTTTATATATGTTTTTGTCTTTGGGGGGAAAAGGGGGTCACACACACTGTAGTGGAGGGGGGCGAGGAAAAAGGGGGGGGCCTCTCTCTCTCTCTCTGGGAAGGTCGCGGGATGAAACAAACAAACAAAAAAATGACGCCGGCCCCCCCTCTTCTGTTGTTGTGTTCCTGATTTTTTTTTCTTCCGTGGTGAATGGTGGAAACAAGAAGATGCCGGTCAAAGGGAGGGGGTGACACGGGTAGCCGTGGGTGGAGTTGAATTTGGTGGGGGAGGGGGGAAAAGTGGGGGGACCGCCCCACAAGGGGGTTGGGTTTCTTGGTAGGTAGAAAAAAAAAGAAAAAACAACGGCGTGTATGTTGTGTGTGTGCTGGGGGGGAAACGAGGTGTCAAGCAGAGGTGGGGTGGAAAAAGGGCACACTCTGTTTTTTAAGGAGGAAAAAAAAAACGCCGAGTTTTCTTGTGGGTGTTGGGGACACGACAGGGCAGGGCAGGTGTGGGTGGGTGGGTGATAAAAACAAAGGGTACGTGTGTGTGCGCGTGTTGGCAACAGAAAAACCGCACAGGATTTTTTTTTTTTCATTCACGGTTTCACGCGTCGGCCGTCGCCGCCGTCGTCGTCGTCACCGCGTCTGGCCACTGGCCGTTGGCGGTGGCGCCACCGCTGCCGTCCAGGGAGCCGACGGCTTCGACGGGGGCGTCCCCGGAGGCGACGGCATCGACCGCGGCGTCGCCCCCGGGCACGGACATGGGGGCGGACGCTGGCGGGCCGGGGCGCGGCGCGGTGGTGGCGTCGCCGTCGCCGGGTGGCGACGTGCCGCTCACGTCAGCAGCAGGCGGGGCTGCGGCCGCGGCGGCAGCAGCATCATCGCTGCCCACGCTGGCCGCGGCCGCGGGCGGGGGCGGGGCGGGCGAGTAGGGCGCGCCCGCCCAGCCGGACGCGGCGCCGTACGCGCCGCCGCCGCCGCCACTGCTGCCAGGTGCGTAGGGCGCTGCATCCGGCCCCAACCAGGAGGCACGGGCGCCGGTGGCGGCGCCGGCACCACCTGCGCCCGCCGCCTGGGCCAGGGCCAACCCACCAAAGGAGGCAGCCAGCTGCACGTCGACCGACGCGGCGGCCGCTGCGGGCGCGCCCGCGCGCGCCGCCGCCCGGGCCATCCATTCAGCGCCCGACACGCCACCCAGGGAGGCGGGCGGGACGCCGCCCGCTGCGGCAGCGGCAGCGGCAGCCGCAGCTGCCGCCGCGATCGCACCCGGCGGCGGCGGCAACCGCCCGCCACTGCGCTGCACGGCTTCATAGTGGGCCGCCCGGTCGCGGGTCACACTGATGGCTTCCACCCGGAAGCGCCCGATCTCGCGGTTGGAGCGGGCGGCGGCGGCTTCGGCGGCCACGGGGGAGCCAAACGTGACAAAACAATAGTTTTTGCGGCGCCCCGACGCGCGGTCTTTGGGGAAGTAGACATCCAGCACGGCACCCCACTGTGAGAAGTGAGCCCTCACCATCGTCTCCGACACGGCAGTCGGCACGCCGCCCACGTAGACGCGGGGGCCGGCGCCGCGGGGGACGCCGCCGGCCAGGGTGGGGGGGCCGTAGCCGTCGCCGTAGGAGGGGGGGGCACCCGGGCCAAAGGGGCCGGAGGCGGCGGGTTCGAGCGACAACGGCAGGCCGTCGGGCCCCACAGCTGACCCCGTGCCCATGCCGGTGGTGACGCCGACGCCGGCGGCGCTGTATTGGGGGACCCAGCCAGTCGCGGACACGGCGCCGACGCCGACGCCATAGCCGCCGCCGCCATACGCGGGGGCCGCGTTCTCGGGGCGAGGCCCCGCGCAGTTAACTTTGCAGCGTTTGCCGGAGATCATGTGTTCCGAGCCGCAGGCGAGCTGGATGGTGGGTGGGTGGTGGAAAGGTGAGCAAAAAGCCGGCGCGGCCCGCGCGGCGCCCGCGGGGAGGCGAACGGTCGCGTCCCCATGTTCTCTCGCGGGCAGGCGGGCTCCCTCCCCTCAAGGGCGCCCCCCGCGCGTGCCTCTGTCCTGGCATTTCAGCCCGGATTCATGGCACCACACGGGCGCCCACGCCCCTGGCCGCGTGTTGGCGGGGGTGCGGAGCGGGCAGAAGGGCGGGCGCGGGCGGGGGGGGGGGGCGGGCAGGCAGGGGGGAGCCGCCCTCTCCTGCCCGCTGCCGGGGTGCCTTTGCCGCCGCCTGCCGCGCGCCGTGCAGGCATCGTTGACGCCTCAGTCCCCCCCCCAACTGGAGTGGGCAAGCCGTGTGGTGGCACAGAGCCCAAGAATCCCGGCTCAGAAGGGCGTGCCAGGCGCCGCCCCCCCCCCGCGGCTCTCTCTTCAGTGTGCCGCGCGACGCCGCTTTTTCGGGCGCGCTCCCCCCGCCCCCCTCCCCCCCTCCCACCCCGCCTCCGCTCACTCACCGCACGCATGAGGGCGTCTTCCGTCTCAAAGGTGACGAAGCCATAGTTTTTGCGCTGGCCGGTGCTGTGGGAAGCGAGGGTGGGAGGAGGACGCGCAGGCGTGGTGTTAGCAGGCAGGGACCCCGCGCCCGCGTCTGCGCGCGCGCGCAGGCTGTGGCTGGGTGCTGGACACCACCCACCCACCCCCGGACGCCGGTCAGACGTCTCAGCCGTTGACTGCGCGGGGCGGCGCGTGCCTCCGCCCCTGTAATCCGGGCAAAGCAGCGCCCACCGCGCGTGCCGGCAAACACACCCCCACGACGGCGGAAGCACCGGCAAACACCAGGGGCGCGCAAACGGCTGGCCGCGCCCGCCCTCGTCCACCCGCCCTGAAGTCGGCAGCTTGGTCGCGTGCACGGGGCCAGGGTGGTGGCGGGGTGGGGAGGCGGAGGCGGTGCGCGTGGTGGGCTTGCCGCCGAAAAACACCACCCATGCGGCCGCGCTCCGCCAGCGCGGCGCGCTACCGGCAGGGCGGCCGCGACGCGGCATGGGCCTCGTTGCAGCATGTCCGCCCTCCGTACGGTCCCTCACATCCTCCTCTTCACCCCCCTTCCAAACTCACTGTGCGTCGCGCGGGCAGTAGACGTCGACGACGGGCCCAAACCCGCAAAAGTGTTCTTCGAGCAGCGCCTCTGGGATGCTGGGACAGTGCACCCACAGGCGGTGCCCCGTGCCGCGCGGGGGCGGCTGCGGGGGCGCCTGCATATGGGCGGGTGGGAGGGGTTGGGGGGTGGGGGAGGCGGAAACGAGGGGCAGAAGGGGGAGTTGAGTGTGAAGAGCTCTGCAGAAAAAAACGCGGGCGCAAAAAAAAAAACACCTCCCCCCCAGCCACGAAGCCGCGACCTTCTTTGAGAGAGGCGTGTGAGACCGCACAAACACACGACGCAGCACCGTCGTCCCCAACGCTGCCGCTGCTGCTGGGGGGGAGGTGTTTCTTCATTGCGTGCCTCTGATCTGCTTTCTTCGTCTTTCGCGCGCAGCGTGAAAAATCAGTGTACTTTCTACACACACACACACCAACAACAGCAGCATTCCCCGCCCCCACACCAACAAATGACGCTCCCTCTCTTTCTGTCGCCCAAAAACACTCCACACACCAAAACAAAAACACACCAAAAACCCCACCCCTCACAAATCACACCCCAGGTTCCACTGCTCCACCCCGGGCGCCGCCTCCAGCGCGGCCACCAGGTCGGCTGCAGCCGCCGGGTCGGCCGCCAGGTCCAGCTCGTACCGCATGGTGAAGCCACCCTCGCCGACGCCGTCGGGGCGGGGGGCGCCCGAGTAGGACCGAATGTTGGCGCGCGCGGTCGCGATCGCGGCGGCCACGTCGGCCAGCAGGCCGGCACGGTCCACACACTCCACCGTCAGCCAGGCGATGCGCCCCCGGGGCGTGGGGGGGGGGGGGGGGAGGGGGGGGGGGGGGGGCTGGTTCGGCGAGGTTTGGCGTCGCCCTGCACCGTGTCCTCCTCCTCCTCGCCCTCCTCGCGCCACCCGTGCTCCCTCAAAAAGCGGGCCAGCTTGTGCCTCGCCGACCGGGTGCGCGCGTGCGCCAGCCAGGCGGCGTGGGTGGCCAGCTGGAGGCGGGTGGGGGGGCCTGCTTGCGTCACCACGTCGACGACGTCTGCGTTTGCCAGTGCTCTGTCCACAGGCGCGGGCGCGCCATTCACCCTCGCCCCAATCATGGCGTTGCCGACGTCGGTGTGCACGTGGTACGCAAAGTCGATGACGGTGGCGCCCGCGGGCAGGGAGACGGCGTCCCCGCGCGGCGTGAAACAGAAGACGCGGGCCGAGGTGAGCAGGTCGCCTGTGACACAGTCCACAAACTCGGCTGCTGTGAGCGTCCCCAAAAACTCGGCCTGCCACTCCCGGATGGCGGCCAGCCAGGAGTCACGGCGAGCGGAGGAGGAGGAGGCGGAGGGTGGAGGAGGGGGTGGGGGCGGCAGGATGGCGCGCACCGAGTCGCCGGGGGGGGACGGCCCGCCGCCCGCGCCGTTGGCCCCGTTTTTGAGCGCCAGCCGCGCCCCAAACGCGGGGGACGCAGAACGTGATGGTGATGCCACCATCACACCATCCGATCCAGCTGCCCACGCCGCGGCTGCCACGCCATATTCAGACCGCCGGTGCATCTCGGCACTCCGAATCTGCACCTCCAGCGGGAACAGCCCAGACACGCCAAACGGCAGCACCGTGGTGTGCAGGGCTTGGTAACCATTGGCTTTGGGGGTGCAGATGTAGTCTTTGACGGCGCCCGGGAGGGGGGCCCACGCCGCGTGGACCAGCCCCATCGCGTGATAACACAACGCCGCCCCCGCCGCATCGTCGCCATCGTCCAGGGAGTGGGTGCAGTCGTTGGTGAGAGCGCGGGCACCGTTGCCACCACCTGAAGATGCCGCCGATCTGTCGGGATCCACAACAACGCGCAGCGCGGCAACCCGCAGCGCGGCCGCGTCGGCCGCGTCGGCCAGCCGCGCCCCCCTCGACGCCGCCTTGCGGTGCGCCCAGTACGCAGACTTGTGCAGGGGGACGACGTGCACGGAGGCGGCGCGGGAGGAGAGGTAGGGGTCGGCCCGCAGGCGGGCTTCGAGGGCGGAGCGCGCTTGCAGGACGACGTCGGCTGACTGGGAGGCGAGGCTCGCGAGCGCAGACGTCGCAGCAGCGTGAGCAACAGGGTCAGAGTAGCGAAAGGCGAGCTCCTCCAGCTCTTCCTTGATGGCGTACAGACCCAGCAACCTGGCCAACGGCGCAAACACGGCGAGTGTTTCATCCGCGATGCGCTTCTGCTTGAGGGGCGGCATCGCGCCCAGCGTCCGCATGTTGTGCAATCGGTCCGCCAGTTTGACCACAATGATGCGCACCTCCTCCGTCATGGCCAGGAACAGTTGCTGCAGGTCGGTGGCGGCAGTGTCGGAGGGGGAGGCGGCGGTGGTGGCGCCTGTGGCGAGGGCGCCGACCTTGGAGAATTTGGTTTCGCCCTCCACAATCTTGCGCACCGCCGCCCCAAATCCGGCCTCGATCTCGGCAAAGGAGACGGCGTCACAGTCTTCCACAGTGTCGTGGAGGAGGCCGGCTGCCACGGATTCTGCATCGGCACGCAAGCCTGCCAAAATGGCGGCCACTTCGACAGGGTGGGTGACAAAGGGCTCCCCCGACTTGCGGGCCTGGCCGGCGTGCGAGTCGTAGGCGAGTGACAGGGCTTCCCGGACCTGGTGGTGGGTGTGGGTGGGTGGTCGGTTGAGAAGAGGGAAGACAACCGCGCCACCCGTGCGCGTGCGAAGCCCGACCGAAAAGAAAAAAAGAGTGCGTCGCCTCAATGCGCGCCCACGCCACCCTCACGCTGCCTCCCCGACCGCGCAGCACAGAGCGCAACACAGGCTGTGCTGCCCAGCTGGCGCGGTGGGCGGGCACAAGCTGTGGCGACCACACACAGCGAACCGACGTCCCGACATCGGGGCAAAAAACAAAAACTCGCTTCCCTCTCTCTTCTCACCTTGGCCCGCTCGTTGGCGGGCAGGTAGCCCAGCAGCGGCTCCAGCCTGCCCCACAAGTACTCCTCATTGATGGCTTCGGGCGGCATGTCGGCGTAGGGCTGTGTGTGGGTGAGGGAGGGGGGTGTCGAGTCGGGACCAAGAAAGAAAAGGTGGCGCGTGGGGGGCAGCCAAACGCGCCCCCACACACGCAGCACCGCGACCGACAGGTGGGGCGTGATGCACAGCACGTGCACTGGGGAGCAGGCCGCAAGCGCCAGCCTGCGGTGGCGCGCAGGTGGCAGCATTTCCGGCTCAGCCATTCGTCGGTTGCGAGCCAAGAGAAAAAAGCGCGAGCCTTACTCTCTCCCCCCGATCCCTCCACCACGCACCGTGTAGTCGTAGTCCAGCCTCACACCGTCAGCTAAGGCGCGCAGCTGTGAGTGGAGGAGGGGAGGGGAAGGTGAGTGCGTCGAACAAACAAGACAGGTAGGGCGGGGCCGCCGTGAGGGGATGACTCTCGCTCGCCCCCGGTGCAGGCAGCGGTTGGCGCGCTCTGGCACCGCATCACCCCTCCCCACGTGTCGTCCCCACCCCAACGCACCAGTCGTCGTGCGGCCCCGCGCGCCCGAGGCCGGGGCGCGCGCACCGCCCGAGGCGGCGCCAGGCGCGCGGCGCGCGGCGGCGCGCTCGCCGCCGCGCCGCTGGCGGCGCGGGCGGCGAGCATGTGGGGAGGGGGGCTGTGAGTGACACGCTCACACAGGACAGCGCCCCGTGGAGTGGGGGGCGTGTGTGTGTGTGGCGCGCGGCGTGAAGGAAAACAGCACACACGAAGAGAAACGGAGACTGAGAGCAAAGAGCAAAAACGGAGAAGGCTCTCTCTTGCTCACACTCTCTGTCTCACTTTCCTCTCTGCGTTTCTTTGTGTCGACACAGCGCCCCGCGCTTTTGCGACACGCACACACACACACACACGCTCCACCACACCGCGCGTCGGCGGAAGCAGGCTCCTTTCTTTTATTTCGTCCCACCTTCCCGCCGGCCGCACAAAAAACAATGCCCATCACCACCGTGCCCGGCGTCCCCCTGGCCACGCCGCGCACCGCCAAGACAAGCCGCGCCCACCCCACCGACATCTGGTATGAGCTGCACGGCGACAGCGCGCCCCGCCACGACGACGGGCGCGCGTCCCCGCCCCCCCGCGACGCGCGCCCGTGCGTCGTGTTTGTGGCTGGCCTGGGCGCGACCGCCAACATGTGGTGTCCCCAAGTCGAGGACATGCTGAGGCCGGTGGGCGGCGGCGGCGGCGCCGCCCCTGTGCGCGTGCTGACGCTGGACAACCGCGGGTGCGGGCGCTCCGGGTCGCCCCGCCCGCGTGGCGCCTACTCCACCGCCGTCATGGCGGCCGACGTGCTGGCTGTACTGGTGCGTTGGAGATTGGGGGTGGGTGGGAATGTGGGGAGAGGAGGGGTGTGGCCGCGCGCGACGTGTGCGGCGCGGGGGGGCAGAGCGGTGAAAAGGACGGATGGCCCGCAAAAAGGCGCCCGCGGGGAGACGCCTCCTCGTCGCCCGCGCCCCCAGACCGCCCTGCCGACCGCAGCATCGACCAGCCTCACCACCCCGGTGCCTGTGTGGGGAGGCGGAAGAGACACCGCGCAGGAGGAGGCCGCCAACCGCCACCGTAAAAAACGCGTGCGCCGCCTAGAAGGCCGCGCGCTTTCGCAGCCAGTAGCCTAGTCGCGTCGACGGCCACTCAACTTTCCTCCCTCACCTTCCCCCTCCTCCTCCACAGGACCACGTCGGCTGGCACCACTCCGTCCACGTGGTGGGGCACAGCATGGGCGGCATGATCGCGTGCAAGCTGGCGGCGGCGGCGCCGGAGCGGGTGGCCAGGTGAGAGAGAGAGAGAGAAAACGACGCGGTTTCGGTTTGTCTTTGCCTCCTTCCTTTGACACCCACACCTTCCTCCTCCTCTCCACACACCCTTCCACACCCAGCCTCACTATCATCTCCGCCACCGCGGGCGGCATGGGCATTGTCCCCACCCACCCCAAAGCCGTGGCCCGCGTATTGAAGCTCTTCTTCACGCGCGACCCTGCGGCACGCGCAGAAGTCGACCTCAAGCTGCACTTTGCGGCGGCGACACTGGATGCAGTGGTGAGTAGTGTGTGTGTGTGTGTGTGTTTTGGGGGGGCAAAGAGAGAGCAGAAGGGACGTTGTTTTCCGTTCTTCCTCACCACTTTTCTTCCCCTCCCACCCCACAGGACGAAGCCCACGGCCGCACCCGGCGCGACCTCCTGCGCGAGGAGTACCTAGAGTGTGCCACCGGCGGCGCCAGCGGCCAACCCCGGTCCGGCTTCCTGGGCCAACTCTCGGCCGCGTGGCGCCACCGCGTGCGCGCCGCCGACGCCGCCTCCATCCGCGCCTTCCGCCTGCCCGTCCTCGTGGTGCATGGGAGGGCAGACTTGCTGGCCCCCCCAGCCCGGGGGGCCGGCCTGGCGGCGAGGCTGGGGGCGCCCTATGTCGAGCTGGAGGGCGCCCACTTTGTGACGCGCGAGCGCGGCCCCGAAGTCACCGCCCTGCTGCGCCACGCGCTGGCGGCGGGGCCCGCCTGCGCGGCCGACCCGCACCGCGACCTGGCGCCTCGCAGGACGCCGACGCCGCCCCCCGCGGGCGCCGCGTGGGCCGTGTGCGGCGTGCCGTCCGCGCCCGTCGCCGTCCCCCTCGCCGCCAAAGCCGTGCCCGACGCTTTCCGCGGCGGCGTCGGCTGGCGGTCCACTTCCCCCACCAGTGCGCTGGACGCGCCCCTCACGCCGCCACGGCCGCTGGCGGCCGTGGCCGCGGTGCGCAGCGAGTCGGCGTGCCCCCTTGTGGAGGGGGGGGGCGCGTCGTCGGCCTGAAGCGTTGGCAGGTCTTTTCCTTTTTGTTGAGAGTTGTTTGACGAGAGTTGAGAGTTGAGAGAGAGAGATGAAGAGGCGCCCCCCCCCCTCTTTTTTTGTGCCCGCCCCCTCCCCTTTTTTGCCGCACCGTCCGTTGTTTCACACACCGTGTTTCCCTTTTGCTTTGCCCACCGTTGCCGCCGTTTTTTTACAAAAAAAGCACCACTGAACCTCCACACACCGTGCTGCGCCGTGTGAGCGGGGTGGCGCGCGCGTGCGTGTGTGTGGTGGGAGAGAGCTGCCCCAAACACACACCGCGCGCCGCTCCCCCGCCGCGCGTTTCTTTCCTTTGCGCGCACACTCCCAACACAGTGCCACCCCACCATTCACTTTCCACACACACATTCTTTTCTTTGCGGTTACATGCGAAACACGCCTTTCTTGGCCAGGCGGAGGGGAGGGGGGCGCAGGCCTCCAACACGCGCGTGTTGTCGACTCGACTCGCGCTGTGTGGCCACAACGCACCACCCTCCCTCTTCCTCTTCCTCTGCGCGACTTTTCACATTTTTGCCAGACGCACGAACCTGTTTGTAAGAGAGAGCGAGAGATCACTTTTCGGTTTTTTTCACACGGGTGGGTGGCCGTTTGGTTTTTGCTGTGTGTGTGTGTTGGTTTTTGCTGTGTGTGTGTTTTTCAGAGGTTCTTCGCGCGCTCTCGCCACATCTACTCTTCCTTTCCTCCTCCCGCCTTCTCCTTGCCTTCCCCACACTCTCAAACCTCACTCAACATGCAGGCTGTCACCCGCGCCCTCGGCCTCTTCGACCTGGACGGCAACAAGGGCTCCGCCCGGTGAGTTGGAGGCAAGGAGGAAGCAGTTTTTTTTCGCGAGGGTCGAATTTTCGCGTTCGCCGCCCATCTGCCACCCCCTTCCCCCCCTCGCCGCCCCCCAACCCCCGCCCCAGCCCGCTCGACACTGTCGGGCGGTGTATTTGGTGGCGGCAGGGAGGGCAGAGAGGCAGGGCCAGGCGGGGGGACGTCACGTGGCGGCCAAAAAATGGGCGGGCAAGGGGTTGGGTGAACCGTTTCACTCTGGCCGCCGCCGCCCCCGCTCCCGCCCTCCCCACCCCCCACACCCCCGCTCGGCACATGCGTGTGCATGTCGCCGAGTGACGGGGGGGGGCGGCGGGCGCGCGGGAGGGGGGGGGGCGGCGGCTGGCAGGCGTGTCGGCGCGCGTGCTGACCGGGACGGTCGTGTTTTGGGCGTCGGCGAAACACGATGCCCGCTTGCCCTGGCCACGCCCGCCAGCCTGCGCCTGTTATTACGCACGCAAACGGAGTGGGGTGCATCAGCGGCCATGTCGGGCGGAGGAGAGGGGAAGGGTTGTGGGGAAACAGAGACGCACGGGGGGTGTCGTGAGCAGGGGGGGAGGAGGGGATGGCTCGACAGCACGAGATCCCCTCGTCGCGTTCGTTGTTCCCTCTCTTTGCCCTAGGCACTCTCACTCACCTCTCTCCTCCCTCCCACTCCACTCACAGCGGCCGCGTCGACGCCACCAAAGAGCTGGACGATTTCACCCTCACCGCCTCCGTCACCGACAAGACGGTGCAAGACGTGGACGCCGCCCCCTGGCTCGCGGACGCCCTCATCACCGCCCGCACCAAAAAGGACGGCACCAACCTGATTGTCGGCTACGACGCCGGCCAGAAGGGCGCTCTGGCGGGTGTCATGACCGCCACCGAGCTGGCAGGCAAGGACGTCGACCTGGGCGCCACCTGGTTCCAAAACGGCAACCACGTGCGCTGCGAGGGCAACGTCAAGATCGACGACCGCCAGTCGCTGTGGGCCACCAAGACGCTCAACGACGACAACGATGTCGGCAACGCCACCGTCGTCAACCTGGCGGAGCGCAAGCAGTTCATCATCGAGCCGTTCAACATCCCTGTGTCGACGGGGGCTGTGAAATACAGCATCGAGCGCGAGGGCTACACCGTGGAGCCCGCGTACGACCTCAACACGAAAGGCGCCTTCCTGTCCGTGTCCAAGTCGCACAAGGGGTACACCTTCCGCCCCCAGTACGCGTTTGCGGATGAGGTGGCTCTGCTGGAGGTCGCCCTGGACGACAAGGACGGCGGCGCGCGCCCGCTGGTGCGCGCATTTGCCAAGGCCAACGCGGGCGCCAAAGGCTTTGGCCCCGTGTCGCTGGGCGTCATCGCGGACAAGGCGTGGGAGTTCTGAGGAGAGGGGTTGGTGAAAAGAGAATCAAAAAAAGGCGAAAGGGCTGCGCAACGCTGAGGTGGGTTTTGTTCAGACCCGCCCCCCCACGCTGCGATTTTTTCCAAGCCGACGCGCGCGCTGAGGGTAGGCGGCCCTTTTTTTTCTTTCATCCCACCCAAAGAAACAAAAAAACATTTGCTGGAGAGCGAGTGGATTGACGGGCCGAGAGCAACAAACCCAACCCCCCCCCCTCGGGTAAAAACGAACGGGCGGTGATAAAAAAAATCCCCCTTTCTTTTCGCCACCCGCGCGCGAGCGGTGTCCCCGAGTCGGCCACACGGCCACTCTCGGGCGCCGCCCCGCGTCAATTTTGGAGATCCGGGGCCGCCTCGCCACTTTTTCTTTCTGGTTTTGCGTGAGCGTGTGTTTGGTGCGCGTGCTTTGAGCACACTGCCTTCCACCGCCCGCCCCCCAGAAACTGTGCGATTCGCGCGCTTCCCGCGTTTTCGTGTGAGTGAGAACTTTTGTCGATCGTGTAAAGAAGCGTGAAAATGAGCGCCGAAAAAGAAACAGAGAGGGGAAAAGGGGTCGACCGAAAAACGAAGACAACGCTTCGCAATCGAGGCATCTGTCTCTCTTTTTTGCGGCCCCCGGCGGCCGCGCACGGGGACCGCCTCCTCTCTCCCTGTGTGTGGCTCTGCACAGTCTCACTCAACCCTTCCCTCGCGTCACCAATGTCCACCCCCCTGTACTCGGGCCGCCTCGCGTCGTCGACGCGCGCCGCGCCGCGCGCGCCGCTCTCGTCCCTGCACGCTTCCCTGTCCGACTCGGCGTACAGTGACGGTCTGGGGGCACCATCCTTATCGTCGCGTGGTGGTGGTGTCGGGCATCAGCCTGGCCCTGCCTCCCGCTCCCAACAGTCCTCCCCTGCGCACCGCCACACCATCGTCGCCCTGTGCGCCGCCGCCACGGCGGTCGCGTATATAGAGCGGGTAGGCTTTGCCATTGCCTACGCTGCGGCAGCGGACGCGGCGGCCGCGGGCGGCGCGCGCGCCGACGCATCGACTGGAGCCGTCCTTTCCGCCTTTTACTGGGGCTACGCCCTGTCCCAGATTCCCGGAGGCTGGGCGGCCGCCCGTTGGGGCGGTTCCAGCGTGCTGACGGCGTCGTTTGCGCTGTGGAGTGTGGCGACACTGCTGACCCCGCTCTCCGCGGGCCCACGCGCGCGTGCCGCGACTGCGACGGGGCGGGTGGCGGTGGGGGTGGCGCAGGGCGCGTTGATACCCGCCATGCACACTGTGTTGAGCCAGGTGAGATGGGAGAGAGAGAAGGAGTGTGTCGGGGTGGTGGGGAGGGGCCAACAAAGAACAAAAGCTTTCTCTCACCACCGCCACAACTCCCCATCCTCCTCCCAGTGGATCCCGCCCCACGAACGCGCACGAGCCACGTCGGCAGCCACGTCTGGTATGTACGCGGGCGCCGCTGCAGCCTCCCTGCTGATGCCGCGCCTGGTTGCAGCGGCAGGCCCGTCGTCCGCGCCCCGCCTCGCGGGCGGCCTGGGCCTCGCCTGGCTGGCTGCTTGGCGCCTCACGGGCGGCGGGGACGCGCCCTGGCACGGCCAGTCGCCCCTGCCCACGAGTGGGGGAGGTGGCAGCACACAGACCCGCCGCAAGAGCACACCCACCCCCCCACCCTGGCGCCGCATGCTGGCCTCCCCCGCGGTGTGGGCCATCACGGTCTGCAACTTTGCGTTCCACTACGCGTTCTACGTCGTCATGAACTGGATGCCGTCCTATTTTGAGAGGGTGCTGGGCGCGCCGCTGGCAAAATCGCGGGGGGGGGGGCGCCCTCCCTTACGCCCTCATGTTCGCCGCCGCCAATGTGGGGGGGGCGGCGGGGGACGCGCTGACGCGGGGCGACGTGCGGCGCGTGGCGTGGGCGCGCAAAGTGGTCAACAGTGTGGGTGAGTAGTGGGGGGGGGGGGAGGGTCGTTTTTGTTTTTGTTTTGCCACGTTTTACCGCCGCAAACTCACCCCAACTCACATACACATCAGGCTTCACCTTATGCGCCCTGTCCCTGCTGCGCATGCCGGCCGCCACCACCCCCGCCGCCGGCGTCGCCGCCACCGCCGCCGCGCTGGGCGCGGCGGGCCTCGCGCGCGGCGGCTTCGCCGTCAACCACATGGACATCGCGCCCCGGCACGCGGGCGCGTTGATGGCGCTCAGCAATACGGCGGGCACCGCGGCCGGCGTCATCGGCGTGTCTGCCACGGGGGCGCTGCTGCAGGCTGCAGGCGACGACGCGCGCGCAGGGTGGCGGGTCGCGTGCGGCGTGGCGGCTGCCACGGTGGCGGTGGCGGGGGTGATGTTTGCCGCGTGCGCGCGGGGGGAGAGACTGTTTGGGGAGACGGTGGATTATTGAGTGAGAGGAGGTTGGTAGGGGCGTTGTTTTCCATCCGTCATTCCGTTGAGTTTTTGTGCGTTTCCCTCTCTCTGTGTGTTACATTTTTTCACGCCACCCCCGCTGTCTCTCAGCAAGCAAAGCCAGATGAAAAAAATATAAAGAAATAAGGCAGGGGGTTCGTTGGGTTTTTTTGTTTTCGTCCCGCTCTCTCTCTCCCCTCTTCTCTCTCTCTTCACTTCTTGTCCATCAGCCCCTCCCCCATGCCCACCCCCAGCGCCGGCAGCGCGCCACCCTCTTCCACCGTCGTCCCAGGCAGCGCCAGCGCGCGTTCAGCGACGATCGCGCGGTCGCCCAGTGACACACGCGCGTGTTCGACCGTAAACTCGCCCCCGCGGAACGTGCCAACGTGAGCAAACAGAGTCGCCCCTTTGCCCACGACCGCCCCTTCCCCCACATCCAGCAGGTCGTAGTCCATGAAGTCGTCGGAGGCGAGGGTGGCGCGGGCCCCGATGCGTGCGCCCAGGGCGCGTAAAAGGGTGGCGTGCCAGGCTGACCCGACGACAGCGTCACCCACGCCCGTCAACCGGGCCAGGGGGGCCAGCACGCCCGCCACCGCCAGGCGACGGTGGTAGGCGGGCGTGTGACGCACGAAGGGAGCGGTGGACTGGCGGCCGGCCAGGCCCCACTTGGCGGCAACGGCAGCCGCGCCCGTCGCGAGCGCGGCGAGCGTGGTTCCGGCGACGGCAGCCGCGACCGCGGACGCCGGCGCGGGCGGCAGCACGTCCGCGGCAGCTGCTGTCGCAGCCGACCCGACGACCGTGGCGGTCGCCAGGGACGCGAGGACGATGGCCGCGGTCGCGCACGGCAGCGTGGCCTCGATGGCCGCCGCGCGCGCGTCGGCGCCGCGCGGCGCGCCGACGTCCAGTGTGGCCAGCGGCACGGCGGGCGCCCCCATGTACAGCGTGCGGTCTGCCAGGGGACCCGACGCACCGTCGGCCGGGGTGGCGGCCCCCAGCACGGTGCCGACGCCGAGGGTGGCGCCAGGCAACAGTGCGGAGCGCACGCCCACGATCGCTTGATCGCCCAGCGTGATGGCCGCGATGCGCCCGGTGGTCGCATTCAGCGCATTCCCGGGCAGAATGGCACATCTGTCGCCCACGTGCACGTGGGCCCCGATGGCCAGGACGTCGGCCAGGGCGGCGTCGACGGCCGCGTAGCGAAACGCGGCGGCCGACCCGCGGCCAACACGCGCGCCCAGCACACGCAGCCAGGCGCCATCCCAGCCACACCCGCCCAGCAGGATGGCGCGGGAGGCGGCCGCCGTGGTGGCCAGGCGCACGGCGTGCAGGAGGGCGGCGTACCAGGAAGCGTGGGGGTAGGTGCAGGGGGCGACGCGGCCGAGGAGGGCGTGCTTAAACGCGACCGCAGCGGCTGACAGGGCCATCGCATAAACACTGTACCCAACAGCCACGGCACAAGCGACACGCGGAAACGACGCCACAGACACCGCCGCCGCTCCAGGCAGCAGCAGGGGCACCGCGGGCGCCAGGGCGGGGGTGGTCAGAGCAAGCAGCGCAGCGACAGCCGCACCAGGCGCGCCGCCACCGCCGCCGCCGCACACGCCAGCAAAGGCCGCGTGCCCCGCCACCGCGGCGCCCGCGTGCAGCATGCCCCACACGTAGCTCAGCAGGGCGTGCGCCGCCAGGGAGGCGGCGGGAGGCAGGGAGCGGGCGGTGTGTGGCGGGGGGTCGGCCCAGGCGTTGTTGTTGGTCGCTGTCGCAGCCGCGCACGCAGCCAGCAAGGCCGCCGCCCCCGCGGGCAAACCGCCCACCGCCCCCCCAGCCGCCGCTTTGGCCACGCAGCGCGGCGCGCCTGGGGCGGCCGCCACGCGCAGGGACGGCAGGGTGGCCCCGGGCGCGACGCGGCCGCCGGCAGGCACGTGCGCGAGCGGCGCGACGCGGGCACCCGCCCCCACAATCGCGGGCGCAAAATACAGCCACCCATCGGGGGAAGCGGCGTGACAGGCCACGCTGGCGCCAGTGTCGAGGACGGCGGCGTCGCCCAGGGTGAACAGATCAGCGTCAGCGACATCCACACTCGCGACATGAGCGCCCGCCCCCACGCGCGCCCCCAGCGCCCGCAGCCAGGCCGCCGCGGCGGGCGTGCCTGTCAGCGAGCGCGCCACTAGCGCGTTGGCGGACGCCACGGACCGGTCGGCCGCCCAGTAGCGGGCGTGCGCGAGCGTGTGGCGGCGCAGCGGGCGCGCGGCACCGGTGCCGGGGGCGACCAGCTTGCGGGTGGCGGCGGTCAGGGTGAGCAGGATGAGGCCGCCGATTGCGGCCAGGAGAGGGGTGAGCAGGAGGGTGGTGAGCAGGGTGGTGGTGGCCACCGCTGCACGAGCAGGCAGCGTGTACGCGGCAACCGCCACCGCCGTCACCAGGGCCATGCCCGCCGTCGTGGCGGCCGCCCAGGCGACGGGGGACAGCAGGCCTGCGTCGGGGGAGGCAGGGGGGGCGGGCGCAGCAGCGACCAGCCGCGCGGCCAGCGCGGCCGGCGCGGGCGCGACCGCAGCGACCGCGGACGCCGTCACGGCCGCGCCAGCAGCCGCTTTGACGGGAGCGGGGGGAGCCGCTGCCGCCGCAGCGGCAGGCTTGGGCGGCGGCGGCGGCGGCGGCGCCACCGCGTCCGCCCCGCCAGCCAGCTCTCCACCGTCGCTGCCGCCGTCCGCCTCCTCAACCGCCGCCTTCTTCTTTCTGCCACCACCCCCACTCTCCACGCCTGCCTCCTTCTCCAACGCACGCAGCTTGGCCAGGGTCAACGCCGCCACCTCCTCCAGCGGGAACGGGCGCCCCAGCATGCGCTGCACGCGCGACCGCACCTCCACCGCCTGCATGGAGTCGATGCCCATGCCCGACAGGGGGGCGTCCTCCGCGATGTCGCCCTCCTTGGCGCCCAGCAGGTCGAGCACGACTTCGACGAGGGAGCGGCCGTCGTCGCCGCCGTCGGCGCCGCCGCCGCCGCGTAGCGTGCGCGCACAGATCTGGACGACGGGGGGAGGGGCGGTGCGGGGGCACAGCAGTTCACCCAACAGACACAGACACTCGTCAATGGGTTGGGGGACGAGCAGGTGCAGAAAGTTGATGGCTTTGCCGGTGGCGCGCGCCGACTCGAGCATGACCTCGGCAACGAAGCCGACGTCCCCCACCGCGCCCCACTGCACCGCCAGGGCGGGGCGGCCGGACGCGCGGCGCGCCCGGGCCAGGGCGTCCAGGCAGCCGTTGGCGTAGCAGTAGTTGGCTTGGCCGGGTTGAGGCGCGTGGGCCGCGACCGACGAAAACATGACAAAGTGGGGGACTGAGGCGTGGGCGGCATCCAGCGCGGCCGCCAGGTTGGCGGCGCCGACGGCTTTGGGGGAGACCACCTTGGTCCAGGAGGCGCCGTCTTGTTTGGACATCAGCCTGTCGTCGATGACCATGGCAAGATGGAACACGCCCCCGATCGCCCCCTTGGCCCCTGCCTCTTGCAGCAGCGCCTCCGCCCCTGCCTCCGATTCCACATCAGCAGTCGACACCGCCACATCCACGCCGCGCGCCGCCAGCGCCGCCAGCGCGCGCGCCTGCTCCCCCGTGCGCACGCCGCGCCTCGACGTCAGCACGAGGCGCGTCGCGCCGCGCTGGGCCAGCCAGACGGTCAGAGCCAGGCCAAAGCCGCCCAGGCCGCCGGTGACGATGTAGACAGCGGTGGGGTCGGCGGCAAAGCCGGGGGTGACGTCCAGGGTGGAGGGTGAGGGGATGGGGACAGGGGTCGCGGCAGCGTCTGCGTCTTCATTCTCCGCCACCTTTTTCTTTTTGGTCAGCTCCGGCGGCGGCGCATACTCCAGCACGCCCTCACCATCATCCACCTGCAGCAACACTTTGCCCACGTGCGTGCCGGCCGCCAGGTAGCGGAACGCGTCCTGCGCGCGCGCGACGGGAAACGCGGTCCACGGAAGCGGCACCACCTCCCCAGCCGCCAGCCCAGCCGCCAGCATGCCGTGCACCCGCCACGCGTCGTCGGCACCGCCCGGGCCGGACGCGTCCACAAACAAAGAGTCCAGGTTGATGCCCTGAAACGAGATGTTGTGGTGCATGGGCGCCATCGGCAGGCGCGTCCCCTGCAGAATGTCAAACTTGCCAATCTCCAGCAGCGACCCCCCCGTCGCCACGCAGCGCACGGTGGCGTGCAGCAGGTCGCCCGCCAGCGCGTTGAGGGCCAGCTTGACGCCCCGGCCGCGGGTGCCGTGCATGACGGTGGCCTCAAAGGCGGTGGAGCGCGAGTCGCCGATGTGGTCGGGTTTCAACCCATCCCGACCAAACGTCCTCAACAGCAGGTCCCTCTTGGCCGCCGACCCGCACGTCACGTACACGTCGCACCCGCGCGCCAGGGCGATGCGGGAGGCGGCCATGCCGACGGCGCCCGTGGCGGAGTGGATGAGGATCGCGTCGCGGGGGGTTAACGCACCGCGCGCGATCAAAGCGTAGTAGGCCGTCATGTAGGCCACCGGCACCGTGGCAGCCTCCTTCAAAGACCACGCAGCCGGCACCTCCCACACCAAGTGAGGCAGAGTGGAAAGCCTGGTGGCCATGGCGTGGCGGCCGACCCCCATGACGCGCGCGCCCGCCGCGCGCGGCGCGCCGGGGCGGCCGACCGCGGCGGCGGGGGGGGAGGCGACCAGCGTGCCCGCAAACTCGAACCCCAGCCTCGCCCCAATGTAGCCGTTGCCCATGGCATCATTGTTGAGCTTGCTGTAGGCCAGCATGACGTCTTTGAAGTTGAGGGCAGCGTAGGAGACGTCGACCGCGACCGGTGCATCCACGTCACCCACATGCGGCGGCGGCGGCTCGTTCTCCACCCAGTGGAAGGAGTCGAGGTCGCCATACGTGCCGATCTGGAGGCGGGCGCCGTGCGGCAGGGTGGTCTTGGGGGTGGGCACCGCATCACCGTAGCGCACGTTGGCCAGCGTGAAAGTCCCAACGCGGCCGCCGCACACGATGTTGCGGGTGAGGTCCAGGGGGGCGACGCGGTCGATGGTGGCGGCCAGGCCGTCCACTCCACCGGCGGTGCCGTCTGCATCGTAGGCCAGGCGCAGCAGGGCGCCGTGGGGTTCGACAAACAGCGCGTTGGCGGCGGCCGCGGTGCCGGGGGATGCGGCTGCATCGCCCACCAGCCACAGGCGCGCGTTGGGCAGGGTGGGGGCGGTGGAGGCAGGCTCGGTGGAGGCGGCGGCAGCGTCGGCCGCGCCACCCTCCTCCCTCTTCTCCTCCTCCTCCACTTTCCCTTCCTCCTCCTCCTCCGTCACGCCCGCCACGCTCTTGATGGCGGCCTGGAAGGATGCCACCCACTCGCCCGCCGCGTCCGCGTCGGCGTCCATGGGGGGCCCAGCCAGCAGCGTGCGCGCGGGCGCGTCAACGGGCGGTGCGACGGCGACGGGCGCGCCGTCGTCGACGCCCCCGCTCACGCCGCCACCACGTTTGCGGTACAGAAAAAAGGCGGCCGAATCCAGCTCGTCGCGGTGCAGGCACACTTTGACGAAGCCGGTAGCCGCCAGCTCGGCTTGCCACCGCTCCACGGACGCCCACAGCGCCCACTCGCGCTCATCGCTCGCCGTCCACGCGGCCGCGTCGGTGCCCCAAATCATGGTGGGCAGCACACACGTCTGCTCAAAGAAGCACAGGAATCCTCCCTCGCGCAGGGCGCCGCCCACATGGGTCAGCACGTCGGCCAGGCAGCGCCCCGTGTGCAGGGCGTTGGTGGCCAGCACAACATCGAAGGGGCCGCCGAGCGAGGGCGGCGCGGGCGCGTTGACGTCCCACGTCGCAAACCCAAACTTGGGGTCGCCCCCGCCCACCGCGTCCACCAGGGCGGGGCCAAAGGCGGGGGTGACGTCGGTGGCGATGTAGCGCAGCAGGTCGGCGGCCGCGTCCGAGTCGAGGGCGGGGAAGGCGCGCTTGGTGAGGCCGCCCGTGCCGGCGCCGACTTCGGCGACCGAAAACGCGGCGGGCACATTCTGCAGAATGATCTGGCACAGCGACTCGAATACAGCAGGCGCAAACGAGGAGCACCCCGGGTCGCGGTCGTACATGTGTTCATGCTCCGGGTGGGAGACGATGCGCTGCATCGGGTTGGAAAACGGGTCCTCGGGAGGCAGCGCGTCGACTTTGTTCGCGTCGAGCGGGGGCGGCACAGCCACCAGGTCGCGCGACAGGCGGGCCAGGTGGTGGGTGGGGGCGTTCCAGAAAGCGTCTGCTTCCGCGTCCGTCCAGTCGGGTTCAGGGATGGCGCCCCCGTCGCGCCCCGCGGCCACCGTGGCGGCCGCGATCTCGCGCACCGCGGCCAGGTGCCGCGGCAGCGGAGTCTGCGTGTCCGCCGCCCACCGATCGATGCGGGCCACCAGGCGGGCGGGCATGGCCCCCAGCATCATGCGCATGTAGGTGGCGCGGTCGGTGTCGTCGTCCACGGTGTCGCCGTAAGGGGTGAAGGTCAGAGCGGAGCGCGAGGTGACGTGCGACGTCGCGGCCGCACGGCGCGGGGCGGGCACCAGGTCCAGGCCTTCGACGGTCGCCCAGGGGGAGGCCACGCGCCTTAGCACTGTGTCCACGGTCAGCGGCACGGCGGTGACGGTGGGATCACCCGCCGGCACCGACACGACGACGCTGCGCAGGCCGACGGGCAGGCGCAGCGACGCGTCGAGCCCCGACGCGGCGCCCAGGGCTTGCATCATGTTGTCCAGCGCCACGATCCAGCATCCCGTCCACGCCAGCTGGGCGTCCT
This sequence comes from Choricystis sp. odSpoLacu1, assembly GCA_958009055.1. Taxonomy (NCBI): domain Eukaryota; kingdom Viridiplantae; phylum Chlorophyta; class Trebouxiophyceae; genus Choricystis; species Choricystis sp. odSpoLacu1. The sequence goes on from OY253656.1 coordinate 59,319, forward strand.
TGCCGTTGGCGGAGGCGCGCAGCACGGCGCGGAAGGCGGGGCCGTACTGAATGCCGGCGCGTCCATACGCGCGGTAAAACGCGGGGCGGTCGATCGTGGCGTCGGGCGGGTGGGGCCAGTCGGCCACGCCCCATGTGGGGTCGATGGCGCCCTTGTCGTCGTCCACGGTGGGAGGGGGAGGGATGGCAGCGTCGGCGGGGGAGGGGGCGGCATCGGTTTCCGGCTTGGCGTCGGACTTGGCAGTCGCAGGCTCGGCTTTAACCTCTGCCTCCGCCGCCTCCTGCACATCCCCGCCAGCGGGCACAGCCTTGATCAAGTCGTCCCCGCGCGGCGACTCTGGCGGCGGCGCGGCGGCGGCTTTGGTCTTGGCGGCGACGCTGTCGGCGCCCGCGGGCGCGACCACTGCCGCGCCGCCATCCACCGCCAGCGCCTTCACCGTGCCGCTGGCAACAAGGTCGCCCCCGTTGGTCACAAAGAAGCCGCCCCCGGGCGCCAGCGTGACGGAGAGCCGCGCCTTTTGGCCAGCCTCTGTGGCGACGGCCTGGTGGATGCGCACATCAGCAAACTCGACCGGCAGGGACGCCGGCTCCACCCCCCGCGCCGCGGCCAGCGCTTCCCACGCGGTCACCAGGTAGGAGGTGGCGGGCAGGATGATGCGGCCGTCGATGACGTGGTCCGCCAGGTGGCGGGAGGACGGAGAGGCGAGGTCGAAGATTTTGTCAAACCCTGCGCCCGGGGCAGCGGCGCCACCAACAGCAACGCTCGCGCCCTCATACTCGGTGGAGTGATTCCAGGACACCAGGGCCGCCCGCACATCGCGCGGCAGGGGCGTGGTGGCTGGTGCGGTCGCCGCCGGCCACGGCACGTCGGCGCCCTTGCGCCACGCAGACGCGACAGCGTCACGGAGAGACTCGACCGCGGGGTCGCCCTTCTTCATGGTGGCGACGTAGACCAGGGTCGCGTTGCACTGGCGCAGCGGGGAGCGGAGGAGAGCGTGGGGGCCGACCTCGAGGAGGAGCGCGCCATCGGGGACGGCCGCGACGGCAGCTGTGAACAGCACAGGGCGCGTGTAAGACGCGGCGTGGTAGGCAGCGTCGGCCAGGGGGGGGGCGGCCTCGTCGCCCGGCGCAAACGCGGTGGAGATCCAGGACGAGGGGCGGGGGCGGGGGGAGGGAAGGACCTCGGCGACCCGCTTTTCGAGCGCGGCCGCGACCGACGCGAGCGCGGGGGAGTGGTAGGCCACGCCGTACGTGTTGAGCTCGCGCGCAAACACGCCGTCCGCGGACAGTGCGGTGACGGCGGCGCGCACAGCGTCCGCGGGGCCAGACAGGGTGACGGAGGAGGGCGAGTTGTCGCACCCGATGACGACGCCTGTGCACGCGTCGCCGCCCGCCTCCAAAAACGCGGTGGCCTTGGCAGCGCCCAGCCCGACCGCCGCCATGAGCCCCGCGCCCGCCAGGCCGCCGTCCACGGCGGCACAGCCGCGCAGCCAGCCAATGATGGCGGTGGCTTCCCGCGACTGGCAGCCGGCGGCATAGCTGGCCGCGATCTCGCCAGCCGAGTGGCCAAACATGCCCGCCGGCTCGATGCCCCACTCCTCGCGCAGCGCGTCCACGAGGCCGACCTGGACGGCGACCAGGCCTGCCGTGGCGAGCGCGGGAGTCGACCACCCGTCCTCCGCCTCAAACTCGGCCAGCAGGTCGACATCAAAGGGAGTGAGCGCGGCGGCACACGCTTTGACCGCCGCGTTAAACGTCGGCGACGCGACCATCAAATCCTTGGCCATGCCCGCCCACTGGGACCCGATGCCCGAGAACACAAACCAAATCGGGGGCGGTGCCGACACGCGGGCCGCCTCCCAGCGGGGCACCCCGTTGGCGATGGACCCGCGGAAGGGGAGGCGCGTCGGGTCAGCCGCCGCGGCGCGCGCGATCCGAGTGAGAGCCGGCAACAGCTCCTCAACCTGGGCCGACCGCGCCGCCAGCGTGTCCAGCAGGTGTTGCACGCCTTCCGCGGTGCGGGCGGCCACGGGGACAATGACGTCGAGCGGGGCGGCGGGTGGGGATGGGGCGGGCGCGTCGGCGTCGGCGGCCACCGCCCCTGCTTGCACCGCTGGCAACGCCCTCGGCGGCGGCAGCGGGGGCGGCAGCACGCGCCCATCCATCACCACGTGCACGTTGGACCCGCCAAATCCAAAGGACGAGATGGCGGCCACGCCGCCGGTCCACGCACGCGGCGCGCCAGAGACAACAGACAGCGTGCCATTCACCAGCGACGCACAGTTGGGGTTGGGCGCCCCAAAGTGCAGGTTGGGGGGCAGGGCGCCATGCTCGTACGCCAGACACAGCTTGATGATGCCGGCCAGGCCGGAGCACCCTTCGCAGTGGCCCATGTTGGATTTGACTGAACCGATCAAAAGCGGCGCGGTCGGCGCGCGCCCCGCGCCGCTCCCATACAGCGCGTCAATGGCAGCCAGCTCTTGCGCGTCCCCCACCACGGTGCCCGTGCCGTGAGCTTCCACGTAGGCGACGTCAGAGCGGTCGACACCCGCGGCGGCGCACACGGCGGCGCCCAGCGCGCGCTGCGCGTCGCCGCTCGGAAACGTGATGCCTTGCTCGGTGTGGCCGTCATTGTTGGTGCCCGCCGCCAGGATGCGGGCGTAGGGGGGGCGAGGCGCGAGCCAGGGGGTGGTGAGCGCCACGTCGGAGCGGCGCAGGATGATGGCGGCGATGCCTTCCGCGCGGGCGTAACCATTTGCAGACGCGTCGAACGATTTGCACGCGCCGTCCGGCGACAGCATCTTCAACCGTTGGAACGCCACCGTGGCGGCCGGCCTAAGAATGGCGGACGCGCCCCCCACCAGCGCGTAGTCGATGCGGCCGCGTTGGAGGTCGACAATGGCGTCGTGGAGGGCCATGAAGGCAGAGGAGCAGGCGGTGTCCACCGCCTTACTCGGCCCCCTAAATCCGTACACAAACGACAGCCGGTTGGCAAACATGGACATGACGCACCCCGTCTGTTCATAGCCCGTGATGTCGGGCACGGAGAAGAGCCACTGGGAGTGGAGTTCGGAGCCGCACGCGCCGACATACACGCCGACGCGGTCCGACCCGCGCAGCGCGCGCGGGTCGATCCCCGCATCCGTCCACGCTTCGTGAGACACTTCCAGCAGTTTGCGGAGTTGGGGGTCCATGCGGACGGCTTGTTTGCCGTGCACCGCGAAGAAGGGGGCGTCAAAGGAAAACAGGTCGGGCACCTTGCCGAAGCGGGGGGGGGTGTCGTGCAGCCCCGGGGGCCAGCGGGCGGGGGAGGAGGTCACCATGTCGACGCCGGTGATCAGATTGTGCCAAAACTCGGCGGGCGAGTTGGACTCGGGGAAGCTGGGTGTTGGGAAAGGGGTGGGAGGGAGGTCAGGCGAAAATGGCGCGTCGGGGAGACAGGGTCGTGTGATGGCGGCATTTCGACTTCACTCACAGACAAGACAGGCCCATGATGTCCACCGCCACACCGGCCGTGGGCGTGCCGTCGTCGTTCATGGTGGGCTGGGCGAGGGGCGGGGACGAGGGAGGGAAGGCTGTGGGAGGGGAGGGCAAAGGGTGAGTCAGAGTCGGCATTGGGGTGGCCGCGCTGCCCGGGGACTCACACTCGCCCAATCCCGGCGCTCCGAGGGCGTGGACTGAAGGAAATGGTTGCCTCGCGACCTCCTGGTGGGCGCCAACAGGGCGGGCGCGGCGGCACGCCGGCGCACGCGCGGCTTCCCGCCAATAGCCACGCACCTCAGGACCGCGCGATGCGGAGGGGCAGAGAGCTGGCCCGCCCTTGTGCGTGTGTTTCGCTGGGGCCCAGAGGGTGAGGCCCCGCCCACAGAGTACGCTGGGCGCGGAGAGGGAGGGGAGCGCGGTGGAGTGCCGCGGCAGAAGAGAGAGAGCGAGAGGCTCAGAGGGGAGTGTCACTGCGACGACGCGGTTTTCAACTCGCTCGCTCGCGCCCGAGAAGGGACACACAACAACCGCCTGCCCTCACACACTCTCTCTGCCACCCACCACGCCACCCTCCGCCGCCGGCTGCGCCCTCCCCACCTTCCGCGCCTCAGGCACAGCCACGCCGCGCACCCTGTCGCGGGCGGGGTCGCTGTCCCCCTCGACGCGCGCGTCTGCAGACGCGTCTGCACGCGTCTGCGACAAGGTGCCGCCGACGCGCCTTACGGAGTGCTCCCGCTGACGCGTTCACTCGGGTCATCGTTGCCGCCACCGCCCGGGCCCCGGTCGGTGCGCACGAGAAGCGTGATGTGCCTCCACGGCTGCCCCGCTTGAGTTTCCCCCTTCGATTCCGATCCATGCCCTTGGCGCCGCTCGCGCGGCCGCCCGGCCTTAAAGGCCGGGCGGCTTGCGACACACTTGCCGCGGCTTTTCCCCGCAACGGCCCCCCTATCCTGCGTCTTTGGTCGCCGACTCCCTCCTGGGCTCGCCGACTTGTGTGTGGGAGGAGTGTGGGCTGGGGACCCCGTCCGGTGAACCACCGCGCACACGCCGTGTGCGATACCCTCGAACAAACCCACGCCGACACCACCGCGTGAGAAGGAGTCGATGATACGGACGGCGGGAGCGTGACGAAGCTTTCCGATCCAGGGCGCTTTCCTTACGGGAAGGTTGGGGGCCTAGGACAAGGGAACCTTCGTGATGCAGGCTATATAAAACCCACGCGGCGGGCCGCCGCGTGGGAGAAGAGCGGCGCGAGTGCACGGCGCCGCCCGCCGCGGAGCAGGCCGCGCGTGGAAGAAGGTGGACCGGGCCCACAAGGAAATGGGCCCTGATCCCTCCAACGGTTACTTCGGTGGGCGCGTGGGCGTCGGTTTAGGGTCAGGGTTAGGGTAGGGGTAGGGGTTGGGAATGTTTTTTCAAGAGCGCGACTCTCTTGGCACCGCCTTCTTCCCTCCGTTCCAGTGCGCGCCATGGACGCTCTGTGTGCTTTGGGCTGTAAGTGCGCTGTGCCCAAAAAACGTAGAGAGGGTTTGCAGAAAGGGAGCTGCAAGAGAGAAAGTGTGTTTGTGCGAGTGCAGTGAATAGCCTGTGCAAAAACTGCCAACAAACCTCGTCCTAGCCTGCTCCGTGAGATCAGGCCTCGCTCCCTCCCCCTGGAATGTGCGGAGGGAGAGGGTGGATGGGCGTGGCACGCCCATCCACCGTGGTGGAATTGTCCACCGTGGAGGGACCAACCCAGGTGTCGGGGTTGGTCGCGGCTTCCCACCTGCGTTTTCTTTGCACCACGTGTCACCCCCGTCCTAGGCCTTGGCTCAGGGTCGGGGCCAGGCTGGTCTCTATTTCAACATAAAGTGAAGGGGCGTCGCGGAAAATAAGGGATTGTTTCGTGAAGTCGACCACATCAAGACGTGCCTGATTGGCTGCTAGGGCCGGCCGACGACGAGGCATGGGAACCCTCGAGGCTTTCAGTCATGCACGAAAGTTGGTCGAGAACGCTCGTGAGGTCTAGCGCTAGATCTTGGGCGTCGTCTTGGTCAACAGGGTCGAGGCGCTCCGTTCGATGAGTGATCCAGCGCAGAAGCTGCATGCTCAAACGTTCAAACGCAACAGCCGAGGCAGTTACGCCTCTCCCACTCTTGCGCGTCTGCGCAGCCTGGCACGCCTTCTTCCCTCCCCCCTGCGCCACCTACCGAGGCCAGACTCTCTAGACGCCCGGGTACGCGAACGCTTGCGGGGCGCGGGTCTCGCGGCAAGAGGCGGGGGCGCGCGGCCTAGCGAGCAAAGCCGCGCCAATGGCCCCAAGCGCGGGCACGGCCGCCCTTTCTCAACCCGGCCCGCCCCCAACGCCCGCCGTCTTGCTGCACCTGTCGCCCGGGCAGCTGTTGTGGCGCGGCCGTTTCACAGACCGCGCAGAGACGTGCGACGGGGCACTGGGACGCACGTGCCTTGGCACAGCCTGCCCCGCCTGCGCGGCGTCGCTCGAGCGCCTGACTGGCCGCGCAGACAGCGAGACGGTTCCCGCAGTCTCCGACGTGCCGGTGCACCGGAGGGGTGAAGTGGGGGGCCGCATCGCGCGAGCGAGCCGAGGTTTGGCGACCAAACAGGGGCGCGGTGGAGGAGGTGGACGCTCTGCGGGACAGGGTGGACGTTCTGGAGGCGGCGTTGGAGACGGTCACGGGAGGAGGCAAAGGGCGCAGGCGGGCGCGTATGTAGAAGAGGGGTGAGTTGTTTTCTACGCGCGCCGTTTTTTTGTTGTCACACACGGCTCACTCACTCTCTCTCTACTGACCAACTCTCGCCCAATTCTATGCCAAGTGACTAGGCGCCCCCCCAAATGATGCCCTCCACATGAACGCGCGCGCCAGGATGGGTTCGACATCGGCCGCGCCCCACTCGCTGGTGGGCGGCCGCTGCAGAAACAGGACGACCCCCTGAAAGTCGGTGGCCACCAGAGCATCCCGCCAGGTCACCAGAAAGGAGGCGGCCGCGTACGCCAGAAAGTCTGCGAGGCGGGGGCCTTCTGCGATCCAGGTGTCGAAAAGGCGGGCAGCCGCGGCGGGCGGCACTTCGCGCGCCAACAAACAGTTGGCCCACCGAAACGCAAACTGCATGTAGTCCGCCCCCACGTCCGCCAGGTGGGCGGCCAGGGGGGCGTCCACCCGGGCGACGACGGCGGCCGCGCGCGCGACCGCGCGCTGGATGCCAGGCTGCCCCGGTGTGTAGTGGTCCTGCACCCCCTGCAGCAGGCGGCCCAGGCACGCGTACGCGTCCGCTTCCGCGGCGGCCAGGGCGGCGGGGGGGAGGGGGGCGTCGCTCCAGGCGGGGTCGGCCGCGTCAGGGGGGGGAGGGGGGGCGCCCGCCGCGGCTGCCGCCTCTGCCGCTTCATCCGAAATGAAGGCGGCCAGCAGCGGCACCGCCAGGTCGTTCACGCCCTGCACGTACCCCGACGCCGGGTGCCGCACCCCCCAGATGTACAGCAGGCGCACCAGGGCGGCCTGGACGTCGGGGCGGGCGAAGAGCGGGGCCCCGGGCGCGGTGCGCGGCGCGTCGACGCTCACCTGCCTCAGCGCGGCGGCGTCTTCAGGGGGGGCGCCCGAGGCAGCGGCGCGGGCGTGGTGGGCGGGGATCAGGGCTGCATACTCGGCGCGCTTGCGGGCCAGGGTGGTGGGTCTGAGGGGGGGGGGGGGGGAACAAGGGGGGGGGGGGGGGGGGTTATTGTTTTCCGCGGCCTCCTGCCCATCCCGTGCTTGCCACACACGCACCACACCACAACGCTGTCACACCTTTTCTCCGCGTCGGCCGGCAAGTACCCCAGCAGCAGGCGCCACGCCGTGCCCCGCCATCGGGGCGGCACACCGCTCCACGCCAGCTCCCTCAACGCGTCCACATCCACGCGGGGCGCGTCCAGCAGGGCCGCAAACTTGGCCAGGCGAGGCTCCGACACCGACCGCGTGGAGGGAGGGGGGGGCACGGGGGGGGGCGGGTGGAGCGACGTCGGGGGGGGGCGGCGCGGCGGGTGGAGCGGCACGCACGACGGCGCCCGGCAGGCTGGAGCGTCGCCCTTTGAGGAAGCTGTAAGAGAGAGAGAGGTGTGGGAGTGGTCTGTGTGAGCGGCGTGTGGGAGGACGGGGCGGAGAGGGATGGGCGCGACCCCCATCGCACGCACCTCGTCACGCCCGACAGAGCCGACAGCCTGTCCCCGTCTCCCGCCATTGTGAGGCGGTGTGGCGCGTGTGCGAACCGGCTCACAGCACGCACGCTCAGGACACACAGCTGCGGACGCACGCTAAATAAAAAAAAAGCACTGAATCGGTTTTTTTCGCAAATGGGTCACAACACACAAAACTCGACGCGCAGCGAGACACCGCGCGGGCCGGAGGGACGCGCGCCCTGTGTGCCACGTCGCACGGTCAAACAGGCACCTCTCGGCGCCCGCCGACGGCACACACACCAACAATGCCGCCCCCACCACCGCCCACCGTCGGCGCACACGCAGTGGTGCGCACCACGCATACCGACCACCCTGCGTGTGACGTGGCGTCCTTTGTGGCGGGGCGGCCCCCTCTGCACGCGGTGCGGTTGATTGTGTGCGGTGGTGGTGGTGGCGGTGCACCACCCGCGCCGCGCCTGCCGCCCCCCCCTCCTTTTTACGCGGCCACCGTCCCCGTGACCGACTTGCTGGCCCCGTCCTTCATCGAGTGGGCAGCTCCTGGCGATGGTGCCACCGCGTCCGGCGTCACCGCGCCCGCGTCGATCGACGGCGGCGGCGCTGCTTCGCTTGACCCCGCCGGCGTCCTCACACTCGCCCTGCCCGGCCCCGACTGGCGCCGCCTGGGGCTAGGTGGGACGAGGGATGCGGGCGGTGCGGATGTCTACACAGTGAGCGTGCGCCTGCGGTCGCAGCGTGCAAAACGGGACGCGGAGCGGAAAGCAAAATACTGCCCCCCTCTGGCCGCAGGGGAGCCCGCCCCCACGCCCGCTGCATGCGGTGGGGCGGCGACGGCACACGCCGCGCTGGCCCGGCTGGCGCCGCCGCCGGTGGGGGTGGTGTGGCTGCCGCCGCCCGATGAGGGCAATGGGGGCACACCACCACCGCCGCCGCTGGCTGGGGTGCGCACCGTCACGCCCACGGTGGCCACAGCTGCTGTGTCGGTTTCTGACCCAGTGGATGTGCCGGCCGCGCTGGGCCTGGGCGGCGGCGGCGCCCCCGTGGACGCGGACGCGGCACGGCGCGCGCTGGAGTTTCTGGGGGCAGCCGCAGCGCGCCTCACCACCAGCCACACCGCGGGCGCCGCCCCTCCCACCACCCTCACCATAGACTCAGTGGAAGGCCTGTTCCCCCCCGAGTACGCGGTGGCGGCGGTGGCGGCGGCGCGGGCTGCTGTGGAGGCACTGGCTGGTGACGCCACCACCACCACCCCTGCCGCCGCTTGGGCCGCCGTCGTCGGCGTTCCCTTCACCGACGCACCCCGCACGCTGGTCGATGGCCACCCTCCCCGCCCGTGCGCCAGGCCTGACGCCGACCGGGCGGCCGCGTGGGCGGTGGTGGTGGTGCGTGGAGGGGGGTGCGCGTTTGTGTGTGCGAGTGGGGGGGGGGGACGGGGCCGGGGGGATGTTTTGAGTGTGTGTATGTGTAGAACTGTTTCACTTTCCAGCACTGGTGTAGCATCCTGAATCATCGAGAGTCGCGCTGGCGTGGTTTCAGGGAGGAAAAAAACGCGACGGCTCCAATCACTTCTGTTTTCGAAAAAAAAAACTTGCTCCCCAAACATCGCCCTCCTCTCCTCCACACACACCACACCGCATGGCGCCCACCACCAACGACGCCATGGACGTCATCTTCCCCGACGCCCTGACCCCGCTGGCGGAGGCCGACCCCGAGGTGTACGGCATCATCGAGGACGAGAAAGTTCGCCAGTGGTGAGTTGTGTGTGTGGGCGCGCGTGCGTGTGTGTCCCCCAATCCGTCGCTTCCGATGCTGCAGCCGGTCGACCGGACTGCCGTGCGAGGCTGGGGTGGGGTGAGGGACGGGGCACACGCGCGGCACGCGCACGCGCCCCCCCCCAGACGCGCTCAAATTTCGCATCGACCGCGCCGGCTGCTTCCCTCTTCGGCCGACCCCCGCCACCGGCCGCCCCGCCACCCGCCGCGCACGGTCCGGCTCGAGCGTGGGCTTTACCGTTCGTGGCTGGCCGGATAGACGAGAGTCGTGGGACCGTAAAAGAGGGAAGGAGACGGGGCCGCGAAACAAACAAAAAAACGCGCGCGCCGCCACCCCGACCCTCTCTTCCTCTCGCTGCTGTGTCGTGCGTTGGCCTCGCCGCCACGACCCTGAGCGCACGTCGGTTTGCTCGTCTGTTTGCTCACCAATAAAACACACACACACCTCCCCCACCCCTTTCTTTCCCCTCCTCACAGGAAGGGCATCGAACTCATCGCGTCTGAGAACTTTACGTCCATGCCCGTCATGGAGGCCCTCGGCTCCTGCTTCACCAACAAGTACTCCGAGGGCCAGCCCAACGCGCGCTACTATGGCGGCAACGATAACACGGACAAACTGGAGCTGCTGTGCAAAGCGCGCGCGCTGCACGCGTTTGGCCTCGACCCGGCCGCGTGGGGCGTCAACGTGCAGCCCTACTCCGGCTCCCCCGCCAACATGGCGGTGTACACTGCCCTGTTGAACCCTCATGACCGCATCATGGGGCTGGACCTGCCGTCGGGCGGCCACCTGACGCACGGCTACTACACCGGGACGGGCAAAAAAGTGTCGGCCACCTCCATCTTTTTCGAGTCGCTGCCCTACAAGCTGGACCCGGGGACGGGGTACATCGACTACGACAAGCTGGAGGAGAAGGTGAGAGGATAAGGAGGGCGTTTGGAGGAGAGAAGAGAAAGAAAAACATCATCATCCAACCAAGCACACACACAACCCTTCTCCCAACCCTCTCATCAGGCCACCGACTACCGCCCCAAGATGATCATCTGCGGCGGCTCCGCCTACCCCCGCGACTGGGAGTATGCCCGCCTGCGCGCGATCGCGGACAAGGTGGGCGCTCTGCTCATGTGCGACATGGCCCACACCTCTGGCCTCGTCGCCGCCTCTGTCGTGGCGTCCCCCTTTGAACACTGCGACGTGGTGACGACGACCACCCACAAATCGCTGCGCGGGCCGAGGGCGGGCATGATCTTCATGCGGCGCGGCGAGAAGCCGGCGGACCGCCTCAAGCGTGGCGAAGCCCCGGGCACCCAGCACGACTATGAAGACAAGATCGATTTTGCCGTCTTCCCCTCCCTGCAGGGCGGCCCCCACAACCACCAGATCGCGGCCCTGGCGGTCGCCCTCAAATCGGTGGCGACGCCGGAGTTTGCCTCGTACGCGCTCCAAGTCAAAAAGAACGCGGCCGCCCTGGGCGCCCGCCTGGTCGCCCACGGCTACAAGATTGTGACGGGGGGCACCGACAACCACCTGGTACTGTGGGACCTGCGCCCGGAAGACATCACGGGGTCCAAGATGGAGAAAGCGTGCGACCTGTGCCACATCACCCTGAACAAAAACGCAGTGGTGGGTGACGTCTCCGCCATGGCCCCGGGCGGCTGCCGCATCGGCGCCCCCGCCATGACGTCGCGCGGGCTGAAGGAGGCCGACTTTGAGGCGATTGCCGACCTGCTGCACGAGGTGGCCGTCATGTGCAAGGACGTGCAAGCGTCGTCCGGCAAACCGTTGAAAGCCTTCACCGCCGGCCTCGAAGCCGACAAACGCGTCCCCGCTCTGCGGGCCAAGGTGGAGGCGTTTGCCGCGTCGTACCCGATGCCCGGGTTCAAGGTGGGGGACGCGTTCTGAGTGAGTGCGTCGTGTGGATGAGAGAGTGTGAGAGCCATCGCTTTCTTTTTTTGTTTGTCCCCTCTTTTTCTTTTCGCTCGTACGGTCAAAACAACGACAAAGCTTTCTAGGATGCATGCCCCCCCCAAGAGCCTCCCCCCAAAAAAACGACAACACTTGCGTGGTGTAAGCTGCTCTTTTTCGCTGGGACAAAAGCACAAACGCTCTCTCTCTTTCTCTCTTCTACTCATCCTTGTCCACCCCCCACCGCGGCAGCAGCCAGCTGGCCACGCTGCCCCCACCAAACAGGCGGGACGCGCCCGCGCGCCAGCCGCCGGGCGGGCGGCCACAGTCGGCGGCGGCAGCGGTGACGCCCGCGAGTGCAGCAGACGCCGCGCCCAACAAACACACGCACGCCGAGATGAAGGGAGGGCCGTGCATGAGGACGGTGGGCAGGGCGGCGAGTGTGGCTGCAGCAGATGGTGGTGGTGGTGGTGGGCGGCAGGTGTGGGGCCAGAAGTGGGGTGGCGGCGGCGCATCCGCCGCTGCGCGCGCCACCACTCCCCACACTTCTCGCCGCCTCATCACCAACGTCGCCAAGCACACTCCCACAGCCAGCCCCGCCGCCAGCGCCAACCACACCGCCGCCAGCACAAAGTGGCGGGTCCGGGGGCCGGAAGGGGGGACGCAGGCCCCGATGAAGGCGCAGTGGTGCGCGGTCCGCGGCACGCACGCACGACACGCGCCGCAGTGCCTGTGGGACGGAGGCCGGTGCACACCACCACACGGCACACATCGTTTGACGCCTTCATACGCCAGGTAGGGCACCGCACCGGGCGGGTACTCGCGGGGCGGGGTGCACCGTGGCAGCAGCGTCGTGGCGGCCAGCCACGCGTGCAGGGATGTGTTGGCCACGGCGATAGCGGTCAGTGCGTCAGCAGCCAGCAGGAGTGTGCCTCCGTGTGGGAAAAGCGCTGGAAGCACGTAGAACACGCCGGCGACGGTGGCGGTGTGCAGTGCGGCCGCGGCCACAGCAGGCGTCCACCGCAGCAGGGCAGCTGCTGTCCGCCTCCTGCCTCCTCCCTCCTCCGTGACAGCGCCACACCAGGTGCATGACCACGTGGCGGGAGGTGGGCGCGCCAGCCGCACGTCCCCGCCGCACGCCCAGCAAGCCGCGTCAACCACGGTGGCGGAGGGGGGGGCGGGGCAGGGTGGGGGCGGAGGTGGAGGATGGTGGTGGTGTCATGATGATGGTGTGGGTGGTGGTGGTTGGCGCCGTGGGTGGTGGTGGCGCGCGGCCCGTGGCCCAATGCAAAGACACGCCGGGTCGCGTGTGTGCGCGTTTTTTCGTCTGCTCTTCACACGCCACAAGAGAAAAAAGAAACGGGCGCCGGGTCCAACGACCCGCCCTCTGCGCTTTTTCCTTTCGCGACACAGCACAGCACACGGTCAACCCTCCCTCACACAACCATGCCCTCGCGCGCCGCCGTCGCGCTGCTGCTGGTGGTGACCGTCGCCGCGTCCGCGCCGTCCGCGCGCGCCGCCGCCCCCAGGCGCCCGCCCGCCCCCTGGACCGGGCGCGGGGTGGAGGGCAAGCTGGTGGTGACGTCCATGAAAGAGAGGGGCTAACGGTGCGTTTGTTGGAGGGGGGAGAGGGAGGGGGGAGAGAGTTTTATCAGACGGCGGGCAGTTACAGGGCCTTGCTGATCACTCAGCCGCTTGCCTCCACCCCCCAACACTGCGCCCGCGACCCTGGCCCACGCACCCCTACACCCTCCCCAACCCCCCACTCACAGCTGCACCTACACCTGTGGCGACGTCACGTACGCGTCTGAAGCCGTGGCCACCGCTGTCGCCGCCTGCTCGTCGGGGGGGGGTGGGCGGCGGGCTCGTGGTCGCGCCCCTTCTCACCGCGGGCGACCGCGCCCGCTGCCGCGCCACGTGCGTGCGGGTGGGGGGGCTGCCCGCCTGCGTAAAGGGCGCTGTGGCCCCGCCCGCGCCGTCTCCCTCGCGGCGGGTGGCGGCGCGGCCGCCCGCGGCGGTGCGCGTGGCGCCGCCCGCGCACGCGCCCGTGCGCGTGCGTGCGCTGCCGCCGTCGCCTCCCGCCACGACGGTGCCTCTTCCGCCGCCGCCCGCGACCACGACGCCTCCGCCGTCGCCGCCCGCCACGACGGTGCCGCCTGCGACGACGGCGCCGCCCCAGACGACGCAACCGCCGCCTCCGCTGCCGCCCGCGACCACCCTGCCCCCGCCCACGCCGGCTGCCACCCGCCCTGCCGCCCCCGCCGGCGTCACACTGTCCCCCCCCTGCGGCCTGTCCTGCACCCCCCCGGGCGGCGGCCGCGCCCACGTGCTGTCGGTGGAGCTGGCAGACTTGCTGCGCGCGGGGCCGTGTGAGAGGGTCGGCACGACAACCGTTGTGTCGTGCGGTGGAGCTGCTGTTGTCGATGGCTCGCTCTACGACGCCGCCGTCAAGGGGACGTGCGTGCCCGCGCCGTGTGACGGGGAGGCGGTGCCGCCGTGCACCGCCAAGCAGAGCGGCGCGCCGGTGCCGGCGCCGGTGCCTGCGTTTGCCGCTGCCCCTGTTGCTCCTCCCGCCGCCGCGCCCGCGCCCAGCCGGCCGCGCATCGTGCCGGCTGGCGTGCCTCAACCGATGCCCGTGGTGGCGGCTCCCGCCCCCAGCGCTGAGGAGGTGGAGAACAGCAGCGTGGTGCCGCCACCGGCCGCGCCGCCTGTCGTAACGCCGACGCCGGCCGCGCCCGTCGATACCACGCCCCCCGCCACGACGCAGCCTCCGGAGACGACGCAACCGCCTCCTCCCGCGACCACCCAACCTCCCCGTCCTCCCCCGCCGCGCGTCGCGCCGGCCGCCCTGCCGCCCCCGCCCCCGCCCGCCCTGCCGCCCCCGCCCCCGCCCGCCCCCGCGTGCCGCCCGCCCGCCCCTCCCGCCGACTGTTCCTCCACCCTGCTGGCGGGCACGCCCGCCGGCGACCTGGTGACGTGTGTGCGCGCGACGCTCCCCTCCCGCGTCGCGGCCGCGCTGGCCGACGTCGCAACCTGCACCCCCCTCGGCGACGCCACCTGTGTGGCGGGCGCGTACGTGGTCGGTGTCGATGTCTGGCAAGCGGTCCGGGACAACGCGTGCGTCAAGGCGGCGTGCGACGGGGGCGCGCTGCGGCTGCCGACCGCCGCACCACGCCACGCCGGCGCCCGCGCCGCGGCTCCCGCGGCCGCGCCCCTGGCGGCCAACACCAGCACGCTGCATGACGACACTACAACCCTGGTGACGGGCGGCGTGGAGCTGGCAGCTGCTGTCGCTGGCGGCCGCGCGCCCGCTCCCGCCCCGCGCGCCGCGCTGCTGCCGCTCGCGCCGGGGGGGCCGTGGTCGGCCACCACGTCCATCGACCGCGCGGGCAAGCCGGCTGGTGGGCTCAGCGGCGAGCCGGTGTCCCCTGCTGGAGCGGCGGCGGCGGCGGCGGCGGGGCCGGATGCCAGCTTCCAGTCTGCGCGCGCTGCCGCGGTGGCCGCCCCCATCGCTGGCCTCCTCCTGGCCGGCGCCACGGGGGCCACCATCGCCTCCAAGGTGGCCCAAGCCCGCCGCCGCCGCCGCCGCCGCGTGGAGGGTGGAGTGGGCGCCCCCGACAGCGAAGCCGCGCCGCGCGGCGGCGGTGGTGGTGTCGTCGCCGCCGTCGCTGCCCCAGCTGGCCGGGCCCCCGGCTCCGCCACCTCCTCCACCAACCGCACCTCCTCCTCGGCCGCCGCCCGCCGCGCTGCGGGCGGCCTGTCGTTCACGTCCTAGGGCGGTGGCTCCGCCGCGGGCCGCGCGTCGGCGCGCGGCGGCTCGTTCACTGCGGCGCGCGCTGGGAGCGTCCCTTCCGTCGCGTCCAGTGGCAGCAGGTCGGCTCGGTCCGGGTGTGTGGTGACCGCGTCCGACGCGGGTGGCCGCGGACCGCGCCGGGGTGGCACAACGCTGATGGAGTGAAGAGGGGGAGGGAGAGTTTTTTTTTTTTCTGTGGGGTGAGAATCAAGAGTGGACACCAAGAGTTTGATGGACACTGCAAAAACACACGCGGTGTAACCACACGGCATCATGCGCAGGCGGGTGTGGGAAGAGAGAGAGAGAGAGAGCAGTGTGTGTTTTCAGAGCAAGGGCAGATGACTTTTAGCAGGCGACTTGGCAGGTGACTTTTACACGCAGAGGCACCCCCACACGCGGCGCCCCGGCCTTCAGCCAGAGCGACGCTTGCAACTGTTGCAGATCCACCTTGTCACCAGGCTGGCGGCGTCCAGCACAGCGACGGCATTCACCATGTGGTTTCCTTTGGCTTGGGCTCGCTGCACAGCGGCTGTCGTCGTCGTCACCGTCGCGCCGCACCCGCCACAGCACGCGGTCGCGTCGGTCAAGTGGTGCAGCGCCAGAGCATGCCCAGGGCACCCACGCGCCGTGTTGTGAGCGTGGCAGACGTCGACAACGCGGCGGGTGCCGTCGGGTTGCGTGTCGTAGCCCAGACCGATCGCGCGCGCGCGCGTCGGGTGAGGGCCGCGCTGGGCTATCGACAGCCCCAGCGCCTCCCGCACTCGCTCGTCGGCTGCAGCGCTCAACATCGTCAAAGGCACCAAACCTGGGGCGCGACGGGTCGCCAGGGAGTGGGGGGGGCGACAGGCCACGGCGTTTGTTGAAGCACACCCACCCGTCAGTCGTCGGTTCGCCCTTGACCGCGCCAACCGCGCTCCCGTGCATGTTGGCGACAAGTGCGCCGCACTTCACGCAGCAAGCGAAAGCGTCCATGGCCGAGTCGAGCGGGAGGCGGTGGCCCGGGCGTGCAGCGTCGCCTCGCGCGCACACGCCCAGGACAGCGACCAGCGACTGCGCACCTGGCACCTCGCGCAGGCCGATGTAGCGTGGAGTCACGTTGTTGAGGCGGCTACTTTTGACATACTCCAGGCCCAGCAGCGCGAGCGTCATGTTGTGCGTGAGCGCGTCGTCAATGATGGTAAAGGACGCGTCCGTAGACATCGCGCGGAGGCGGGTTTGGACGTGTGTGTGTGTGTGGGTGTGTGAGGCAATGAGTAGGCTGGGAGGCAGCGTTTCGGGGTGGATGGGGGCGGAAACCCCGGGGGGAGAGACGGGAAAACTGAGCGCGAGTGGTGAGCAGGGGCGTGAGCGTTGAGAGCAAAAAACCTCACTCGTTTTCTTTCTCGCGCCGCGCTGTGTGTTTGGGCAGCCGTGCGGTGTGCTGCCTTCCCTCCACACACACACACTCACACCCCCTCCCTCCACCACAATGGAGTGGCTAAAAAAGCTGGACCGCCGCCTGGATGGCACGCCCCTCGCCGCCGCGCGCGACGCAGCGGTGCGCGGCGTGAAAAAGTACGCCCTCAACCTGTCCGAGCTGGAGATTGCGGTGGAGGAGGCCACGAATGGAGAGCCGTGGGGGCCGCACGGGGCGGCGATGGCAGGTGAGTGAGAGGAGGGGGAGGTGCGCACACAGAGGCGCGCGCCAATGCGCGCTTCTCACCGCCCACTCACCCAACACAGACATCACGCGCGCGGCCTACGACCGCGAGTCCTACAAACAGATCATGGGCGTCCTGGCTCGCCGCCTTCACGCGACAGGGCCCGACTGGCGGTTAGCGTACAAGGCGCTGTTGCTTTTAGAATACATGGCCAAACACGGCCCCCCCGCCGTGGGGCGGGAGCTGGCTGCGAATGGGCCTCTACTGGACCGCCTGTCCGGCTTTGAGTGGAAGGATGAGCGTAGGCGCGACTGTGGCGTCAACGTGAGGGAGAGGGCCAAACGGGTGTCTATGCTAGTGGCTGACCCAACCACCCTGGCGTCCGAACGCGCCCGCGCCGCCACCAACGCGGACAAGTATGGCGGCGTGTCGTCCAGTGGGGCGGCGACCGCGGCCAGTGGGCGCGTGCTGTCGACGGCGAGAGGAGGCGGGGGGAGTGGGGAAGGCTCTTACGGCCGCTCCTCCGGCAGCGGCGGCGGCGGCTACGACTCGTTTGGCGGGGGTGGGCGGACCGGGTTTTCGTCATCGTCGGTGCCTCCATCCAGCGGCGGGTTTAGTGGGTATGGTGGTGGCGGCGCTGCGCTGGTCGCGGCGTCGCCGTCGTCGCCGCGCGACGGTGACGACCCCGTCGCCGCCACGCGGGCCCGCATCGAGCTCCTGAAAGCGGAGGGACGGGCGCCCGCTGATGATGGCGGCGGCGGGCGTCCGTCCAGCCGGCCGCCGTCAGCAGGCGCGCCGTCGTCCTCTGCTGCTCCCGGCCGCAAGCGGTTGAGCGAGATTCGGGTCGACCCCCGCGTCGCGGCGTCGCTGCCCACGTTGGTGGCGCCCGCCCCGCCCAAGCCGAGCCCAGGCGGCGGCAGCAGTGGCATTGACCTGCTGGGTGAACTGACGGCGCCCTCGCCGCCAGTCGCTGCGCCCGCCGCCCCCGCTGCTGCTGCTGCTCCGGCCGACTTGTTGGCCGGCCTCACCCTGGGCACACCCGCTGTCGCCGGCGCGGGCGAGCCGTGGGACGCGTTCGCGGCGGCGCCGTCGGCTGCCGCGCCCGCGCCCACGCTCGCCGCCGCGGCCGAACCGTGGGACGCGTTTGCGTCCGCCCCGCCGCCCGCCAACAAGCTGGCGGCCCCCCTGCCGGACGATCTGTTTGCCGCTGCACCCGCGGGTGCTCCCCCTTCCCCAACCACCGCCGCAGGCCTCGGCGGCGGCCCCGCCCTTGGCGGCCCGGCCGCCGCGCCGCCGCCCGCGGACAAAGACCCGTTTGCCGGGTTGCTGGGCTAGAGAGGAGAGAGAGAGAGATCGCTCGTGTGCGTTGGTGTTTGGTTGGACGGGGTGGAACACGTGGTAGCTGTTTAAAATAAAAAAGAAGGCACGAAGAAAAAAACACGTCTTTCACGACGCACCCTCCTCTCCTCTCCCTCCCTCTTCACACCCGGCTCGCTACAAACGGGTTGGCCCCGGGAGGCGGCGCCGCCTGGGGCGGCCACGCGGGCGCCTGCTGCTGCTGCTGCGCCGCCTGCTGCTGCCCGTTTTCAAAGCAGAACAGAGGGTGCGACGCCGCGTCGCCACGCACCGCGGCCGCCACGATTTCAGCCGTCGAAAACAGCGCCCACACCCCGATCGCCACCACCAGGATGCCGCCCAGCCCCCGCATGAAGCCGTAGATGATGATGGCGACGCCCAGGGCGGCTCCGACGCCGCCCACGATGAAGGCGGCGGTGCGGACAGGGACGCCGCACATCAGCAGGGCGTCTGCGAGGACGCGGCCACCGTCCAGGGGGTAGACGGGGAGGAGCAGGTTGAAGGCAAAGAGGGCGACGTTGAGGGAGACGGCTGCGGTTACCACGGCGAACCACAGGTTGTTGCTCGGGGGCCAGGTGTTCCAGGTCAAGAATGCGCGCTTGGTCATGATCACCGTCGTGATCAACTCCAGCACGATCCAGAACGCGACTTGGGGCAGGTGGGTGAGGGGGCCCGCCGCCGCGACGAGCAGGTCGTCGCGCGGCGACGCGGTGTGGCCGACAAAGGCAAGCCCACCCAGCGGCCACAGCAGGATCCCATGAACGGGCGCGCCCAAGCGGCGTGTGGCGACACAATGGCCTAGCTCGTGGACGAGGACGGTGCCTGGGAGAGGGAGGAGGTGATTTGTGGGGAAGGAGGGGGGGGTGCACCCCACGCCGAGAGGCCCCCACTCTCTCTCGTCCGCCTCTTTCTTACCCAGCAACAGGGGCCCATACACGATGGCCGCCCACACAAAGTATTGCCAGGGGCGCCCGATTTGGCCGACCTGTGGTGTGGGGGGTGTGGGGCGCGCGCGCGCGCGCGCGTGTGAGCGCACGGGCCGGGGAGGCCCTGATGATAGCGCCTCTCCGTCTTTCCAAGCCCAGGGCAGGGGCTCGATGCGCCCTCTTCCCACCCCGCTCACCATGCCCAGCGCCAGCACGACGCCAAACAGGAGGTGGAGGCGGACGGGGATGCCGGCGACTGACCCCGTGGGCACGGTGCACGCGTCCAGCCAAGTGCGGCCTTGTGGGGCGGCGGTGTCGGCCATGTTATGCGGGGACGGTGTATGCGTGTGTGGGGAGAGGAGATGTGTGCCGCGCGACAGGGAAGGCAGACGGAAGATGCTGCCAGCGCGCTCGAATGTGTTTTTTCGTCAAAGAGAAGAAGAACGTCGTTTTCTGTTCTCTCGCCGCATACCACACGCGCACACAGGATGCGGCGCTCCCGCTCGCGGTCGCCGCCCCGCCGGTACGACGGCCCTGCCGGTCGGCGCGAGGTGAGATTGAGAGAGAGAGAGAGAGAGAGAGAGAGAGGGGGGGGCGCGTCGGCGTTTTTGGCCGATTGCGTGGTCGCAGAGTCGTGGTCCCCGCGCCGCGTTCCCTTGCAGACGGCGTGTGTGTGTCTCTATGTGTCTGTGCACGCTCTGTCGCCAGCGTGCCACGCCTGTGGCGGGTGACGGCCTGTGAACGCACAACTCACCTTTCCTCCCCTCTCCCTTCCCCCACAGCCACTCTCCGTCGAACAACTGCTGCGCCAAAAGAAGGAGCAGGAAGAAGCCCTGTCCAAGCCCGTCTTCCTGACCAAAGCGGAGCGCCAGCAGCTGGCCCTCGCGCGCCGCGCGGCGGCTGTCGAGGCGACCCGCGCGGCAGCAGCCCCCGCCTCCGCCCCCGCTGGCAGCCACGCCCGGGACGCGGTGCCGGGGGCGAGGCCCAGTGGTGGTGGCGGTGGCAGCAGTGGGCGCCACCACAACGGCGCGCGCCACGGCGGCCCCCCACCCCCTCCTTCCTCCGTCTCCGAGGCTGAGCTGGCCGCCATCCGTGCCCACTACATGGGGGACACCACCACCAAGAAACGGGTGACGAAACCCACGGCTGACCGGTCCCGCTTCCAGTTTGACTGGGACGTGTCTGATGACACAACCGCGGGCGCTTCCCGCGTCGCGGGCGCCACCGACCCACCCGCCCTCCTCTTCGGCCGCGGCCGCCGCGCGGGCGTGGATGTGCGGGAGCAGTTGAAAGCGGGAGCAGCCGTGGCTGCCGCGTCCGCCGCGCGGGCGCGTGCGGCCGAGGGCGCCACCACCACCGCCGCCCACCGCGCGGCCGACGCGGCGGCCGCCGCCACCGCCGCCTCCTACGTCGGCTACGACCGCGCAGCTGGCGACCACTGGTCCGCCAAACCGCTGGCATCCATGATGGAGCGCGACTGGCGCATTTTCCGGGAAGACTTCAACATCTCGTACAAGGGCGCGGCTCGCGCCGCCCTCCCGATGCGGTCCTGGTCCGAATCCTGCCTCCCGACCGACCTGATGCAAGCGGTGGCGAGCGCAGGGTACACGAAGCCGAGTCCGATTCAGATGGCGGCCATTCCTCTGGGACTGGCGGGGCGGGACGTGATCGGCATTGCTGAAACCGGGTCTGGTAAAACCGCCGCGTTTGCTCTCCCACTCCTGGCCTACTGCCAAAAACAGCCCCCCATGGACGAAGTGGCAGCCCAGGACGGCCCTTACGCCGTCATCATGGCCCCCACCCGCGAGCTGGCCCAACAGATTGATGACGAAACGAGGAAACTGGCGCGCTTTACGCGCGGCGGAGGCGAGGGTCCCTTCCGCGTCGTCACCATCGTGGGCGGCGTCAGCATCGAGGACCAAGGCTTCAAACTGAGGCAGGGTTGCGAGATCGTGGTGGCGACGCCCGGGCGGTTGGTGGACTGTTTGGAAAAGGTGAGAGAGTGGGGAGGGTGGGGGTGGGTCGAGAAGAGAGACGACGACGGAACGTTGGAACGAAACCAAACCTCCCCCCCACCGCACCTTCCACAGGCCTACGCCGTCCTCAACCAGTGCCACTACGTCGTCCTGGATGAAGCCGACCGCATGGTGGACCTGGGGTTCGAGCCCCAAGTCGTGCGCGTGCTGGAGGCGATGCCCGCGGCGGCCGCGAAACCCGACGGCGACGACGACGGCGTCGAAGAGGCAGGTCGCATCTACCGCACCACCGTCATGTTCTCCGCCACCATGCCTCCCGCGGTGGAACGCCTGGCCAAGACGTATACCCGGCGTGCAGTCGTGGTGACGATCGGGCGGGCGGGCAACGTGGCGTCCACAGTCACACAGCGCGTGTTTGTGATGAAGGAGAACGAAAAGCCGGGCGCGCTCGACCGTGAAGCGCGCCGCGTGGGGCACAGCGACCGCGCTATCGTGTTTTGCAACACGCGTGCGTCTGCGGAGACAGTCGCTTCCCGCCTCGAAGCTGGTGGGCACCGCACCGTCACCCTGCACGGCGGGCGCGCCCAGGACGCGCGTGAAGCCGGCCTCGCCGCCTTCCGCGCGGGCGACGCGCGCTTCCTCGTCGCCACCGACGTCGCGGGGCGCGGCATCGACGTCGCGGGCGTCACCCTGGTCGTCAACTACGACATGCCGCCGACGGTGGATGCGTACACGCACCGGATTGGGCGCACCGGGCGTGCCGGCGCGGCGGGGGACGCCGCCACGTTTGTCACGCTGGGGGACGCCGACGTCTTTTACGACCTCAAAACCCTGCTGGAAGCGTCGGGCGCCCCTGTGCCGAGGGAGATCGCGACGCACGAGAAGGCGAGGGCGCCGCCGGTGGGGGGCAGGCGGCGGGACGCGGTGCAGTATGCGAAGCGGTGAGAGCAGAGAGGGCAGCGTTTTAAAGTGGTTTTCAACCTGTTTTGTTTCACGCACCAAAAACCTTGTGTCCGTCTTTCCTCAGTCCCACCGCCATGGACAGCGCGCCCAGGCCATTGGCAGCCGCCAGGATGCCGATCCCGGGGACAGCGTGCGCGACTGCGCAGGCGGCCAGCGCTGCTGCGAGGGCCGCGCGCACCCACACCGTCGCGCGGTAAAACGCGACAGCCGTCGCCTCCTTGCCCCCTGTGCTCACGTCAGCCGCGTAAATGGCGGCATAGTATGCACCGAATGTCACCGCGATGCAGCCACCCACGCGCGCCCAGAGGGTGGGCAGGACGTGGGGGCCAAACACGAGGGTGGGAAGGCGAGTCGGTGCTGCGAGAACCGCGACTCCCGCCGCCGAAATGTACGCTGCAGTCAGCCGGGCAGATGCTGCGGCGTGGGTGGGAGGCCGGGCCAGCAGGGAGGCGGCAGGGCGGCGCGGTGGGAGGCGGGGAGGGCGGGGTGGGCGCAGCGTCGACATTGGGCAGCGACGACGGGTCTGGCTTTTTTCTTTCGAATCAGATCGATCCAGGAGGGCGGGTTGAGCGCTGCGTCGATGTGTGAAGGAGACGGCAGACTCTCTGCCTCTTGTTTTCGATCGACAGATAAAAAAGGGACGAGGGTGTTTACACACAGGTCGGGAACAAGGCGCGTCCCTCCCGCCACACCCCCGCACACACGCCTGCCCACCCAGCCACGCACCCCGACAGGGCAACAGACAGACTGTTGCAGCCCGGGAGCACGCGACCAGGGAGAGGCGAGGGAGCGGGGATGGTGGGACAAGCAGACACACACGAGGACGCTCGGTCCCCAAAGAGGGACTCTCGTACACCCAGGGGGGGGGGGCGCCCAGCCCCCCCCCCACACGCGATCGCGCCGCCCCGGCAACGCCTCAACCCCGAAGCCCGGAAGGGGGCACACAGGGAGGAAGCGGCACCAGGGAGCGCGCGATGTGGGGGTGGGGTGGGGTGGGGTGGGGGGGAGGCATGGAGGTAAAGGATGTGTGTGCGTGTTGTAAAAAACGCAGGCCGCAGAGTGCGGGGGGGTCGGGAAAAGCGTCGGGTGTCGCCAAGAAGCGCCGCCCGCCTCTGCGCCCCCCCCCCCCCCCTCAAACAAAACACACTGCTCAGGCTCGGTGCCGTGGTCCACGCGCGTTTGTGTGTAGACACTCGGCGCCCCCCCCCAAACCCGGCACACCGCGACCACCCCCCCCCCCCCTCGCTCGCTCGTCGCTCTTCCCCTCTGTGTTTTCTTCCGATCGTGGCGCCACAGGTCTCCGCCACACCATCGCGCCAAACGCGCGTCGAACAGGCACGCGTGCCTGCACGAGCGCGCCCGGCGGGGCAGCATGGAGGAGGCGCGTGGCCACCACAGGAACAAAGACACAAGGACACCCAGCGGGCCAGCGCGGACGAGGGGGGGCGGGGGGGGCAGGGCGCGCGCGTGTGGAGTGGCAGGGGGCGCGCAGAGTCAAACAACGTGAGTGTGGCAGCAGCATCCAAGACGAAAGACAGAGAGAGTGCGAAGAGAAGAGGGGGAGGCGTGGAGGGAGGGGGGGCGCGTTGGTGGCGTGTTGGCGCGCTCTCCCCGCGCCGTGCCCGCACAAAAACGGGGAAAGGGGTGCGTTTTCGAAAAAAAAACTGGGAGGGGCGTGTTTTTTCGGGTTGTGTGTGTCGTAAGGGGGATGTGCTTGTCAGCTAAAGGTCGGGGGTGTCGGATAAAACATAATTGGACGAGGAGGGAGGGGGGTTTGAAAAAGTCGAGCGATAAAAGATAAAGCGCATGCTGCTTTTTGTTGTCGACGCGCCCCCGCGCCAACCCGACGCCCCCCACCGACACGGTGGGGGCCGCGTGGCGGCACGGTGTTGCGGCCAGGCTTGGGACAGCTTCTCTCAAGGCGCCTCCACCTCGGGCGCCGCCGCCGCGGACGCCACCGACACGGTGGGCCGTGCGGCGTGCGCGGGCTTGGGCGCGCCCGACTTGAAGAGGCACGCGCACGAGTAGGCGTCGCTGCCCACGGCCGCCACCATGGCCCGCGCAGACACACAGGCGCCTGCGGCCACCTCCGACCCAAAGCGGTTCAAACCGCCTTGTTCGGAGGAGGCGACGCACGCGAATTCGCCAGTGCCCACCGCGACGGGCCGGCCAGCGTCGCCCAGCAGCGACGTCTCGCACGTTTTGGAGCACGGCGCGCCATACTTGCCGCGCGACAGGCCCTGGGTCTCATCCTCACCCACGCACATGCACGCGAACTCGGTCTTGGCCACGGCTTCGGAGCCGTCGACAATGGTGCAGGTGGGCTTGGTGGCGGAGAGGAGTTGCCAGCCGGCCGCGCGCGTGCCGTCGGCGCGCGTGGCGGAGCAGAGGGCGGTGCGTTCGGTGCCGCCAAACTCGGAGAAGGTGAAGGGCTTGGCGCACGCGTCGGCGCAGGATTTGCCGCCCGGGGCGGCGACGAAGCCGGCGCCGAGGGGGGAGGCGGGGTCTGGGGAGGGTTGTGTGTGAGTTTGGGAGTGTCGCTATATATCTGCGGCGTCGCAGCTGCGTGCGTTCGCGCACGCGCGGGCGTGCGCGAACGCTCGTGCGCTCGCGACGCCGCCTGTGTCCCAAACCCCGACCCGCCGTGACCGCCATCCCCACATCGGCGCCGCCGCTGCCGGGTGACTCTAGCACGCCGCTTGGCGGGCGGCGCCACCGGAGAGAGCCGCAGACAGCCGCGGCGGCCCGCGGCGGCCGCCAAATCAATCAATCGACCAAAAAAGCGCCCCCTTTTTGCGTCGACCAAACCTCCGACCTTGCACGCCCCAGACTCACCAGGGCGAGCGACCGCGACGGCCGCCAGGGCAAGAATAATGAAGGCGCGCATAGTGGTGATGGGCTGGGTGGCGGGGAAGGGGAAGGGCGTGAGGCGGGGTGGGGCAGGGAGACGGAGACGGCGCATGCCGCTGATGCCGTCTAAGTCGCCGCGCGCGGGGCGCGACCGCGGCCGCGCTTGATCTCCGCAGCGCGCGCACGCCCACCCTCGCGCCGATGGGGGGCCACGCGCCGGCGTTGAGGCGGTGGCGGCGGGGCGGTACGCGGGTTCGCGACGGGGCGGCAGTGCGACGCGCGCCCCAGCCGCGCGCACGCTTGGCTGCGCGGCAGCTGGCGCCACGGCGCGACCGCCGGCGACCGCCGCCGCCCCGCCCCCGCGACGGGGCGATGGGGGCAAAAACACGGCCTCCGCGGGCGACAGACTCACCGTGTGTGGGGTGGGAGGCGAGGAAGGCAAGGAAGAGAGTGGGAATGGGAGTGTCGCCCGGTCTAAAACCTGCGCAAAAAAACTTAGCCGGCAAAAAAGCGGGCGTTTCGCCCGCCAGCGGGGCCAACGCACAGCCGCAACGCGATCGTACCGCCTCCGGAGATGGGCGATCAGTCTCTGGTGACTGATGAGCGCGTTGATCGCGCCGGCAGGATCGTTGGGTTGCGTGGAAGGGAGACGCCAGGAGGAGGCGTGGTCGCCCATCCCTCGATTCGCTCGTGCCGCTTCGACGTTCGCCCACGTCAGTGGACTCTCGTTTTGCCCCTCTCGAACTCCCAATCACTCGCACTTCTTCCCCGCGCAACGGCCTGAAAAACCTTGCGCCCCCCCCCCACACACCCCCCACCCACCCGATTGAGGCTGCCCCGACCGAGAATGCCACTCCAGCCGGTCGTCGGCCGCCCCGCCGCCCTCGCCACGGGCGGCGCGTCCCTCGCCGCCCACACCGCGACGCGCGAACTGCCGACCTCCGGCCCGTTTGCGCGCGCGGCTGCCGCGCCCGCTGCTGCGTCTGGTCAGGAAGAAGCCAAGCCTGCTGCTGTGGCGGCGGCGCCGGCGCAGGCCGAGGAGGAAGGCGGCACTCCCGCCATCGACGTGCGCGGCCTCACGTTTTGCTACCCAGACGTTGGTGAGCAAAGGGGCCCGCCCCCCCCCCCCCCCCCCCCCCCCCACAATTCAACGGGAGGCACGCTGCATGCACACAATCAAGCACACACACACACACACAAACCAACCACAACCATTCTCCCCCTCAGACGGCCGCCCGCTCGCCAACACCCCGCCCGTCGTCCAAAACATGCGCCTCTCCCTGCCCCCCGGCTCCCGCTGCCTGTTGCTGGGGGCCAACGGGGCCGGCAAAACCACCCTGCTGCGCGTGCTGGGGGGGCACCACCTGTTGCCGCGTGGCGCTGTGACCGTGCTGGGTGGGTCGCCGTTTCATGACACCTCGTTGACAACGTCCGGCGACCTCTCCTACCTGGGCGGCAACTGGGACCGCGAAGTCGCGTTCGCGGGCTACTCCGTCCCCTTGGCCGCTGACTTGGCGGCGGGCGAGATGCTGGCGCGCGTCCCTGGCGCAGACCCCGCCCGCGTGTCCCGCATCATGGACGCACTGGACATCGACCCCGCCTGGCGCCTGCACCGCGTGTCCGACGGCCAGCGCAGGCGCGTCCAAATCGGCATGGGCCTGGTCAAACCATTCAAAGTGCTGTTGCTCGACGAAATCACGGTCGATCTCGACGTGCTCGGCCGCGCCGACCTCGTGGCCTTCCTCGCCTCCGAGTGCGCCGACCGTGGCGCCACCATCGTGTACGCCACCCACATCCTGGACGGCCTGGACGCGTGGCCGACGCACGTTGCCTTTGTGGCGCGGGGGGCGTTGCAGAGGTTTGAGCCGGCAGAGAACATTCTAGGCGTGCGCCAAGGCCACCTCCTGGAAACCGTCACCGACTGGCTGCGGGCTGAAGCCGCCCACGATGCCGCCAAGAAGGAGGCGGCGGCGGGGCCGAACGCGGTGGGGGCGGGTGGGGAGGGGCAGGCACAGTGGTCCAACGGGTGGGCGGCAGGGAGGATGACGTCGACCATGCGGGGGGCGGCGAATACAGTTATGCGCATGTGAGGGGTGCGTGGTGTGTGCGAGAGAACGCGTTCGTGTGGATGGTGTGGCACCACACGAAAAAACAACAAAACGTGACAACGAAAACCACTCGCTTGTAAAAATTCTTTTCATTCCTCCCCGATTCTTTTCAACCACCTTGAGTTGGCGTGTGTGCTGTGTGTGGCTCTCCACTTGTGCCTTTGAACTTGTGACATGCATTTTGCGTAACATTGATCGTGCGTGAGAAAAACAAAACAAAACCACCCTTCCTCTCGCTCCCTACCCCCCATCCGGCGGCCGCGCGGGCGGCGGCATCGTCAGCACCCTCACAAAGCCAGCAGGCAGAGGAGTACCCCTTGACCGCTCCAACTCAGCGGCCGCTGCATCCACGGCGGCCACATCCTGGGGCGTGAGCAGCAAAAACTGAAGTCCAGGCGCTGCATCAGCTGCCCCCAGCAGCGACGCCAACGACACCCGCCGGTTCACCGCGTCCATGTACACATCAAACTCGTCCAGCGCACGGAACGGACAGTGCGTGAACTCGCCCAGGGCCAGGGCAAAGGCGACGGTGGTGAAGGAGCGTTCGCCGCCGGAGAGGGCGCGCAGGTCGCGGGTGCGGGGTTGGCCCGTGGCGCGGCCGCCGCCGGTGCCGCCGCCACCCCCGGCCACACCAACACTCAAATCCAGAGTGCGTGCCTCCCAGTCCACGCGCACCGCGCCCACGTGCCCCTTGCGCCGCATGTAGGTGCGGAAGCGGGTGCCCACCGCTTCCTCCACGCGGTGGCGCACGCGCACAAACGCGGCCTCACGCGCGGCCAGCCCGCGTGCCATCTGCCTCGCCAGCTCGCCGTGGGCGCGCACGCGGGCCAGGGCGGCGGCTGCGGCGGGGGCGGCGGCATCGAGCTCGGCTTGGAGTTCGGCCAGGGTGCCGCCAGCGTCGCGCTCGCCGGCGGCCAGCGCGGCGCGCGCGCGGCGGTGCAGCGTCGCGACCGCGCCCGCGTCGGCTTCAGCGGCTGTAGCGGCAGCAGCCAGGCGGTCGGCGTGGTCGGCGTGGTCGTCGTCAGCTTCGCCAGGGCCACGCTTGCGCGCGTCCCGAAAGGCGGGAGTCGCTTTGAGCCGCGCCAACGCTGCGTCGCCGTCGGCGCGCGCGCACACAGACTCAGCCAGGCGCGCCATATCACCAGCTTCGCTCTCTAGCCGCGCCAGGTCGGCCCGGTACTTGGCCAGGCGCTCCGTGACGCGGGCCACCATGGCGGCCGCGGCGGTTGCTCGGTCGGCGGCAGCTGCTGCCGCGGCCGCCAACTCACCGCGGTCGCCCGCGCGCGCGGCGGCGGCCGTCTTGGCAGCCTCCACCCGCTCCCCCGCGTCGCGCGCCGACGCGGCCGCATCTTCTGCGGCCGCCGCTGCATCGTCAGCCGCGGCCCGCTTGTCGGCGGCAGCGCTGGCGGCCGCGTCCGCCGCCGCGCGCAAACCAGCCAGGTCGCCGCTCCCGCCGCGCGTTGCGCCCACCGCGTCCGCGGCCGCCCCGCGCAACGCTTCCACGCGGGCGATGGCGGCGTCCCGGTCGGCGGCCGCTCTGCGGGCGGCATCGTGGGCGGCCCTCGCGTCCCGCCTGGCGGCAGCGGACGCGTCGCGCGCGGCGGCCGCGGCGGCCGCGCGCTCTGTCGCGGCAGTCTGCGCACGCTCCGCCTCAGCAGCCGCAGCCTTCATCTCGGCCGGCGACGCGCGCCCGGACTTGAACTTGACGATGTGGGCGTGGGTGGGGGGCGGGTGCACGGTGACGGTGGCGCCTCTCCGTGCGTAGCGAGAGCCGTCGGGCGTGACCGCAGCGGCGACGCCACCGCCGCGGTCACCCTCACCCCCACGCTCTGGCGGCGCCACCGCGGCCCTCGCTTCGCGTGCATTGGCAGCCAGAACAATCCTTTCCACGGCCCCAATGTCGATCAACAGGTTGCGCACCGCGTCGCGGCAGGCGGGGGGGCCGTCGACGGCGACCGCGTCCAGGAGGGTGCGCGACGCCGCACGCAGCCGTGGCGGCGCGTACGGCGCCGCCCCCATGGCCACCACAAACACGCGGGTGGAGCCCGCCCCCGCGGCCGCCAGCTCGGTGCGCAGGGTGGCAGCGTCGTGGGGGGTGGCGGCCAGGAAGGAGGCGGCGAGAGGACCGATGACGGCGGCCAGGGGGGCCACCGCGCCCGCGTCGCGCGCCGTGATCAGCGCGCCCAGGGGACCGTACGCGGGGGCGCGCAGGGAGCGTTTTGTGTGGGGCAGGGCCGCGCGCGGCGTGGCGGCGGCGGCCGCCACGGCTGGGAGGGAGGGGGGGCCAAACATCGCGGCGCGCGCGGGGGGATCACCCGCTCGCCTCAGCGCGGCCACCGCGTCGGTGGCTTGACGAGCTGCGCGGTCGGCGGTGGCCGCCACATCGGCGGCCGTGCGCTCGGCCGCGGCCGCGGCCGCGGCGTCCGCGTCCGCGTCGCGGCACGCCGCGTCGGCCAGAGCGGCGCGTTGGCCTGCAGCCTGTGCGTCGCCCTCCGCCGCAGCCAACCGGGCGCGCTCGGCGGCGCCGCCGTCCCCGCCTCGAGCCGCGGTGGCGGCCGCCACCGCATCCTGCAGCTCGGTCGCGGCGGCGGCGGCGGCCGCGGCCGCACGGTCTGCCGCGGCGGCAGCGCTCTTGGCGGTTTTCACGGCCGCGCGCTGGTTCGCCACTGCCGCGTTGCGGTCCGCGGTCGCCGCGTTCAAAGCGGCCGCGGCTTCATCATCCGCTGCGCCGCGCGCGCGATCGACCGCGTCCCGGGCGGCCACGGCGTCAGCGTCGGCGGAGGCAGCGTCGCCGGCCGTCGCCGCCAGGCGCGCGGGCCCCGCCACCTCCACCCGGTGCCTCACCACCGCGGCCCGGGCAGCCACGGCCGCCACCCCAGCCCACGGCATGGCGGCGTGGGCGTCGTCCACCAGGGCGCGGTGCACTTCGGCCGCGCGCGCGCGCGCTCGACGCTGGCTTGCAGCTCTTTGAGCGCGGCGCGCCGCTCGCCCACGCGCCGCGCTTCCGCCTGCACCAAGCCTGCCGCCTCGGTCACCGTGTCGCGGGCGGTTTGCAGACCCGCCTCGATGCGGGACAACAGGGTGGCGCGCACGTAGACCTCGAATTTTTTGGAGGCGGCCGCGGCAGCCGACGGCACGGCCCCCGCGCCGCCGCCGCCACCACCGCCGCCCCCCAAAAACGAGCGCGCCACGTCCTGCGTCATGACGGCCACCGGGTTGGATGCGTCAATGGACAGAGCTTCCAGCAGGGCGTCCACGTCGGCGCGGGCGGTGGAGACGAGGCGGGAGTCGGCAGAACGCAGCGCCCAGGTGGACGCGCCGGTCACACTGATCCGCCGCTCAATCGTCACCTCGTCGCCCAGCTCCTCCCTGCGATGGCCATCAGGGGCCCCGTTCCACAGGATGACCTTGATGACGGCTTCACGTGCCCCCGACCGCACCAGGGCGGCGGCCGCAGTGGCGCGCCCCGTCGCGGCCGCGCGCTCGCCGAGGGCGAGCTGCAGCGCTTGCAGGAGGGCCGACTTGCCGCTCCCATTCACGCCCGACACAAAGTTGACGCGGGGCCCCAGGTCGACGCCGAAGCGGGCGTGGCACATGAAGTTGGTGACGTCGATGCGTTTGACGTGGCCGGGGGCGCCGACGCCGGGGGGGCGGGCGTCGGTGTCGTCGTCAGCGCTCGCGTCTGCGTCTGCGTCCACGTCCCCTAAGCCCGCGTCCCCCACAACGTCGGCTTCATCGTCCAGGGCGGAGGGCGGGGGTGCGTCCCCGTCCGAGTCGCCGACCTGTCTGTCGTCCGTCGCTGCGGCGGAGGGCGGGCGCTCGTCGGCGTCGCGGTCGCCGCGGCCGTCGACACAGCCTGCGGCGTCGCGGTCTCCCGCCAGGCGGCGGCGAGGGACCGCGTTCTCGTCGGACGAGGGCGGGCGGGGCGCGGCGCGTTTGCGGCCGGCCTGTGTCTGGGTGGTGGGAGGGAAGGGAGCGTGCTCAGCAGGCGGAAAGAAAAAAACACGGCCTCCGTCCCCTCTGCCGCCTCGGCACGTCCCCACCCCCACGCACACAGTGCGCCATGCTCCCTGCTTGTCTCACACGGTGCTGTTCGAGCAGCCGGCGGTCTGGCAGGGGGGGCCGCCCACGCATCGGAAAACACCACGCCCTTCCCCCCCCACTCACCATCTCTCACGACCTCGGGGACGCGGCGCAGAGGACCCAGGCACACGAAGCCTGTTGTCCAGGCGTCGCGGCGGGAGAGGGGTGTGTGCGCGGCGCGCGCGGGGGGAGAGAGCTGACCACGCGCGAGCGGTTTTCGTTTTTTGTGTTTCGCTTTCATTGATTCTTCACACAGCACCAAACAAAAACGGACCCAAACAAAAACGGCGCGGCGGAGGCCGACTGTCCTCTTCATCACTCGCCTCTTTTCTCCTCCCCACAATGTGGCGCCGAGCCAGCGCCCTGCTGGCCCGGTCCCCGGCGACGGCGCCTGCGCGCGGCGCGAGCGCGACCAGCACGCGCGCGCTGGCAACGCACGCCGGCCGGGGCGGTGCGGTGGCCGCGTGGTGAGTAGTGTGTGTGAGAGGAGAGATGCGTGTGAAGTGTGGCGGGGAGAGGGCAGCCTCCAATTTGACGCACCACCGCGCGGCCGCACACCGACGTCGACACGTCCGACACCGACCCTCCCTCTCCCCCTCCCCACAGGCCCGCCACCCGCCGCCTGCTGGCCGCCACCTCCACCGCCGCCGCGGCCGCCGCCTTTGCTGCATCCTCCCTGGCGTCCTCCCCCGCCCTCGCGGACGCAGCAGCAGCGCCCGAGACGGCAGACGCTGATGTCTACGCGCCGCCGTCCCCCGTGCCGCCGCTGCCGGCGTCCCCCATCACACTCTACCAGTACGAAGTCTGCCCCTTTTGCTGCAAAGTGAAGGCCGTGCTGGACTATTTTGGCGTGCCATACCGCGTGGTCGAGGTGTCCCCCCTGACCAAGCGCCAACTCAAGGCGGGCGCCCCGGGGCACACCAAAGTGCCGGTCGCCATCATTGATGACGACACCCTGGCCGACTCGTCCGCCATCATCTCCCGGGTGGCTGCGTCTGTGCGGGCGGCTAGCAGGGGGGGCAAAGGCGGTGGCAACGCGCCCCCCCCCTCCCTCCCGTGGGTGGCTGCGCGGCGCGCGCGGGCCTGCAGCCGCAGACGACGACAAAGACACCGCCTGGCGGCGCTGGGTGGATGGCCGCCTAGTCAAAGTGGTCACCATCAACATCTACCGCACGGGGCGGGAGGCGTGGCAAACGTTTGACTACATCACCTCTGCCGGCGACTTTGGGGGCATTGTCGAAAAAACGGCCTCCCGCGTTGTGGGTGCCGGCATGATGTACGCCATTGGCGGCCGCCTGGCCAAAAAGTATGGCATCATTCAACCCCCCCGCGACGCGCTGTCGTCGGTGGCGGCAGAGTGGGTGGAGGGGGCGTTGGATGGCGGGGAGTATGCGGGCGGGGTGACGCCTTCGCTCGCCGATCTGTCCGCCTTTGGCGTGTGGCGGGCAGTGAAGGGGACGGACACGTTTGTGGAGGCGATGGCGGGGGCGCCGGCACTGGCGGCGTGGTATGGGCGGATGGAGGGGGCCGTCGGGGCGAGCGCGCGCGTGGAAAGGTAGAGTGAGGGGCGGCGTGTAGAGTTCTTTTTTTACCTCCTTCCCGCGTTTTTTTTTTATGTGTGTGTGTGTGTTTGCATGAATGTCTGAGACGAGGCGGCGTTTTCACTCAGGGGATCCTCCCAGGCAGGCGGGGTGTGGAGAAGAAGAAACAAAACTCCCGACCCGACACAAAGCCAATTTGCCGTTTTAGTCGGCGGGCGTCCACGCGCATGCGCTGACGCCCCCGACTCTCTCCCTCCACCAGTCGCCCACACGGAGCCTTCACAGGTTAATTCACGCGTGTGGGACAGGGGGCATGTACGCGCCACCCATGGACGCGCCCCCAGCCCCGGATGCTGCGGCGGCCGCGCCCCCGACCACGTCTCTTCACCCGGGCGCCGAGTTTGCGGTCCACCGCCCCGACTCCTCAATCTTCAAGCGCGGCGGCGTCAAGCGTGAAGCCGCCGCCGACACCGTGGGTCGTGCCGCCCCCGATGCCGACGATGCAGCGAGCCTGAAGGCGAGGCTGGCTGCCATGCACGCCGCCTGGGCCGCGCCGCGCGCCGCGCGCGGCGTCACCGTCGCGGCCTGGCGCCCGCGCGGCCGGGTCGCAGCGTCCCGCGCGCCTCGCTCCAAGCTGGCCCCTCGCATGGGGTTTCACGCTGGGGGCGTGCTGCACCTGCACCCCGAGGAGGCCGCGTTTTTGGCGGACAGGGGGGACGCTGTGGTGGTGGTGGGTGGCGATGCCGCCGCCGCCACCACCACCACCACCACCGCTCGCGCCCTCTCCATCCAGGAAGCCTGGACGCTGTCCGCCTCCACCTCCACCCCGTTGACCGCGCGCGTGCCGTACGCGGTGTTGATGCGGGGCGGGTTTGTGGTGCGGAGGGCGCCGCCGCAGTGGTACCTGCCCTCTGGCGCCGACCTGGCGGCCTCGTGGACCGGGCCCGGGTGGGTGGACGGCGCGCCCCGTGGTGTCGCCGTGGCGGCGGTGGTGGCGCCTGCGCCGACCTCTGCCGCCGCTGTCACTGTGCCGCCTCGGCCGCCCCCGATAGCGTCAGAGGTTCGAGCCGCCAAGCGCGCGCGCGTCGCGGTGGCGGTCGCCTGGCAGGCCGCCCACCCGGCCCCCCCAGGGGCCGCGTCACGCGCGTGGTGGGCGGCCGCGGGGGAGGGGCACCCGTGGTGCTGTGTGCCGCCCCCACTCGACGAAAACTCGTGCATCGCCGTCGTCGCTGCGCGCGAGCGGCCGCCCCCTCCCGCCGCGCTGCCGCGCCTGCGCCCCTTTGGCGCCACCCAGGATGGCGGCCCCGACGATGCTGCCACCACAGCCCCCGCCCACGCGCTGGCGGTGCACCGGTGTGCTGCTCGCTTTGCGCGGCGGAGGCCCGCGCCGCCCGCCAGTGTCGTCACGCCGTCGCCCCGCGTCGGCGCCCCGCCCACGCGCGCCGAGTGCTGGGGCGCGGATGGAGCGGCGGCCGGTGTGCCCGCGAGGTGGGCGGTGGTGAATGGGGGGGGGGCGTCCTTCTTTGGGTTTCACAGGGTGACGCTGGCGGACGCTGTGGAGCGATGAAGGGAACATGACAAAACACTGGTTTCTTTTTTCTGTTTGCAAAAACGCACTGACCGACTGAACTGCTCTAAACACACACACACAGCAAACCCTCTCCTCTCTCACCCATCACAACCCAAACGTGCGCCTCCGCGCGGCGGGTCCATCCGTCGCCCTCCGCACCCCGGGCGTCACGATCGCGCTCCTCCCCCGTGCCCGCTCCGCCGCCGCTGCGTCGGTCGCCCCTCCCGCCCTGGCCGCCGCCTCTGCCGTCACGGCAGCCTCCGCCGCCGCCGCTGCGTCGGTCGCCCCTCCCGCCCTGGCCGCCGCCTCTGCCGTCACGGCAGCCTCCGCCGCCGCCGCCCGCGCGGACGCCCGGGCCGCCGCCTCCAGCCGGGAGGCAGCATCCGTTTTGATGGAATAGAAAGCGGGCGCCGCTTCAGCCAGCCACCGCGGCTCCACCGCGGTCACGCACTGCATGTACTCCTTGGCGGTGGACACGAGCTCGTGATAGACGACATAGTCGGGGGTGTGGCCCAGGCCGTACAGGGCGGAGGAGGGGTGCAGGTGGGCGGGCGCGCCGGTGCGGCAATCCACATACTCCCCCACACTCTTCAACCGGGCGGCATGGAAGAAGAAGGCCCGCCCAATGGCGCGCCTCACCACGTCCCAGTCGCCGCCCGCGGTGTGCAGGGGCAGGCCGTGCGCGGCACAGATGTCGGCGAGTTGGGAGCGCACCTCTGCCGCTTTGCGCAGCGTCTTGCCCTGCAGAAAGTGGGCCGCACACCACTCGCCCCGGGCGCCGTGGCTGCGCCACTGGTTGAAGACGTGGAGCAGGGTGAGGTGGTCGGATTCCGGCACAAAAAACTTTTCGCGCGCGGCGTCGGACTCGTCTGCGCGGTCCGGGGGGCGGAAGAAGACGGGGGGGACACTCAGCATGGCCACGATGGTCAGGGCGTCGCCACCACAGCCCGCGTCACAGCCGGCGAGCAAGAGACCCGCCAGGGGAGGGTCGAGGGGAAAGTCGGCCATGGCGCGGCCCGCGCGCGTCAACGCGCCCGAGTCGTCCAACGCGCCCACCACCCACAAACAGTACAACGCCGCCGCTATGTTCGCAGCTGGCGGCGGGTCCATGAAGTCAAACGACAGCAGGTCGTCCACGCCCAGCGACTTGAGCAGCAGGGCGACGTTGGCCAGGTTGGTGCGCTGAATCTCTGGCACCGACGCCGGCAGCATCTCGTGTTTGTACGCGCCCTCTGTGTACAGCCTCCACGCGACGCCCGGCCCCGTGCGCCCCGCCCGCCCCGCCCTCTGGCCCGCCGCCGCCTGGGAGCAGGGAAAGACTTGCAGGGCGTCCATGCCGAGTCGGGGGTTGTAGACTTTGAGCTTGGCGTAGCCCGCATCGACGACGTACCGCACACCATCGAGCGTCAGCGACGTTTCAGCGATGTTGGTGGCGACGACGACCTTCCTCTCACCATTGGGGGCGGGCGCAAAGATCTTGGCCTGCAGGTCGGCGGGCAGTTGGGAGTAGATGGGGAGGATGAGGAGGGGGGGGGCTTTGTCGCCCAGGGACGCGCAGCGCGACGCGAGCGCGGTGCACGCGGCGTCGATCTCATCCTGCCCCGTCACAAACACCAGGATGTCTCCCGGTGGTTGGGCCAGGTGGATGGCGAGCGCTTGTTTCACCGCCGCCTCCACATAGTCTTCTTGAGGGACGCGGGCGTAGAGCGTGTCGACGGGGAACGTGCGCCCTGGGATCGTGAACACGGGCACCCCCCCAAAAAAGGACGCAAACCTGGATGAATCCAGGGTGGCGGACGTGACGACCAGGCGGAAGTCGCGCCTGCGTGTCACCACCCGTTTCAGCACGCCGAACAACACGTCCGTGTTGAGGGAGCGTTCATGTGCTTCGTCCATGATGATCGCGCTGTACGCGTCCAGGTCGGCATCCCTCAGCGTCTCCCTCAACAACACGCCATCCGTCATGAACTTGACGACGGTTGACGGGGACGTGACATCCTCAAACCGGATGGCGTAGCCGACTTCGCGGCCAAGGGGGACGCCCATCTCGTCCGCGACGCGCGCCGCGACGCTCATGGCGGCCACCCGCCGCGGCTGGGTGCAGCCGATGGCGACGGACCCGCCGCGCGTGTAGCCGTCCTCCGCCAGGTACTGCGCCATCTGCGTGGTTTTGCCGGAGCCGGTCTCACCCACGACGACGACGACTGCATGTTCGCGAATGATGTGCAGCAGATCGTCCCTCACCCTCGCCACCGGCAGCGCCGCCCTCTGTTCCGCCAGCGTCTTGGACTTGGCAAAGTCGGACTGCGCGACCGCGGGGGCGAGCGCGTCTTTGTAGGTGCCGGTGGCGGTGGAGGCAGCCTCCGCGTCTGCCTCTGCCGCGGCCGCCTTGCCCTCCGCCGCTTCGCCCTCCGTCAGCCCCGTCACCGCCCCCATCTTGGAGCCCGCCACCTCCCAGAAGCGGGCGCGCGATTTGGCGGCGTCGCGGGCGTCGCGGGCGGCGCGCACGAGGGCCGACCCGCGGCGCGCAATCGTCGCCATATCACTCGTCGGGTCCACCACCGGCAGCACGGGGGCGGCCAGCTTGGCGGCGACGGATTGGCCCGCCAGGAAGGGGGGGCGAGCGTCGTGCACGAGGAGGACGAGGCGTTCGCCGTCGTCGTCGTCGGTGGGCACGCCGCCGCGCGCGCCGACGCCGGCGGCCGCCATCCGGTCCGCCTCCCACGCGTCCGCGTCTCGCCGGGCTGCGGAGGCGCGGTGGGAGGCGGCGAGGGACATGAGGGAGCCGTCGGACCGGGCGACGCGGGCGGTGCGGGCTGCCGTGGCGGCGCGGCGGGCAAAGACGGTGGATTGATCAGGCATCCAGGTCGAGTCCGCCCCGCCCACGTCCACGGCGCCGCCTTCATCGTCGTCGTACCAGGCACGGTCCGCATCGGCGGCATCCGCATCGTAGGCGGCGTTGGCGGCGGGGGGGTTGAGGGTGGGGCGCGGGCGGTCGGTGGCGCGGCGGTCGGAGGGAGGGTTGTCTGTGGACCGGCGGTCGAGTGTCGGCCGGTCGGTGGCGCGCCTGTCGCGCCCACCATCAAACCGCGGGGGCGGCGGTGGCGGCCGGTCGGTCGCGCGGCGGTCGTCCCAGCGCGGCGGCGGCGCGGGCGCGCGGCGGTGGCCGTCGTCGCGGCGCCTCTCGTCCTGCCACCTGCCGCCCCGGCTGCTGCCGCCGCCATCGTCGCGGCGGCGGTCGTCAGGCCACCGTCCGCCGCCCCGGCTGCCACTCTCATCGCGGCGGCGTGGCGAGCGCGAGCGGGAGCGCGGCCGGCGCGGAGAGCGCGACCGGCCGCGCCGGTCGCCCCGCCCCTGGCCCCTCGACCGCCGCCGTCGCGTGGAACCGACATCCAGGCCGCCCTCCCGCCGTCCCCGCTCGCGCACCGCCAGGGCGGCCGCGGCGGCGGGGTCGACCCCTGGGCGAACAGACGG
The DNA here is from genome assembly GCA_958009055.1 of Choricystis sp. odSpoLacu1. Lineage (NCBI taxonomy): Eukaryota > Viridiplantae > Chlorophyta > Trebouxiophyceae > Choricystis > Choricystis sp. odSpoLacu1. The sequence goes on from OY253656.1 coordinate 96,924, forward strand.
CGTTTCGACGCGCGGCCCGCGAAAGTGGCGGGTCGGGTGGCGGGTGGCCGGGTGGGCGGCGTCCCGGCCGGCGCCACCATCGGTCGTGGAGGGGGGGTCGTCATCGTCTAGGGCGAGGTGGGGGCGGGCTGTGGGGGGGGGGGTTGGTGTGTGTGTGTGTGTGGGTGAGAGGGTCGGCGAAACACCACAACGAAAAACCCTCCTCTCTCTCATTCTCTCACCGTGGCCCGGGTACGATGACCCTGCTTCCGCCCGTTTCTGGCGGGCCAGCGCGTCCAGGCCTGTGTGGAGGTGTGGGGTGTGGGGTGTGGGGTTTTCGGGGTTGGCGACGTCGAAACGCATTGCTTCCCCCTCCTTCTCTCCCCCTCCCTCATCCTACCAACACACACGCAAGAACTCACCCAGCATCGATGTCCTCGGCGCCGTCGCCCGGAACACCGGCTTCTCCCGCAGCTGCAGTCCCGCCGCGCCGCCGCCGTCGTCCCCCGGCAGCTGGTGCGGGCCTGGCAACGGTGGGCCGGGCGGCGGCGGGTCCGCCATCGCGGTATGGGGCACGGAGGCGAGAGTGTGATGCACACACGCGTCCGCACGCACGAGAGCCCGGCCGGCGAGACACACAAATGGAAAAGAAAGAGTGGAGCGCAACACAAATTGCTGCCGGAGAGCCGTTTCGGTAGCACCCACCCACCCACACACACTGTGTCCAATGGCTGACGACGCTCGCCTGGCGGCCCTGTCCAAGGAGCTGGACGCCGCCCTGGCCCGCATCAACGCGATGCAGGGCGGCGGCGCTGCCGCGCCCAAACCGCGCCTCACCGAGCGCGCCTCCCGCCACGTCGCCCGCCACGGCGGCCGCCTGGCCCAGGCGGGGTTGGCGGGGTGCGTGTTCGCGGTGGCGGTGGGGCGGTTGAGCCTGCAGCAGCAGCACCGCGCGGCCGAGGCGGCGTGGAGCGAGGAGCGCGCGGCGCTGGCCTCCGCGCGCGACGCCGCGGTCGCGGATGCGGACGCGCTGCGTGCCTCCCTGTGGGCTGAGGCGGAGGGTGGGTGGGGCCCCGTGCCGCGGGGTCGGTTGCTGGCGTTGTTGAAGGGCAGGGAGGAGGAGGGTGGCGGTGGTGGTGGTGGTGGTGGCGCAGCACGACCGACGCCGGCGCGGCCGGCGATGATTTGAGTTCTTATTTTTTTTTTTTTGATCCGTGTTAGGCAAGGTGCTTGCTGCCATGTGCCGCGCGCTGCTGAGATCACGCACTGTGGTGGCCGCGGTCGTTTTTTCCAGGCCTTTGACTCAAATCGACTTGGGCGCGCTTCGTTTTTCAAAACACACTCTCATTTACCCTTTTCTTTCTCCCCGCCGCCCCCTCCCCCTCCTCCCCAATGTCCACCTACAAATCGCCCGGGAAGACCACCAGGTCCCCCGGCCGCACCAAGTCGTCGGGCACGCTCGCCTCCCTGACCGGCGGCGCGCCCGGCGGCGCCGCGCGCGGCACCGCGGGCAAGCTCGCCGCCTGCCTCGCCTACGGCGCGGTGTCGGTGTCCATCACCATGTTCAACAAGGCCGTATTCTCGGTGTACCACTTTCAGTATCCCGCCTTTGTGACGACGCTGCAGGTGTGGAGGGGAGGGGCCGATTTTGTTGCAGTGGGGACGCGATGCGTTTTTTTGGGTGGCGCGCGCTGCTCGTGTGCGCCCTCCCTGCCCTCGTCCCGCAATCCCGCCAGGGCACACAGGCCATCAGCCCAGCTGCCGGCGCTGGGCTGATGGAAAAAGAAGGGTGGAGCAGGGCGCGGCGCGGTCGATCGGCGAAGCACAAAAAACTAACGCGATTCCCTCCCACCCACACCACACAGGTCGCCCTCTCCATCGTCTTGATGCTGGCCCTCTCCTTCTTCCGCGTCCTGGACATCGGGCCCCGCCCCACCGTCGCCTCCGCCAAGGCGGTGGCCCCCCTGGCGGGCCTGTGGATGCTGTACGTGCAGTCGGGCGTCATTGCGCTGCGCCACCTCACCGTCCCCATGTACTCCGTCCTCCGCCGCTCCACCACCCTGCTGGTGGTGATCGGTGAATACCTGGCATTTGGCAAGGTGCCGACTCCACCCGCGGCGGCGTCGATTGGGGCCATGGCGGCGGGTGCTGCACTCGCGGGGTCTGCCGATCTCTCCTTCTCCGCGGTCGGCTACGCGTGGGTCGGCGTGTGTGTCGTGTCGACGGCGGCCTACTTGATCCTGATTCGGTTGCTGGGGGACAAGACGGGTATGAGATGAGAGAGAGAGGTGTGTTTTGGGGGCCAGAGACACACAACACAAAACGCGCCGACCTCCCTCTCCCCCCCTCCTCCCTCAGGCCTCAGCCAGCACGCCCTCCTCTTCCACAACAACCTGCTCTCCCTCCCCCTCATGGCCGCCTGGTTCCTGTTCGCCACGGATGAACCCGCGGGCGTGGCCACCGCCCCCCAACTGACCGACCCGCGCTTTTGCGCGTTCCTCCTCGTGTCTGCGTCCCAAGCCTTCCTCCTCAACTTGTGCATCTTCTGGTGCACCACCACCAACTCTCCTTTGGCCACCACCGTCACCGGCCAGATGAAGGACATCCTTACGACGGGGCTGGGGTTGTTCCTGTTTGGCGACGTGTTGTTCAACTCTCGCAACCTGGCGGGCGTCGCGATCGGCCTCGGCGGCGGCATCGCCTACTCCCTGCTGGCGCTCCAGGGCAAGGGCAAGAAGGATGACGTCAAAGGGTCGCCCGCGGGCAAGCGTGGGCGGCCGTGAGAGAGTGGGAGAGAGAGAGTTGAAGAATCGGCGTTGGTCTTTGCTCGATTCTTTCACCTTTGTTGTGCGTGATTCAGTGTAGAAGAAGTGAGAGGCGTCATCATTTTTGGAAACCCAGGGAAACAGTTTTTGCTTGGGTTTACTTGTTTGTTGTCTCTTGAAAGAAAAAAGAGTTGCTTTTTTTTGGTGGTATAGGGCGTGCGATTTTGTCAAACATCCGCGTTCCCCCCCGTGCGCGTGGGCGTGTGTTGGGGGCGTTTGGTGGTAAAAAGAAAATGAAAAGATTTGCCCTCCGGAGGGGAGGGGAGCACACACGGGAGGAAGGCGGGGGTGGACGTTGAATGAATGATGTTTTTTTGGGGGTGGGAAAGAAGGGTGGGTCCTGCTCTCTCTCTCTCCCGGCGTCACTCACACACACACACACACACACTCTCACTCACACGGCTCCCACACTCTCGATCTCCACCGGAAGGGTGAGATAGGGGGGGGGGGCGGGACGTAGAAAACGCGCGCGCTAATGAAAATCAGCTACCCCGATAATAGAAAAAGCCAATAAGGAAAAGGGGGGAAGGCGCGCGCGGCGCGAGTGGGGAAATGGAAAAGGGGGGGGGGATTCATGGGGCAAACCGCCCCCCCCACACTCAAACCACAGCCCGCGCGGGGGGCGTTTGAAAGAAAAAACCAAACACAAAAGAAAAAGCGCACGCATCAGTTAGCGCCATCTCTCTCTCTCTCACTTGCCCGCCGTGATGGGGCGCAGGTGGGACACGGCGGCCGCGTAGTAGGGGGACGCGGTGACGGCCGCCACCGCGGGCGCGACGCGGGGGCCGACCTTGGCGGCGGCCGCCTTGTACACGCTCGACCCCTGCACCGCGGCCAGGGCGCCCGCGCCCGCATCGTACGCCTTGGCGTAGGCGGGGGAGGAGGCGACGGTGGCGTGGGCGGCGGCCAGGGCGTCCTTGGCGGCCGCGACGCGCGGCGCGGCGGTCGCCAGCACGCGCTGCACCGGGGGCTGGGCCAGCAGGGCGGCCCACGCCTCGCCCACGCGGTCCAGAGCGGACGCCGCGTGCGCGTGCAGGTGGGCGGCGGCGGAGGAGCCCGCCTTCTTGGCGTCGTCGACGCGCGCGGTGACCGCGTCGGCGGCCGCGCGCGCGGCGCCGGTCACGCCGGCCGTCTTCAGATAGTCGACAGCTTCCTCGATCTTGCGCAGGTAGGCCTGACGGATGTGAGTGGTGTGGGAGAAAGGGTGAGGTGTGTGCGTGTGGTGGGAAGCGTGTGCGTGTGTGGGAAACCGCGGCGTTCGCTCGCCAAACGACAAGCGCCCCCGAAGCACGCCGCCCGGCGTCGTGCGGAGCGGGAGAAAGAGGGGAAGCGCAATGGGCGCTGCGCCCTGCCGCGCGGCCTCCCAGCCCCCTCGTCTCCCTACCTCCCCTGCTCAGCCTCGTCCTCACCTCGCGCGCCGCCTTGTAGTGGGCCAGGTTGGTCTCGTGGAACGCCTTCTGCTTGGCCACCTGGGTGAAGGGCGAAAGTGTGTGTGTGTGAGAGATGAGCAACGCGCCGCGCCCCGCCGCCCTCGCGCACCCTCTTCCCCGCCTCGTAAACCCGCCCAGGACGCACGCACGCATCCTCTGCAGCGTGCGCCAGGACGGGAGGCGGGCACCGCGCCGCCCCGTCCCCACGCACGCCACCAGTCGACGCGAGCCGTTCGACGCGCGCGCGTCTGGGGGTGCCTGCGTCCGCCGCGGGACGCCCGCCTTGGACGTCCTCGGAGGGCGCGGCATCCCCGCTAGGGCGGCGTGCATACCCCCCCAGCCGCCTGGCCGGGGCGACCGAGGGCGCCAGGGCGGTGGAGGGCGCGGGACACCCGCGCGCCCCCAGACCTGCGATGCGGTGGCTTCCCCACGGCCAGCGGGCGAGCCCCCAAACCCGCCCCCCTCCCCCGCCACACACGCACCTGGTCGCCCAGTTCCTTGGTGGAGGACGCGTACAGCTTGGTGGCGATGTCGACGGCGGCGGACACCTGTGGGAGGGAGAGAGGGGGGATGGATCGAGGCGCGCCCCAGCCTGCCCTTGGTTTTCATCGCCCCGCGCCCTCCTCTCCCAACACCCTCTCTTACCTTCTTGTCCACCGTCACCAGGGCGCCGCCCGCGGTGTCAGCGGCAAAGGCCAGCAGGGGGGAGGCGCGCTCCTCGACGGCGGCCACGAGGGGCGCGGCCGCGGACGGCAGGCGCGACGCGGCGCCGGAGAGCAGGGAGCCGGCGGCGGCGACCGACTTGGTCCCCACGGACTCAACAAAAGCCAGGTGGTTCAGTTTGACGGCGGACATGGTGTGGTTTTGAGGTGTGTGGGGGTGAAAGAGGGGTAGGAGAAAAACGAAGAGCGAGAGTAAAGTGCGACGCCGGCCAGCCACAGTCTTTCGCTCGCCTAGAAAGAGGCGCCAAAATTCGCACGTGCGCGCTCGCCCCGCCCTGCCACGCACCTCCTCCAACACCCTCCCCACCACACGTAGAGCATGGCCTGCGGGGTGCGTGCGCCTTCCGGCCGCCCCCCCCCGCGCACCCTGCGCCTGGCGCCGCGCCCGCGCCCGACGCCTCCGACGCCGCCGCCCGCGTGGCGTCCAGGTGGCGACCGCCCCCTGGACCCGCGCGTGGGGGCGCCACCACCTTCACCGCCACCGCGAGCCGCATCTGGGGCGGCGCCGTCCTCAGCGGCCGACCTGTTTGCCAGCGCGCTGTCGTCGCTGGATGTCTTGGCCGGCGACGCAGGCCCCCCGCCCCCGCCTCCCCCGCCTCCCCCTCCCGCCGACGCTACCTCCATCGACAGCGTGCCCGCGGTGGGGAGGGCGGTGTACGAAGTGCTGCGCGTGGGGCCCGACGGCGCGCGGCGGCGCATCTACGTCAAGCGGCGCGACCTGCTGCGCGCCAACGGGCTGCAACCGCGCGATTTGAGGCGCATCGATCCGTCTCTCTCCCTCACCAAGACGGCGCCTTCCATCACTGTGAAGGAAGCGGTGCTGCTGGTCAACCTGGGGGGCGTGCGTGCGATTGTGGGGGCTGATCGGTGCCTGCTGTTTGAGCCCGCCTCCGTCTCGTCACGCAAGTGGCTGGACATCCTGCTGCCCCGCCTGGCGGAGCGGGAGGCGGGAGGGGTGACGTCGTCCGATGATGGCGACGGCTGGGCGCGGCGGGCGGCGGGCGCGGCGGGCGGCGGGCCGCCGCCGCCCCCGGTTGCGGCCCTCCTTGCTGCCACGCGCGCGCCGCCGACCGCCACCGATTCAGACGCCGCCGACGGCGGCCCCCCCGACGGAGGGCGCCAGCTGCCGTTTGAACTCGAAGCCTTGGAAGCCGCCCTGCTGGTGGCCACGGGGCGGCTGGACAAAGAGTTGCTAGCCGTCACCGACCGCGTCACGCGCGTCCTGCACACCCTCCCCTCCGACGTCACCCCCGTCAACCTGGAGGAACTGCGCCGCGTCAAAGCCGCCCTGGTCGAGCTGGAGTCGAGGGCTGATAACCTGAGGGAGGTGTTGGAAGAAGTTTTGGATGACGATGACGAGGTGCGGGAGCTCAACCTGTCCTCCCGCGTCGCGCGCGAGGAGAGACGGCGCGCGCGGGAGAGGGAGAAGCTGGAGCGCGGGCTGGAGGAGAGGGAGAGGGCGCGCGCGGCACGGCAGGAGGAGGAGGAGGAGGAGGCGGAGGAGCGGAGGAGGAACGGAGGGGAGGACTATGATGGCGACGCGTCGGACGCGGCGGCCGTGGCGGAGACGCTGCCGCTGGTGACGGCGGCACTGCCCTCTGATGCCGACACCTCCCCTCCACCCTCGCCCCGCACGCCCCGCCTGGCCGACGACGGCCGCCCGATTCCGTCCGAGTGGACGCGCGGCCCGCGCGGGCGTGCCTCCTCCGCCTCCGCCTCCTCCGACCCGGCCGACCCCGATAGAGACGCCGAGTCCGCCGCGGACGCGGCCGCCGCCGCGGATGCAGAGGCGGCGTTGGAGGAGATGGAGGAGGATGAAGCCGAGGAGCGGGATGTGGAGGAAGTCGAGGACTTGCTGGAGTACTACTTGCAGCGCGCTGCTACCACTCAATCCGAGGCGGAGAGGCTGCTGGCGGGCGCGCGCGACCTGGAGGAATCCATTGCGGTGTCGCTGTCTGCGCGTCGGTTTGAGTTGAATCGCCTCGAGCTCACACTCTCCATCGGTTCCTTTGCCGCCGCCCTGGGCGCCGTCTTTGCCGGCATCTTTGGCATGAACCTGCGGTCCACCCTGGAACACTCGGTGTCCGGGTTTTGGTTCACGACGGTCGCCATCCTGCTGTTCTGTGTGTGGGTGTTTCTCGCGCTGTTCACCTACACGCGGCGCCGCCGCATTCTGTGAAGAGGAAGAGAGGTGGGGTTTTGGATGCTGTGCGCCCCTCTGTTGTGACCCCAGTGAGAGAGAGAGGGCGAGAGATTTTGTTGATGCTGCTGCTGTTTTTTTTGGTTTCGTTTCCTCGCGACCCCCCCCCCGATTTTCATCCGTGTGTTAGAAAAAAAAACGACCCCCCCCCCCCACCTTGACCCCCACCAATCAAAAGCCGGCAAACGCGCCCGTCGACACATACAGCTCCCGCGCGGCTTCATCCTCCGGGTCGACGGGGGGGGCCTCCCCACCGCCAAACTGGGACGCGTCGTCGCTCCCCGCGAGCGGCGGCATCCACGGCGCGCCCACGCGCCGCGCTCCAAACGCCCCCCAGTCCACCCCGCCAAACCAGGGGTGGGCCTGCACATCGGCCGCCCCCCCCCGCCCGGATCCGAGGCGGGAGGCGGGGGCCGGGTGGAAGAGGCGGCGCAGGATGTCCTTGGCGGAGGGGGAGAGGGAAGGGGGCAGGTGGTACTTCGCGCCCGCGATCGCGCCAAACATGGCGAGGCGATCGTCCCCGGTGAAGGGGGGGGTGCCGACCAGCATTTCGTAGATGAGGACGCCGAGCGCCCACCTGTGTGTGTGTGTGTGTGTGTGTGTGTGGGGTGGTGTGGTTGGTTTTTTTTTTCTCTCCGCTCTCTCTCTTTTCCTTCTCCCCCTCCCTCTCTCATACCAGTCCACCGCCTTGGTGTGCCCCGACTGGGCCACCATCTCGGGCGCCATGTATTCGGGCGTGCCACACAGCGTGGCCGCCCTGTCGCCGGGGCCGAGGCGGCGCGCGAAGCCAAAGTCTGCCAGTTTGGCGTACCCGTCGCGGTCGATCAACACGTTCTCTGGTTTCAGGTCGCGCCACGCCAGGTCGCGCCCATGCAGGTGGGCCAGGCCCAGCACGACGCAGGCGGCATAGAAGGTGGCGTGCGGTTCGGGCAGGGGGCCGGAGGACAGGCGGGCAAAGAGTTCGCCCCCGAGCGCGGGCTCCGTCAGAAGGTGGATGCAGGACCGCGACGAATACGCCGCCACCAGGCGCACGGCAAAGGGGGAGTCGCACTCTGCGCCCACGGCACGCTCGCGGGACACGTGGGCGACGAGGCCGGCGGCCACGATGGCGGGTTTGGACAGTGTTTTGAGGGCGTACGCGCGGCCCGTCCCGCGGTCGCGCACGAGGGCCACCCGCCCAAACGCGCCCGCCCCCAGGTGGGCCACGCTGGTCAGGTCGGCCAGCCTGGGCGCACCCCAGGGGCCGTACCCGTCCGCCGCGGCGGCCAGCAGGGAGCGGGCGGGGCCGAGGAGCGCCTCGAACGCGGCGCGGGGGAGCGCGAGCAGGGCGCACCGCGTCGCGGCGCGAACGGTGGCCGCGCGCGGCGCGCCGCGCAGCAGGGCCAGCTACCCAAAGAAGCCGCCCGCGTGCACGGCGCCGATGGGGGTGCCGGTGGCGTCTTCCACGGTGAGGTCGCCGGATTCAACCAGGAAGAAGTCGTCGCCCGGGGTGCCGGCGACGACGACGGCGACCCCCGGGTCGACAGTTTGGGGCACCAGCGCGGCGGCCAGTGCGCCCCGCTCCGCCGCGGACAGGGGAGCCAGCAACGCCACCCGACGCAGGGCGTCCGCCCGCCACAGTGTGCGCAGGGTGGCCAGGGAGCCGAGGCGGGCCTCAAAGTCGGCTGCACCGATGGCGAGCAGGGCGAGCGGGGTGGTGGCGACGACAGACGCCGCGCGGGGTGCGCGGTCCAGCAGGGCGCCCTCCCCAAACACCGCCCCCCGCTCCAGGGACGTGAGCACGCGTCCATCCGGGGCCACCACATCGGCGGTGCCGTCGTCGATGATGTGGAAGGCGTCCCCCGGCTCCCCCGCGCGGAAGACGGTCGCGCCAGCCGGCACGCGCGCGCGCGCGCCGCCCTCGCCGCCAGGTGTGCCAACTGGTCGGGGGACAGGGGGGCCAGGGCGGGCGCCCGGCGCAAGGCGTCCGCCGCCCACACGATGGGCAGGGGGCCGAGCAGGCGTTCGAAGGCGGACGCGGGCAGGCGGAAGAGGACGGTGTAGCCGTCGGCCAGGGCGGCCGCGGACCGAGGCTCCGCCGTGACGAGGGCGCGCCCCCCAAAGTGGCCGCCCGCGTCAATGGTGGCGATGGGGCGAGGCGGGGGAGGGGTGGTGGTGGTGCCTGCGCTGCCACCACCACTTTTGGCCGCGGCCGCGGTCGGCCAGAGCGTGACGCGCCCCTCGTCCACAAAAAACATGGCGTCTCCCTCCCCCCCCGCATCAAACACGATTGCTCCATCCTCGTACTCCACGCGTTCCAGGGCGTCAGCGATGACGCCGCGCGTGGCGTCGGCCAGGACGGAGAGGAGGGGGGCGCCCGAGACCAGCGCGCGGCGGCGCGCGGCGTCGGCTGCCGCAGCCGCGCGGCGGACCGACGCGTACACCGCAGCATCCAGCACCCACAGTTTGCAGGGAGCGGTAGCGGTCACGGTGGCGGCGCGGGGGGCGGCGTAGAGGAGGGCGAGCTCGCCAAAGGAGCTGTGGGGGTGGGTGGGAGGGGAGGCGGGGCGTGATGGGGTGACTGCCGCACGCTGTGCTCACCCACTCACACCCCCACTCTCTCTCTCACTCACTCTCTCTCTCTCTCTCTTCTCTCACCTGCCCGGCCCATACTCCTTGACCAGCGGCGCCTCCCCCTCCACCACCCGCGTCGCGGTGGACGCCCCCTTTTCAAGAATGTAAAACTCTTTCCCTCCTCCATCCCCTTGGGCAATGATGACGCCGCCCGCGGGCACAGTGACAGGGTGCATGGAGGCCAGCAGGGTGGCGCGCTCGGGGGAGGAGAGGGGGGCGAAGAGGGGGGAGGTCGCCACGGCAGCGTTCAGCAGGGCGAGCGTGGGCGCGGTCTTTGGGTGGGGGACGATGGTGGCGTCCGCGCCGCGGGCGAGCGCGTTGGCGGCAATGGCGACACGCTTGGCTCCGTCACGGGCCTGGTGTGTGTTTGGGGGTGGGGAGGATGGATCGTGGTGAGGGGAGAGAGGTGCGTGCGTGTCGGCCTGCCCTGTCCCCCCCTTTCTCTCTCACCTTGCGCCGCGCCTCCGCGTCCGCCGGCGTGGGGGCGGCGGCAGCCCGCTTGACGCCATCATCCTGGCGGGCGCCGGCCGCGGTCAGGGAGGGCGTCTGTGTGTGTGTGGGGGAGGAGGGGGTGGGTGCCTCGTCGCGGCGTCAGGGAGGTTTTCACGTTTCGATCAATCCGCCCTCTGTCCACCCTTCTCTCTCTGTCTCACCTCGGGCGCGGCCACGTCGCCGGCAGCGTCGGGGAGCACGGCGCCCGCGCCGGGGGTGGAGAGGCAGGCGCCCATAGGGGAAGCAGCAGTTTTCTTGGGGTCGCGCGGGCGAGAAGCGCGTGAGTCGCACACAAAAACACTCTGCGGGCGTTTTCGTTTGGCATCTCCGATTTTCGCACTCGCCGCCTCCACGCGGCAGACCGCACCACTTTCCACCCCACCCACGCTCTCGCTCGCGCCCGACACGCAGTGCGCCCAGGAAGCGCGACCGCTGGAGCGCGCGCACAAAACCGCTGACGCGTCGCACCGCCGCCCCTCTTCTGGCTAGCCCCGTCCCCCCCCCCCCCAATGCAGCCCTTCCACACGCGCGCGCCCTCGCCCAGCGCCCGCATCGGGCGTGTGATGACCCCTACCCTCCTGCCGGGCCAAATTACGCGAGTCCGCGCCCCCCTCCTCCCCCCGCGCGCCGCGCCGCGCGACGACGACGCGCTGCGCGCGCTCGCCGCCCCCCTGGCCAAACAGATTGGGTCCGAGTATGGGGAAGGCTTTGTCACGTTTCGGCGGAGTGGCGCCAGGCGGCTGGACGTGGACGAGCTGAACCGCGTGTTTGCGCCCGCGGGCGCGCTGCGCCTGCGCTACGCAGCCCGCCCTGACGAAGCCCTGGCCGCCCTCTTCGACGCCGAAGTCTTGTTCGACCTGCACGCCGCCCGGCGGCACGCGTGGGCGAGCGTGGCGGCGGGGCGGGGGGCGGCCCTGCCGGACGCGGTCGCGGCCGCGGCGGCCGGGGCCGCGACGCGGCTGCACCCGAGTGATGCTGCTCTCCGCTGTGGTTTAACAACCGACCCCGAGGAAGCCGCGACCATCGCGCTGGAGGTGGCGCACGCCTACACTGCGCACGTGGCGTCTGAACTGGCGACACCCAGGCCAGGGGTGTGTGCGTTTGTTGGAGCGCTGTCTGCCGCGGGGTGCGCGGTCGCAGCGGTGGGCGCCCTGGATTCCGCTTCCCTGCGGTCCGCCCTGCGCCGGTCCGGCTTGGACGCCCTGGCCCCCGCCTGTGGCTCGTTAGAGGATGGGGACGCAGTCGCCCAGCGCTTACTCGCCTCCGCCCTGCGCCTCGGCCACGCGCCGCGCGCGTGCGTCGCGTTTGTGCCCTGCGCCGGCTCCATCGCGGCCGCCCACAATGCCTCCATGCGGGCGGTGGGGGTGGCTTCTCCGTCCGCCCGTCGCCACGAGCTGGCGCGCGCGGACGCGACGGTGGGGCGGGTGGACGAGTTGACGGCGTACAATCTGCGCAGGCTGTTTGCCAACGCGGGCTCAGAGCTCATGGACCTCGCCAAGGACAAGATTGTGGACAATGGTGGGGGCGGCAGGTGGCAGGCGCGGGAGCGCGGCGTGGCGGGCGGGTTGGCGTGAGCGTGTTTTTTTGTGTCAACGAGGGTTACAGAAGTCCGTCCCAGTCACCTCCTCCCATTTGGCTCTCCCCCGCGCGCCCCACATATGCGCGCCTCCGCCCGCCCTCCCACCCGCACCACACGCCTCTCCACCCGCTCTCCTCGCCGCGCCGCCACCATGGCCGCCCGCGCCGCGTCGTCCTGCCTCGGCCGCTTGTCGCCAACGTCGACCGCGCTGTTTGTGTGCGACATCCAGGAACGCTTCGCCACCGGCATCCGAGGGTTTGATGCAGTGGCTGATGTGAGTGCGAGTGGATTGAGGAAAAAGGAATTGAAAGGAAATGATGGGTTTTTGGCTTTCACGTTTTTTAACCCCCCCCCCCCCCACAAACAGGTCGCCGGCCGCCTGGCAGCCGCTGCCGGCGTCCTGGACATGCCGGTCATCGTGACTGAACAAGTCCCCTCCAAGCTGGGCGCCACGGTGGCCGCCGTCGCGTCGCGCCTGCCGCCGTCGACGCCGCCTGCCATCCCCAAAACCGTGTTCTCCATGTGCGCGCCGACCGTGCTGGAGAGGTTGGCGTCCGCCAGTGTGCAAGCCGTGCTGATCACCGGCATCGAAGCCCACGTGTGCGTGCTGCAGACGACGCTGGACCTGCTTGCCGCGGGCATCGACGTCCACGTGATCACGGACGGCGTGTCCTCCCAACGCCACGCCGACCGGGAGGCGGGGTTGGCGCGGGCGGCGGCGGCGGGCGCGTTCCTGGCGACCAGTGAGATGGTGTTGTTCGAGCTGGCGCGGTCGGCCGACCACCCCCAGTTTCGTGCGATTTCGGCTCTGGCCAAGGAGGCGAGGGTGGGGGGCGTGCTGCCGGGGTTGCACGGCGCGGCGGCGCTGGCGGCGGCGGAGGGTGCGTCCAAGCTGTGAATGTGTGTGTGTGTGTGTGTGTGTGTGTTGATTGCGTCTTCTTTTGTGTCTGTCGCGAGAGTCACTGTTTCGTCCAAGCTGTGCTTGTGTGGGTGTGTCTTCGTTTGTGTCTACGTGTCGCGAAAGGTACTGTTCCCCCCCCCCCCCCCCCCCCCCTCAAAACACCGCCTTCAACACAATGATCAGCAGCATGAAGATCACCGCCGCCGCCAGCAGCATGATGCACAGCGCCAGCCGGCCCGCCCGCTGGCTGCGCTCCGCGCGCTTGAGTTGGCGCGCGCCGTCCTCCACCCGCACGGCCACCGTCTCGATGTTGTAGTCGATGCGGTCCAGCACGGTGCCCTGCTCGATGACGAGCACGCCCAGATCTTTCACGATCTGGGCCAGGTCGGCGATGGAGGTGACGACGGCGGCGACGTCGCGGTCGCGCTCGGCCGCCGCGCGCGCGAGCCGCTCGGCGCGCGCGGTCTGCTGCACCGAGAACGCGCCCCCGCCACCCGAGGGGGACGCGCCCCCCGAGTCCATGGACGCGGTGCGGCCCGCGCCATCCAGCAGGGCGTCCCAGCCGCCGTTGGTGGCGGCGGCGCCCGTGCCGCCGCCACCGCCGCCGCGCGCGCGCTGCAGTTTGGACAGGTAGTCTTTTTGCTCCCTCCGAAACTGCAGGGACAGCGCCTGCAGCTCCCCCGCCAGCGTGCGGCGCACGTTGGTGCGCACACGGTCCTCCGCGTCTGAGGGGGAGGCTGCGCCCGCCAGGGTGGGGGGCGCCGCCAGGGCCGCGATCTTTGCCTCCGCCGCGCGCAGCGCGCTCGTCACGCCCCGCGTCGCCGCCTCCACCTCTGCATCCCGGGAGGCGGTGTCGTCGAATGAAGTCAACGCCGCCCGCCCGTGCAGGGCACGCAGTTCAGCCATGGACGCGCGGATGGTGGCAAACTCGCGGCGCAGCGTGGCGGCAGCAGCCACGTACGCGGGGGGCGCGGCGCGAGCAGCTCCCGCCACCCCCAACTCGGCGGCGGAGGCGGCGGCCAGGGCGGGCGCGTCGGAGGGGCCCAGGGCGGCGTCTAGGAGGCGGGCGGCGGAGCTGGGGGTGGGTGGGTGTGAGGGTTGAGAGACAGAGAGCTGTGTGTGTGTGCTTCCTCGTGTCCTCTCTCAGCCTCTTCCTCTCTCACTCACACACACACACACACTCACCGGTCTTCCTCCCGCCCGCCCGGGGCCACAGGCGGCGGCCGCGCGCCGCGCGCGGCCGCGCGGTAGCGCACAAACCTGTCCGTGCGCGACCGCGTCGTGCCGACGACGGGGGCGGCCATGGTGGTTCAGTGTGGCGTGTGTGTGTGTGTGTGTGTGGCGAGCGTCCCACGACGCGGGGCGGTGTGAGCGCGCGGGAGAGAGGGAGGGCGCGCCACACGAATGGGGGATTGGCGCACGGCCGCGGGCAGTCCTCTGGCGTGGCTCCGCTGTGCCGCGGCGCGGCAGCGTGTGTGTTGCGTGCGTTTGCGGGGAGGCTGTCCGCGCACAGACGCCGCCCGCGAATAAAAAACGCGTCCGTTTTGTGATGGGTGTGGGAGAACAGCAGTGCGCGTTTTGGTCTCGTCTCCTTCAGACGCAAAAAAACCCACCCTTGCTCTCGTCAGTCGTTTTACAAGTCCCTCCCACGAAAAGAAAAGACTGCGACGCGGCTCTCAACGCACAAACGGCGGGGTGCACGGGGGGCGCGCGGAGAAAGAAAAGTGTTTATTGAGGATTAGAGAAGCCCCCCAAAAAACCTAAAACCCCCAAAACACCCCCCCCTCCTTCCACCAAACAATCACTTGCTGGAGGCCAATGATTTCACCACCTCATCCAGCAAGTCGGTCACCAGGACCAGCGCCTTGTCCTGCGGCATGACGGACGCGGGCGGGATGTGGAGGAACAGGGCGCGGCGTTCGGGCGCCGCGTCATCGTCGCCGCCCGCGGCCTCCCCTGCCGCGGCCGCCGCCTCCAGCGACAGCCAGTACGTCATGTTGCACAGGTACCGCCCCGCGTCTCCTGAGACTGTGAGCGTGTGGCCGCGCGCCGCGACGGAGGCTGCCAGCGCGCGCGCGGGCAGCTGTGTCATCAACCGCGCGCCGCGCGGAAATGCGCCACCCTCGGTGACGGCGCAATCCAACGTCACGCCGTCACAGTCGGCGCACCGGAAGCAGGCATCGTTGAAGGCGACGGCCTCGAGTTTGGCGGGGGCGCCAGGAGCGTCGGACGCGGACTTTACGCCAATGTGCAGGACGATGAAGGGCACGCCCGCGGCCGCCGCTTTGGTTGCCGCACCTCCAGGCGCATCCAAGCCTGCCACATACTCCTTCACCCGGGCGGCGGACACGGGCAGCACGTCGCACGCGATGACGAGGGGGGCTAGGTGGGGGGCGTGGGTGGAAAGGTGGCCAGGCAACGCTGCCACGACACGCTCAGTCGGGTTGTCGGGCACCCCCTCAAACGGGCCAAACCCGGTGACCAGGATGTGGGCGGCGGCGGTGGTGGTGGTGGGGCGGGTGGTGGGGGGTGCGCGCAGTTTGGGCGCGGCTGGTGGCGGCGGGGTGGGCGTGGCGGCGACTGGCGGGGGGGGCGCTTTTTTAGGGGGCGCCTCCGTGCCGGAAACCTTGATCGTAGGCTTGGCAGAGGGCGGCGGCGCCGGCGCGGCGGACGGGGGCGGCGCCGGGGCGGGCGGGACGGCCGGCGCGGGCGGCGCGGGGTCGGCGCGGGCGTCTGCCTTGGATGCCGAGGCGCCCATTGAGTGGAGTGTGTGGAGTGGGGGAAGAGGGGGACGCGAGCAGGTCGAGTTGGTGTCTGCTGTGTGCCGGGCGCCTGTGGTGAGTCGAGTTGGTGCGGGGAACGCGCGAGAGAGGAGGCCGGGCGGCGCGGGAGACCGTCGCCGCGATGTGTTGTTTCGACCGAAAAACGCACCCAACAGACCGACACGACGTCGCCATGCTTCGTCTGCTGCCCCTCCGCCCCGCCCGCGCCGCGGCAGCGACGCCACGACCGTTCCGTGCGCGTGGCGTACCACGCGCACCGCCGTCTCCCCCGCGCGTCCCCCCTCCCCCGCACGCCACACCGCCCGACGCCGACCCGCTCGCCGCCTTTGCCGCAGCCCAGCGCACCCTCCCGCGCCCGGCCCTGCCCGAAGTCGCGCGCACGCTGGCGGCACTGGCAGGCACAAGCGTTCTGTCCACGTTGTCCGTGACCGATGGCGCCCCCTCCGGCTCAGTCGTCCAAACCGCGGCCGACGCGCAAGGCGCCCCGCTCCTCGCCCTCTCCTCCCTCTCCTCCCACACCCGCGAACTGGCGGCCGACCCGCGCTGCTCCCTGACCCTGCTGGCCCCCGGGTTTGCGTCCATGGCGGACGCCCGCGTCACGCTGGCCTGTGTGGCGACGAGGCTGGAGGGCGACGCTGCAGCCTCTGCCCGCACCACCTTCCTCTCCACCCACGCCGACGCCTTCTGGGTGGATTTCGGCGACTTCTCGTGGTGGCGCCTGACTCCCTCCTCCGCCCGCGTCGTGGCCGGGTTTGGGCGGGCGGGCAGCGTGGATGGCGAGGCGTACACCACTGCCTCCCCAGACCCAGTCACCCCCTTCTCCCCCCCCGTCTGCGGCCACATGAACGCCGACCACGCGGACGCGGTGGCGGCCATGGTGACCGCGTCGGCAGCGGGCACGGGCGTGCGCGTGGAGGCGGCGGCCATGGTCAGTGTGGATCGGTTGGGGTTCGATTGTGACGCCGTGCTGGCGGGCTCCGGCGGGGGCGTCACCCGGGCGCGGGTCCCTTTCTCCGCGCCTGCCGACGATCGCAAAGCGTTGAAGGAGAGGCTGGTGGAGTTGACGCGCGCGGCCGCGGACAAGGCAGGGTGAGAGAGAGAGAGGGTGTTTTCATTGTGTGTCATTTTTTTGTCGTTCACACACACTACTCTCTCTCTTTCTACTCGCTCTCCCCATCAAACCACGCCTCCGTCGCCGCTGCATCCACGTCGGCGACAGAGGCATCATGGTCGTCCAACTCTGAGTCTGCATCAATTTTAGCATAGTCCACCCCCACGTCCCGCCCCCCCCGGAAGAGGCGCACGACTTCCCTCACAAAAGCGGCCTCATCAGCGGTGCGGGTGGTGGTGGATGGTGGGTTGGGCGCGTCTGCGGGTTGGTCGGCTGCGACGCGCTGTGCGGTTGCCGCGGCCGCGACGTCCGCTGCAGCGGCCGCCTTGGCCAGCGCGTCCGCCAAACCGCCCAGGCCAGCCCCTGGCTGAGGCGGTGCCGCTGACGCCCGCCCCCCCACAAACGCTTCGTACAGGGCGGGGTGGCGGGCGGCCGCGACGGCGACCTCAAAAAAACCGGCCGCCTCGGCGTCTGCCGCGGCAGCGCGGCGTCGGCGCAGCACGACGGCGCGCGGTGGGGGGGGGGCTTGCGGGTGGCGTCTTTGTCGTCGACGCCTGGCATTCGGGCTCGTGCGCGTGCGCGACGGGGGCGGGGAGAGGCAAGACGGGTTGAATTGGTTTCGAGTCTCTGAACGAAAAACTAGCCGCCCACAATCTCTCCTCGAATTCCTGCTCCTCACCCACCACCATGCTCGCTTCGTGCGGCTGGTGGCGCGCCACTGGCGTGTCAGCCATGCTGGCCCGACGCTGGATGCACGGAGCACCACACCAGCGCCGCACCCCACCCTCCCTCCACCCGCCCCCCCCTGTCCGCCTGCCGCCCGCCCTGGCGGCCGCCCTGGAGGCAGCCACCGCCGACTTCAGGCCGCGCCAATTGCGGGCCGCGGCGGCGGGGCTGCTGGCCGACCTGCGGTCGCGGTCGCGGTCGGTTGAGCGCGGTGGGGTGGCGGTGGTGGAGAGTGAGGACGACGACGACGACGGGCTGGAAGACTTGCTGGCTGATGACGATGGCGACGAAACAGACGGCACCACGCCCTGGCTGGACGAACGGCGGCGAGCGCCGCCTGCCGCGCCGCCGCGCCGCGCAGCGCGCCCCCCCCCCTCCCTACACCTCCCCCGCCGCCGCCGCCGCCTACGCCGCCATCCGGTCGCCCGCCACGTATGCCGCCACGCTGCACGCTCTGACCGCGGTGCGGGCGGCGGCGCCCGGGTTCTCCCCCGCCAGTGTGCTGGATTTCGGGGCGGGCGCGGCGGCCGCGACCGCGGCAGCAGTTGCTGTGTTCGGCACTTCGCTCACCTCCGTCACCGCAGTCGAACGCAGTGACGCCATGGCCCGCGTGGGAGCGGCGGTCGTGGACGCGTGGCGCCAGGGCGTGAACAATGGTGAGAGTGAGACGTCCCCCCCTCCCCCACCACCCCTGCGCTGGTGCCGCCGCCTGCCCCCCCCCCGGCGTCGGCGTGACCTACGACCTGGTGCTGGCTGCGTACTCTGTGGGTGAGAGTGACGGCGGTGTGGACGGCGCGCGAGACACCATTCGGTCGCTGTGGCGCCACGTCGCGCCGCGCGGTCTCCTTGTTGTGGTTGAGCCAGCCACTCCCACCGGTGGCGCCGTCGTGGCGGCGACACGCACGCTCACCCTAGCCTCCCGAGCCCCGGCCCACGTGGTGGCACCCTGCATGCAGGATGGTGGGTGCCCGCTGCCGCACGGGCGTGTGTGCCGCGCGGGGCAGCGTTCCCTGCGCCCCCGCCTGGCGGCCGCCGTGACGCCGGGGCCGGGGCGGGGGCCGCCGCCGCACCAGGATGAAAGGTTTAGTTATGTGGCTGTGTGCAAGGCGGAGCGGGAGGCGGGGGGAGAGAAGGGTGGTGGCACTCCGCGCTCCCGCCTTGTCGGCCCACCGCGGCGGCGCGCGCGGCACGTGCTGCTGGCCACCTGCACGGCCGACGGCGAGCTGGCCACGGTGACGGTGACCAAGGGTGGGGGCGGGGGCGGGCTTTACCGGGCGGCGCGCAAGGCGGGGTGGGGGAGTGTGTGGCCACCGCAGGAGGGTGAAGCAGGGGCGTCGTCGCCGTCTGATCACTCTGACACGGACGAGCCCGAGTCGAGTGTTGGCACCAGCAGCAGCAGCGACAGCGACAGCAGTAGTGAGGGCTAGCGTGAATAGTGTTACAAATCAAAGAGCAGGCAAACAGTCAAGGCAAATAAAGGCGCATCACTCTCCCCCGCGCGCGGCACACGACGCAACTCTTGGCTGCGACAGCACACGCGCGGCACGCGACCGCGTGGCCGCACGGGTACGCTGCATCCACGGGCGCGGTGAAGCAGACGACGCACGCCACGTCGCGCGTGGTGGTTGCTGTGTGATCCTCGCCACCACCCGCCGAGGTCGCCGCGTCGCGCGCGGCGCGCGCTTTGGCCAGGCGGCGAGCCGCGCGCCGCCGGCGCAGGGCGCGCGCGACGCCCGCCACCGCGCGCGCGGTCAGCAGGGCGCCTCCCACGACCGCCAGGCCGTGTGCGGCCAGGGCGGTGCGCGCGGCTGCGGCTGCGGCGGCGGCCACCACGCCCGCGGGCGTCGCGTCGGTTACCCAGTAGGTGCCCCCTCCGGGAGGCGGCGTCAATGCGACAACCCGGCCATCACCACCGGTGATGCCGCCCGGCAGGCGGGGCGCTGCGCCCGCGGGGACGCGGTCCAGGACGCCGACAACGGTCAGGCGGGTGCCGACGGGGAGGCCGCGCTCGGTGGTGACGCGGCCGAGGGCGCGCAGGCTAAAGAGGGCGTCGAGAGCGCGGCGCCCGGGGCGCGGGTCGGGGGCGGCGACCGCGGCCGTGGTGAGCAGGGGCAGGCCGACGGCGCGGCGTGCCCCTGTCACCGGGATCCGCACGCCGCTGTTGTCGTCCAGTCCCCAATCACATTCTCGAACCATGGAGCGGGTCGCGGTCGGCGGCGCCAGAGAGGGAGGAGCAACGTGCAACGCGTCGGTGGTGGCCAGCAACACACACGGCGGCCCGTCGGCCAGTGTTCCCGCCACCCCTCCATCCGGCGCGTACGCGGTACCGGCGACTGAGACCAGGGCCGGCAACTGGAGCGATTTGGCGTCGGACAGGCGGGATAGTTGGACGGCCGTTGCTAGGCGGTCGGCTTCGGTGCGTGCGGGGCGCGCCGCGAGGGCGTGGGTGGCGGCCGCAGCTGCCAGGGACACGACACCTGTCGCGGTGGCGGGGTACATTGTGTGTGTGTTGTGGGTGGAGAGAGAGAGAGTGTGTGTCGGAGGGACACAGGGGCGAGGGCGGGACGGGCACTGCGCGCCCCGCATGCTCGCGTTCACAGCGGTGCGTTCTGCGTTGGTGCACGGCCGCCGGGCATCTCTCGACGCTTTTCGCGGTGTGCAACCACACTTGAGAAGAGGCCTCTTCTCCATACTACACCTTGCCCCACTCCCCCAAAAACGAACGCACATCCTTGACAAACTCGCTCGGCGCCTCCAGCGCCAAAAAGTGCCCCCCCGCCTCCAGCCGCGTCCACCGCACCACGTTGTTGCGGGCTGCCACCCACGTGCGCGGCGGGCGGAACAACTCGCGCGGCGCGATCAGGGCGGCTGTGGGGACGGGGCAGTAGGCGCCGGCCAGGACGGCGGCCACGTCGCTTGATGAGGTGGTCGCCTCCTTGTAGAGGCGGACAGAGGACGAGATCGGGGGCGGCGCGCCGTCGCCGCGCCCAAACCAGTACAGGCTCGCGTTGGCCAGCAGCTCGTCCCGCCCAAACACGCCCTCGACAGCGGCGCCGGGTGGCGCGCCGGGCGGCAGGGCCGCCTCCACCGCGCGCCGGTCTGACCACGCATAAAACTTTTCGACGACCCACGCCAGCGTGCCGGCGGGGGAGTCTGAGAGGCCAAACGCGAGGGTGCGGGGGCGCGTCGACTGAATCTTGAAGTAGCCAGACTCGTGTTTGTCATAGGCTGCGCCCGCTGCCAGCCCCTCTAGTTCGTCAGGGGTTAGAACGGGGGCCGCCACCCAGGGCGGCGCGCCAAAGCGGTGGACTGCCACTCCAGCCGCCGCTTGCAGCAGGGTGAGGGGGGAGGCGAGGGCGGGCGCGCCGAGTGGCAGGTTTGTGTGGAATGCGACGACGCCGCCTGATGAGGGCGACGACGCGCCGTGGCGGCGGGCGAGCGCGGCGCCGATGATGCCGCCCCAGTCGCCACCCTGCACGCAGTAGCGTGAGTATCCAAGGTGATCGATCATCAGGCTGTGCAACACGTCGGCTATGGTGGCCATCCCCCACCCAGGCACGCTCGGCGCAGACGACAGCCCGTACCCAGGCAACGAGGGCACGATGACGTGAAAGGATTGGGGGGTGGGTGCCGTGTCGTCGTCGCCGTGTGGCGGGGCGGTCAAAGGCGCGATCACGTTTAAAAACTCGATGAATGACCCCGGCCACCCGTGCAGCAGCAGCAATGGAATGACATTCGGTGCACTCGACTTGACGTGCACAAAGTGGAGGTCCACCGACCCCAGGTCAGCAGAGGGGGGCGCCACGCGGCACGTGTAGTTGGGGAGGGCGTTGACACGAGCCTCAAACTTTCGCCAGTCAAATTCGTTTGCCCAGGCCTCGGCCAGCTCCCGCGCATAGGCAACAGGCATCCCATCGCTCCAGGTAGCGTCGTCCACGGTGGAGGGCCACCGGGTGGACGCCAGGCGGGTTTTTAAGTCTGTCAGAGCGGCGTCCGACACGTGCAGCGTGAAGGGGGTGGGCGGCATTGGTGTGCGCTGCGGCGGTGGTGGCCGGCGTGTGTGTGTGTGCTTCTAGTGTGGTCTCTGGGAGGCGTGTCACCTAGTGCTTGCTTGGGGCGTGGCGAGACGGGGGCAGAAAGAGAGGGATGTGTGGGTCTGCATGCCTTTTCTCACTCTGTTGTTCCTTTTTTCTTCCCCTCCGCACACACGCCCGCGCGCGCCCGCACACACACACAGCAGACCATGGCGGACCGCCGCCTGGCCGTCATCACGGGCCACATCAACGGCGGCGGCGGCAACCGCCGCGCGCCGCCCCCGTTTTGCCCACGGGAGCTCAACAAAGCGTTGCTGGTGCCGCACGGCCACTACGAAGTGCGGCAACAGATTCTGGAGTTTCTGAAGGTGG
The DNA here is from genome assembly GCA_958009055.1 of Choricystis sp. odSpoLacu1. Lineage (NCBI taxonomy): Eukaryota > Viridiplantae > Chlorophyta > Trebouxiophyceae > Choricystis > Choricystis sp. odSpoLacu1. Next base: position 118,691 of record OY253656.1, read on the forward strand.
GTGTGGTGTGTGGTGTGGTGGTGGCGGGCGACGCGCGAGGCCGCATAGCGTCGCTGCCCGTTGCCATTGGTGTCGCCCTTTTTTCCTTGCGCACGCGCTTGCCCCCCCGCGCCCACGCTTCCTGCCGCCCCCTTTTCGCCGGGCGGGGTGTCGGGTGACGTAGAATCAGTGCCTGAGGCAGACAGGGAGGCAGGCGGGTGGGAGGAGCGCGTGTGGCGGGCACAAAAGAAAAGAGAGGCGGCCGCGCGGAGGCCGCGTCGCCGCGCGCCGCGTCAGCCCTCCTCTCTCACACGCCACCCTCTCCCCACTCCCCACCACAGGACCCACTCTTCGCCCCCGTCTACGACCAGTCCCTGGCCGACTTCCGGGACCTCACCCTGCGCCGCCTGGTGGCGTACGTGCGTGCCAAAAACGACAAGTCTTTTTTTTCTGTGCGCGACTATGTCGCCGACCCCTGCCGCTTCATGGCGGGGCTGGAGACGCTGGCCATGGCGGACTACAGTTTGTGCATCAAGGTGAGTTTGTGTGTGGGGGAAGCGTGTGTTTGAAAGGAGAAAGAGACACACCCATTCTCACCCCCCACAACCCACCCCACCCCACCCACACAGGCCGGCGTCCACTTCACCCTGTGCGGCGGCACCATCGCCAAGCTGGGCACCGACCGGCACGCGCCGTATTTGGATGCGATCGATGATTTGAGCCTGCCAGGATGTTTTGCCATGACGGAGTTGGCGTGGGGGTCGAATGTCGCAGGCATTGAAACCACCGCCACGTACGACCCCGCCACCCGCGAGTTTGTCATCCACACCCCCACCAACTCGGCCTCCAAGTTTTGGATTGGAGGGGCGGGGCAGCATGGGAAAGTGTCGACCGTGTTTGCTCAACTCACGGTGGGAGGCGTGTACCGGGGCCCCCACGTGTTTGTGGTGCGCCTGCGGGATGACAGGGGGGCGCTGATGCCGGGTGTGCGCATCAAGGACCTGGACGCCAAGGTGAGGGAGAGAAAGGGTTTTGTGTGTGTGGGTTGGTTGCGTGCATTTTTTTCTTTCACTGATCAACCCCACACACACTCACCAAAACGAATCCCCACACCCCTCCTCCTACCAATCCAGATGGGGCTCAACGGCGTCGACAACGGCCAGATCTGGTTTGACCGCGTGCGCGTCCCCCGCACCGCCCTGCTCAACCGTTATGCTGACGTGTCTGAAGCCGGGGAGTACTCCTCCCCCATCCCCACCGTCAGCGCGCGCTTTGGTAAGAGAGAGGAGAACAGGGAGAGAGAGAGAGGGAGGGAGGCTTGATTTCTGTGTGTGGGGCGTCCTTTTTTATTCACCTCCCTCACCCCCACCCTCCCCACCTAGGCACCATGATCGGCGGCCTCACCGCGGGCCGCGTCCTCATCGCCATGGGCGCCGTCAACGGGGCCGCCCTGGCGGTGTCGGTGGCGCTGCGTTTTTCGGCGGATCGGCCCCAGTTTGCGTCGGCCGCCGACCCCAACGGGCCCCCCGTCCCGATCCTCTCTTATGTGACCCACCAGCGTCGCCTCGTGCCCGCCCTGGCGTCCACGCTGGCCTACCACGCGGCCGTGGGCAAACTGAAACAGTTGTACGCGAAGCCGGGGGCGTCGCCGAAAGAGGTGCACATTTTATCCTCCTGTGTCAAGGCGGGCGCGACGTGGGCGCGCCGCGACGCTCAGACCGCCGCCCGCGAAGCTTGCGGCGGCATGGGCTTCCTGTCCGCCAACCGGATTGGTCCCTACAAAAACGATCAAGACGTGGACGTCACGTTTGAGGGGGACAACACGGTGCTGATGCAGCAGATCGCCAAGACACTGGTCGGCGACGCGACGCGGGGGGGCAAGGCAGCCCCCGCGCCTGCGCCGCCTCCGCCTCCGCCTGGCGACTTTACAGACCCCACCTACCTGCTGACTGTGGCCCGCTTCCGGGAGGCGTGCCTGGTGGCCAAGCTGGCCGGGGCGACGGTGACCACCGCGACGGCCGCCGGCGGTGGCGCCAAAGGCGCTTCCGCTGCCGCCGCCGCCTACGATGCCGGCATGGACATCGCGGTCGACATCGGGTGCGCCCGCGCCGACATCGAGTCGATTTCGTCGCTGATGGCGGCGGCGGATGCTGCCCCGCCCGCGGCGCGCCGCCACATGAAGCTGGCCGCCGCCGCCCACGCCGCCGCCCGCACCGAAGCGTCCGCCGCCTTCCACCTGGCCGCCGGCTCCCTGCGCGGCGCGGCGGGGGCGGAGGCGTTGCGGACCGCTGCCAACAGCATCTATGCGGAATTGTGTGTCAACGGTGGCGCCCCCGCGCTCGCGCTGGCCGATGCGCTCGGCGTCCCCGACCACCTGCTGGCCGCGCCCGCCGCGTTTGACTGGAGGGCGATCGGGGCGTGAGAGAGGGATGTTGAGGGGAGTGTGTGTTGGAGTTTTTGCTTGCTTGTGTGTTTTCTTTTTGCGGCCCCACACGGGCCGACGAAGTTTTTCTTACGCTTCCCCCCACCACTTTTTTGCGCGCCCCTGCGCCCACTCGTATTCAAAAATTTGCCGTGTTTTTTGTGGCGTGGTTCACGCACACACACAACTTTTTCTGTTAGGTTTTTTTGATCGAAAAACACGCGCGTTGTCAAGCCACTCCTCGCATCTGTTTCGCGTTGTCTCTCTCAATATGCACCCCGCCCGGTCGGCACGACCCCGCCCCCGCGGCGCCACCCTCACCCACTGTGCAGCGACACGAGTCCAGCCCCCTCCCACTGCTGCGCTGCCTGCCTCGATCGTGCTTGTGCGGCACGGCCAGTCGACGTGGAATGCGAAGGGCAGAGTCCAGGGGTCGTCCGACGCGTCCGTGCTGACGGAGAAAGGGAGAGGGCAGGCGGCTGCAACCCGGGACGCGGTGAGAGAGAAGAGGGGAATCGAGATTGGTCGGCAACCGCCCCTCCCCTCGCTCTCGCCAACCACCCCCCCACCCAGCTCTCCACCCTCCACTTCGACTCCATGGTGCACTCCCCCCTGGCCCGCGCCGCTGAAACGGCGGCCATCGTGTGGGGGGACAGGCGGGGCCACGTGACGGCCGCTCCCTCGCTGCGCGAGATTGACCTCCACTCGCTGCAGGGAGTGCTCAAAACTGACGCCCTCTCCCACCTGGGCGCCCTCGCCCACGGCGCCTGGAAGGGGGCGCCCGCCAACTTTGAACTGGATAGGCGGCGCCCCGTGGTGGATCTGTGGGGCAGGGCGGCGGCGGCGTGGGGGGTGGACGTGCTGCCGCGAAGAGACGGGGCGGGCGCACCCCGCCCCCCCACCATCACCCGCCGCCTGGTCGTCGCCCACAACGCGGTCAATCAGGCGCTCATTGGCACCGCGCTGGGGTTGCCGCCCTCCTCCTTTCGCCGCGTGGTGCAGGGAAACGGGTGCGCGACCGAAGTGTTTTGGTCGGGTGGGGGTGGGGGTGCCGCCTCCTCCTCCGCCGCCGCCACCGTCACCTGCCTGAACGTGGGCCCGGGCGCCCCCCGCCTGACTCCCGCGCCCCAAGGTGGCGGCCTGGTCCTGCTGCTGGCGGCGACGGACGATGGCCACAGCGCGCGCGGCGCGCCCTCCTGGCTCGCCGCCACACGCGGCGCGGCCGCCGTGGTGGCCACCCCGGACGCGCCGCCAGGCGCGGTGGCCATTGTGGTGGCGGAGGCGGGCGTGAGGAGGGCAGTGGTTGTGCAAGCACGGGACGTGCTGCCCACCGCCGCGGCCGCCGCGGCCGCCGGCCGTGGCGTCATCGTCGTCGTCGTCGCGCCGCCGGCCGTGGTGGCGGCCGCGTTGGCGGCCGCCATGGGGGCGCCCGTGAAGCAGGAAGCGCCAGGTGGTTCTGCTGCCCCTCCTCTCTTCACCTTGACCCCGGGCGGCGTGAGCGTGATCGAAGTCCCCCCCGGCGACGTCGCCGCGCGCCGAGCCGCGCTGAGGTGCGCCAACTGGGTGCCGGGGGGCGTGGCCAGTGTGATACAGGGTGTAGCTGGTGTGTGATCGTGCGTGTTTTTAGTTGTGTTTGTTCAGAGTCAAGCCGCAGGTGAAAACGTCACCACTCGATCGAGAGAAAAAAAACACCGATCTCTCCACGCTCTTCCCTTCCCACACACCCTCTCTTCACACACCCACACACACACGCCACACATGACCGGCCCTCCCCGCTTCGAGGTGCCCACCGTGTCGGACGCGTGCCCCGGGGGCTGGGGCCCCGGCGCGTCGGTGCCGCCCGCCCTGGCTGGTGCGCCCTACGCCCCCTTCAACAAGGCCGACCGCGTCGGCCGCATCGCTGACTTCACGGCGGCCGGGCTCAAGTTTGGGGGTGAGTGTCGTGTGTGTGGGGAGAGTGGGTGGGGAGTGGACGCAGTGCGGAGGCACCCAATCGTCCGCCGCCGCCGCCTTGACGCTCACCCGTCTTTTCCCTCTCCCATTCCACGCAGGCCGCTTCGACCGCCGCGACCGCGAGCCCAGCACCGCCGTCTTCAACCTGGCCGGCAACGAGGAGGTGCGTGTGTGTGAGAGTGTGGGGAGGAGAGGCGCAGCGAAACCGCGCTCGCCCCTTTCGATTGGGCGCGTGTTGTCTCGATCGCCCCCCTCCCGCCGCGTGGCCGGGCAAGCAGGCGGGCGCCAAGCAGGGGCACAGTGCGCAGAGACAAGGCCACAGCACTGGGAAGCGAGCACACAAAAAACAACGACCCACTCACCCCACACCCCCTTCCACCACAGGACGACGCCTTCCGCCTCGTCGACAACCGCCCCACCGGCCGCGCCCGTGGCGGCCGCCGCTTCGGCCCCAACCGCGCCGCCGCCGCCCGCCGCGAGCGGGAGCGCATCGAACGCGAGCGCGGGGAGCCTCCCTCGGGCCACGCGGCTGCGGGTGGCGCGCCCCAGCGCGGCCGCAGCGGCGGTCCCGGTGGCCGGGGCGGCCCGGGCGGCCGCGGCGGCGGCCGGGGCGGCTACGGCGACCGCGACCGCGACCGCGAGCGCGGTGGGGCGCCGTCTGTCGATGTGCGCCCCGAGTGGAGCGTGATCGAACAGTTTTCTTTTTCGGCTCTCACCAAGCTCACCCACCCTGCGCCGCCGACGACCGACATCGCGTTTGTGGGTGCTCTCGAACACTACGACCGCACGTACGACCGCATCACGCCGCGGTCGGAACGCGCGCTGCGCCGCACGCGGCGCGTGGACGTCGCGCCGCGGATTGGCGACGACCCCATCTTTGCGCGCGTCGCGGCCGAACCCGCCACCACCAAGCGCGTGTTTGTGGCGGACACGTTGCTCGCGTTGCTCATGACCGCCCCGCGCTCCGTGCTGGCGTGGGACGTGCTGCTGTCGCGGCGGGGGGGAGACCTGTGGATCGAGGCGCGGCGTGGATCTAACGTCGACACCCCCACCGTCGCCGAAACCTGTGCCGACCCTCCCGTCGACGACCGCGACTCCATCAACGGCATCGCCGCCCTGCGCGCGGAAGCAGCCGCCGCCCAGGCCGACTGGGCGGCGCAAGCGGTGGCGTCGGGCGGCGGCGCGCCGTCGCCGTGTGACGGCGGGCCACTGCCCTTCACCGCTGCCTCTGGCGCCCAGCCCGCCCCCACCGCCTTCCGCTACCGCCGCTTCTCGCTGGGCGGGGGCGCGATCGAGGTGATTGCGAGGTTTGGGGTGGACGCGGTGACGATGGAGAGGGCGACCACGGCGACGGCGGGCGGCGCCGCCCTGGTCGCCTTGAAAGCCATGACCGAGTATGACGCCAAAGTCACCGGCGTCTACTGGCGAGCCAAGCTGGAAGCCCAACGCGGTGCCGTGCTGGCCACCGAGCTGAAGAACAATGCGGCCAAGCTGGCGCGGTGGGCGGCCGCGGCGCACGCGGGCGGCCTCGACATCGTCAAGCTCGCCTTCATCTCCCGCGCCCACCCGCGCGACGCCGCCGCCCACGCCGTGCTGGGCACGCACACCGTCAAGCCGCGCGAGCTGGCGTCCCAGATCGCGCTGTCCATGGACAACTGTTGGGGCGTGCTGCACGCGCTGGCCGACCTGGGGCTGCGGTTGGCGGAGGGCAGCTACCTGCTTGTCCGCGACCCCGCCAAACCCGTGGTGCGCCTGTACGCGGTCCCTGCCGACGCGTTCGATGATCAGGAGGTGGAGGAGGAGGAGGGGGAGGGGGAGGAGGAGGGGGAGGGGATGGTGGTGGATGACGAGTGAAAACGGGTGAGGAAAGAGAAAAACGGTGGTGATGTGTGATCTTGCCTCAACAACAACACCGACCCAACAGCAAAACAACAACAACACGACTCTCTCTACGCACTCTCCTCCACCTCCACGGTGGCGTGCGCCACGCCCGCCCTCGCCAGCGCGGCACGCGCGCCGACGCGCACGCGCTCGGCCGCCACCCCGCGCGCCGCGCGCACGTGGGCGGTGGCCAGGGGCATGCCTGGTTTCAGCAGCCAGCAGTGCAGGTCTGCGACGGACGCGATGTCAGGCACTCCCGCCAACGCTGCCGCCAGTTTGGCGGCTTGGTGTGGGGGGGCGCGCTCCATCAGGATGGTGGCCATGTCGCGACTGAGGCCGACAGTGGTTGCCATCACCAGTGCCGCGAAAAGGAACGTACAGAGAGGGTCGGCGATCGCCCAGCGCGGCCCCCCCACATAGACGGCGCCCCCCGCTGCCGCGACGCCGACGGATTGGACTAAGTCGCCGACCACGTGCAGCCACGCGGCGCGCGCGTTGATGTTGGAGGGGGCGGGGGCAGCGTGGCCGTGGTCGTGAGCGTGAGCGTGCGCGTGAGCGTCGTGGCCACCGTCTTCGCCGTGGTCGTGGGCGTGGCCGCCGCCCGCGTCGTGGGAGTGGCCGTCGCCACCCAACACATACAGCAGAATTAAATTCATGACCACGCCCACCAGGCCGAGTCCAAACATGAGGCGCCCGTCGACCTCGAGTGTGGAGGGGGTGGCCAGGCGTGACACCGCTTCGACGACCAGGCCACCGGTGACCACCCACGTCACCGCTGTGGACGCCAGCGCTGCCAGCACTTCAGCCCGGTGGCCACCGTACGTGGCATCCGAGTCGGAGGGGGTGGACGAGGAGGCGCGCGCCGCCCACAGGGCGACGCCGAAGCCGAGCCCGTCGGAGAGGAGGTGGGCAGCGTCCGTCGCGAGGGCGAGACTGTGCGCCGCCAAACCTCCCAACGCTTCGACCAAGCAGAACGCTGCGGCGAGAACCAGGCCGATGGTGAGGCGGCGGGTGAGGTCGCGCGAGGGGGCGCCACCGGAGGCGGCTGCAGCGTCGGCCAGGGCGCAGGCAGAGGCGGAGGGCGGCACGGGGCGGGTTGGGGCAGCTGCGGCAGAGGCGGGCGGGGGCGCCGCGTGGTCACGCTCCGCCGCCGTCAACAGCGGCGCCTCCACATCAGGCTCGACGGACGACTCTGCAGCGGCAGAGGAACGACCTCTGCCGCCGCGATTGCCGCGTTTGCGGCTCATTTGGGGCGGGGACTCGGGGCAATGCCGAGGAGAAAAAAGAGAGCGAGAAGTGTTTTTGTCGATAAACCCCCCACAACGTTTTCACACAATCACTTCGCCCCCAGAATCAACGCCGTCCCCCAACAAAACGACACTACGTTGAAGAAGGGCGTCCTCAACCGTGGCGGCACCGCGCAGTAGGCAAACAGCGACGCGAGCGGCCACACACGCCACACGCGCGCCTGGGCGGCCGGCAGCGTGGCCGCCACGTGGGCTGTCACGCCTCGCCGCTTGCCGTCCACGATGACGGTGATGTAGGCTAGGGCGAGTGCATTGGTGAAGGGGCCGTAGAGCGTGTTGTCGGCCAGGGTGCGCGCGGCGGGGGAGCGCACGCCCGCGGCGTCCAGGCACTGCTGCCACGCGTGCCCCGCGGGCCCGCTCCAGGCGCCGCCCCACAGAAACATGAGGGCGGCCCTTTTCATGGACTGAGGGCGGCGGGTCAGGGTGTCGGCGGTCAGCGCGGAGAGAGCAGAGATGCAGGCGGCGGTGAGGGCGCGCGTGGTGTAGGGGTGGGTGTCGAGCAGACGGGTATAGGTGTACCACAGGGATGGCGTGGGTGGCGGCGCCGCCGCAGGGGGGGCGGGCGCGGCCATTCGCGCGGTTGAATGCGGGCGGGAAGGGCGCGCGCGCGGTTTCGGGTTAAGGGTCAGCTTTTGACACAACCAACCACCGCCCCAATGCCCGGCCTCTCACCCGCCGGCCGCTGCGGCGCACGCAGGCGGCCAGCTGCACGCTGCGCCGCCACCACAAGCACCTCCTGGCGCCCCAACGATGAGCGCCCCCCTCCCGGCGCCCCGCGCGGCCCGCCCGCCGAGGACGACGCTCGCTACGTGCGCGCGCCGCTTGGCGCGGCACACGCAGCGGACGCGTTGAAAGCCTTCGCCACCGAACTCTCTCGCGGCCCGTCCGCTCTCGCCACCGAGGTGGTAGCCCTGCACGCTGCCGTGGAGGACGACGCGTGGGCGAGCGACGCCGTGGTGGCGGTGCCGGTGGCCCCGTTTTTGGGCAGGATAGACGCGCTGGCGGGCGACGCGGCAGCTGCACTGGCCCGTGCTGCGCCCAGTGATCCAGAGACCGCGGTCGCGCTTGTAGCAGACTCTGTGATGTCACGCTTCAAAATTCTACCAGCGACGTCTCTGCCACTGGGCTCCATCGTCGACTGCCCGGGCGTGTATGAACCATCCTCCCCCTCGTATCTAAACGATGCCCTCATCAAACGTGTCGCCACGCCGTCCGTGGCCGCCATCATTCTGGCTGCCGTCTGCGCCCGCCTGCTGGCGGCCGGCACGCTGCCCGCCGCCGTGGCGGTGAGGTGGAGGGGGGGGGCGGCGCCGCGCGCAGTCCCACTGCTTGCCCTGCCCTCCGCGGCTGCCGGCGTGCGGCGCGACGGGTCCCCCCTGGTCGCGTTTGACGGCGTGTCCGCGCTGGACGACATGCATGCAGCCTTGCTGCGCTCCTTTTGGCCATTTAAATGGGAGGTGCCTCCGTCATTAGACGCGGCAGCCGTCGACGCTCGTGGCGGGTTCTCCCCCGCGGCCGCCACCATCCTCGACACCGCCTCCGGCGCCGGCCGCGCTACCCTGGACGCCGTCACCGCGGCCGCCGCCCACCGCCTGGCGCGCGGAATATTCACGTCCCCGGGGGCGGGCGACGCGCGGCGGGCGGCGGCGGCGGCCGCGCGCCGCGTCGTGCTGGCCGATGCAGCGGGCGGCGCGCTGGGCCCCGTTAATGCACGGCGAGATGTGCTGGGCGTTGCCCTGCTGGCGCGCGGCGCGCCCGCGGCCGCAGCGGCCGAGTTTGGTGCGTGGCTGGCGTCAGACGCGGGGCGAAGCGCGGCAGCAGGCGAGCGAGAGACGGTGCGACGGTTGTGCGCGGTCGCGTCCGACCGCGCGGGCGGCACGCCTCTCCCGCCCCCCATCACGCTTCAAGTCGTGCTGCGTGGCGAGTGGGGCGCGTGCGAGGGCGACGCCAGCGCACGCGTGCCGTTGGTGTGGTAGGGAAATGGGTTTTAGAAGAGAGGAGCACAACGTTTTTTTTAACACACACACAAAAATCAAATCACCGTACCTTTTCCCGCTTGCCCTCCACTTTTTCGCCCGCAGCCCGCTTCTGGCCCAGCGCAGCCTGCCGCCCTCTCCACCACGCGATGGTGGCGCTGGCCCGCGGCGGGTCGGCGAAGCTGCCGCCATCGTCTGCGTCGTCGTCGTCGCCATCACACGACAACTCGTCCGCCAGCCACGCCTCGCTCAGGCCGCCCGTGTCTCGGTCGGTGGCCAGGGCGCCCAGTTCGGCGGCCGCCGCGGCCATGGCTTCAGCGACGGGGGCGACAGCGGCGGAGGCACCGCTGGCGAGTTGAGTGCCGACAGCAGCAGCAGCGCCTGGTGCAGAAGCACCCGCCGCCCCGGGCGCCCCCGCCAGCCACGCCGACCGCAGCGCACGCCTCGCGGACGGCCGGGAAGCAGTGTCGGCGGCCAGCATGGCCCGCAGGGCGGTCCAGGCGGCGCCGCCGTCCAAGTCCAGGACTTCAAACCCGTCGGCGAGGGAGCGGTCTTTGCGTGCGATGTGTGCCCACGCGTCGATGTCGTTGTCTAAGGCCGCCAGCTTCTTACGCAGCGCCACGATGGCGTTGTCCGACCTGAGGCCAGAAAAGGCACACTGCAGCAACGTCAGCCCCGCCGTGTAGATGTCGAATTTGTCCGGCCTCTCCAGGGCCCACAGCACGGGCGACAGCGCGGCCGCAAGGGCGGGCGTCGGCGCGCGCGGCGTCAGCTTGGACATGACGTACCGCTCGGGCGGCGCAAATCGAGGATCCAGCAGAATTTCGTTGGGGATGTAGTTGACCCCTATGCGCAGGTCGGCCGCAGCGCCGAGGTCGATCAGCTTGACCCTCCGATCGCGCGGCGACAGCAACACGTTCTGGGGCTTCACATCCCGATGCACAATGCCTGTCGCGTGCAGTCCATCCAGGCACTCCAGCAGGTGGCGCGCGATGAGGGCCAGGGAGGCGGCCCGGCGACGGGGGCCGCGGTCCAGGCGCAGGGGGCGGCCAAAGAGCGTCGGTTCAACATTGTACGGAAACTCTTTCTTGCCCAGCGCCGCAAACAACGACACCGCGTTCTCGCCCTCGTCCTCCCACAGCAGCCACAGGGGGCCGCCATCAGCGGCGGAGGTGGAGGACGAGGTGGAGGAGGACGCGGCGGCGGCGCGCGCCGCAAAGCCAGCGGAGTTCGCGCGCGCAGCCGCGGGGGTTTCATCGAAAGCCGCTATAAACGGCGCCACCGCCCTCGGCGCGGCCCGCGCCGCCCGCTCATTCATCCACGCTTCCGCCGGCCCAAATTCAACCGCTTTCTTCAAAATGACTGCGCGCGGTGGCGCCGACCCATCGCGCGGCGCCAGCGTGGCCCTGTACACGCTGCCAAACCCGCCCGCCGCGATCTTGCGCCCCACGATGACGTCGGCGGGGGTGTAGGGCTTGGCCCGGGCGCGGGCCAGGCGGTCGGCAACGTAGTAGTCAAACGCGCCGGCCGCCACGCCGGGGCGGGCGGACGCGTACGCCGCGATCACAGCCCCCAGGGCGAGGGCGGGGGGGGACACGCCGCGCGTCTCCATGCGCAGGACGGGGTCGAGCGTGCTGTGGTGGAATGGTGTGGTTTTGGGGGAGGGAAGGTGGGTCGAGAGAGAGATAGCGAAACGCGCGGCAGTGGGGGCTCGCGCCCCGGTTTTTGTTTTCGTTATCGCGAACGACGAAAAAGCCTCTCGTGTGTCGCCCTCCCCCTCTCCCTCCCTCCCTCCCTCTCCCTCCAGTCTCTCACCTCCTGTACACCGCGTCTCCACACCCCATGTTGTGGCACGGCAGGACGACGGGCTCGTACGCGAGCGGCGCGGACCGCGCGGCCGCGTGCGCGGTGTCGGCCACCGCAGCCAGCAGGGCGTCGCCGCCATGAACGGATGCGAGGACATGGGTGAGGATGTCGGGCAGGGCGGCGGGAGGAGGGGCGGGGCGGCGGGGGCGGCGGGCGTGCAGCGCGGGCCGCGTTGGAGGGTGGGGGGTCGGCGTGGAGGGTGCAGCCTTGTGCGGCGTGTGGCGGGTTGCCATTGCGTGTGAACACACGCGAGTGTGTTTTTGGTGTGTACGTTGACCGCTTGGGAGGGTGCGCGCGCGCGGTGTTTCCACCCACAGGGGCGCTAGCGGGGAGTGATAAAAAACGACGCGCCTCAGTCGATAGACCCGCTCTCCTTTGTTTGCTTGCCCTCCCCAGCGCCGCGCGCCCCACATGCGGGCGCCCGCGCCGCTCGCCTGAGGAGGCGTCCCCTCTCCGCACCCGCCCATGTCGGACGGCGCGTCCCCCTCCCCCTCGGGCACGACGCCCACGGGCGGCCTCACGCCGCGCACCTCGCTCGACCTGTCGTCCCCCGCCCTGGCGGCCGCCACCGGGTGCAAAGTCCTGCACAAGCTGGAAAAGTGGGGCGCGTACCCCGCGCGAGGAAGACCGGTGGGGCCCAGCAACCTGATCCCCATGAAAACGCCCCTGGCCGCTGCAATTCTCGCGGCCGTGAACCCCCCTCCCACTCACGCCTTGACTCTGCAAGGCTTGTTGGCAGACTGTGAGGCTGGGTGTCCGATTGGGCTCGTGTTCAATCTGACGTCTGGCCCCCCACTCTACGGCCTTGATATGGAGGCCGCAGGCGTCGGCCCTGCCCCCACCTCGCCCGTCCGCTACGCCCACGTCCCCCTCATCGCCAAAGCGTTCCCCTCTCGTGACGAACTGACGGCTGTGTCGGCTGCCGTGGCGGCGGCGTCTCCCTTGCCGCCGGATCGCCCTTTTATTGCTCTCCATTGTTCTTATGGGTATAACCGGACCGGTTTTATAACCGTCGCCCTGCTCGTCGAGTCCCACGGCCTCAGTGTGCGGGACGCGTTGGCCGCGTTTGCGGAGGCGCGGCCGCCCGGCATTCGGCACTCGAAATTCGTGACCGAACTTTTGTCTCGGTACGGCGACTGCGACGGCGACACGCTGCCCCCCCTCCCCTCCTCCCCCGGCGCCTCCCACAGTGGGGCGGTGACGCCGCGCAGTGGGGCGACGACCCAGCGTGGGCGATCAGCGGCCGCGCCCGCCTCGTCGGCAGCATCTACGCGCGGCCACCACCACCACCACCGCCCGCCGCTGCGCTGTGACTCGAGAGTCTCCCTAGACAACGAGTCTCTCGGCGGGGGCGATCCCTCAGGCCGGTGGGCGGTGGTCAGTGTCAGCGAGGAAGCGGATGGCGAGGGCCGGCCGGTGAGGGGGCGCAGGCGAAAGCAGGTGGGGTGTGTGGTGATGTGAAATGAAAGAGAGAGGAAACGGGTTAAAAAAAAAAAACACTTTCTATTTTTGCTCTCTCTCTTTCTCCCCCCCCCCCTCCATCCACCCCGCCCCACCATGGGCGCGACCGGGCCCGACCCGGACGCCTGGCTGCGCCAGATGCAGCGCGAGATTGTGCGTGAACGTTGTGTGTTTTGTGTGGGGAGGAGAGGCGAGTGATCTTGTTCGGCGCGAAAACACGAAAATAGAAACACTCCCTCCCTCCCTCCCCCTCCCCCACCAGGACCTGCGCACCCGCCACCCCCCCCCCACCAAGCTCTCCCTGGCCGACCTGGTGGCCAGCACCTTCAACCCGGTGGCGGCGGGGCCGCTGCTGCTGACGTCGCCCCGTTCGTTGGCCGCATGTGTCGCGGCGGGCGTCGACCCTCGCACCCTGGCCCCCCTCCCCCCCCCCTCCCTCCACCGCGGATGCTCTGGCCCGCCTCGCGCACGACAAGAAGGAAGCGTTGCGGCAGGAGCGGCTGGCGGCGTTGGCCGCGGCCCGGGACGCGGGGGAGGCGGAGGCGTGGGTGAGTGGAGGCGTGAGCAGCAGTGCCGCCTCCTCCCCTGCGCCTGCCGCCTCGCCCTCGCCCGCCTCCCCCTCCACCGACACCGCCGCCGCTCGCGAGGCTCGCCTGCTGGGCGCCGTCAAGCGGCGCCAGGAGAAGGAGCTGGAGCAACTGTTGACAGCAGAGACCGCGCGCCGCACACTGGCCGACCGCGCCGCCGCCGCAGCGCGCCCGTCGCGGGCGGCCACCTTGGCGGCGGCGCGGTCGGCCAGCGCGCGGCGCGCGGCGGCCGACGCGCGCGCGCGCGAGGAGGCGGCCAAGGAGGACGCCCGCGCCGCCGCCCGTACCAAAGCGGCCGCCGCTGAAGCGGCTGAAGCGGCTGCCTCGCGCGAGCGTGCCGCGGAGCGGCGTGCCGCTGCTCGCGACGCGGCGGCCGCGGCCGCTGCCCAACGCACCGCGGCCGCCGCCGCCCGCCGCGACGCCATGGCGCGCCGCCTGGCGGATCTGGCGGCGGCACGCGCCAAGGCGGACGCCGAGCGCGCTCAAGCCGACGCCCAGCGCGACGCCGCGCGCCGGGCCGCGGCGGCCGACGCTGCGCGCCGTGAAGCCGACCGCGTGGCCGCCCTGACCGCGGCCATCGCCGCCAAAGATGCGGCCGCCGCGGCTGCTGCCCGCAAACGCGACGGCGCGGCCGCCGCCGCCGCCCTGGCCCGCTCTCTGGACTCAGAAGCCAAGCGCGCGCGCCGCGGCCGATGCGGCGCGCCGCGACGCCGCCCTGCGCGCCATCCTGGACGCCCGCCTGCGGGAGGAGGCGGACCGCGTGGCCGCCCTGGCGGCCGACCGCGAGCGCGCGGGCGCGGAGCGGCGGGCCGCCAACCAGGCGGCCGCCGTCGCGCGGCGGCGGTTGGTGGTGGCGGTGGAAAAGCTGCGCGCGAGCGGACGGTGGGCCGAGGTGGCAGGGCCGGATGGGAAGGTGGATTTGCGGCTGTGCTGGGGCGGTCGAAGTGATTGTGGGGGAAGGAGGGGGAGAGAGAGGGAGAGCGTGAAAACGAAGTAAAACGTCGTCATCATCAAAAAATCAATCACACCCCTTCACCAAACCTTTTCCCTCTCTTCACATCCTGGCCGCTCCATCCGTCAGTTTGGTTTGCAGCGAGTCCAACGGCGGCAAGTCCCGCGCCAGCAGGGCCCAGTTGGGGGCGCCCACCCCCGACGCGCGCACGCGGCCATCGAGCTGGACCTGGACGTAGAACGAGGCCCCCCCGATGCCGGCATCAGCCGCCGTCTCATCCAGCCAGGCACGCCACTCGGCGGGGGAGGAGGGGGAGAGTTTCCAGCCCCGCTCGGCAGCGGTGGGAGAGGGAGGGGGTGCGGAAGGCTGCGCACCAAAACCCTTGCCGCCGCCGCGGTCGGCAGTCAGCTCCCCCGCCCGCAGCTCCGCTTTCAGCGCCCGCAATGCGCCATCGGGATCCGCCGCCCCCGTCTCCACGGGCACGATGCGCACGCCGCGCGCCTCCAGGTCGAGGCGGTAGGGCTCGGCGTCGGTGAGCGTGCGCGCCAGGGAGGCGCGCGGCCCGCTCACGAGCACAGGGCGCGCGTTGCCTCGCAGCTTGGCCAGTGGCACCACGCGCCCGTCGGCCAGGGCCACGGTCAGGCGGGCGAGCGCTTCCTCGCGTTCGGAGGCGGCGCGGTCGCGGGCGGCGGCTTTCCAGTCGCGGAGGAAAAGAGTGGCGAGGGCTGCGACTGCGGCCGTGTTGATCAGTGCGTTGCGCGCGGTTTCCGTCACGTTGGGCGCCCCCTCCCCACCCTTCAACGCGGCCGCCAGCCGGGCCAGAATGATGAGCAGGCCGACGGCCGCGCCTGCGCCAATCCCGCCACTGAGAAAGAGGCGGGCCAGGCGGAAGGGTGCGCGTGCTTCCGCGCGCGCGGCGACGACCGATTTTGTCGTCACCCCTCCCTTCGCGACCTCCAGCGCGTCCAACCACTCCCGCCTCTCCCTCAGCCGCTTCAGATCAGGATCCCTGGCCGCCACATCCAGTTTGAGGCCGTGCTCGTTGACAGCGGTGACGACGGCGGCCGCTGCGTCGGCGTACCGGCCGAGCGCGGTTAAAGCGCACGCAGAGTTATAAGCCGCCGCCCGCGCTTCATCGGTGCCGGGGGAGGCGAGAGCGGCAGCGGCCTCAAAGCTGGCCAGCGCGTCGGCGGGGGCGCCGGCGGCAAAGGCGGCGAGGCCGGCTTCCACTGCGGCCGCGGCAGAGGGTGGGTCGGGCCGCGACGACGACGCGGACGCGACTGAGTGGCGCAGGGTGGGCGGCCGCCGCGGGCGGGCCAGGGGTGGGCGTGGCCTGGCTGTGACACGCATTGGGCGTGGGGAGACGCTGCGTGGGGTGTGTGGGAGGAGGGGGGAGACAGCACGCCCGACGCCCAATCGACGTTGTGTCGTGTCGCTCTCGGGCACGCGTCGAACAAAGAAGAACGCGCTTCACATTCATTTCCCGAGTCGGCGGGCAGCGAAAACAGCCGCCCTCCCCACGACACCTGCTGCACACGCTGAGTGCTCCCTGCTTGCCTCTGCGTCCCTCACCCCCCTCCACCGACATGCACGCCCTCCGCGTGCAGCCGCCGCGCGCCATTGCGCGCGCAGCCGCGCGGCCGCGTGCGGCGGCGCCACCCCGCCCCGGGCCACGGTGAGTGTGTTTGTGAGTGGGTAGAGGGTTGAATGCTTGATCCAACCAGCGCGTGGGCGGGGTGGCGGTCGGCTGGTAGAAACGCAGGGGGGGGCGGCGATTGCACCATCGCTTTCGTTGACCTTGTTCTGCCCTCGCACGTCCTCCACAGCCGCCACCTCCCCCCTCCCCACGCCCTGGCGCCCGCCCCCGACCCGTCTCCATCCATCAACACCACGCCGTCCACCATCACCCTGCCCCTGGACGCGGCCGCGGGCGCCACGCTGACCGCGCGTGTTGCCTCCACCCCTGATGGCGGCGCGACCGTCACCATCACGGCGGCCGGCCTGGGCGACCGCCTGCTGCTGCACTGGGGGCTGGTGGGCGGCCGGGACGCGGCGTGGTGCCTGCCGCGGACTCGGCCGAAAGGGACGCTGGCTTACAAAAAACGCGCGCTGCAGACTCCTTTCGCTGCCGCCCCCCCCGCCGCCGCCACCGTCACCATCACCCTGCCCCCGGCCGACCTGCCGTCCGCTTCCGCCGGCCTGGCGTTCGTGGTGCGGGACGATGGCGCGGGCGGCGAGTGGCTGCCCCCCCCGGGCGGCGGCAACTTTGTCGTCTGGCTGACGGGCGACTCGCCCGCCCCCGCCGCCGCCGCCCTTCCCACCACCACCACCGCCGACCCCGACCTGGTGGCTGCCTGGGTGCTGGCGGCCTGGCAGGCGGCGGGCTGCACCGGGGCCTCCCCCCCCCCCCTCCGCCGTCGCCGACGCGGCGGCAGAGTTGGGCGACCTTCTGTCCGACGGCGTCCCTCCCTCCACCCTCGCCGACGCGGCGACCTCGGGCGCCGCCTACGCCGCCTTCTGGACGGCCCGAGGCGGGGCCGAGGGCGGTGGCGGCGCGGCGTTGCCGGGCGACCTGGTGGGCGTGCACGCCTACACCATGTGGGAGGCGGCCGGTCGCCCCGACGGCGCCGACTTCGGTGGAGCCGCCCGCCGCGCGCTGGCGGGGCGGGTGAGGCGGGGGGAGAGCGTGGACGCGCTGCGGGCGGCGCTGGTGCCGGGGGCGGTGCCGAGTGGTGGGGGTGGCGCCGACGCGGGTGCCACGGCTGCTACTGCTGCGGCTGCTGCTGTCGCCGGCACCCCTCCTCCCTCCGCCACCTCCTCCATGGATGGCGACGTTTTCGGCTCCCCCGCGGGCGGCGTCCCCCGCGTCGACGCGCTGGCGCTGGTCAACGCGCAGCGCGAGAGCGACGGCGGTGGCAGCTCCGCCCCGCCGCGCCCGCTGCCGCCCACCTCCCCGCTGGCTCCTCTCGAGGCGGCCGCCTCTCGCGATGAACGGGTGCAGTGGCACCGCTCCTTTGGCCTGGGGGGAGGGTGGCGGCTGTTGGCGACCGTGGCGGGCGGAGGGGATGGCGCGTCGATCGTCACGCTGACGACCGACCTTCCGTTCGCCGCCACCCTGCACTGGGGCGTGCGCGCCTCGGGCGCCCGGTCGACGCGCGACTGGGCGCCCCCGCCCGCCAGTCTGGCGCTGCCCCCAGGGTCGGCCCTGGCGGCTGGCGGTGGCGCAGCCGACACACCGTTGCGTGAGTGTGACGACGACGACTGCGCGAGCGTGCGTGTGGGGGGCGACCCCGCCCGCCTCGCGCGCGCGCGACCATCACCATCCCCCCCACCTCCGACGTCGCCGCCCTCGTGTTTGTGCTGCGCGCGGATGACGGCACCCGCTGGTGGCGGGACGCGGGCGGCAACTTTGCTGTGCCGGTTCGCATTACCACCGCCGCCGACGAAACCGCGACCGCCGCCGCGCGCGCGCGCGGCGGCCGCCGCGTCCCTCGGCGACGCACTGGCAGCCTCCATCGTCACCCCCGAAACCGCGGCGGGCGCGTGGACCCTCATGCACCGCTTCAACCTGGCGGCCGACCTGGTGGAGAGCGAGATGGCGCGCACGCGCGGTGACGCAGCCGCGGCCGCTCGGTCGATGGCCACCATTTTTGTTTGGTTGCGCTACTCTGCCGCCCGCCACCTCACGTGGCAGCGCAACTACAACACCCAGCCCAGGCTGCTGGGGTCGGCGCAAGACAGACTCTCCTCCGCCCTGGCGGCTGCGCACACGGCCGGCGGCGAGGCTGGCGAGTGGGCGCGCGCGTGTTTGTCCTGTGTCGGGCGCGGCGCGCGCGCGCAAGCGGTGCGCGACGAAATCCTCAACATCATGCACCGCCACCGCATCCCCGAAGCCGCGGGCACGTGGATGGAGCAGTGGCACCAGAAGCTGCACAACAACACGACGCCGGACGATGTGGCCATCTGTGAAGCGTACATCGCGTTTCTGGAGGGCGGCGGCGACGGCGACGCGTACTGGCGCGTTTTGTCCGACGCGGGCGTCACGCGCGCGCGCCTTGCCGGCTTTGACCGCGCCATCACGACCGAGCCGCAAGACTTTCCCGACAAGCGGGGCGCACTGGCGGCCGATTTCAAGGCGTATCTATCCATTTTGAAGGGCGTGCACTCGGGCGCCGACCTGGCGGCCGCCGTGGCGGCCGTCGGCGACGGCCTCCCTGCTGCTGCCCGCCCCCACGTCGCCGCCGTCCTCTCCTCCGGCTCCCGCGGCCCCGCCCTGGCCCGCGCCCAGCACGCGGTGGCGGCGCGCGCCGCCCTGACCCCCTCCCTGGCCGGCGTCCGGGACCTGCTGTACCTGGACCTGGCCCTCGAAGCCGCGGCACGTGGCGCGGCCGAGCGCGCCGCGCGCCGCGCGGGCGCGGGGGCCGCAGCCCTCGTCGAACCCCTGCTCGCCAACCTGGCCCTGTCCACGGTGGCCAATGAAGAAGTGTGCTACGCGTTGAAAGGGTGGCAGGATGCGCCGTCTTCCGCCACGTCAGGCCGCCCCGCGACCGCCGACGACGCTCTGCGCGCCGCCGCCGCGGCCGACCGCGCGCGCCGCGCCGTGGCAGCCGCCGCCGACCGCGTCGCGGACGCGGTCACCCCCATCTCCGACGCCCTGGGCACCGCCCTGGGCGTGCCTGACTGGGCGCGCACCCTGTTTGCGGAGGAGATGGTGCGCGGCGGGCCCGCGTTTGGCGCGTCACTGGCCCTCAGCGCGGCCGAGCCCGCGCTGCGCGCGGCGGCCTCCCTCTCCGCCTGGTCGGTCCTGTCCCCCGGCGCCGCGGTCGGCACCCTCGTCACCGTCGACTCCCTGCACGAGGTGGCGGACGCCGAGTTTGACACCCCCACCATCCTCATCGCGGCCCGCGTGTCTGGTGAGGAAGACGTGCCTCCCCGTGTCGTTGGTGTCCTCACTCGCGACGCCCCAGACGTCCTCTCCCACCTCGCCGTCCGCGCACGCAACGGGTGCGTCCTGCTGGCGGGGTGCTATGATGCGGGTCCCATCGATGCCCTGGTGGCGGCGGCAGGGCAGAGGGTGGCGGTGTCGACGACGGCGGCTGGAGATGTTGCGTGGCGGGTGGCCGGCGCGAGCGACGGTGACGACGACGCCACCTCCACCCCTTCGTCCCCCCCCCCCTCCGCCCGCCGCTTCGCCTCCCTCAAGCCGCCCCGCTTCTGTGGTGACTGGGCGGTGCCTGCTGCCCGCTTCGCCGACGGCGTCGTGGGCGCCAAATCGCGCAACCTGGCCGCGCTGCGCGGGCGGCTGCCCGAGTGGCTGCGCACGCCTCCCTCTGTCACGATCCCGTTTGGCGCGTTCGAAGCCGCCCTGGCCGACCCGTCCAACGCGGACGCTGCGTCCCGCCACGCGGCCGCGTTGAAGGCGCTGGCGGGTGGTGCGCGCGGCGCGGACGCGGGCGCCGCGCTGGCTGCTGCACGTGCCGCCGCGCTCGACGTTGTGCCGCCGGCCGCGCTCTCCGCCGCGCTCGAAGCCCAGCTGCGCGCCGAGGGCGTCCCCCCGCCCGCCACACCGGCCCGGTGGGACGCCGCCCTGGACGCGCTGAAACGGGTGTGGGCGTCCATGTACAATGAGCGGGCGCTGCTGTCGATGCGCAAGGCGGGGCTGCCGCACGGTGAGTGGTGGAGAGGAAGAGGAGCGAAACGGAAAAAACAAAAACACACACACACACCCATACACTCCCCCCACCTCCACACTCCACAGACGCTCTCCGCATGGCTGTCCTCGTGCAGCGCGTTGTGCCCGCGTCCTACGCCTTTGTCGCCCACACGCGCAACCCCACCACGCGCGACGCAGACGAAATCTTCATCGAGCTCGTGGCCGGCCTCGGCGAAGCCATCGTGGGCGGCGCCGTCCCCGGGTCCGCCCTCGCCTTTGCCGCGCGCAAGGACGCGCTGGACGCGCCCCGTGTCCTGGCCTACCCGTCCAAAGGGGCGGGCTTCTTTGTCGACGCGCGCGACTCGCTCATTTTTCGCTCCGACTCCAATGGCGAAGACCTGCCCGGCTACGCGGGGGCCGGCCTGTACGACTCCATCACCATGGACGACTCCGTGCTGCGGGCGGTGGACTATGGGGGGGACGCGTTGTTGACGGATTCCGCGTTCCGTTCAGACCTCATGGTCCGCGTCGCGCGCGCGGCAGCCGCCGTGGAGGCGGCGTGCGGGGGCGTGGCCCAGGATGTGGAGGGGTGTGTGGACGAGGATGGCAGTGTCGTGGTGGTGCAGACGCGGCCCCAGGTTTAGTGTGGGTGTGGTCGATGTTTCGATGTCTTTCTTTTCGTTGGGTCGTTGTTTAGTTTCCCCCTTCCCCCCCGTTCAAAATTCAAATGCCGATGTGATTTGGTTCTGTTACAAAAGAGAAAATGAATGCGAGAGTGTTGAGGGCAACACACACACACAGAAAATCAACAGATAAAAAAAGAGTGGGGACGCCGTTGCCACCTCTCGCTCCTCTCTCGCTCTCTCACACACCCATAATCAATCATCCACCCCCGTCCTGTTGACGCTCAGCACCGCCATGAACGCTTCCTGCGGCACGTTCACCTTGCCCAGGGCCTTCATCCTCTTCTTGCCGTCGGCCTGTTTTTTCAACAGCTTCTTCTTGCGCGACACGTCGCCCCCGTAACACTTGGCCAGCACGTCCCGCCTCAGCTCGCGAATGGATTCAGACGCAATGATGCGCGAGCCGACAGCGGCCTGGACAGGGACCCGGAACTGTTGCCTGGGAATCAACTCCTTTAACCGCTTAACCAGCGCGCGCCCAACTCTGTACGCCGCGTCCTTGTGCACGATCGTCGCCAACGGCTCCGCCAGCTCGCCATTGACTTTGACGTCTAGGCGCACGAGGTCGGAGCGGCGGTACCCGGTGACCGAGTACTCCATGGACGCGTAGCCACGAGACCGCGATTTCAGCTCGTCAAAAAAATCGGTCACCACTTCAGCCAGCGGCACGTCGTACAGCAGCGTCGTTCTCGCCTCCGTCAAAAACTTCATGTCGATGAACTCGCCGCGCTGGGCTTGGGCCAGCTCCATGAGCGACCCCACAAACTCTTTGGGGGTGATGACCTCCATTCTGACGAAAGGCTCCTCAATGTAGTCCCGCGAATCCGGCACAGCCGCGGGATTGTCAATTGGGGTCACCTTGCCATTCGTACACACGCGGTAGGAGACGGTGGGGGCGGTGGTGATGAGGTCCAGGTTGTATTCACGCTCCAACCGTTCTTGAACAATCTCCATGTGGAGCAGCCCCAGGAAGCCGACCCGAAACCCAAACCCCATGGCGGGCGAGACTTCAGGCTCGTAGACGAGGGCGGCGTCGTTGAGCTGGAGGCGGCCCAGGGCTTCCCGCAGGTCGGCAAAGGCGTCGGCGTCGGTGGGGAAGAGGCCGCAGAAGACCATGGGCGTCGCTTCGCGGTAACCCGGCAGCGCTTGCGACGCGGGCGCCTTTTTCAACGTGATCGTGTCCCCCACGCGCGCATCGGCCACGGCCTTGATGGAGGCGGCGGCGTAGCCGACGTCGCCGGCCGCGAGGCGGGCCACAGGGATCTGTTTGGGGGCCATCACACCCACTTCATCAAGTGTGTACTCCCGCCCCGTCGCCATCAACCGCACCGTGTCCCCCGCCGCCAGCGTGCCGTCAATGACGCGGAAGTAGACGATGACGCCCTTGTACGGGTCGTAGTAGGAGTCGAAGATGAGAGCGCGCAGGGGGTCGCGCGTCGTGTCGGGGGGGGGGGGGCACCCTCTCCACGACAGCCGCCAGAATTTCATCAATGCCAATGCCCTGCTTGGCGGAGGTCAGGATGGCGCCCGAGCAGTCGAGGCCGATGACGTCCTCGATTTCACGGGCGACGCGGTCGGGGTCTGCGCCTGGGAGGTCAATCTTGTTTAAAACTGGGATGATCTCTAACCCTGCATCCAGGGCCAGGTACACGTTGGCCAGGGTTTGAGCTTCCACGCCTTGGGACGCGTCCACGACGAGCAACGCGCCTTCGCAGGCGGCGAGGGAACGAGAAACTTCGTACGAGAAATCGACGTGGCCGGGCGTGTCGATCAAATTCAACGCGTACGTCTCCCCGTCCCCCGGGTACACGTACCGCATGCGGGCTGAATTCAGCTTGATGGTGATGCCGCGCTCGCGCTCCAGGTCCATGCCATCCAGGAACTGGGCCTGCATGTCGCGCGCGGCGACAGTGCCGGTTCGAATCAGCAGGCCATCCGCCAGCGTCGACTTGCCGTGGTCGATGTGGGCCACGATGCAAAAGTTGCGCACGCGGGACGGGGGGACGGGGGTGTAGGGCGGGGCGTCCGAGGCGGCGGCGGAGGTGTTGGCTGGTGGCGACGCGGGGGGAGGGGTGGCGCGCGGCGGGGGCGGGCCCCGGCGGGGTGGGTGGTTGGCGGCCACTAATGCGTGTGTCGTGGCCGCATGGGGCGCCGGCGCGGGGGTGGACGCGCCACCCGCGCACGCCGGCCGGCGCGGCGGCGGCGGGGCGTGCGCGGTGTGCGGGGCGCGCGTGGCGCCGCGCATTGGGTAGAGGGTGAGGCTTGGCCGACGGGAGGTGTGTGGGTGTCGAGCGCTGGGTGTGGCGCAGGGCGCGTGCGTGGCCGCGGCGTGTGTCGGAGGAGGGGGCGTGGCCAGGCCGCGAAGAAGAGTGTGAGCTGGTTGGAGGGGAGAGAGCACAACGCGCCGTCTTTTTTCTAGTTGCGGCCTCTCCGCCCCGCGCCGCCTCCCTTCCCCAGCCACACACACGCGCTAGAGTGGAGGACACCACCCTCTCACGACCAGCCGCGTTTCTCCTTGCCCACACACACAACCCCCCAATGGGCCTTTTCGACGCACTGCGCGGGCGCGCCCCGCCGCCGCCCCCGCCCGCCCCCGACGCCACCACCCTGGAGTCTGACACGGGCCCCTCCTCCTCCCACACACCCCACCCGGCCGGCATCGACGTCGCCGGCGCGGTGGCGGGAGGTGGCGGCGGCGGCGCGTCAGCTGCGCTGACGCACACGGGGGAGCGCCTGTACAACCCGTACGAGGGCCTCGCCGCCGCGGTGGATGGACGAGGGTTGCGAGGCACGTACAAGCTGCCCGCCCAGGTGAGAAACTGGGGGTGGGGGAGGGAGGAAGGAGCGGTGGGGAGGGGGGAAGGCGGCGCACCAGGGCGCTGGCGCCCGCATTTGCGGGGGCTCCCCGACTGTCTTGCCGTCCCTCCCGATCTGGGAGGTGCGCAGCCGGCCCGGCTGCACACCCACACGCCTGAGTGTGTGCCTGTGTGACTAGTGGGGGTGTGGGGGCGCAGAAGCTAGAGGGCTAACAAGTGTTTTCCACCAACACACGAACACACCTCCCCTCCCCACCTCCCAGCCCGAGTTCCTGTTCGCTGAGGAAGCCACCGTCCACCGCCGCTCCTGGTCTGAAAACTTAACCTACTACACGGGCGCCGGCTACCTGGTGGGCGCCGCCGTGGGCGGCACGCGCGGCGCGGCCGCCGCGCTGCGGTCGCCCGCGCCCGCTGCTGCTGCCACCGCCACCACCGGCGGCGCCGCCGCCGCCGCGTCCGCCCCGCCCCCCACCTCGGCCCGCCTGCTCGTCAACCGCGTCCTCAACTCGGGCGGGCGGGCGGGGCGGGGCGCCGCCAACGCGCTGGGCGCGCTGGGGTTGTTCTTTGCGATCGCTGAGTCAGGCCTCGACGCCGCCGCCGACGGGCGGGGCCCGGACGCTGCTCCCACCATCGGGGCCGGCTTTGTGACAGGGGCCCTGTTTCGGTCGCCCCGGGGGCCGAGGGCGGCGGGAGTCGCGGGCGGCGTCGGCGCGGCCGCGGCCGCCGCGCTGGTCGCGGCGCGGCGCCACGTGTCGAGCGATCTGTGAGGGATGAGAGAGGGTGGCTTAAAGAGTTTGCATGCGAGGGATGGTCACAAAAGAGTGGGCAATTGCGTGTTAACATCAAATCGCCCGTTTTTTTCTTCTTTCTTTGACCATTTTTACCCCCCTCCCTCTCTTCACTCGCGCTCCCTCCCAAACTCTCTCTCCACGTGCAGCCGCGTCAGCACCCGCATCAATGCGCCCTTGACATCGGTCGCGGCGCACGGCTCCACCCGCAGGCGCACCAGGCGGCGCGGGGTGGGCGCGCGGCGGCGGGAGCGTGAGCGCCCGATCCAACCCTCCACCACTGCCGCGGCCCCACCGCCCGCCAGCACGACATCCAGGGCGTCGGGCCCCGCCTCCGTCACCGTCAAACGGTCCAGCAGGGGGTACACGGTGGCGCCTTCTTGCCTGGGGTCGGGGGGGGGCGGCGGCGGCCCAAAGCAGCGGCCGGCGGCGCTGCCGCCGCCGCGCGCGGCGCGCCACCGCGCCGCGCCGCCGGCCGCGTCGAACAGCACGACCCCCGCCTCGCCGGTGGCGCCACCCCCACCACCCTCAAACCAGGCGGTGGCCGCCATGGGCACATCAAGCACGGCGGTGCCGGCGCCGAGAACGCGCAAGAGGGGTTTCAGCCCTTTGGCCGCGCGCAGCGCGCGGCGCGCGGCACCGCACCGCAGCGCCGCGTTGCGCAGGGCGACGGCGGCCAGCTCGGCCGCCAGGTCGCCCGCGCCGCCGCGCAGCAGGAGGACGAGGGGGGGGATGGCGCCAGCCTGGGTGATTGGGTGGGTGGGAGGGGAGCGTGAAACATGAAGAATCGTTCGCCTTCTTCTCTCGCGTGCCCGCCTGCCCTCTTTTCCTCCTCCTCTCACCTTGACGATCGCGTCCCGATGGGCCGCCCCCCCCACCGCCAGGTTGGCCAGGGCGGCCGCCACCGCTTCCGCGGCTTCCGAGGGGGGCAGACCCCCGGGCGCCGCCCACAGGGAGGCGGGGAGGGGGGGCGGCGTTTTCATCGCTCGACAGCGGCGTCCCGCTCGCAGCCGCTGCCGCGGCGGCCGCCACCCCGGCCAGCGTGCGCGGGGCGCCGGCGGCCAGTAACGCTCCCCTCCCCCCATCCGTGGAGGCCAGCACGCGGATGGCCAGCAGCGCGCGCGACGCGGCGCGCGCGCCGGAGCCACCGCGCGCGAGCGGCAGCAGCGCGGCCGCGCCGCCGGACGCAGCCAGGGAGGCGGCGGCGGTCGAGTCGGCGGCCGCCACACAGGCGGCAACTTCCGCGGCGTCTGCAGCGGCAGTGGGGGGGAGGTCGGCGGCGAGGACTTTCGCGAGAGCCGGCGCGGCCCCCGCCGCTGCGGCCGCACGCGCGCCGCTCTCGTCGACCGCCACCGCCCGCAGGCGGGACGCGGCGGCGGCGCGTTGGGGGGGGGCGCCCGACGTGAGCCAGTCCACCAGGACGGCGGGCGTGTCAGAGGGGTGGAGGGTCATGAGAGGAGGAGGGGCGGAAACAGTGGCAGTTTCTGTGTTGTGGGCAGGCCGACGGAGGCAAAACAAAGCACGAAGAAAAATCACAGGCCGCCCTCTCTCCCACTTCACTCACTACTCCAAATAGTCCACATCATCTCTCAGCCCCGCCTTGGCAAAAAAGGTGGCCAGCTCCCCGCCCGCCCCCTCGAAGCGGCGCCCACACCACGAGCGCAGCGCGTGTGCGTTGTCGAGCCACCGGTTGGCCGCCCCCACCGCCACGTCGCGCGCACCCACCAGGGCGGCATGCTTGGCAGGGTCAAAGGAGGCTGCATCGTCCAGTTCGGCGCGGGCGGCGGCGACGGCGGCCTCGGCTTTGGCGAGCGCGGCGCGCGCGGCCGCGCGCTGCGTGGCGGCTGCGTCCCCGCCTTCCGCCGCGGCCGTGAGCTTGGCCTGGAGGTCGGCTTCGGTGGTGGTGGCGGCGGCCAGGGAGGCCTCCAGCTTGGCCACGTCGGCCGCCGCGGCCGCGGCGGCGGCGCCCGGAAATGCCCAGTAAAAGTTGGAGGCCCCAATTTTCTCACCAAACACCAGGTCGTCATCAACCAGCGACTGTAGCGTGTCCTTGACCGACTGCAGGACGACGCCGCGTTTGGGGGCCAGCTTTTCGATGTCCTGTTGGTTAAGAGGGGGTGGGGTGGGGTGGTGGAAACCAAATCGCACGCATCGTGCGCCCCTGTCCTCCTCCTCCTCCCTCCCTCTCACCTTGAGCTGAAACACGTCCGCCGTCTCGTGGAAGATGGCCAGCACTTGGCTCCGCTTCTCCTCCAGGGACAGGCCGCGCTTGGGGGGCTGTGTGTGGGGGGAGGGATGAGTGAATTTTGGATTGAGGAGCACGCGCGGGTGTGCAGGCCTCGGGCACCCGTGTTTTGAGCCTCGGACCGGCCAGGGTGGATGCAGCTGGTGTTCATGCATGGCGTGGTGCCGGCACCGAGGGCAGGCGCCCACAGGCGTCGGCGGTGAGCGGGACACTCACCATCGCGACGCGTGTTTTTTTGCGTGGAGCGGGTGTGGGGAGAGGCGAGTGCGCCCGGTGTGGGGGTGCGGGGGCTGTTGGTTGAAAAGAGCGTGCGGGGGCTGTTGGTTGAAAAGAGCGTGCGGGGGCTGTTGGTTGAAAAGAGCGTGCGGTGGCTGGCACACGAGTTGAGGGCGTGGGCGCAGAGTGTGAGGGGAAGAACCGAGAGTGGAGCAGAGCGCGAGCGTCGGGCAACTCACTCTCGCCCTCTTCTCTTTCGCCCCTTCTTCCGCGCTCTCCGCCCTCCTCTTGCCATGAAATCTTGCGCCCCCTCGCGCTCCGTCGCCCCCGCCCGCGTTACCACGCGCCGCGTCGCCACCGCCCGCCCCGTGACCGTGGCCGCGGTGGCCACCAAGACTGTGCGGATTGGGACGCGCGGGTCGCCGCTGGCGCTGGCCCAAGCCTACCTGACGCGCGACCTGTTGAAGGTGAGATGGGAGAGAGATGGGATGCAATGCGTGTCCGTGGTGGGCGGCAGTGGGGCTGGGCGGCGCGGCGGGCAGAAAGGGACAGCCGGCGTTCGTCGCTAGCGGCTCGCGAGCGGGGGCGCGACCCTGTATCTCCCGCGCCCTCCCCACTCCCGCGCCCCGCCCGCGACCCGCATTGCGGCTGGCTGCGTGCATCGGGGGCGAGAGAGTCAACGGCAGGCGCGACAGAGCGCGCGGGCGGCCGCCACAACCAAAAGCGACGAAAAAACCGAGCGCGGCGCGCCCGCGACCCGACCCTCACCTTATCTTCCCTCACCCTCGAAAAAACTCGCCTCCCCTTTTCCCCTACCCCGCCCCAAAACACACCCACACCCACTCACAGGCCGCCTTCCCCGAGCTCGCCGAAGAAGGCGCCCTCGAGATCTGCATCATCAAGACGACGGGCGACAAAGTGTTGGGCCAACCCCTGGCCGACGTGGGCGGCAAGGGCCTCTTCACCAAGGAGATCGATGACGCCCTCCTCGCCGGGCGCGTCGACATTGCCGTCCACTCCATGAAGGATGTGCCCACCTACCTGCCGGACGGCACCATCCTGCCGTGCAACCTGCCGCGCGAGGATGTGCGCGACGTGCTCATTTCGGCGGACCCTGAAAACGTTACAACGTTCACCGACCTGCCCCAGGGCGCGGTCGTGGGGTCCGCGTCCCTGCGGCGCCAGGCCCAGATCCTGGCCAAGCGGCCCGACCTGCAGGTCATCAACTTCAGGGGCAACGTGCAGTCGCGGCTGCGCAAACTCTCAGAGGGCGCGTGCGCCGCGACGCTTTTGGCTCTCGCCGGTCTGAAACGCCTCGACCTGGAGGACAAGCTGACCTCCATCCTGTCCGAGGACGACATGCTGCCCGCGGTGGCGCAGGGGGCCATTGGCATCGCGTGCCGGGATGGCGACGACGCGGCCGCGCGGCTGCTGGCTGCGCTCAACCACGAGCCCACCCGCGTCGCCGTCGTCACGGAGCGGTCCTTCCTGGCCGCCCTGGACGGGTCGTGCCGCACCCCCATCGCCGGGCTGTGCCGCCAGGGCGGGGACGGCGGCATGACGTTCCGGGGGCTGGTGGCGTCGCCCGACGGCAAGCGCGTGCTGGAGACTTCCCGCGTGTCGGGGGTGTACACCGCGGAGGAGGGCGCCGCGCTTGGCCGGGACGCGGGTGAAGAGCTGAAGAAGAATGCGCCTGCCGACATGTTTGACTGGGCGTCGCACGTCTGAGCTTTGGGGAGGGAGAGGGTGGGGAGGGTGGGGGAAAGGGCGTGGAGAGGCGCGGGGTGTTGGTTTTTCTTTTGCGTGGCGTTTCCATCCACCCCCACTTAATTTCTTCTTGGCTGGTTTCTTGGTGTGTGCACAGTTCTTTTCATTTCTTTTCTATGTGTGAAGCACACATCGCAAACACAGCGGCAGCGCTGCACGCGGAAGAGAGAGGGGCGGGTGAGAACGAGAGCGCGAGCGAGAAGAGAACACCAGCGAAACGCTGGCAAGCCCACAACACTCTCTTTTGTCTCTCTCGCTCGCGGCGTGTCCCGCCCTCGGCGGCACCCTCCCCCCTCCCTCGCCTCCCGCGAGGGCGTGCTCTGGCCTTGGGTGCACGCAGCGGCCCCCGCGTCCGCAGCCACACACCTTCGCCGCGGGCCGTGTTTTTTTTCGTGCCTCGCCCTACGCAACGACAATGGAGCGCACTCTGTCCTCCCTCAAGTCGGGCCACTCCCAGGCGTCGCTGGGGGGGGCGGTCACGCCAGCGTGAGTGTGTGGAGTGGGGTGGTGTGGCGCGGCGCGAGGCGCAGAGAGGGTGAGGCACCCATCGGTGGATGCGCAGTCGAAACACCTCCTCCCTCCCCCCCTCCCCCACACAGCCGCGACTACCCGACCACCGTGGACGACTTCGACCTGCTGGAGGAGTGCGGGCGCGGCGTGAGCGCCACGGTGAGTGTGTGTGCGTGTGGAGAGGAGGAGGAGGGGGAGAGAGACCCCTCTCGCGACGGCAGGTTGGATGGGGCAGGCAGGCTGGCGCCCCTCTCTCGACACCCAAACCCCACCCTCACACACCACCACCACCCTCTCTTCCCCACCACCCCACCCACACCCAGGTCTACCGCGCCCTCTGCAAACCGCACGACGAGATCGTCGCGGTGAAACTGCTCGACCTGGAAACCGTTAACGCGTCCCTCGACGAGATTGTGCGCGAAGCCGCCACGATGCGGCAGCAGTCCCACCCCAACATCCTGCCCCTGCACTGCTCGTTTGTGCATGGCCAGGTGAGAGAGATGTGTTGTGTGTGGGGGTGGGGGTGGGGGTGGGGGTTGGTTAGGGCTTTGGAAAAAACAAAACAAAAGGGTTTTCGTTTTGTGGTGAGGGGGTTCTCATCCTCACCTCCACCCACACCCACCCACCCCTCCCACACACAGCACCTCTGGATGGTCATGCCCTACGTCACGGCCGGCTCCGTCCTCAACATCATGCGGTACGCGTTTCCGGATGGGTTGGAGGAGCCCGTGATCGCCACCATCGCGCGGGACGTGTTGAAGGGGTTGGCCTACGTCCACGCGCACGGCGGCATCCACCGCGACGTCAAGGCGGGCAACATCCTGGTTGCCGCCGACGGCCGCGTCATGCTGGCCGACTTTGGGGTGGCGGCCACGATGGAGCGGGGGGGGTCGTGGGGGTCGGCGCTGGCGTCGCGGTCGACGTTTGTCGGCACGCCGTGCTGGATGGCGCCCGAAGTCATGGAGCAGGCGGCCTGTGGCTACGGCTGCCTCGCCGACATCTGGTCGTTTGGCATCACGTTGCTCGAGCTGGCGCACGGCCACGCCCCGTTTGCGCGGTACCCCCCCATGAAGGTGCTGTTGATGACGATCCAAAACCCGCCCCCCACGCTCGACGGCGACGGGGGGAGCGGTGGGGGTGGGGGTGGCGGCGGCGGCGCCCGCAAACACTTCTCCAAGGCCATGCGCGACATTGTGGCCAAGTGCTTGGTCAAGGTGAGGGAGAGAGGAAGCGAGGAGGGTTGTGGTTGGACAGGGAAAGATCACGACGAGCGTTTTTTTTGTGTGTGTTGTGTGTTTCTCACCCCCCCCCCCCCCCCCCTTCCACCCACCCACCAGGACCCCTCCAAACGCCCCACCGCGGCCGCCCTGCTGGACCACAAGTTCTTTAAGGGCGCCCACGATGGCTCCTACCTGGTGAAGCACTTGGTGGGGGGGCTGCCCCCGGTGCCAGAGCGGGCTGCGGAAATGCGGGCAGGCCGCCGCGCGGTCGACGCGGCGCCCCCCCCCGCCGCCGACGCTGCCGCCGACGCGGCCTCCCAGGCCGCCTACGTGGCGGGCGTCTCCAACTGGAATTTTGACCTGCCCGCGCTGCGGGCGGCCGCCGCGGCGGAGGGGGGGCTGGAGAGTGTGCCGGAGGAGGGGGGGGGGCGCGCCGACGCTGTCGCGCGCGCCCTCCACCGCGGGCGATGGCGCCCCCCCCCCCCTCCCCGGCCGTCGACCCGTTTGCCTTGGCGGCGGGGGGGGCACCCGCGGCCGCTGCCCCCCCGCCCTCGAGGCCGTCGACCAAGCGGCAGGGCAGGTTTGAGGTCTACGAGGGGGATGATGAGGCCGTCCCCCCCCTCTCCCCCCGCGGCGGCGCAGCGCCCACGGGTGGCGGTGGTGGTGGTGGTGGAGCAGGTGGTGGTGGTGGTGCCGGCCCCCCGCTCGCCTCCGCCCGCCCCCCCAGCGCGTCCGCGCCCGCCGAGCCGGGCGGCGGCGGCGGCGGCAGCGATGCCGCGCCCCCCCCCGCCCGACCCCTCGCCCGCCGCCCCCGCGGCGGGGCGCAAGGCGGGCCGCTTCCAGATCGTGCACGACGATTTTGGCGAGCCCCGCCCCTCACGTGCGGGTGGTGGTGGCGGCCCAGGCGGCGGCCCCGCGTCTGCGGGGGGCTCGATGCACGGTGGCGGCGCGCGCGCCGCGTCGGCGGGCGACGGCGGCGTCGCGGGGCCCATCGGCCCCTCCCTCTCCTCCCTCCTCCCCCCCCTCAAAGACATGCTGGACTCCATGGCGGGGCAGGTGGACCTGCTCAAAGAGCTGGTGTCCGCCCTGCACGACGTGGAGCGGGGGAAGCCCAAAAACCTGGCCTCCCTCCTGGACGAAGTTGCCGCCCGCGCCGCCGCCCGCCCCTCCCGCGAGGAGGCGGAACTGCTAAGGCGGGAGGTGGGTGGACTCAAGGCCGAGGCGGCGAGGTTGAGGGAGCGGCTGCGCGTGGCGGAGGAGGAGGTGGACAGAGCGCGGCGGTGACGCGGGGGGGGGGGGGAGGGAAGGAACACTGGTGTGGTGCTCAAAACAAGGGAGACCCCGTGTGTGTGTGTGTGTGTGTGTGTGTGTGTGTGTGTGTTGGGGTTGCGTGGTGTGTGTTTTACTGTGCTGTGTGTAGTGCGCCGTGTTTTTTGTGGGCGTGTGTCGGGAGGCAAGCAGAGAGCGGGAGGTCGAGAGCGGCGAAAAAAAAACGTCGAGCTCCCCCTTGCTCACTCCCCTTTTCCCCCTCTTCATTTTCCCGTCTCTCCCGCGTCCCCGAGACCCGATGGTGCGCGATCTGAGCCGCCCGCGTGTGGGCCCGCACCCCACCGCGTGCCTGGTGTGGGGGGCAGTGGCCTGGAGGCCGCGCGAGAGAGGGAGGGCGCCGACGCCCGCGCGAGAGAGGGAGGGCGCCGACGCCCGCGCACCGGTCGGGCCGCCGCCGTGCAGTCGCGGGGGGTCCTCTTCCCCCTCGCCGCCTATTCCCCCCACCGCCCGCCGTGGCATTGCAGCGCTGGGCCGTCCTCCGCGAACGCCGCGGTCGTGAGGACTGCAGGCGCACCCTGGAGCGTCGGGCGCACACTCCCCCCACGCCCTGTCGATTCGCGCTCCCGACTGCGATTGGGGAGAGAGCCGCCACCACCCACGCCCACGCTCACCCCTCCTCCCTCCCTCCTCCTCCTCCCCTCCCCAGGCCCCTGGCAAGAAAAAGGTCGCCGCCGCCCCCGCGGCTGTGCGCAAGGTGAGCAGGGGTCAAGAGAGGGAACAGGGAAGAAACCCGGCTGGAGCGGCCTGGGTGAGATCGCAGCGAGAGAGTCCACGCCGCCAACTCCTCCCTCCCCCTCCCCCTCCCTCCCTCCTTCTCCAGTCCTCCGGCCCCGCCAAGGAGACAAACCCCCTGTTCGAAGCCCGCAAGAAGACGTTCGGCGTGGGCGGCGCCCCCCCCCCCCGCTCGTCCAAGCGCGACCTGCACCGCTGGGTCAAGTGGCCCAAGTACGTGCGCCTGCAACGCCAGCGCCGCGTGCTGAACCAAAGGATGAAGGTAAAAGAGTTGGGGCGGGAAAGAGAGGGCCTGCGGTGGTGGGAACTGCGCGCGGGAACGCGGAGTTGAGCGCACGTGCGAGAGCCGCCGGCAATCGAGCGAAAAACCCAACCTTCCCCCCCTCCTCCCCACCACCCCACCTTCCAGGTCCCGCCCGCCCTCAACCGCTTCACCAAGGCCGCCGACCGCAACCTGGCGGAGACCGTGTTCAAGCTGCTGCTGAAGTACCGGCCGGAGGACCGGGCCACCAAGCGCGCGCGCCTCGTCGCCGACGCCGCCGCGCGCGCCGACGGCGGCAAGCCCGCCGACAAGAAGAAACCCGTCGTCGTCAAGTTTGGGCTCAACCATGTCACCGACCTGGTGGAGTCGGGCAAAGCCAAGCTGGTGGTGATCGCGCACGACGTTGATCCCATCGAGCTGGTCGTCTGGCTGCCCGCCCTCTGCAAAAAGATGGGCGTCCCCTACGTCATCGTCAAGGGGCGCGCCCGCCTGGGCGCTGTCGTGCACAAGAAGACGGCGGCCGCGGTGGCTGTGACCGAGGTCAAAGGGGATGACGAGCGCGACCTGGCCAAGGTGGTCGAATCTGCGCACGCCCTCTTCGACGGCCCCCGCGTCGCGTGGGGGGGCGGCATCATGGGGGCCAAGTCGCAGGCCAAGACGCGGGCCAAGGAGCGCGAGCTGGCCAAGGAGCTGGCGCAGCGCGCGTGAGAAGGGAAGGAGAGAGAGAGGGGTTGGCGTGTGTGTGTGTGTTGTCGCGCACCCCTCCCCTCGTCCCCTGCTGCCTGCTGTTTCCCATTTTTTTACCCTTCCTCATCTGCGGAGCTTTCTTTCCTACTTTGGCGAGGGTGGTGTGTGTGTCACAAAACAATTTCCCCCCCTTGTGTTTCAAAAAAACAATCGTTTCTCACGCCTTCTCCTCCCCACCCCCCGCCGCCGCCCACGTTAGCCCTGCCTCCAGGTCTCCCGCGGCCGGGGGCAGTGGCCCAGTGGCGAGCGCGGCCGCGACCGCGCTGCCGTCAAGGGGGGTGGTTGTGTCGGGGGCTGCAGCTGCGGCCGCCACCACCGCCGCCACCACCGCGCCCGCCGTCCACCCAACGATTGACGTCGCTAGCGCAGACAGGTGGGGTTGGGTGGGAGGGCGGATGCAGCGCGCGGCACAGGCGCCGGCGACAAAAGCCGCCGCGTCTGCGCGGGAGAGCGGGCCGACGCCGACCACCCCTCCCGCAAATGCAGCTGCCAAGGCTTCCCCGTCGTGGGCGGTGGCGGCCGGAGGGGCGCCACACTCGCCCACGACGATGAAGGGGGCGCCTGCTGCAGTCGCGGCAGCTGCCTCGGCCAGTGGGGACAGCAGGGCAGCACAAAGGCGGGTGGGTGGCAGGCTCACGCCCTCCCCCCACGCCGCCAGGGCGGCTGCCGCCCGCCCCGCGTCCCGTACAAACGCGACATCCACGCACGTCACGTGCACGATGGCCGGCCCGCACGCGGCCGCGGTGGCCAGCACGGCGCGGACGAGGGACGCTGCTGCAGCGTCGGAGGGAGCAGACGCGAGCGCGGTCGGCGACACACAAAACACGCGCGTGCGGCAGGCGGCAGCCGCCCACCGCACCAGGGTGGTCTTGCCGCCTCCGTGAGGACCGTGCAGCAGGATGGAGGGAGGGCCGGGGAGAGGTGTGTGTGGCGTGGCTGCTGCGACGCCCAGGCGGCCACACACGGTCGCCGCGACCGCGGCCGCGGCCGCCACGCGCGGCGGCCACCTGGGCGCCTCCACCGCCAGGCCCGCGGGGGACGCATGCCACAGGACACGCTTGGGTGGAGGGGACGCGATGCCGTGGGCGGCCAGGTCGGCGAGAGTGGTGAGCAGGGGGCAGTCGAGCGGGGGGAGTGGCCGCACGGCCGGCGGCGCGGCGGGCGGCGGTGCACCCGCCTGCTTTTTGGGCGGCGGCGACGCCTGTTTTTTGCCGGCAGCGGGAGCCTGCACCATCGGCTTGCCTGCCTGCTTGCCCGCTTTGGCTTCCTCGGCCCGGGCGTCGCGCAGCAGGGCGGCCACTTCTGCGCGCCCGGCCGCTGTGGCCGCCGCGACCGCAGCCGCAGCCGCCTCTGCGCGCGCTGCGGCCGCGTCCTCCGCCGGCGTCGGCGCCCCACCCGCCCACGCGCCCGTCCAGGCACTCACCGCGTCGTGCGCAGCGACTGCTTCGAGGGAGGGCGGCGCGCGCAGCGTGTGCAGAGGGGGTGGTGGTGGTGGCGGCGGTGATGGCGACGCCCCCTCCTCCTCTGGCAGGCTCGCCGGCAGCGCGCCGCTGTCGTCCCGGTAGGCGTCCGCCCACGCCAGGGCGGCCGCCCTGGCTGCCTCCCGGGCGGCTGCACCGTCCGTGGCAGCGGCGTCGGCTGAGAGGGAGGGGAGAGCGGCGGCCGCGGCCGCGCGCGCGGCCGCGCGCGCGGCCGCCGCCACGCTGCGTCCATCCGCCGGGGCGGCACGCAGGCGGGCGACAGTCGCCCGAGCAGCGTGCCGCCGCCAGGCCAGCTGGATGGTGGTGGCGGCGGCGGTGGCCGCGTCGGGGGGGCCACACGTGCGGTCGGGAGGGGGGAGGACCGCCCGCGGGACCGCGGGCGGCGCTGCCTCCCGTAGCACCCGGTCCCACTCGGCCGCTGCGACCACCGCGTCATCGTCCAGCGCCGCCAGCGGCAGGGGAGCCAGCACGTCGGGCGGCAGGCGGGCGGCGGCCAGCGCGGGCGCGAGGGGGAGGGCGGCGGGGGAGGGGGTCGGCGCAGTGGCAGCCTGTGGGGAAATGAAAAAAGGGAAATGAGTGGAGAGAGCGCTGCACGGAAAATACACGTCTGCGACAGCCCCTCCCAAAATCTCACCAGCCACGCCCGCACTTCCAGCGCGCGCGCGGTCGCCGCGCGTGCGGCGGCCGCGGCCGCGGCGGCGCGCCGCGGGTGCCGCTCCTCTGACGCCGCGACTGCCAGGGTGCGGGCAGCCACCAGGTAGCGCATGTGGGCGACCATCCAGTCGACGGGCTGTGTGGGGTGGGTGAGAGAGAGTGGTTGGACGGGGGGAAGGGAGCCCAAAAAACGTCGCCCCCCGCTTCCCACACACACGCACCTGGCCCGGAGCCTCCGCCTCGAGCTGGGCCAGCAGGGCCAGTGCGCCCTGGCCATAGGTGTCGGGCAGGGACGGCATGTGGATGGGGGCCGGGCTGGGGGCAGAGAGAAAGGGAAGATCTTCCCTTTCTGTGTTTATTTTTGGGTTGTCGAGAGAGAGGGAAAAACGTCTTGCCGTTCACACTTCAGAAAGCTAAAAAAACACTGGAAACAGAAAAAAACGACGCCACCCTGACATCCACCCCAACTCACTCATCACGCCAACGCGCCCGCGCGTTGTTGGGCCAGATCGTGCCGCGCGCGCGTGTGCGCGTCGGCCAACTCTGCCAGGGCCAGCTTGACGCCCACCAGCTCAGCGGCGAGCCGGTCGAAGCCGGAGGGGGTGCGGTCGTCGGGGGTGAGGGTGGGAGGAGGAGGCGTGGGAGGAGGAGGGTGCGCGCCCGTTTCCGCGCGCGCCTCGGCCGCGGCCAGCGCGCCACGGGTCGCCTCCAGAGCCTCCTCCGCGTCCGCCAGCGCCGCCTCCAGCCCGCGCGACCGCATGGTCTCAGCCCCCAGCCTCGCCTCCAGCTCTTGGACGCGGACGGCCGCGTCGGCAGGGGGAGAGGGAGGGGCGAGAGGGGAGGCCGCGGGCGCGACTGTGGCCGCCGCGGCCGCGTCGGCCGCAGCACGCGCCTCCTCCCACCGTGCCACCGCCTCCGCCGCCACGCCCCGCAGGTGGGCCGCCTCCGCGCGGGCGGCTTCCACGTCGACTGCCGTGGCCCGCGCCTCCAGGGCCAGGGCGGCGTGCGCGTCGCGCAGGCGGGCGAGCGTGTGTTCGGCCGCGTCTGCGCGCGCCGCGTCGGCCGCGGCGCGACGGTCGGCCGCGGCAGCCACCGCCCGTGCGGCCGCCGCGTCGTCGCGGGCGGCCAGGGCTTCGATGCGAGCGTCATCCAGGGCGGCTTCCAGGGCGGCCAGCGCGTCGAGCGGGGGGGGCGGGCGGGACGACTGGCGGCAGGCGGGCGCAAAGACACCTGCAGCACCTTTTTCGTCGTCGCTGTCGCCACTGCCGTCGGACGAGGCTTCCGACGAGCTGGCGTCGTCGGCGCCGGCAGCCAGGTCGTCACCGCCACCAGTATCGGTGAACACGGTGGCGGAGATGGAGCGCGGGCGTTGAGTCTGGGGGGTGTCGAGCGAGTCTGCGCGGTCGTCGGTGTCGGCCGTCGCGGCGGCAGCCACCGCCACCACGGCAGCCGCGTCGGCCAGCACGGCGGCGGTGGTGGTGGTGACGTCGGTGACTGCTGCACCAGCCCCACCGTCCTGGGAGGCGCCGCGTGGGGGGAGGAGGGCGAGCTTGGGCGACGGCGATGGCGGCGGCGCAGACAGGCGCCGCGCGTCGGGCGGGGCGGAGGGGGCTCCACCGCCGCCGCCGCTGGACGTGGGGGGCGGATGCGAGGCTGGGGGTGGGGCCAGCGCCTTGGCCGGGGGAGTCTCAGTGGTGGTGGTGGTGGTGGCAGAGGTCAGGGCAGTCACAGTGCACAGCAGCCGGGGCGGCCGGCGCCACGCGGCGGCCGCTCCACCACCCGCACTGACTTTGAAACCAGGTGCCAAGGACACGTCCAGGGCGAGGCGCAGGGGGCGGCCCACGCGCAGGGGGGCGGTGAGCGGGGCGACGTCGAGGGGGGCGGCCGCGACGTGCCCGCCGCGCGGCGACCGCAGCTCCACCACCGTCAGCTTGGGCAGCAGGGTGGACGGGGACGAGGGTTGGGAGGAGCCACTGCCTCCTACTCCTGCTCCACCCACACTGCCCCGCCACACGCGGCACCCCCGAAACCGGAGCGGGGCGGGGGGGGGACTGACGGGGGCCGCGTCGGCCTCGCCCACCGCGTCGGTGGATGGCGCGGTCGCCAGCTCCCCCCCCACCGCCCGGTGGCGCACGGGGCGCTTCCAGATGACGCGCAGGCGGGGGGGCAGCGTGGCGGCGGCGGGCAGGCCTTCGACGGACTGTGTGGAGTGGGGTGGGCGGGGGTGGGGTGAGTTTTTTTTCACCTCGGGCGCGTCGGGTCGGCTAAAAATGAAACGACCCTGTGTGACCGCTCGTTCGCTGCGCCAAAACGCGCCACAAAACACGCCAGTCACGTGTCATGGGTGCTTCCCCTCCCCCAGTGGGGGGAAACAAGAGGGGCGGCAGGGACGCACGGGCGAGAGAGCCAGGGGTGCGGCCTTCGCTGGGTGCGAGCGGGCACGACGCAAAAAACAAACGAAGCACAACTCCTCGTCTCTCTCTCTCCCTCTCTCACCTCCACGCGGATGGAAAAGTCAAATCTGCCCACCATGGACCGGTTCATGGTTGTGGTGTGGTGGTGGGTGGGTGGGGTTCGAAAAACTCTGCGCGCGCGTGTGTGTGGGCGCACGCGTTTTTTGTGGACAGCGCTCTCGCTCGACGTTTCTTCTCTTCTTCAATCGGGGCGCGCTTCCTCGCGCGCGCCCCTCCCTGCGCTGCACTCTAGTGTCACACACGTCAACAAACACGCGCACGCGGGTGGCGCCCACGCGCGCCCTCCTCCTTTCTGTTTGCAACCCTTGAATGCTTGCTGGCCACCCCCACCGCCGCCGTGCCACCGCCCTCACCCTGGCCGCCATGACGGCCGCCGCAGCCACGAGAGCGGTGGGTGGGGCTCTGGCAGCGTCTGATGCTGCCACCGCCGCCGCCGCGGCCGCCGCCTCCGCCGCCCCCCCCGTTCCCGTCGCCCCCGCTCGGCGACGCCGGCCCCTGCGGCGCCGCCCCCCCCCCTGCGCGGCACCTTCACCGCACTCACGGGAGACTGCGTGAATGCGATTCTCACCCTGCCGGCTGCCTCTGCCCCGGGTCGGGAGGCGCCGTGGCCGGTCGTGTGGCTGGGGGCGGGCTTCCAAACGCGCGCGTCTGCGTACTCGAGGATCGCCACCCACCTCGCGTCCTACGGCTATGCCACCCTGCAGTATGATCCCACCCGGTTGTTAACTTTGACCCCGGACGTGTGGGAGCTGGGGTGGCTGGCGGACGCGCTGGCGTGGGCGCGGGGTGCTGCGCCGCCCCTCACCCTCCACCCGACGACTCTCGCCGTCGCCGGCCACTCGCGTGGCGGCAAGCTGGCCGCCCTGCACTATGCGGGCGTGGTGGCGCCGCCTCCACCCGAGGGATCGCCACCCCCCTCCCCCCCCCCTGCCCGCGTGCCCGGCCGCGTGTTTTTTATTCGACGCGGTCGACTCCACCTCCTTTGCCCCCGCCTCCCCCGCCTGCCCATCCGCCGCGGACGCGCTCCCTGGCGCGGGGCCCGTCGGCTTCGCCTCCGCCGCCGTCATAGGGCCCTGCAACCCGGCAGCGTCTGGGTATCGCCGCCTGTGGAAGGCGGTGGATGGAGGCTCGTCCCAACTCCTCCTCGACTCAGGCCACGCCCAGTTCTTTGATTCAGGGCGCCTGTGGAACGTGCTGGCGGACGGCCTGTGCGGGCGGGGGGGGGGCGGGGCGGGACGCGACGCTGAGGGCGGCGGGCGCGGCCGCGGTGGCGTGGTTCGATTCACACCTGCGTTCGAACTCGTCTTCTTCCTCCTCCACCGACGCCTTTGTGGCGTGGGCGGAGGCGGCGGCCGCCGCGCCCAGGGCGGCGGGGTCCCCCGTGGAGGCGTGGGCGGTGAAGCTGAGGTCGGCGCGTGAGGCTGTCAAGGCGGGTGGTGATGAAGCCGCCACACCTGCCGCCGTTGGCTCTGTGGCTGCGTCCACTCTGTGGCGCGGAGAGTTGATGTGTTGAAGTCCACCCACCCCTTAGCCCTCTCTGTGCCCGATGCGCGGGGGGCGTGCGCACAGAAATAAAAACTTCTTCCGTCTTAAACTAAATCTACCTGCCTTGTATTCACTCTTACTATTCTTTTGGGGGCATTGTATTGTCACACCATTTACACATCACACCACTGGGTCAAGAGGGCGGATGTTTTCTCACGGAGGAAAGGAAAAGGTCGGGGGCACAAAAACACTCCTCCTATTCTTTTTGCACGGCGCGCGCGCGTGCCTGTCCCCTCTCCTCTCATGCTCTCCGTACACAAGGGCGCACTCTACGCTCTGGCCACGCTGCTGACAGCGTGGCAAGCAGCAGCGGTGCGTTGGGGGAGAGAGGGGGGGCGCGGGCGTGAATGGGGCAGCGATGCGGGATGGACAAAAAACAGCCGACACACCCTCTCCCCCACCTCCCATCCCACACACACAACAGGCTCAAACACGCTGCGACGACGCGTGCCAGCGCCACGTCAAGCTGACGGAGGGTGCCATCCTGGCGGCGACGCTGGGCGGCGCGCTCACGTGGGGCGTCTTCTTCATGCGGTCCATCGACGTGCCGACCCGGTTCTTGGGAGGGGTGGGGGGTGGTGGAGAGTGAGAGAGAGGTGTGTGTGTTTTTTCCTGTTAGCAAGAGAGCGAGAGACGACAAGAAAGAAAGAAAAAAAGAGCAACCTCTCCACTCCGTCGTCGCGTTCTCCACCCCACCCCGCGCTCAAAACCCGCACACCCACCACTTACCATGCCCCGCCCCAAGCGCGCGGCTGCGGTGGCC
Source organism: Choricystis sp. odSpoLacu1 (assembly GCA_958009055.1). Taxonomy (NCBI): domain Eukaryota; kingdom Viridiplantae; phylum Chlorophyta; class Trebouxiophyceae; genus Choricystis; species Choricystis sp. odSpoLacu1. The sequence goes on from OY253656.1 coordinate 158,960, forward strand.
GTCAAGCCCGAGCCCGTGGAGGAGGAGGCGGTGGAAGCCTCCACCTCCCCGTCTCCCGCGCCCCCGCCGCCGCGCCGCCGCGCGGCCGCAGGTGGCCGCCGCAAGCGGGCCGCCTCGTCCGAAGACGACGACGAGTACACCCCCCCGCCCCGCGCCAAGGCCAAGGTCAAGGGAAAAGTCAAGAAGCAGGAGGTGGAGACCGACAACGACTCGGACGCGTCGCCCTCCAAAAAAGTGAAGAAGGAGAAGAAGGCGCCCGCCAACCCCATCAACGTGACGCTGGGCTTCCCGCCCGGGTGGGACAACCCGCAAGAATACGTGCTGGCCAAGTGAGTGCGGCGGGTTTGAGGGGAGGAGGGAGGGAGAGGGGATTGCTGTGTCGTTTGGGAGGGGCAGGCGCGCACCCGCCCGGCGCCTCCCCCCCCGGGCCCTCGGACGCGACGCTGCTGGGATTGGCACGTGCGATGGAGGCGGGCGCGGGGCGTGGGTGGGTGCCGAGGGCGCGCGGCGGGGGTGGGAGCGAGCGGTCAACGTTCCGCAATGGTCGGGTGGGCGCCCACTCGCCGGCTCGCCCGCCCTCCGCGCTCCTCACGCTCACCCACCCCACACCCACTCACACGCACAGGATCTACGGCGAGCCCACACCGTCGCCCAAGGTGGCGGCGTTCGACATGGTGAGGAGGGAGAGAGAGACGAGAGGGAGACAGCACCCCCAGCGCGCGTGTCGTGCCGGCCCCCTCCCGCCCTCGCCCCACCCCACCCACCCCACTCCCCACACAGGACGGCACCCTCATCGAAACCCACAACACGGCCGCCGGCCCGGGCTGGGGCGGCAACTGGGGGGCGATCCGCCCCGAAGACTTTGACCTCTTCAACGACGACGTGCCTTCGACTCTCCAGTCCCTCGTCGACTCGGGCCACCACATCGTCATCCTGTCCAACCAGGGCAACATTCGGGGCGCGCTGACGGGCAAGCGCGGGTCGCTGATGATGCAGAGATTCGACCTCGCGCTCGCCCAGATGGGCGTCCCCGCGACCGTCCTCATCGCCACCGCGTCCTCCAAGGACCCCGACGCCCACGCCTGCCGCAAGCCGGGGACGGGACTGTGGACCCTGTTCAAGGCGGGGTACAATGGGGGGGTCGAACCCGACCTTGCCTCGTCCTTCTTCTGTGGCGACGCGGCCGGCCGGTCCGCGACCGCCGCGCGCGAGGGCGACTTCTCCGACTCGGACCGCGTGTTTGCGGAGGCGGTGGGACTGCCCTTCTTCGTGCCGGAAGACAAGCTGGGGCAGGGGGCGGCGTCCCCCGTCAAAGCGGAGGGGGGCGGGCGCACGGGCGGGGGGTACGTCAAGGACGAGTCCCTGCCCACCAAGGACGGCATCGTCGTCTTCCTGCGGGCGCTGGGGGCCAAGTTCAAGGACCTGCACACATTCAAGAGGTGTGTGGCGGGGAAAGTGGAGTGGTTTTTTGGCGGTGGGAGAAAGTGAGGTTGTTTTTTTGTTTTCGCGCTCACCCAACCCCCCACACCCTCCCCACCCCCCCCTCCCCTCACACGCACAACAGCGTCGCCTACTACAAAGCCGCCAAAGCGTTCGACGAGCTCACCGAGGCCCTCCCCTCCGACGGTGCCGTCTGCCTGGCCCGCGTCAAGGCGCTGACCAAAGCCAAAACCCTCACGGGCGTCGGCAAGGGCACGCTCGCCAAGCTGGAGGAGTGGTTTGACAAGGGCACGTGCGACGCGCTGACCGAGGACGCGGGCGGGGAGGCGGCCCCGCTGGAGAGCGCGGCGCTGGCGTTTGCTTGAGGAGAGGAGGGAGAGAGAGAGTGGGGGTAAAAAAACAAAATCAGAGCGCACGAATCAACATCACAAATCTACCCACCCCCAAACAAAGCTGCCTGCCCCTTCATGTTTTTCTTTCTTTCTCCTGCTCCACAGTGTGTGTGAAAACCCTCACCAGTCAATCAAAACACGGGCCATGGAAACAGGCCCCCCGCCAGCCCGCCGGTGTCGGCCAACCCGCCCGCGAGCTCCACCCCCTCCACCCCCCAGCACGCGTCGCCGTCGGGGGGGGGAGGGCCGCCGCCGGGCGCGTGCAGGCCCAGGCGCCACACCAGGGCGGCGCGCCTGTCGGGTGGGGGGGGGGACGCGGCGGCCTTGGCCGTCGAGGAGGGTCGTGGTCTCGCCCTCGCGCGGAGGGACGATCGCACCGACGACCGCGAGCGCCGCCGACGGCGCCAGCATCCGCACAGACAGAATGTCCGTCTTCACGCAGGTCGCGAGCAGCATGTCCAGCCCTGCGGGAGGGGCGCCCGCGCCGGCTGCCGCTGCAGCGAGGCGAGCGGGCGCTGAGCCTGGGGGCGAGCTAGCCAACAACGCGCCCGCGACCGCGCCGTCGCTCTCGGCCAACGCTTTCAGTGTGGCCCGCAACACGGTTTCCGGGCCGAAGCGAGGGTGCAGCGCGGTCGGCAGCGACTCGCTGTCGACCGGTGAGCGTGGTTCGCCGCGCGCAGACGCGAGCGCCCACCGCCGCACCGCCCGCACACTGCGATAGTGCGCGCTCGCCCTCTCCTCCCCAATCAACGCCAGCTCCAGCGTCATCTCCTCCCCCGCGTGCGCGGTGACGGCCAGCCGCACGATGGCGAGGCCGGGGGAGGGGCGCAGGGCGGCGGTGGGGGTGATGGTGCGGGGGGGGGCGAGGATCAGGCCGCGCAGGGCGAACGCGTCGAACGAGATGTCGCCACTGTATCGCATGACATCCAGGAAGCTGGGGCCGGGCGGCGTCTGGGTGGCTGTCGCCAGTGGGAGCGGTGGTGACCGCGGCGGTGGGGGCGCGTCGCCCCCGCCGCCGCGCGCGGTGGCCGCTTCCCACCGTTCGGCTGCTTCAACGAACGCGTCGTCCGGCAGCAGGTCCAGCAGCACGCTGTCCACGGCGCCCGCCAGGGCGGCGTCGCAGAGAGCGTCCAATGTCGATGCGAGGGGAGGGTCGGCGCCGGCGTTGGGGGTGGCGCGTGGGGGGTGGGGCGACCGGCGGGTGGCGCGGTGCGGCCGGGGCGCGGGGCTCCGAGCGGTGCGCCCGCCTCGCATGGGTGTGCTTTCGGGGTGGTGCAGCGCGCGCGGTTGCTGGGTGGCGGGCCACTCTTCCCGACACCGCAGACCCTGTGCTGGATCGACAGGCGTCTGAGGGAGCCGAGAGAGTGGTGCGCTGGGACGGGGGAGAGCAGAGGCGTGTCGACCCCCCGTCCTTATCTATCCGAGGTGTGGGGCGCTCTTGTTTTTGCAAGCGCCCTCTCTCTCCCTTCTCTACGACACAGCCCGGCGCTCCTCCTCCCACCTCGGCCCCACCAACGGCTGCAGCCCGGGATCAGACGCCGTTGGCCTCCGCCTCCGCCTGGGGGTGGGCGCCGCCTCCGCGGCCTCTCGTCCGCCAACGTCGATCGTGACGCCTCCTTCCCCCTCGACGCGCGCCCCGACCACCGCCCGCCGCACCGCGGCATACAGCGCGGCCGACGCAGCGCTGCCGCCGCGCGCCGCCAGGGCGGCGGCGCCAGCGGCCAGCCCCTCCCGCGCCGCCGCGTCGCGCGCGGCGGCGGCGAGGCGGGGGGCCAAGCGCGGCACGTCCAGCCCCGCCGGCAGGGCGGCCACCAGTTTGGGAGCGGTGGTGGCGCCTCCCGCATCGAGCAGGGCTGCTGCTGCGTCTCCGTCGCGGCAGGCCAGGGAGACCAAGGTGTCCCACAGCTCGCCGCCGCGGCCGCCGCCGCGCGCGCGCGCGCGAGCGCGACGGCGGCCGAGACGTCTTTTGCGTCGGCGACCAACGCTGTCAACGCGGCCACGTCGTCCCCGCCGCGCGCCAGCACGGCCGCCCGGGCGGCGTGCAGGCCACGGGAGGCGCACAGGGACGCGGCGGCGGCCAAGTCGTAATGTGAGTTGCGCTCCAAAAATGGCGGCAGCTCTGTCGGCGCGGAATCAGCCAGCAGCCCCACCGCCGCCGTGGCAGCGGCCCTGTCGTCCAGGGCGGCATCGCCGTCGGGGCCGGCCAGCAGGTCCCGCACGTAGGCGGCGGCGGCGGCGGTGCGGGCGGCGGTGGTGGTGGTGGTGGGGGGGGGGGCGGGAGCCGTTTCCATCCTCACTCTCCAGCAGCGCCCCCAGCACGTCTGCCGCCGGCACCGCCCTCCACTGCGCCGCCAGCAGGTCGATTGCGCGGTCGGGGGCCGCGTCCACCAGGGCTCGCAGGCCGGCCGCGTCGAGGGAGGTGAAGAGGCCGCGTGCCTCGACAAAATCGGCGACGCGCGGCGACCGCGCGGCCAGCAGCACGCCCAGAGCGGCGGCAGGGGTGCCGAGCGTGCTGTAGAGAGCGGCCACCGCGTCCAGGAGGTCCGGGGTGGCGCCCCCCGGGGCGGCCACGCGGGCCGCGGCCGCGGTCGCGAGCGTTGGCGCGTCCACCGCGGCGGGTGGCCACGCCCGCAGCGCGGCCAGCAGGGCCGGGTGGTCGCTCGGGCGCAGCAACAAGGCACGCAACGCCATGGTGTAGCAGTCCAGGGGGAGGGGTAGAGAGCCAGATGTTGTGAGGGTGGTGGGCAGGCGGGGCGCGAGGGGGGCCAACGCGCGCGCCGCTGCAAAAGCGTGCACCGCCCTCTCCCACGCGCCCCCATCCTCGCGCAGCAGGCCGGGGGCGGCAGCCGCGGCCGCCTCCCCATCCCCCGCCGCCAGCAGGGCGCCCAGGGCGGCGTCCGCGGCGCGCGCGCGGGTGCGGGCGGAGCCGGTGGCTGCCGCCGCGGCCGCTGCGTCGGCTGCGCGGCCGGCGGAGAGCAGCCACTCCACCAACGCGTCGCCCGCCAGGTGGCGCACCAGGGCCAGGGAGCGCCCGCGCGCGATGTAGAAGGTGGCGTCGGTGGGGGGGGGGGGGCGGGAGGGGGGGGGGGGGAGGCTGGGTCGGCGGGCGCGGGCGGCGGCGCGGGCGCGTCCGCCGCCTCCCCCCCCCCCCGACCGAGACCGCAGGCTGGCCGCCAGCGCGGCAGCCGCAGCCGCCCCCACCGCCGCGGCCGCGGTGGCCGCTGACGCCCCCACCGCCGCGGCCGCGGTGGCGGCGGAGGCGACGGCGGCGGCGGTGGCGGGTCCGCGCGCGGCGGCGGGGGGCGGCCGCTGCGGCGACGCGGCAGGAGTGGACGCTGTGCTGCCCGCAGCAGGCGCGCCATCCACCGTCAGCCGGGACGGGCGCGACGGCGAGGGGGGTGGTGGCGGTGGCGCAGGCCCCGCGTCGGGCGGCAGGGAGGCAGCCAGCAGGAGGGGGGACGCGTCGTCGGCGGCGCCACGAGGCAGCGGCACGGCCGCCGCGTCTGCGCCGCGCGCCGCGCAGCTGCCGCCCCCACCTCCACCACCACCGCACAACAGCAGCATGGCGGTGGGTGGACTCCCCCCCACCGCCGCCAGCACGCTGCCCCGGCCGTAGGGGGCGCCCCCCGCCACCGCCTCGCGGTCGGACGTCGACGCGACGAGCACGCGCGGCGGCGTGACCGCCCCCACGATCGATGGCACATCCCCCAGCCCCGGCGCCACGCGCAAGCACTGCAGGGTGCGCCCCCACGCGATGGCCAAGTCCAGGGTGGTGGTGGCGGGGGTGGCGGCGGCGGCAGAGGCGGAGGGTGGGGCGCGCGAGGGGGGCGGGCCAAACGTCAGCACACAGCGCGCGGTCGGGGGCCCAGCAAACCTCGGCCGTGGCGCCGCATCCAGCGTCCCCCCCGACGCCACATCGTGCAGCACGACGCCGGTGGGCGTCGCCCACGCAAGGAGGTCGGCCGGGCCCCAGGCGAGGGAGAGGACGGGGCCTCGCCCGCCGCGCGCGAGGAGCGTTGTCGCGCCGCGCCCGCCCCCTCCGCGCCGCGGCACGGCCAGCCAGGGCTTGGACACAATCGCCACCCCCCCATCTGGCCCCCCCACCGCGTACCGTCCCCCGCCTCGGGACGCGGCATAGTCGGGGGGCAGGGCGATGTGGGTGGCTCGGAAGGGGGGGGGACGGCGCGGCCAGCGCCGCGCCACTCGCGATCGACACAAACGCCACGTCAGCCCCTCCATGCGCCGCGGCCGCCACCTCAGAGGCGGCGTCCACGGAGACGCAGGTGATGGGGTGGGCGCAGGGGCGGACCCGGCGGATCTGTGGTGTGTGTGTGTGTGTGTGTGTGTGGTGGGGGGGGGCGGGGGCGGGTGAGTGAAAACGGCACCGTTTTTTTTTTTCTTTCTTTTTTTCTTTTTTTTCGGGGTTTCGCGCCGATCAACAGACCGCGTCATTCTCTCTCTCTCTCTCTCTCTGCCTGTGCCTTCTCTCCCTCCCTCCCAACCCACCTCGTTTCCGTCAACATCAAGCACATGCACCGCGCCGCGCGCCGTGCCGACGACGACCGCGCGCTCGCTGGCGGCCAGCGCGGTGACGGCGTCGCCGGGGGCCAGGAAGGGGACATCCTCAGTGATGGTGACGTGCAGGCTGGGGGGCGGGGACGCGGGCGTGGAAGCGTCGGCGTCGGGGGAGGGCGCATCGGTCGGCATTGGACAGCAATCAACAGCCCGCTGCCCCCCGAAAGAGCGCGGCTGCTGGTTGCACAGAGAGTGGGTGGTGTGTCGCGTGAGGCACACGCACGCGTGTCTCCCGCCCGCACGCCGGCGGACACGAAACAAACGTCGGGATGTTTTTTTTTTTTTTTTTTTTTTTTTTTCACTTTCGTCGTCGCTGTTTTTTACACTCCCTCTCTCGACACCCGCTCGCCTTAACAACCCACGAAACAAGCTCCTAACGCCGCCACGCGAAAAAAAAACAACAGCACGAATGAAGCCTCACCCCCCAAAAAGAAAAATCAGCTCTTGTAAACGCATCACCCTTTTCCCTCACCTTTTTCCCTCTCACGCCCGGTCCGCCACCCCCTTGGCATACTGCTTGGCCCGCTTGGGCAGCGCCCGCTCCAGCACACCCGTGGACCCGTCTTTGAGGCACTCGCTGATGACCAGAGCTTCGCGCAGCAGGTCGCTCGCCTTCGCGCGCGCCTCCTCCAGCGGCGGCGCCAACGCCTGCGCCGCGGCGCGCGCGGCGGGGGCAGACAGCCAGGCAGTGGCCTTGAACTCGGCGAAGCCGCCGTCCAGGGTGGCCGCCAGGGCGGCGTGGCGCAGGCGCAGGAGTTCGGTCAGGTCGGCCGCGTCACGAGCGGCCGAGGCTGCATCGTCGGCAGCGTCACCACCACCGTCGCCCAAAATCCTGGCAGCCCGACCGTACAGGGCCAGCAAGACGAGTTCGGCCTGGGTGAGCCCCGGGTCGGAGCCGATGGTGTCCAAGACCTTGGCCTTGACTTTGGCAGCATCGTCCGGCCTTTGCCCGAACACGTGCTCCAACAACAAGCAGTCCACTTCAGACACTTCATCCCGGCCGTCCGCGTGGGCGGCAACCTGCAGCAACGCCACCGCCTTCATGAAGCGGCGGTCGGAGACGTAGACGGGGGGTTCCGCCTTGTCCTGCAGGTAGGTACGCAGCGACACAAGCAGATCGACCACACCCGGCGGCACGCGCACGGCGGCGTGGGCGTCCGCGGCGCACGCCTCAAAGTCAGCCATGGTGAGGTCGGCCAGGGAGGCGCCGCCCGCTGCGGCGGCGGCCGCGGCGGCCGCGGCCGCGTCGTCGTCGGTCGGCCCGCCGCTCGCGGCGGCCGCCGTCCCCGCCTGCCCGGCCGCCAGGTCAGCCAGCCGCCCCAGGTTGACGGACGACACTTGGGCCACGTGGCGGCGGATGAGGAAGCGGTCGTAGAGGGCGTCCAACTCTTCTGATTCAGGCAGCTCGTTCGAAGCACCCACGAGGCAGAGGAGAGGCACGACGGAGCGGGACGACCCGTTGTCGAAGAGGCGCTCGTTGAGCAGGGTGAGGAGGGCGTTGAGGATGGCGGAGTTGGCCTGGAGGAAGGGAAGGAAGGGAGGGGAAGAGGGTTGGACACGACAGCGCCTCTCACCGCCTTGTTTCCCTCTCTCCCACCCCCACCCCCCACCCAACCCACACTCACCTTGAAAATCTCGTCGATGAACGCCACCTGGGCGGTGGGCAGGTAGCCCTCCGTCAGGCGGACGTAGAGGTCGTTCTCCAGGCCCTTCATGGAGAGCGGGCCAAAAAGTTCTTCCGGCACGGAGAAGCGGGTCAGGAGGCGTTCAAAATAACGCCCCCCCGTCAGCGCGGCCAGCCTGCGGGAGAGTTCCGACTTGGCGGTGCCAGGGGGGCCGAGCAGGAGGAGGTGCTCGCCTGCCAGGGCGGCGAGGAGGAGGAGGCGTACCTAGGGGAGAGAGAGGGTGGGAGGGAAAAGGTCAGACGACGGCGACGGCTCCGCGAGAGCGCCGAGCCCGACCCATGTGAATGCACCGCCCTTCCCCGCGCCCCTCACGACACACTCCTCCTCCCTCCACACACTCTGTACTCACCTCCATCTCCCGCTCCAGCAACCCTTTCTGCAGGTCGCGCACGCTGGCCAGCACGCGCGCCCGCAGCGGGGACGCGCGCGGCGGCAGCGCGGCCGCGGCCGCCGCGTCGGCCGCAGCGGCGGCCAGGGCGGCCGCGTGGGTCGCGTCCGCAGCCGCGGTGACGGCTGCGATGGTGTCCAGCGTGGTGGCGTCCACCGTTTCGGCGGCTTGGTCGGCGCGCACGGCGTGGGGGAGGAAGGAGGGAGGCGCGACGGTCGAACGGTGGTGGTGCGCCAGCGGGGCCACGCGGGGCGCGGCGCGGGCCGGCACCGACGCGTGGCGTGTCGGTGCGCGTAGGGCGCGTGTCGTGGGGTGGAGGGCCAGCATTTTTTGTGTGCGGGGCGGGGGGGGGAGGGAGGAAAAGAGAGAGAATGGGGGTTGTGCAAAGAGGGTCGTTTTCGGCTTGGACCTCGGCAACCCACAACGCACGCCCGCTTCGGGTGTTCACCGTTGTTTGCAGAGCCCCACCGCGCACACGCCAACAATGCGCCCCGCCCTCCTCGCACGGTCACCACCGGCGCTGGCGCCAGTCCGCGCCACGCACACCCACCCCAAATCCACCCACCCCGCGCCGCCGCGCCGCGCCGCGCCCCTCAGCGCGGCCGCGCCGGACGCCTCCCCCTCCCCCTCCTCAACCACCTCGTCCCCCCCCTCCGACGCGGGGCGCGCGGTCTACGCCCCCCCCCTCATTCGACGTGCTGGTAGCGGACGCAGCGACCGCGCTGGGCGGCGCGTTAGCCACCGGCACCACACGCCTCGAAGTCGAGTTCCCCGCCCTGCCCGGCGACAAGGACGGCTACTCCGGGTCATCCGACCAGTACATCGACAACAACATCCAGTTCGCGGTGGCGGCGGCGAGGCGGTTGATCGCGGACGAGAGGGTGCCCCATGTGACAAGAGTGCGCGTTCTCGTCCCCGACCCAATCGAGGCTCGCCGCGCCACCGCCAGGTTCGAAGCCGCCCTCACGTCCTCCCCGGGCGTCACCCTGGGCCACCTCAAAGAGTCGGGCGTGTCGGGGCTGGACGCGTTGGCCCAGCTGTTTGGTGGTGGCCGCAGGCGCGACCGCGCAGAGGCCCTGCCCCCCGCCGACGCCTACATCGCGGTCAACCTGTCCACCGTGGAGCTGGTGGATGCAGAGCAGTACAGCGATGCGCTGGAGGCGCAGGCCGAGGCGGCAGGCGTGGACAAAGCCAAAGCCCCCGCCTTCATTTTCTGGAACTGCGAACTCGACACCCTCCGCGCCGACCTGGGCCTCTTTGGCTTCCCCCCCAAAGACGTGCAGTACCGGTTCCTGGCGAGGTTCCTGCCCGCGTTCTACATTCGGCCTCGTGACTACGCGGCCTCGATCGCGACGCCCCCCTACATTGTGTCCTACTCTGGCGCCCTCTTCCGTGAGTTTCCCGGCCCCTGGCAAGTCATGGTGAAGAAGGGCGCGGGCGAGTACGCGTGTGTCGCCAAAGACAGGCTGCGCTACACGCTGGGGGAGGCCAAACTTGAGATGGCGGCCGCAGTGGGGCTCGGCGAAGCTGTGGGTGGTGACAACGCGGGCGCGCGCGCGGCACGCGGCGTGCGCACCAGCACGTGGTGGGAGGACGCGTTTGAGGAGGAGGGGAGCCATGACTGGAGGAAGTGAGAGGGGTGTGTGAGTGTGAAGCGCGACACGCGTGCAAAAAAAAACGCAGTCACGAAGACACGGCCTCTTGTGTTTTCTCTGCTTCCCGTCCCGCTCTCTCCCTTCGCTCTCGCCTGGCCCGTACACATCCCCTCCCAATGTCACCCACCCTAGCATGAGTGTGCCTCACACAGTGCGGCCAATGCGCGCCGCGCCGCGCACCCCCCTCCGCCCGCGCGCCCGCCCCTCCCGCCTCGCCCGCCGCGCCGCCACGCCCGCCCCGTCACGACCACGGTCCCCAGACGCGCGTGGCGGCGCTGCCGGGCGCCAACCCCCGCCCCCCTCCCTCTCCGAGGCTGCAGTTCTTCTCGCCGCCTGTGGCGTGGGCGTGGCCACGGGGGCCGCCGTTGTCCTCTTCAATGATTCTATTGCCGCCGTGAGGGACGCGGTGTGGGCGGGGGCTCCGCTGGAAGCCAGCAACTGGGGCAGGTGGGCTCGATCACTCCCCACCACCACCGCGCTGCCCCTGCTGCTCTTCCCCCCCCACCCTGGCGGGGGCGGCGGTGGGGGTGTTGCGCGCGTTGGCGGGTGGCTCCCTGGATGATCCGCCGGAGGGGACGGCGAGTGCGGGTGCTGCCGCGCGCGCGCCCGTGCTGCGAGCGGCAGCAGCAGCACTCACCCTCGGCGGTGGCGCCTCCCTCGGCCCCGAAGGCCCCGCCGTCGACATCGGGCGGTCGACGGCACGTGGTGTCACCAGTTTGCTGGAACAGGCTGCCGCTGGCGCGGCGCGTGCAAGACTGCCCCTGTTGGCCGCGGGCGCGGGCGCCGGCGTGGCAGCCGGTTTTGGCGCCCCGATCGCGGGCGTCTTCTTCGCAGTCGAGACCGTGCTCCGTCCAGGCGTGCGCGATGGAAACGATGGCACTGCGCCCCCCCCCTGACGAGTCGCCGGGACTGACGATCGCAGCTGTTTTACTAGCGGCTGTGCTGGCCGACGTGGTTTCCCACGCAGGCCTCGGCGGCACCCCAGCCGTCATCGTCCCCTCCTACGCCCCCCTCTCCGCCGGCCAGCTGCCCCTGACTCTGGCCCTGGGCGCCCTGTGTGGCGTGGTGGCGGCCGCCTGGCGGCGGGCGGAGGCGGCCGCGGCCGCGGTCGGCGACGCCGCAGAGCGAGCAGGCGTCCCCGCTGCCGCTCTCCCCGCCCTCGCCGGCCTCACCACCGGCGCCATCGCGTGTGTGTGGCCTGAAGTCCTGTACCAAGGCCTGGGCAACGTCAACGCCGTGCTGGCGGCGGGCGGGGGTGGAGGCGGAGGGTCTGTTGATGTGTACTATACTCCCTCCCTCCTAGCCCAGATCGTGATCGCCAAAGTCGTCGCCACCTCCATCTGCCGTGGCGGCCGCCTCGTGGGCGGCCTCTACGCCCCCTCCATCCTGGTGGGGGCTGCCCTGGGGGGCGCGTTTGGGGGGTTGGTCACGGCGGGAGGAGGGATCAATGACGCGCCCGCGTTTGCGCTGGTCGGGGCCGCGGGCGTCCTGGCGGCCGAGTGTGGCGTCCCTTTGACCGCCGTCCTGCTTGTGTTCGAGCTGACACGAGACTATGTCGTTGTGGTGCCAACATTGGGAGCGGCGGGAGTTGCGGCATGGGTTGCGGGCGGCGGGCTCGCGCCGCCGCGCGCGGCGGCGGAAGCGGCCGCCGCCCCCACCCGCTCCACCGCGGTCGGGGCCGCCCTGGCGGACGCGGCCGCCGCAGCAGCTGCGGCGAGCGACGCCCCCCGTGCGTCCATGGACGCGGTGGAGGAGGAGGCGCGGGCTGTCTCCCCTGCTGCTGCCGACGAGAGTGCGCTGTGCGCCGCCGACGCGGCGTGCCTCGTCCTCCCAGCAGACACCCTGCTCCTCGACGCCTTGGCCGCCCTGGAAAGTGAAGCCAATCCAGAGGCGGCAGCCGTGCTGCTGGCGCCGGAAGGGAGGGTGGCGGGCGTGTTGACGCTGGCGCGCGCGCGCACGGCTGCGGGCGCGCGTGTGGCGGGCGGCACCGCTGGCGACGCGGCGGGCGCGGGGGCTGTGAACTGAACCTTGTGTTGTGTGTTACTGGGGGGCTCAGCCATTGTTACTTGTCATTCATTTTTCATTTGTCCAACCGCAGGCGTGGGTGGTGAGAGAGAGAGAGAGGGAACGTCGGGCAGCGTCGTTTTTGTTTAGCAAAAAACACTCTCCGCTCCCCCGTCGCATCCTCCTCCCCGCCCGCGCGATGGACGACGATGTCGACTATGGCCTCGACTCGCCGTCCCCAGTGAAGCGTGCGTGTGATGCCGCGGGAGTGGTAGGCGCATTGAGACGTTGCCGACCCACCCTCCCAATCCAACACGCTCCCACCCCCTACCTCTCCCTCCTCCACTCACAGCCAATGCCACTGCGCCTCCTCGAGGCGGCACAGGTGCATCCCCCTCCAAAGCCGCCGCCACGGCGCCCCCGCCGCACGCCGCGGCACGCGCCTCGGCCCCCGCTGACGACGACGATGACGACGTCTATGGCGACCTGTACGGCGACGATGGAGGGGAGGCACAGGGCGTGCTGGCGCTGCAGGCGGCCGAGGTGAGGGAGAGGAGTGAGAGAAAAGGGAAGGGGGGGCTCTGGTTCTGCGTGTGCGTTTTCGTCGACGACGCACCTCCCACCCACCCACACCCTCCAGCTCCGTCGCCGAGTCGACGCTCAAGCCGCCCGCATCGCGGCCCTGGAGGTCGACCTGGCAGTCGCAGTCACGGAGCGTGATGATGTGACTCGAGAGCGCGACACACTCCTGGTAAACATCTCCCGCCTCTACAACACGGCGAGGGAGGAGTTGGGGAGGAGGGAGGCCGCGCTCAAGGAGGCCAGGGCGGCGGCGGGTGGAGGTGGGGGGAAGGGGGTGAGCTACAACACTTGATCTGTTTTTCGATTTTTCACCCTCTGTTTTTGTTTTCACACACACCGTCCCGCGCGGAATCGCGTTTCTCTCTCTCTCTCTCTCTCTCTCACTCACTGGCCTTGGGGCTTGCGCTCAAGTCGCTTTGACCTTGCGCCCACTGCCGCCCGCGCCACTCCCGCCCCCGCCACCCCCCAACATCTTTTTGCGCTGTTTGACCATGTGCAGGTACAGCTCGGGCAGCCCCGGCACGTAGCACGCCACCCCCAGCCAGCAGCCGACGTAGTAGTCCACCCCAAAATTCCACGCGTTCGGCATGAAGATGGAGAGGGGGCGCCCCTGCTTGATGGTCGGCATGGCGAGGTGCACCATCGCCATCTCGGACGCAACCCCCACCGGGTACAGCAGGATGAAGGCAGAGTAGCGGAGCCAGAGGAGGGGGTAGGGCATGATGTTGAGCTCCTGTGGTGTGGAGGGGGTGGGGGGTGGGTGGGTGCGTGTTGTGTTTGGTTGTGTGGTGCGTTACAGACTCCTCCCCTTGTCGCCCATCCTTTCTCTCCCTCCCCCTCCCACATCCACACTCACCTTGCACGCGTAGAACGAGTAGCGCAGCACTTCGGACACACACCAGCAGAAGAGCAGGGTGATGAGGTTGAGTTGGGCGTGGATCGGACCAACCTTAAAAAGGGACACCGCCCCCGTGGAGCAGGCGGTCGGGGCCACGTTGACGATGCCCCAGAGCGCCCAGATGCGGGACGCGACCTGAATGACTGGATGGATGGAAAGGAAGGGGGGGGGGAGGAGTCAGGGGAGTAGTTGTGTGTGTGATCCACCCCCAAGCCTTCATCTTCTGTTTCCCTCTTCCCTCCCCAGGCCCACACACTCACACGTCGTGAAGAAGGGCGACTTGACGACGCCCAGCAGGGAGTGAGCGATTTCGGCGATCGCCGCCGTCTGCACGACTTTCAGGGGGAAGTCCACCGCCTGAGAGAAAAAGAGGGGGAGAAAAAGAGGGGGGTCGTTTTTTGTTTGTTTCCCTTGCCCTCGGCTCGACGCACACACGCCCGCACACTGTGGCTGGCGAGGTCCCCAGGCAGCGGAAACGTCTCCGCCCCACCCCCCCCACCCCCCAATCCTAGCAGTCTCACCTGCAGCACTTCTTTCGTCCACCCGCCCGCCGCCACCGTGGCGAACGTCAGGTACAGCACGTACGCCCAGCCGGCGGCCAGCACGGTGTTGTAGACCAGGAGGTAGGGGTTGGCCTGTGAAGGGGGAGGAGGGGGGGTGAATTTCAGTTCGATCAACGCGCGCGCGCGTGTGGCGCCCGTTTTTCCTTATTCCGACGCGGTGGCGCGCGTCCCTCCCCTCGCCGCCGCACGCCGCCACACGCGCGTGTCAGACTCTGCAGGGGCTTACCATGGTGGGTGGAGTGGGTGGCGCGGGGGCAATGAGAGGGGATTGTGTCGGCGCGCTGCCGAAATTCGGGCAAAGAGTGTTCGTCTTCGCTCTCTTCAACCACACGAAAAAACAGCGCTCTCCCCTGCCACCGTATTGACTAATCAACCGCGGTTGCAGCGACAGGATAGAACACGCTGATAGCACAAAACAGCAGCTTAAAAACACACAACGAAACCAAAACATCACTTCTCATCCCCTCTCTCCCTCCTCGGCACCGGCACGATCCGCCACCTCTCCCGCACGCTGGCCAGCTCCTCCCCAAACGCGGCCTCATATTCCAAGCACACCAGGTCCGCCGCCCGCCCCCCCGCCCTGACCGCCCAGGGGAGGGCAGTGGTGGCCAGCCACGCGGCGTCACGCGGCGCGAGGCGCCACGCCGCCCCAACGACGGCGGCTGCGCCAGACGGCAGGCCCAGGTGGACGCCTTCCAAAGCTTTCAGCGCCAGCTCCCCTGCGATGGTGGTGGGGCAGGCAAACAGAACGTGCCAAAAGTCGTGGGACTCTCTCGCACGCAGGGCCGCGTAGGCAGCATCTGCTCCACCCTCCACATAGCGAACAGGAGGCCTGTCGGCTGGGTCAAAGGCCCTGTGGGCCATGAAGGCGGCGTAGGCGGCGCCAAAGGAGGCGGGTGGGGAGGACGCAGCGGCCGCGAGCGTCTCACGCGTCACGCGCCGTTGTTCCGCCAAAAGCACGCGCCCACTCGGCGACGCCGCCATGCGGGCTGCTGCCGCGGCCCACGCGCCTCCTCCCGTGGCGTCCGCGGCGGCAGCCACCAGGTCGGCGCGGTGAGGGTCGGCCGCCGCGCCGACGCACGCGGCGACCGCGACCGCGGCGCGTTGGAGGGGGGTGAGGGGGACGTGGGTGGGGTAGGTTGGGGGCGTGCCGCCTGCTGTGGTCGACAGCAGGCGGCGCAGGGGGAGGGAGCGCGACATCGTGCTACGAAAACGAGTTTTTTGGTGTGTTGTCAAGGCGCAGACATTCGACGCGTTTTTCAATCGCGCGCCCGCGCTCCCCGCGCCTCCCACCGCCCCCTGCCCCCCCAACCGACGCAACCCTCGCTCAACCACAATGTTTGGGGACACCCAGGATCCGGCGGACGCGCCCCCCGTGTTCGCGTTCACCGCGCCGCCCGCGGTGCGCCCGCGCTCGCGCGCGGCGCCCGCCCCGTCCTACGCGGCGGACCCACCTCCACCGCCCGCTCCCCAGCAGGCGTGGCAACCATCTCATGTTGCTGCTGCACCGCCGTCGCCCGCTCCCGCCGCCCCGCCAGCATGGCCGGCGCCCGCGCCGCTGACCACACCCGCGCCTGTCGCCCCCCGCGGCCCGTTTGCGTCGCCCGAGCGGCCGACGGGCGGCGTGGGTGATGGAGCCTCCTTTTTCGATGGGTTGGGAGGGGGTGGGGATGCGTCGGTGCCGCCCCCGCCGACCGCGGCCGCGCCGCCGCCCACGGAGGCGGCAGTGCCCGTCCCTCCCCCCTCTGCCGCCCCTCTGCCCCCGCCTCCGCCCCCGGTGGCGACGTCGGTGGACGCGGGGGCGGCGGTGGGACCCCCCCCTGGTGAGACAGCCCCTGCCTTCCACCCGCCGCCCGCCACAGTGGTCGCGTTCGCGGAGGCACCCGCCTCCCTGCCGTTTGGCGGGGACAACGGCGACGCGTGCGTGGGCGAGGGGGATGCCTTCTTTGAGAGCCTGGCCGCCGCCATGAGCGGCAATGTGGACGCAGAGTGGCCGCCGCCGCCCGCCGCCACCAGTCACGACACGCTGTCGGCCGACGTGCCGGCGGGCGTGCCGGCCTGGCTGGCCCAACCAACCGCTGAAGCGGTGGCCGCCCCTCCCCCCCCTGCGGTGTGGGGAGGGGAGGCCGCGCCGGCGACCGACGCTGCGCCGCCGCCGCAGGAGCCGCCCGCCGCCGCTGTGCCGCCACCGCCACAGCCTGTTGAGGCGGTGCAGTCGACGTGGTCGACCCAGCCTCCGCTGACGGCGTGGGGCGCGCCGCCGCCGCCTGCGGACGCGGGCGCGCCGCCGCCGCCGCCACCCCAGGCTGACGCGCCGCCGCCGCCGCCGCCACCCCAGGCTGACGCGCCCCCGCCCCCGCCCCCCACGTGGAGCGGAGGGTGGGGGGGCACCCCCCCCGCGGACGCGGCCCCCGACGCCGGTCCGCCGCCGCCCGCGTCTGGGTGGCCATCCCAGCCGCAGGCGTGGGGCGGGGCGCCGCCTCCCCACACCGAGGACGCCGCCCAGCCCCCGCCGCCGCCGCCTCCCCCCACGTTGGCGCCGGCGGCGCTGGCCCACCAAGACGAGGGCGTGGCGCCGGCGCACACGGCCGACACGCCGCCACCGCCGCCACAAGCCTCGTGGGACGCGCCGCCCGCCCCGCCCTCCCCCTGGACCGCGGGCGCGCCGCCGCCGCCGCCGCCGCCGCCCCCGGCGTGGCAGGCGCCTGCCGTCGACATGCCGCTCGCGTCCGAGGCTGTGCGCGCCGCGTCCGAGGCTGCGGCCGCTGCCTCAGATGACCGCGCGGCAGAGGCGGAGGCCGCCCGCGACGCGGCGCGCGCCGAAGCGGACGCTGCCCGCGCCGAGCTGGACGCTTTACGAAGTGAGATGGCCCGCGTGGCGGGGGAGAGGGACGGCGCGGCGGTGGACAGGGAGGCGGCGACGCGCGCAGCGGCCGACGCGGCCGCCGACGCGGAGGCGGCCCGCGCCGCGGTCGCCACGCTGACCGCAGAGCTGGAGGCCGCCCGAGCGGCGGCGGCGGTGCCGCCCTTGCCCCCCCCACCCGACACCTCTCGCGAGCTGGAGACCGAACGCGCCGCCCGCGCCGTGGCCGAAGCTGCGGCCCGCGCCGCGTGCGATGACGCCGCCACCGCCCGCGCGACCGCCGCCCGCGAGACGGCCGCCCGAGAGGCGGCTGAGAGGGCGGCCGCCGCGGCGACGGGGGAGGTGACGTGGTTGAAGACGGCTCTGGAGACAGCGCAGGCGGACGCCGCGGCTACACCTCCGCCCATCGCTCCTGCGTCCCCGGCGGACGGCGCCCGCCTGGAGCGCGCCGAGCGCGCTCTGGAGGCCGCCCGCGCGGAGACGGCGCGCGCGGTGGCGCGTGCCGAGGCGGCGGAGCGGGCGTTGGCCGACGCGCGCGCCGCCGCGGCCGCCGCGCCGCCGCCGCCGCCCGCCGTGCTGCCTGCTGCGCCAACCGACACTCCCGGCGCCCTGACGCCGGAACAAGTGGAACTCATGGCGCTGGCGGCAGAGGTTGACAGGCTGAAAGCGGAGCGCGAGGCCGCGGTCGCGGCCGCGGTCGCGGCGCGCGGCGGGCGCCCCGTCTCTCTGTGGGCCTACATCGCGGGCGCGGACAAGGTGCAGCCGGGCAAGTGAAGGGGTGGGAATTATGGGGTTGGGGAGAGAGAGAGATGGTCGAGAGGGAGGTTGAAGGGGATTGATGATCGACAAAAAAAGGAATGCCCCCACCTCTTGTTCTCTGCACATACATGAAAAGGAAAAAAAAACTGAGGGATATGGCTGATTGCAACAGCACACACAAAATAAAACACGGGGAACGCCGGCCTTTGTCTCTTCTCGCTCACGCGCCGCCGCCGCCCCGCCCGCGCCCACGCCCGCGCCCGCGCCCCGCGGCCGCCTTCTCTTTGGCGGCCTTCACCTTGGGCTCGATGCGCTTGAACATGGGCGAATTCTTGAGCATGTCGGGTATGATGAGGAAGCTGTGTGTGAGTGGTGTGTGGGGGTGGGGGGTGGGGGTGAGGAAAAAAATGAGGGTCGCGGTTTCCCAGCTCCACCACACCTCACAATCAGCCCTCTCCCCCTGAGCCCCACACCACCAGCCACCCCACACACCCACGCACTCACCGCACTTTGGCGCCCCGCACAAACACGTGCTCCATGCGGGACAAGCGCCCGTCGCGCGCGGTCGCCGTCACGTTCTTCAGCTGCAGGTTCCAGTTGTCCTCCGTTTCAGCCAGGTCGCCGCGATAGGTTTCCCCCGTTTTGAGCTCGACCTGTGGGGGGAAAACGAGAGAGGGGGGGGGGGGGGGTCGACGTGTGTGTGTGTGTGAGTCTTGTGTCAGGGGGGTGCGAGCAGAGTGTCCCCTCCCAAACCTCTCCCCCTGTACAATCTTTGGGTCCGCGAGACGCGCGTGCTGGAGTGTGCCGCCCCCCCATCCCACGCGGCCCGCAGGAGGCGGCGTGTTTGGAGGGCGTGGGGCGCCGCGCACCCCCCCAGCCGTCCCCCCCGCGATCCGGCCACGCCCGCCCCCCCCCCCCTCCCCCGCGCACGCACCGTCACCACGTGGCCCGCCGCCTCGTGCAGCAGCTTGACAGGGATGCCGATGGACATGGTGTGTCTGTCTCTGAGCAAGACGCAGGGAGGAGGAAAAAAAGAGGCGGGCCTGCGAAAACGCCGCGAAAAGGGAAACACGGGCTGGTGCGCGCCTCGCCCTCACACAGCCGTGTGTTGGAGGGTGGGTGAGGTGGAGGCAGCAGGTGACACGCGCGCGTACAAGGGGAGGCGCGGGTGCAACGAAGAAAACGTCCGACGGCAGTGAATTTGGTGCGGGCACTCTTGCGTCGGTGTTTCTCTGCGCCGGTCGCCGCACACCCGCTCCCCCAACACACACCACACATCTGCGTGTGTGCTACATTCTCAGTCCCTACTCCACACACGCACGCCACACCAAATGCAGCGCGCCTCCCTGCGCAGCGCGCCGGCAAGCCGCGCGCCGCTCTCTGCGCGCTCCTCCCCCCGCCCGCGCGTGGCGGCGGCCGCCGAGCCGGTGGGGTCGCAAGGTGAGTGTTGTGTTTGTGTGTGTGTGTGTGTGTGTGTGTGCGTGCGTGGGTGGCGGAATTGGGGGAGCAGGGGGCAGCGAGGACGCCCGAGCAAGGCACAGCTCCGCCTTCCCCCACCCCACCATCCCTCACCCTCACCCTCTCTCAGAACGCGTCCAACCCTTTGACGAGGGCGCCGCCCAGGTCGCCCGCCTCCTGGCCCGCGACCGGCGCGAGCTGCTGGGGGAGGGGGAGTCCGTGGCCGACTTTGTGGCGGCGTCCGAGTTTGCTGAAACAGCGGCGCCGACCGGCGCCGCCGCGGCCGCCGCCGCGGCCGCGGCCGGCGAGCCCGCGCCGCCGCCCCGCCCCGCCCGCACGATCGCGCCCTTCTCCACGGCGGCGCCCACGTCCCCGTTTGGGGGGGGGGGGGCGGCGTCTCCGTTTGGGCCGGCGGTGGGCGGGCGCGACGCGCCAGGGGGCGGCCTCTTCGAGGAGGCGGCCCCCATCGACGACGAGCGCGCCGCCTCCGGCGCGCCCTGGTGGGCCGCCTTCTCCTCCGCCCAGGTGGCGGTCGCCCTGTCCTTTGTGGCGGTCATTGCCAGCATGCTGGCGCTGGCCTGGTTTGTCAACAGTGTGGGCGCGATCCACTTTAACGACTAGATTTTGAAAGAAAAAGGGGGGTGCTTTTTTCTGGGGGGGGGGGGGGGGGGGGGAAGGGATGCTTTACGTCTTGTTTTTCTTCTCTTTTCGAGTGCGTGTGATGTTAAAAGAAGACGAGGACTGTTCTTTTCGTTGCTGCTGGTGGATAGCGTTTTTTGGGAGGGTGGAAAAAAGTCGAAACCCGCTCACGTTTCGTAGTTCTCATCCCCCAGTCCAGGGTGCGGCCCGCCCCTTTCCTCCCTCCTCCCTCCCTCTGCCCCCCCAGGGCCACACCCGTCTCTCACACGCCAGGAGAAAGGCGGGCAGTTTTTGTGTGAGGGGGGGCTGGCGCGGCAGTTTTGACCAGCGCCCCCACACCGAGTGGTCTGCACGTGGCACTGGTATGCTTTGTTTTTTTTGCACACACTCTCGGAAGGAAAGAATTTTCACACACACTTGAATCAAAAGAAATCAGAGCTCTCTGCGTTTTTTTTTTCTTCTCCCTCTCATTTTTCTACCTCCTCCCCCCTCCCCCCCCCCCCCGCCGCCGGCGGCTCCAGCGCGCTCGCGTGCACCCTGAACCCAAACACGCGGGGTACCGGCCTGTCGTCGTGGCCGGCGGGCGGGGCGGACGATGGGAGGACGTTGCCGCTGCCTCCACCCCCGCCCGTCCGCACCCCCCCCCGCCGCAGCGGCGGGTGCGTCAACAGCAGCAAGTGCGCCGCCGTCGTCCCAAAGTACGCCCCATCCAGGGCGGCCGCCCCCCTCGACCGAGGGTGGTACGCGTCCCCACACCTCGGGCAGAACACGGTGACCGTGGCCTGGCGAGGCACGTCCGAGGGGCCGAGCGGGAGGACGCACGCGCCGCCGCACGCGATGCGGGGGCAGCGCCCATAGTCGCCCGACCTGTGCTTCTCCAGCACGGCTGCCTGGCCGCGCGCTGTGACGATCCAGCGCGCGTGGATGAGGCCGTACAGGACTTCGGCGGCCGACTCCACGAGGTCATGCTGTTCGTCGGTCAGGCCGCCGCCCGGGGCGGCGGAGCCGGGGGCGCCGCCAGGACCGCTCGTGGCGAGGGGGGGTGGGTCGGCATCCAAAATCAGGTCCAGCGCGTGGTCGTAGTAGGGGACGGAGGCGCCCAGGCCGGACAGGTTGAAGTCGTCCTGGATGTAGTCTTCATCGACCTGTGGAGGAAAGAGAGGAAGGTGAGGGCAAGCGTGGACACACACAAAACGGTGACGCCGACCCCGCACCCACTCTTCTCTCTCTCTCTCCCCACTCGCCCTCACCTCGCAAAAAAATTCGTTGCCCTTGAGCGAGCAAAACCACGTGATCCAGGACGCGACGTCGCTGTGGTGTGTGGGTGGGGTGGGGTGGGTGTGCGAGGGACGCGAAGACAGGGCAAGGGCGCTGTGTGCCCCTTTCGCTTTCCCTCACCCACGCTGCTCGGGCGCACGGCTCGCCCCCCATTCCTGCTCAGCCACCGTGCTGCAGCGTCAATTGGGGCGACGAGGGCTGCTGGGTGGCACAGGCAGGGGTGCCACGCCGAGAGGGCGCCCCGACACAAAGCACGTCGGGAGGCGGCGAGAGGAGGGGTTGCGCCCGCGTCTCTCTCCCCTCGGCCGGCCTCGGGGAACCGAATGCGGGGCCAGGCCACTCTGTCGCACTCTCTACCTACCTGCCCTCGCTGCCGTCCGTGGTACCGTCGTCCGTGGAGGGCGCTGCCAGGGGGCACGCGGTCGCCATTTCGCGAGAGCGAAAGCGGCGTGGGAGGCACGCGGAAGCCGGACGCGGCCAGGCACGCGCGGTCGGTGTGTGCGAGGGGAGGAAGCAGCCGTGCACCCGCCCGCGTGGAAGAGTGAGTGGGCGCGGGGGGAGGGCTGTGCGTGCCCCGCGGAAAGGAGAGTGACGTTTTTGTCGGTCCCGGCTGCTGCTGCTGTGCGTTGTTTTGCCAACGCCCGCGTTTTCGCAGGTTCCGTTGGCTCTCGTGCTGACACACACACTCTCTCCTGGCGGCCTTGTGGATGTGGAAGCGGGGTAAAAGGTGGATCTCTTTTCTACACACGCGTGCAAACACTCAAAAAAAGAAGAAAACACCACCACACCTTTTTGACGCCGCCGGAAATCCATGGGGTGGGGCTGCAGCAACTGCGAGAAAGCAAAATTGTGATGAAACGGGGACGTAAGGATGGAACGAATCGTGGGGGGGGGGGGGGGGATGACGGATGTGTTTTTGGTTTCCGCCCCACACGCACACACCTCTCCCTTTCCACCCTGGCGCGCGGTCTAGCGAGTGGCGTCGTGTTTACGGCGGCACACTCTCCCGTTCGTCAAACCGGGGGGAAGGGGGGGCAGGGTGGGGGGGGGGTAGGAAAAAACAGAGGAATGAAATGAAACAGAAAGAAAAATCCACCCTAAGCGGCCGCGGCACTCATCTCGAAGCCCGTCGCGCGCCGTGCCTTCTTCTTCCTGGTGCGGCGCAGGGCAGGAAGGGGGACATCGGCGGCGGCGGCGGTGGTGGCGTCCGCGGCAACCGCAGCCGCCGGCACCGCCGCCCGCGCCACGCGCCGCCGCCGCCGCCGCACAGGCGCGGCCGCCGCCCTCTCCTTCAGGATCTCCGCAATCTTGGGCAGGCCCTGCACATGCAGCCGCATGCCGTGCGACACGGCGGCCCCGACGCCACGCACAGCAGTCGAGAGGGAGAGGTAGCCAGTCAGACTGGCAGCATGGTCAAACAACCACCTGTCCACCCCGCCAAGCGCCTGGTGGCGCGCGTTCGTGAAGACGCCGGCCGCGGCCGCCATGCCGAGGGCGGTGGCGGGGGAGGGGACGGGGGAGGCGGGTTGGAACGTCGCGTCGCCGCCGACGCGGCGGCGCAGGGCGGCAAGTGCCGCGCCACCTCCCGACATCACCGCCCCCGCGGCCCCACCCGCCACCGCCAGCTCGGCGCCGCGGGCCAGCAGGGAGGCGGCCCGGCCGGAGCGGGAGAAGGCGCGGCCGGGGCCGCCCGCGTCAAACGCGTGGTTGGGCACGCCCGAGAGGGCGGCCGCGAAGGGGCGCCCCGCGGGCGCCGCCCGCGACGGCGCCAGACACCACACGGCGGCCGCGTTGGCGGCGCACAGGGAGACGGTGTTGAGCATGACGTAGTCGAACTCGGTCCAGAAGCGGTCGCCGCGGGCGGCGGCTTCATAGCGCAGGGAAAGAGCAGCAGTCAACAACTGCTCCGCCACCGCCTTCTGCACAAAGGCGGGGTCGGCCATCAGCCGGCCCACCACGGAGCGCGCGGCGGCGGGGGGCAGGTTGCGGGTGAGGGACCGGGTGAGCCCTGGGCGCACGTCCATGGCAAGGAAGCGGACGAGCTGGGCAGACGAAAATAGCCCCATCGCGACCGACTGGCGCAGAATCGCGGGCAGGTCGGCCGCGGTGCGCCCCCATTCAGCCAGCACAGCTTCCAGGGAGGGCGCGTCGTAGAGTTGTTTGATGACGGAGCGCAGGAAGTTGGACGCACCGTCGCCCTCGCCATCGCCCTCGCCGTCTGCAAAGTAGTCGTCATCGTCGTCGCCGCCGTCGTCGCCGCCGCCGCCTCCGTTGAAGATGCCCTTGCCGATGCCGCCGTCGCCGCCCGACTGGTCCAGCTTGGGCTCGACTTGCCTCACTTTTTGAGTCAGGTTGAGTTTGGAGCGTTGCAGGGTGGCGCCGCCGGAGCCGCCCGGGCCGCGCGCCATGGCGCGGGCGGGGGAGGTGGAGGGGCCGGCGGTGGTGGTGGGGGGGAGGGTGGAGTCGCGCTGTGGTGGTGTGGGTGAGGGAAGGTGAGTCGAGAGGGCTCCGCGACGAGAGGAAGACAGCACAGAGGCGGCGGGGGGCGCTGCCCACGCTCGCCCCAGCCCCTTGCACCCCGCCTCCACTCCCCGCCTCGACAACGCGAGCCGGTGTCCGCGTGCCAATTGGGGAGGGAAGGGCGGGTGAGAGGGAGGGGAGGGCGCTCCCCGGGCGCGGCCCGACAGGACTTTCCGGGGGGCCGCCCGCAGCGGAAGCGACGGAGGGGCGCGGCCTCCCCCGCCGCCACCACGCCCTCGGCCGCCCCTCCCGACCCGGTCGCGACGAAGGGGTGGTCCCCCCGACAGCATGCGCGGGAGAGAGGGGTCGCGAAGGGCCGAAAGCGCGGTGGCGCAGGGGGGCGACGGGCGTCGCCGCCTCAAGAACGCTACCACCCCCCGCGAGCGCGCGCCGCCCCCGTGGCCCGCCGCGCGTCCCCCGAGCCCCGCTCCCCCCGATGGCGGGCAGTCCTGCCCAAATTGCCGTCGTCGCGCGGGCGGCCCCCCCCAATTCGCGTCCCCACTCTACTCACCTCGGGCGCGGGCGCGGGCGCGGCAGCGGCCGCGGCGCGCGGTGCGGCGCGCAGCACGCGCGTGCCACCCGCCGCCAGCCGCCGGCCGCAGCGCAGGGCGACTGCGCGCGGCATGGCGGGCGGGCGGGGGGTGGTGAGCGCGGCGCGGGACGCGCCAGCGCGCGCCAGCACACGCGGGGTGGACGCGGAGGCCAGCATTTGGAAAGGGGGACGTGTGTTTGGTTTGACGTGAGGTCTCCCCGGACGCTCGCGGTCGAGCGAAGCAAGCGAGCGGTGCTCGGCTGCCGGGTGGGGAGGAGGGAGGAGGTGGCGCGTCGACGCGAGGGAGGAAAGCCGCCGCGACAAAAAGAAAAGGAGCGAGCAGAGTGGCCGCGTCGGAAAATCATCGAGACCTCACCCACTTCTCGGCGAAAAACACAGCCCCTCTATGACCCACGTCGTCGCCCTCTGCAGCGACCCCGACACCGGCACGTGAGTGTGTGTCCCAGTTGCCCCTCTCTCTCGCCCCCCACGCTCTCCTCCCTGGCTCCTCCTCACGCCGTCCCTTCCCCCCCACACACAGCCGCGCCGCACGCCGGTTGACGCTCGCCCTCGGCCCCGCCGACACCGTGGCCGATCTAAAGGTGTGAGAGTGTGTGGACAGCGAGTGGGAGCGCTGGGTGGATGAGGGCGCGAGGAGAGATGGGAGGAGGCGTCTTCGATTGCGACGCATTCAAAAAACGCATCGCGCCCCCCCCGTCTCGCCCCGCCCCCGCTTTTTTATCCAAAGCAACCACGTACACACACGCACGCACACCCGTCCCCACCCACAGCGCCGCGCCGCCCACGCCCTGGCCCTGCCCCCCACCGCGCGCCTCGACGCGACGCGGGGAGGGCGCGACCTGGGGGACAGTGAGCGCGCGGTGGGGGCTGCCTCGGCCTCCGGCCGGGAAACGGTGAGAGAGAAGAGGGTTGGGAGGGGGTGGTTGGGTGTGTGAGATATGAGGCTGCGAGAAACACACCTTCCTCCACCCACCCCCACCCTTCCCCTCCTCCCCATCCAGTGGGCCCCCTACCTGCGCTACTCCAACGGCTGGACCCTGGCCGGCGGCGGCGGGCGCGCCACCCTTGTCGCGGCACCCGCGGCCTGGCCTGCCGGCCGTGCGCGCGCGCCGCGCCCGCTGCCGCAGGGCGTCGTTTTCGCTGTGCTGGTGCTGATTGCGCTGCTGAACGCGGTGAGTGTGTGACTCGAAACAAAACATGTCGCTGCCTAGCAGCCATGACGCTGGCGCCGCGCGCGCGGCGGCCGCCCCCCTCCTCTCTCGCCTGGCCGCCGCTGACGCCGCCGCCGCTGACGCCGCCCCCGCCACCGCAGCTATCGACGCCAAGCTCGCCGCACTGGCGGCTGGCGTGCCCCTGGCGGCAGCGGCGGCGGGGGCGGCTGGAGCCGCAGCGCGCGCCGACTGCCCGGGCCTCACCCTTACCGCCGCCGCCCCCGGCGGGGGCGCCACCCCTGCCGTGGCCCGCATGACGACGCGCCTGCCGCCTGACTGGAGCGTGGCCCTGGTGTGGAGCCGGCGGAAGGGGGGACGCGGGGGGAGGAGCGCGGCCGCGCGCGGCAGCTCCCTGCACACCACTCTGCCCCGGCGGGAGGCGGCGCCGTTGGCGTTTGTGGTGCCTGAGGGTGGTTGTGGTGACGACGATACACAACAGCCGCCCCTGGTCGCGGTGGAGGTGGCGCCACCCGACGCGCTCACACGGGCGGCGTGCGCCCACCCCGCCACCACCCCGCCCGCCCCGTCCGCCGCCACCATGCGCGCCCTGGTGCCGGAGGTGGCGCCAGATACGACGCCTTCTGCTGTTTTGACCGCCCTGCTGGACGGCGCGGGCGCTGCGCCCGCGCCGGAGCGCGCTGGCGGCCCCGCCCGCCCTGCCGGTGACGCGCCCTCCATCCGCCTCACCCTGCCTTGCGGCTCCACTGTCACGCTGGCCGTGGTGGCCCGGCCTGTGAGCGACGGCGCCGCGCTGGCGGTGGAGGCGACCGCCACAGGGGCGCCGCGCGCGGTGGCGGCGGCCGCGCACGCGCTGCGGGCGCGGACGCGTAGGCTGCGGGTGGCGTTGGGTGGACGTCAGGCAGCCGCCCGCCCACCCTCCACCCTGCCTCCCCTGGCCGCCGCCTCGCCTGCTGCGCTGGAGGCGGCCCTGGCCGCCCTGCGCGGCGCCCGCGGCGGCGTCGTGGCGCTGTGTGATGCCGCGGTGGAAAGCGGGGGGCAGAACGATGCTGACGTGGCCACCGCCCTCGCACACGCGCACGCCGCGGTGCGGGCGGCGACGGGGGTGGTGCCGGTGTGTTACCCGTGATGACGCTTGCCCACGGTTTCCGCGGCCGTGTTTTTTTTTGTTTTCGTTTTGTGCCAAAAAACACTTTCCCTCACTTTTCCCCTGTTTTTTTTTCATTAACCTACCCGTCATGGCGCGCAAAAAGATTCGCGAGTACGACTCCAAGCGCCTGCTGCGCGAGCACATCGCGCGCCTGGCCGGCATCGAGCTGCCGCTGCAGGCGGTGCAGGTGTGTGTTGGTGGTCAGAGAGAAAGGGGAGGACCAAGGGCCATCGCTCTCTGTTTGCGTGTGTGCCCGCGCCCGCCGCGGCCTCCCCCGATCGACGCCCCTCCCCACGCGCGTGCGGTGCTGGTGCAAACCTGCCAGCGTGGGAGGGTGGGCGGGCGCTCCCCTGGGCGGTCAAACAACACAAACACGAGACCCCATCCCGGGTGGCGCTGCCCAATCGCACACGCAGAACAGCGTCCGCGCCCTGCCAAAACAGCCACCGCCGCCCCCTTTGAGGCAGGCGGGAATGAGAGAGATCACAACCACGCACAGCGTGTGGGTGTGAGCCGCGCCAGGGATAGAGGAAAAAACGCACGGCTCACGCTCGCTCGCGCCCTCGCACCCCCCTCCGACGCACGACGCGCCCTCCTCCCACCCACCCCACACAGGTCGCCCCCGGCACCGACTGGCCCTCCCTGCTCGCCTCCCACCCCTGGCTCACCAGCACGCGCCTGGTGGTCAAGCCGGACATGCTGTTCGGCAAGCGCGGCAAGAATGGTGAGTGAGGGAGAGAGAGCGTGCGAAGAAAAACAACGGGAAGCGGGGAAAGCCTGTCAACGCACACACTCCACCCCACCACTCCACACACAGACCTCGTCGGCCTCGACCTGGACGCCCCCGCCGCCCGCGCCTTCATCGACGCCCGCACCGGCCGCACCGTCAGCGTGGACGGCGTGTCTGGGACGGTCGACACATTTATCATCGAACCCTTTGTTCCCCACGCCGTTGAATACTATCTCTCAATTCAATCCACGCGGGACGGTGTCGACGTCTCCTTCTCTGAAGCTGGCGGCGTCGAGGTGGAGGCCAACTGGGACGCGCTGAAGAGTGTGGCGATTCACGCCGACCCGACGAGTGGCGTGGTTGCCACGCCGGCCGCTCTCGCCCCGCTCGTCGCGTCCCTCCCCCCCGACACCCGCACCGCTGTCTCGGCATTCATCGCGGGCACGGTGGCCGTGTTCAATGACCTCGACTTCTCGTTGATCGAGATGAACCCGTTCACGATGGCTACGGGGGTGGGGGGCGCGAAGTGCGACGCGCCGTTTCCGTTTCCACTTGACATGCGCGGTGAGCTCGATGACACCGCGTCCTTCCGCTCCGCCAAGAAGTGGGGGGCGGTCGAGTTCCCGCTGCCGTTTGGGCGCACCCTGTCGTCCGCCGAGGCGGACGTGCGGGAGGCGGACGCGGTCACGGGGGCGTCGTTGAAACTCACAGTCCTCAACCCGGCCGGCCGCGTCTGGACCATGGTCGCCGGCGGCGGCGCCTCCGTCATCTATGCCGACACCGTGGCCGACCTGGGGGCGGCGGCCGAGCTGGGCAACTATGCTGAATACAGTGGGGCGCCGTCCGAGGCTGAGACCTACAGTTATGCCAAAACGCTGCTCTCCGTCGCCACCGCGTCCCCCGACGGCCGCGGCCGCGCCCTCCTGGTGGGCGGCGGCATCGCCAACTTCACGGACGTGGCTGCCACGTTCCGCGGCATCATCCGCGCGTTGAGGGAGGGGGCGGACGCCGTCAAGAAAGCCAACATGAAGATTTATGTGCGGCGGGGGGGGCCCAACTACGCGGCCGGGCTGGCCGCGATGCGCGCCCTGGGGGGCGAGTGCGGACTGGACGTCTCCGTGTCTGGGCCGGAGGCCACGATGACGGGCATCTGCAAGGCGGCCATTGACTGGGTGACGTCGTTTGACACGTGAGGGCAACGGGCGCCGTGTGGAAAGAGTGAAGCAAAAAATGATGATGAAAAAAAAAAATGGCACGGCAAAGAACAGGGGTGTCTCTCTGCGAGGGCAGGGGGGTTTTACAAAGGGCGTGCGTGCGCAGGCGCGCGCCTCTGTGGAGGCGCGCACACACACACACACACACGGGTTGGCTCGAAAGAAAGAAAAAACAAGGCAAAGGAAAGAGGGGTGCGGGCGTGCCGTTCGTTGTTGAGTGTGCACGTGGGTACAAGAGGGGTTTGCACCCGGGGAGAGGGGATCCACGCGTTGTCGTGTGTGTCTCGGGGGGGGCGGGGGTAGTATAAAAAGAAGGGTGGTGGGGAAGGCAAGGGCGCGAGGGGTGGGCCTCTCGCTTGTTGTGCTTCCTCGTGCCGTTTTTGTCAAGATTAAAAATCGAAGCTCTTTTGGATGGATGGAAAAGAGACGCAGTGCAGTGCATGAGGAAAAGTGTGGAGGGCATTGTCGGGGGGCAGCTCATAAGGGGTGTGTGTGTGTTGCGCGCAGAGGCGGAGGGAACACGACGCCCCGGAAACCGAGCCGAAAAAAGAAAGAAAGAAAAAAAAAACGTCCCAGCTGTGGGGAAAGAAACGCACACGCTTCTCTCCACTCCTCACTCCCCGCGCCCGCGCTTGCGGCCGCCCGTGCTCCACCCATACTCGGCGTCCAGGCCCGCCATGAAGGCGTGCAGCGTGGCGGCCGCGTCGGCCGCGCGCGCGCGCGCTTCCAGGGCGGCGGCTTGACGGAGAGCGAGCACTTTGCAGACTGCTGCGACGGCGGCGTCCGCTGCCGCTGCGTCACGAGCCGCTGTGTCGAGTGCGTCTTTGGCGGCGAGGAGGGCGGCGTGGGCGGTGGGGGGGAGGGAGGCGAGGGGACCCGCGTCGGTTTGGGGGGGAGGAGGGGCGGAGGCGTCCGGAGTGGCGGTCGCCGCGGCAGCCGCTGCCGCCGCCGCCACAGCGGCAGCAGCATACCCAGCCCCACTCAGCGGTGCGCCAGCGCCCAGACACGACGCGGCGGCGGCGGCCGCGGCGGGGCCGCCGCCGCCGCGCGCGTCGCGGGCCGCGGCGGAGCGCGCCCCCATGGAGAGAAGGTTCACAGCCGCCAGCTCTGCGTCGCCCACCCCCAGCAGGGCGGGGGAGGGGGGGCGAGGCAGACCGTAGGCGGCGGCCGCGACGCAGTGCAGTGGGCCGGCGGCGGCGGGCCACCCGTCGTCTGTGGGCGGGGGCAGGCGCGCGAGCGGGGGGCGCCCGCGGCGCGGCGCGGGGGGGGCGGCAGCGCCCCCCCCCCCAAACCCTCCACCGCCACCAGGCGGCTCTGTGTCCAGCGACCACGATCCAGAGGACGCGAACTCGGCGGACCGGGCCGCCGCGCGCGCGGCGGCCGCGCGCTGCGGGCGCGCGCCGCGCGAGGGCGAGCCAGTCGGCGGCGGCGCGGGCGCCCCCCCCGCCCGCGCAGAGATGGCGACGGCCGCCAGGGCGGTCGCTGCGCCGCCCACCCCACATTTCGCCTGGGCGGGGGCGCGCGGGGCGCGGCCGGCGGCGGCGGCGGCGCCGCCGCCGGCCGCGCGCGCCGCACGCACGCGCTTGACGCCGCACGCGTTGCATAGCGTTTTCGGTCCCGCCGGCCCCTCCCGCCACTGGGGGGTGCGGGAGGTGCCGCACTGATGGCACGTTTTTTGGCCGGGCAGGGTGGGGGAGGGGGGCGGCTGGGGGGGGAGGGGACGAGGGTGGTTGGGCGGGGGCCTTGACGACGCGCGCTCCAGAGTGTAACCGCCGGCTCCCCCCCCCCCTTCCGCCCGCCCGCCCGCCTGCCCACCCGGGCTGCGGTTTGGCTCATGCGGTGCGGCTCATGCGCAGCAAGGGGCGGGGGCAGAGGGCGGGTGGCGGGGCGAGGGTGAGGGGCAACACCGAAAAAAACACACGCATGGCTGCCTCACCCCAAACACGCTCACCTTGGGGCTCACAGCCACGCCGCCAGCGCCGTCACCCGCCGCCATGTCGAGTCAGGTGGGCTCGTTTGGTGTGGCCTGAGAAGAAAAGGGTGGCGAAACCTGGTGGGAGGGAAGGGAGGGGGCGTCAGAGTCGCGTCAGAGTCGCGATGAAAACGCGCGCAGGGGCGCGCGCGCGCCGAGGGTGTCGTTTTCCGTGGGCTCCTGTGCCACCCCGCCCTACTCTCCCTCTCCCGTCTCGGCAGGGTGGACGGCTGGTGCCCGTGGCGCATGGTGCAGGGGGCGTGGCCTTGCCACGGAGGCGGGAGGGCTCACCCTTGTGTCTCGAGAAGGGAAGCGCGGATGGGCTTTCGTTTTTCGATCTCGCGCTCGGCGCGGAGCCACAAAACGCTGCACACGCTGTCGGTCGGCTTGTCCCCCCTCGGCGTGGTTGCGAAGGCCACGGGACACGCGGTGCCGCAGGGCAGGCGTGTCGGGGGGGAGGAGGGGCACGGTGTGCCGCAAAGGAAGCCGAAAAGTTTTGCTTTTGTGAGAGAGCGAGGCACTCTCGTTTTCGTCTTTGCGAGTTGCCCCGAGGTAAAGCGCGCGAGTACCCAAGACACATCCCCTCATGGGTGCCTGCGCCTCAGCCCCGGTGTCGCCCCCCGATGGCGGCGCCTTGGCCCCCAAGAAAGCAGAAAACCGACGCCCGCTGTCCGCCCAATGGGACGCCCCCATCGCCGCCCACCACCCAACCAGCGTCCCCCTGGCCCTGGGCGCGCTGGACGACCCGGTCAGCGCGGACGAGGATGTGCCGGGAGCGCGCACGGTGAGCGAGATGGGGAGGAGAGGGAGGGGAGGGGGGTGGGAGAGCGCGGAAACGCACCCCATTTTGAAGTGTGGTCGTGCGCGCGCGGGCCGAGAGGCGCGCCCTCCCGCGCCTCCTGCCGTGGCGCGTGCCGCCTGTGCATTGCACGACACCTGCTGCGCACGCGGCGGGCGTTGGGGACGACGCAGTTCTTGTGCGGCGGCCAGGGGAGAGTAGGAGAAACGCGCGCGCGCCGTCAGCCTGCCCTCTCTCGACGCGCTCTCACCCTCCCCTCCCTCCCAACCCCACAGCCCGGCCGCCCGCCGCACACGCGCACGCCGCCCACGCTGCTGCAGGTGAAAGAGCATGGCGTGTGTGTGTTCTGGAAGAGACGCGAAACTGAATAAAATCAAAAACCGCGCCCCCACTCACCGACCCACCCACCCCCACACAACCCTCCCCAGGCCCCCGCCGGCGTCCTGCCGCGCGCCTCCTGCCTCGACTACGCGCCCCCCTACATCCCTCCCCCCGGCCTGCCCCCTCCCGGCCTGTCGGCGGGAGGTGGCGGGGAGCCCCCGTTCGCCCCCTCGCGCCGAAAAGCAGTGATCATTGCGGTCGCCTCCGGCCCGGGAGGCGGCGCCCCGCGCGCCGTGGCGGACGCAGACTGTGTGAGGCTCATGCTGGAGCGCAAGTTTGGGTGAGTTTTGGTGGAGAAAGGTAGGTGTTGAAACGAAGAAGAACGATCGATCGTTTTTTTTTTCAACCCACCCTCCCCTTCCTTTCCCTCTAGTTTCCAACCCGGCCACACCATCTTCCTGCACGACGCCCAGCCCCACGCGGCCCTGCACCCCACGCGCTCTGCCACCCTGGCGGCCGCCCGCTGGCTGACGGAGGGCGCGGCGCCCGGCGATTCCCTGGTCTTCGCTTTCTTTGGGCCGGGAGGCGACGGCGGCGGCGAACCGCTCGTCTCCCCCGCGCGCGCCACCCCCACACCCCGCCGCCCCTCCTCCCCTGGTGGCGACGCCGCCGCCTTCTTCACGCGGGCTGGGCGGGGTGCTCGCGCGGCCGCCGCGGCCGCCGCGGCTGACGGGTGGGCGGCGACACTGCTGCCCGCGGATGGCGCGCCGATCACCCCGCCCGAGCTGCGCAGGGTCCTGGTCGACCCCCTGCCCTCCGGCGCCCGCCTGCTGGCCGCCGTGGATGCGGCGGGGGGGCGGTTTTCCCTGGGCCTGCCCGCGTCCGCCGCCGTGCGGTCGGACGGGTGGCCAGGGTGGGACGGGCCGGCCGCGGCGGCACCACCTGCAGCGTCGGCAGGGGACGCTCTCCTGCTCGCGGGGGACGCGCGCCCCGCCACCTCCACCGGGGACTCCGCCACCCCCTCCCCCTCGGGCGACCTCGCCTTCTGCCTC
Source organism: Choricystis sp. odSpoLacu1 (assembly GCA_958009055.1). Lineage (NCBI taxonomy): Eukaryota > Viridiplantae > Chlorophyta > Trebouxiophyceae > Choricystis > Choricystis sp. odSpoLacu1. Next base: position 191,619 of record OY253656.1, read on the forward strand.
GTCCAAGCTGTGGAGCAGGGCCATGGAGGGTCGGTGGCCGCGTTGGCGCGTGCGATGCGCTATGCCGCGCGCAACGGCCCCGCCGCGCGCGCGGGGGGGGGCGATGGAGGGCGGCCGCCCGCGCTGTCGGCGTCCCGCAGGTTTGACCTGGGGCGGCCGTTTGTGCTGTGAGGGAGTGGATGTGTTTTGTTTTTTTCTGCTTAGATCGAGTGGGGAGGCGGGTGGCAAAACCACCGGGTCTGTTTTTTCGAGGTTTTCTGTTTTTCCTTCCTTCTTTGTTTCTTGTGCCTGCCTTTCCGACCGCGCGTTTTCCCCTCCCCAGCAATGCAACACAACACGCATCAAAACCCCAACGATTGCACAGACACACTGAGAGTGTGGGGTGGAGAGAGAGAGGAGAGGTTCAAAGAAAGGCAGTGTTTCAACTCTTTTTCAAAACTCGCTCAACCACGCGTCATAATAAACACACGTGGCCGGCGACACCGCCCCTCCATCCGAACACTCGGCCGCCACCGGGCACACGCCGCACGGCAGCCCTGCGAGGGGGGGCGGGGGCGGCGGCGGCTCCGTCCCCCCGTCGCCCGCGCCGCCCCACTCGCCGCGCGCGCGCGAGCGCGCGGCGTCCGGGGCTTCCACGTAGACGGTGGCCTGGCCACTCCCCTCCCGCCGCTCGGCCAGGCCGTCCGCGACGAGGGCGTCGAGGACGGTGGCCACGTCGTCGTCTCTCAACGCGACACGAGCCAGTCCAGTGGCAGCCAACCGCGACGCAGCCCCCGCCACAGTCACTCCCCCTCCCCCCGCCCTTCGCACGAACGCTGCTGCGGCGGCGCGAAGCGCAGAGGTGAAGGGGGCGTCGAACTCGTTGCCCGTGTACCAGGCGCCTCCCGTCACCTCCCGCGCGGGCTCCACCCCCGCCAACATGTACACCTTCCTGGATCCAGAGGCAACCGACCGCACCGCTTGGACGAGCCCCCGCCCCTCCAACGCTTTCAGCATGCGGGCGACCGCGGGTTGTTGCAGGTTGGTGCGCGCGCGCAGGTCTTTTGTCCACACGCCCACGTTGCCCGCGGCTTCGACGGCTTGGTAGACGAGGACTTCTTCTGCGGACATGCCTTTGAATCTGTGGGGGGGGGGGGGAGGGGAAACGCGAGTGTGCGCTGGTTGAGTGTGCGTGGCTGTGTCAAAAAATCAACTCGTCTCGATTCCTTGTCCCCTTGTCCAACTCACTTCTGCCCCTCCTCCGGCTTCTTGGCTTTGAACAGCTCCCGCCCGTCAGCGTGGCGGTGGGCGCCCAGCTTGTGCTGAGTGGTGGGTGTGGGGTGGGGTGTGGGGTGGAGTTGAAAAACACACACACAAAAAACCAACCTCTCCCGCCGCCTTTTCCTCTCACACAGACTCACCGACGCAAGCAGCTCGTTGATGGCGGTCACCAGCTCAGCGTGGGACAGGCCCAGGGCGGCAACCATGTCGTCCGTGGTGACGCCCTGTGGAGAGAGGAGAGGGAGAGGGGAGGGGACGTCGGTCGGTCGGTCTCGCGGAAAAGGCTGTCTACCCCTCCCGCGCCAACGCTCCGCACTGTGCACACGCCCTATGGCTTGCCATCTTCCCCACAAACACACACCTCGGGCCGGGCCGCGCAAAACTCGGCGACGCGCGCGGCCGCCGCACGCGCGGCCATTTGTGTGCGTGTCGGCCGCCGCGCGGGGGCCGGTCGCCTTTTTTTGTGTGAAGGCCTAACGTGAAAGGGGGATGCTGTGTGTGCTCCCACACTCGCCGTGACACGCAGCCGCCGCCCGGGCGCAAACACTCGGCGCCTTTTTTGTGTCAATTCACGGCTAGCCAACGTCACTCTCGCTTCCGCATTTCGTTCTGTGTCGGCGCCCCGCGCCCCCCCTTTGCACCAGCGCGCGCGCGCCTGCCTCCACACCACACCATGACGACCGACCCGCACTCCGCGGCGCCGGTCAAGGCCAAGAAAAAGAAAAAGGACGCGCCTGCCGCCGCGCCGCCGGCGGCCGACGACGCGGCCGCCGCGCCGGCCGAGGCGGCGCCAGCCGGCAAGCCTGGCAAGGTGAGAGGGGCGTGGGTGGGAGAGAGAGGAGGGAGTGAGAGAGCGTGCTGGTTGGTGGCAGGCGCGGGGCAGAGCAAGCCACGCATGGGGGCCGCCGCCCGACCGCTCGTTTTCTTTTTCCGACGCTGAACCCTCCCCACCCACCCCACTCAGCCCGAACGCGTCTCCGCCTCCGTGGCCGGCGTTATGTCATCCACCCCCTTTTCCGACCTGCCCCTCTCCGAACGCACAGCGGCCGCCGTGGCTCGCATGGGGTTCGCTGACATGACGCACGTCCAGGCGCGCACCATCCCCCCCCTCCTGGCCGGCCGGGACGTGCTGGGCGCCGCTCGCACAGGGTCGGGCAAGACGCTGGCCTTTTTGATCCCAGGGGTCGAGCTTCTCTACCGTGCCAAATTCTCGCCCCGCAACGGGGTGGGTGTGCTGACCCTCTCCCCCACCCGTGAACTGGCCATGCAGATTTACGGCGTCGCCAGGGAACTGTTGGACGGCGCCTCTCAGATGCACGGCCTCGTCATGGGGGGCGCCAACCGGCGGGCGGAAGCGGAGCGGCTGGCGAGGGGGGTCAACCTGCTGGTCGCCACGCCCGGCCGCCTCCTCGACCACCTGCGCAACACGCCCGGCTTCGTCCACCGCAACCTGGCCCTCCTCGTCATTGATGAAGCCGACCGCATCCTGGAGGTCGGGTTTGAGGAGGAAGTGCGTGCGATTGTCGGCCTTCTCCCGCGCGACCGCCAGACCGCCCTCTTCTCTGCCACCCAAAACACGCGCGTGGAGGACCTGGCACGCGTCTCCTTCAAGCGCGCCCCCCTGTACGTGGGCGTGGATGATGGTGCCGCCGCCGCCACGCGGGAGGGGCTGGAACAGGGGTACGTGGTCGTCCCCCCCGCCCACCGCTTCCTGCTGCTCTTCACCTTTCTGCGCCGCAACGCCAAGAAAAAGGTCATCGTCTTCTTCTCCTCCTGCGCCGCAGTTAAGTACCACGCCGACCTGCTCAACTATGTGGACGTCCCCGTGCGCGACATCCACGGCAAGCAGAAGCAGGCGAGGCGGTCGGCCGCATTCGCTGAATTCTGTGCCGCCGACTCGGGCGTCCTCTTAGCCACCGACGTCGCCGCCCGCGGCCTGGACATCCCCGCCGTCGACTGGATTGTCCAGTACGACCCCCCTGACGACGCGCGCGAGTACATCCACCGCGTCGGCCGCACCGCGCGCGGCGCGGACGGCACGGGGCGCGCGCTCCTGTTTTTGCTCCCGCAAGAACTCCCCTTCCTCAAGCGCCTGGCCGCCGCCCGCGTCCCGCTCAACGAGTACGAGTTCCCCACCGCCAAGCTGGCCAACGTGCAGTCCCAGCTGGAGCGGCTGGTGAGCAATAATTATTACCTGCACTCTGCCGCGCGCGACGCGTACAGGGGCTACCTCCTGGCCTACGCCTCCCACACCCTGAAAGACTGCTACGATGTGCACGCCCTGGATTTGGCGGCGTTGGCCAAGTCGCTGGGGTTCACAGCGCCGCCGAGGGTCAACTTAAACCTTGAATCTCGTGCGGGCGCTGCGCGCCGCGGTAAAAAACGGGAGCTGGAGGGTGGAGAGAGCAGTGGACGGCGGTCGGGGCACGGCTTCTCGGCGGCCAACCCGTATGGGCGGCGGGAGGCGGGGGACAAGCAGCAGGTGGTGCGCGGGTGAGGAGGGAAAGAGAGACGGTGTGTGTTTTTGATGTTTTTTTGATTCTCACTTTTCTTTTTGTTTCATGCAACACCAACGGATCCAACCAACCCCCCGACTTGAGCTTTTCACACCCGGCCACGCGGCGGTGGCGGTGGCGGGGGAGGCGGAGGCGCTGCCGCCCTGTGCGCCCTTTCCTGCAGATTCAAAGCGAGCGCTTCGGCCAGATCCCCTCCGTTCGCCCGCACGGGGGGTGGCTGCATGGACGGCGGCAGAGGAGGAGGAGGAGGCTGCAGGACAGGCGGCGGCGGTGGAGGAAGCGCCTGCTGCGGAGGGGGCACCGACCCCCACCCCACCGCCGCCGCCGCCGCCACACTGGCTCGCGGGGCCGCCATGCTGGCCGCCACCGCGGGCGGCAGCAGGCCGCCCACGCCGCCGTCGGCGCCGCGCGCGTCGGCGATGGCGACCAGGGGGGCGAGCCTCCCCGCGGCCGCCGCCTCGGCCAAGAGAGCGCCCCGGGGCACGCACGCAAGGCGCAGGAGGCCGGTCCATGCGACAAGCGCTGGAGCACCTCCCATCGGTGAGAACGCCAGAGGGGGGGGTGGCGGGCGCGGGACGCCCGCGCGCGCGGCGGGGGCGCGCGCGTCGGCAGCGGCGCCAACTCCAGCCCCGGCCGCCCGGCCACTGTGGCCGGCAGAATGGCGTGCGACTCCATGTCGATGACGCGGTCGGCGGTGGGGGAGGCGTCGGTGGCGAACACAAAGAGCGTGGTGCCGCGCAGGCGCACAAAGGCAGAGGGGTGTGACCCGCCGCCGCAGCAGCCGACGCGGCTGCGGCCGCGCACGTCGGCCCAGCCGCACAGGTCGGCCGGGTCCCACAGGGCGGCTTCGTTCAGCATGGGTGTGTTTGGATGGGGGGAAGAGTAAGATTGTTTTTTGTGTGAGAGGGTTAAAAAAAGCAACAATGTTTGTTCGCAGTCGTCCGATCCGCCGTTTTTCGTTTTTATGTCTTCCCGTGTTTGCACGATTGTGCGGGGGAGGATAGTGACCCCACCCCCTTGGGTTTGGTACAGGGAACAAAAGAAAGGGGAGGGGTGGGTATGGGGGGAGGAAAGGAAAAAAAGGGGACACGACGGAAAAGGAAAAGAAAAGACGCGCCACCCGCTCTCTCCACACACACACACACACACACACACACACACACACACTCACGGCAGCCGCACCACATCCCCCGTCACCACCACCGCGTCCCCCAGCATGCGCACCGCTTCCCGCACCTGGGCGGGGCCGAGCCCCGGGGCGGCCGCGCCCGCGCGGCGCAGCGCGTCGGCCAGCTCGCCCGTGGTGAGCCCCCCAATCCCACCACCCCCGCGTGCTTCGCGCAATGCTTTCACGATTTCGGGGCCCAGGGACGCGGCCGCGGCGCGGGCGGCGGCGGAGACACCCGTGGCGATGAGGTCGAGGTCCAGGGCTCCGGTGGCGGGGTCGGTGGCCGCCTGCCGCAGCGCGGCCCGCACCAGCCGCGCCGCTTCATCCACGTCGTCCGGCGTCACCACGGGCGCCAGCCGCATGCGGGCCAGAGCTTCGGACAGGCGGATGAGGGACTCCAGTTGGCGGGGGGTGGCGGTGACGGTGCGGCGGGACGCGCCCAGCGAGCGCAGCGCCACGTACGCATCGATCAACGCGCGCCCCGCCTCCTCCCCGATGACCGGGTGGCAGTGCGCCCGCGCGTGGGCAATGTAGTCGCGCAGCAGGGGGGCGGGCACCGCGCCCGCGGGGGCGGGCGGGGGGGAGGGGCCGTGCAGCGCGATCAGGTGGCGCGCCAGCTGCCGGTCCGCCGCTTCATCCGGCCGGTCCAGCAGCAGGTAGATGAGGTCGAACCGGGAGACGAGGGAGGGGGGGAGGGCGATGTTGTCGACGACGGAGAGGGAGGGGTCGTAGCGCGAGCCGACCGGGTTGGCGGAGGCCAGGACAGCCGTGCGCGCGTTCAGGGACGCCACGATGCCGGCCTTGGCCACGGACACTGTCTGCTGCTCCATGACTTCGTGCAGCTGTGAGAGTGGGGCGGGGGGGTGGGGGTGCGGGGTGTGCGTGTGTGGGTGTGCCTCTCGCCCTCTGCGCGCGCGGCGCGCCTCCACACCAACAGCCTCACCCTCCCCTCCTCAACTCACCATGCTCCTGGCCGCGTCGCTCATCTTGTCGAATTCATCGATGCAGCACACGCCCTGGTCGGACAGGACGAGGGCGCCCGACTCGAGGACCATTTCCCGGGTCTCAGGATCTTTGGCCACGTAAGCCGTCAACCCGACCGCCGACGACCCCCTGCCGCTAGTATAAATGCCGCGCGGCGCCAGCTTGTGGACGTAGCCCAGCAGCTGGGACTTGGAGACGCCCGGGTCGCCAACGAGGAGGACGTTGATTTCACCGCGCGCGCCGCCCGCGGCAGCCGCGTCAGCGGCCGCGCCCGCGGCACCGCCGCCGGGCGCGGCCTTGCGCACGCCACCGAAGAGTTGGCACAGGACGCCCTTCTTGACATCGTCCAGTTGCCAGATGGAGGGGGCGACGGAGGCGGCGAGGCGGGAGTAGAGGTCGGGCTCGGTGGCCAGAGACCGCAGCGCGGCCGCACGCGACGCCACCGCTTCCGCAGACTCGTCCGCGGGCGCGTCCCCACTCCCCACCCCGTTGCCCAGCCCCCCACCCTCTTTGGCCACGTGCACGACATCGATGTGGGCGCGGTACACGGAGCGCAGGGTGGAGACGCGCGGGTTGAGGCGGAGGGGGGCAGCTTTATAAATACCAGTGACAACGACGCGGTCGCCCGGCTTGGCAGCGTCCACTGCCTCGTCAAACGCCAGCAGCGTCACCGAGTGCGGGGTTTCGCCGGCCGGAATGGCATCAGGCGCTTCCTGCACTTTGACGATCTGTTTGTCGAAGAAGCCGCACCGGTTGTGCAGCAGGCGCGCGGCCCACCGCGCGCCGCACGCGCCGCACGCGGGCGGCTCCTCCACGCGCCCCCGGTCATTGTAGGCGTGCTCCTCGGCGCCGCAGGCTTCGCAGCGGAAGCAGGCGACGCGCAGGTCGGGGATGACGGGGGAGGCGCGAGTCACCATGCCGCGGACGGACACGAGTTGGTTCACATCGGCGGGGTTGAGATCACGCACCGCGCGGGGGGGGCCCAGGTTGAAGGGTTTGGTGGAGACGGACACGTCGGCCGGGTCGGCGCCCACGAGGGCGGCGCCGAGTTGGCGGGCTTCCTCGTCCAACAGGGTGATGACTTCGGACGGGTATTTGATGAGTTGCGCGTACAGCGCGCCATCGAACGCCGCCACGTCGGCGGCATCGATGTTGAGCACGGCGTCGCCGTCGGCCACGGCTTGCTGCAGGAGGCGGAGGTACTTCTTGGCGCCGTCGGGGGCGGTGACGCCGGTCAAGAAGGCGCGCGCGCGGGCAGCGATGGACGCGATGTCGATCGACGTCCCCCACACGTACGTGCGGGCGGCGTCGCCCGGGGGGGCGGACGGGTCGGTCGCGTCCTGCGACTCGAGCGGGACCTGGTGGGTGGAGTGGAGGGTGGGTGGGGTGGGGAGCGTCAGTCGGCACGTTCCGAGGCAAGACGGCGCGATGCGGCGGGCGTTGTGTCGGTTGCCCCCACTTCCCACCCTCCCTCCCCCTCTCCCCCCCCCAATTCACTCACCCCACTCTGCGACGCAGTCGCCCGGCGACGCTGCATGGTGGACGGCACCAAGCCGCCGCGCCCACCGCCGCCACCACGAGAGTAGGGAGTCACGCCGCTCGCGCCGCCGCCGCCCCCCAGGCTGGGGGCCCAGCCACCCAGGGACAGGCCGCCACCATACGGCGCTGGCGTGGCCTGCGTGGTGGCGCCGCCCGGCGTGGCGGCGGGCGGCTGGGAGGCGCCGCCAGAGGCGCCGGCGCGGGCCGACGGCGCGCGCCCGCGCGACCCGGTCGCGCCGCGCGCGGCGGAGGGCGTGGCGCGCGACCGGGTGGGGGCGCGCGCGCCGGAGGGGGTGGCGGCCGACCGCGAGCGCGCGGCCGCGGAGCGGGTGGAGCGGCGGGAGGCGGGCGGGGAGTTGGGAGGGAGGCCTGCGTGTGATGGGGGGAATTGGGGATGATGGGTGTGTGGCGGGAGACGGCGGGCGCCCCCACTACACCACTGGGGCCACCACTCAGTCCCCTCTACCAACCACGCACCGTTGTCTGCCATCGCGGAGGGTGGCGGAGGAGGAGAAGAGGGGAGAGCGGGCGCGCGATGCCCGCTTGCCGCCGATTTTGTTTCGGCGAAAGTCAAAAAAAACTGTCGCTTTCCCACCAACTTTCGGCTCTCCCTTTCGACCCGGCACCACTGGGACCCATGCTTTCTTCACGTCCCTGCGCGGGTGTGGCGGCCCGCCCCCGCGTCGTCGGCCACCCCCCCTGCCCAAGCCGCCTGGACCGCCCACGCCGCCTGGACCGCCCACGCCGCCTGGACCGCCCACGCCGCCTGGACCGCCCACGCCTCCTGCCACCACCGACCGCCCTCCCCGCCACGCTGGCCTCGGCCTACTCCTCCCTCGCCCGCGCCAACGACGCCCTGCCCGCCACCGTGGCGGCAGCAGCTGTGACGGGACTGCTGGCCCCGGCCAGTGTGTCCTTTTTTGGGCCGGCGTCGTTTGGGCCGGCCCTCGGCTTTCTATCGTTCGCGATCGGCGTCACCCTCTCCCCCGCCGCGTTTCGCCGCGTCGTGGCCACGAGGGAGGGGAGGGCAGCGCTGGCCACCGGGTGCGCCGTCCAGTTCCTGGCCAAGCCCGCCATCGCGGTCGCGGTGGCGGCCGCCGCCACGGCGGCGGGGGCGCCCCCGGCTGTGGGGACAGGGTTCGTGCTCGTGTCTTGTGTTTCATCCGCCCAGCTGGCCACGTACGCAACCCACCTGTCTGCGCCCGCCGCCAGCGCGCTGTCGATCACGCTGACCGCGGTGACGACACTGGTGGGAGCTGCCTGGACACCCGCCCTCACAACTTTTCTCCTCGGCACCCGCGCCCCCATCCACCCGACCGCTGTCGCCACCTCCATCCTCCAGATCGTGGTGGCTCCCGTGGGTCTGGGGCTGGCGGCCGCCCTGACAGCGCCACGGCTGGTGGCCGCCGCCCGGCCCGCCCTGGCGGCCGCAGCGTTAGGCGTCACCTTTCTGTGCGTCGCGGCCTCGCTCGCGTCCAACGCGGGCATGTTGGGGGGGGCAGGGGCTTCCATCATCCCTGTGCTTGTGTTTCATGCGGCGTGCGCGGCCACTGGCGCGGCAGCAGCAGCCACCGCGCGCGCCGACGCGCCCGCCCGCCGCGGCCTCACACTGCAAGGCGGCATGCAGACCAGCCTGCTGGCCCTTCTGCTGGCGACACGCCTGTTTGGAGAGCAGCCTCTGGTGGGGGCGACGGCGGGGGTGTCGACGGTGTGCATGACGCTGGGAGGGTTTGCGGCTGCTGCAGCGTGGCGGCGGCGCGACGCGGCGCGGGGGGCGGGCCAAGTGTGGCGTGAGAAGTGAGGCTGGTTCGTTTGTTGTCGCACTGTGATTGCGAAAACGCACGCCCTGCTTTAGAGCGCGACGAAAGAGAAAAGGGCGACGTCTGGGGGAGAGAGAGAGAGGGAGAGCAGCAGCAACACGACCACACCACGACGCGACGCCTCTATCCCCAATGCGCGTCCTTCGCCCTCGCCCCCCATCCCTGCGCCCGCCGCCCCGGTCGCCCGCCCGGGCACCGGCTCGGCCTCGCTCAGCTCCCCTTCCACCGCGGGCAGGCCTGCTGGACGGCTTGTTCGGCGGCGGCAGCAGCGCGCGGACACCACCCCGTCCCTCAACGCCGCCCGCCGCCCGCAAACTGGTCACCGACCTGCTCACCCTCGTCGCCGACACCGATGCGGGCGGCACTGCAGATGACGAGATGCGGGAGGCGGCTGCGACTCTGGCGGCGTCTCTGCGCCGGTATGGCGGGCGCGCGCCCGCGCAGTCGCCCTCCCTGTTTGGAACCTACCGTGTCGCCTACTGCTCCAACCCGCAAGCCCCGGGCGGCCCCGTGCTGCGGTCGGCCCCGGGGCGCGTGCTGGCCCAAGACCAGGCGCCGACACAGACGCTGACGGAGGATGGGCGCATCATCAACGCTGTGTCGTTCAAAGCGCTGGGCCTCGTCTCTCGCACCACCACGCAGACCGGCCCCCTCACGATCACGGGCCCCGCCTCCTACCGTGTCGTGCTGGATGGCGCGACCCGCAACTTTGACGTGCTGTATGTGGATGACAGGGTGAGGGTCGTCGAGTTTGTGCCCTCGGACGGGCGCGCCAAACAACTGTTTGTGTTTGAACGCGTGCAGGACGAGGAGGAGGAGGAAGAGGAAGCATTTGAGTGCGAGGAGGAGGATGAAGAGGAGGAGGCCGCGATGGCGCCCCCCCCGGGGCGCGGGGGCGGCCTCGACCTCGCCTCCTTCTTTGTCAAGCCCTCCGAATCCCTCGCCACCGTCGTCGAACGCGACGCTGCCGCCCGAGACCGCAAGGCAGGGGCAACGCCGCCCCCGGCCAAGGCCAGGGCGGCGGCGCGGCCGGTCGCCAGGGCGAGGGCGGCGCCCGCGCCGCGCGCGGCGCCGCCGCCGCGCGACGCCGCCCGCTCCCTGGTCGCCCGCCTGGCGGACGACGCCAAGACCGCCACCGCCGCCGCGCGCGACGCGGTGGCCGACCTGAAGGCGGCGACGGCGGCGGCGGCGCCCACGCTGCGTGCCTCTGCGCCTGCGCGCGCGGCGGTCGACGCAGCCGACGCGGAGGCTGCCGCGGCGGCTGACGCGCTGGTGGCCGCGAGGGCGGCCGAGGCGGAGGCGGTGACCCGGGCCAAGCAGGCGGCATTGGCGCTGAAGGAGGCGGACGCGCGGGTGAAGGCGCTGACGGGGGGGCGGTGAGGTGAGAGTTGTGTGTTAACGCGAGCGAGAGAGAAACAAAAAACGCGCCGCCCGCACATCGGCAATCGCGTGCCGACTCCCTCTCTCTCTCCTCGGCGCGCCCCCCTTTCTCGCCTGTCGCCTGCCGGCTGTCTTCTGCCAATCTCACCTGATCCTTGGCACACGCTGGGGGCCAGCATGGCGGACCCGCCCGCCCCGTCGCCGCCGCGCCCGGTGCCGTCCGCGTCTGCCCCCACCCACCCCGACGCCGACGACGACGCCTGGGTCGCGGCCGCCCTGGCCTCCACCCAGGCGGCCGCCGATGCGGCCGCCTCCATGGACAGGGTCAGCTTCTCTGATTTAGCTGCGTCGCCCCGCCTCGCGGCGGCAGCCGTGGCAGAGCTTGCCGCTGGCTCCCCAGACGTCGCGTCCACGACCGCCGCCGCCGCGAGGCGCCGTTCCAGCCTGCTGGCCCGAGGAAACACGGATGGCCGAGCCCTATTTGGCGGGGGCAGCGCTGCGACGCGGGGCGCGGCGGCGGCGGGTCTGTGCGGCGCGGCCGACGCGGCCGCCTCGGACGCCGCCTCTGAAAGTGGCGTCAACGCCGAACTCGCCGCCCACCTGGCCACCCGCCTGGACGCTGCTCGCCGCGCGTGCGACGCGCTGGGGGTGGCGCTGGCGGCGGCTGCGTCCGCCGAGCTGGCGTCGTCGCGCGCGCTGGCGGCCGCGGGGGGGGGTCGTGACGACGCCACCCCCTCCCACGACGGCGCTGCCCCCGCCCTGGACGCTGTGCGGGCCACGCTGGCGGGGGTGGCTCGGGCCCGGGGCACCGCATCCACCGCGCTGGCGGCGGCAGCTGCTGCGGCCACGGCCGCGGCTGCCAGCGCGCGGCGCAGCGCGGCCGACGCGCGCGCGCGCTGCACGCGCGACCGGGACGGCGTGGCCGCCGCCGTGCGGTCTGTGACGCGGGCGGTGGACAGGCATCGGGCCGCCTGCGTGGCCGCAGACGCGGCGGACGAGGAGGAGGGGGGGCGTGCCACGCCAGCGAGCGGCGGCAGCACGCCCGTCGGCACGCCCCCCGTGCCTCATGCCTTGCCTTCCGCGGGCCCCGACACCTGGCTCACGCAAGCTTTGTTGGAAGATGCGCTGACTGACATGGCGGCCAAGCAGGCGGCGGAGAGGGGGGGCGTCGCTGCAGCACACGACGCGGCGGCGGCCGCACTCGACGCGCGCGCGGACGCCGCAGCGCGCGCGGCCGCGGCCGTCGCCTCCGCGTTTGGAGGGCGGCTGGCGCCCGCTTTGGCAGACGCATTGGCAGACGCTGCAGCCGACACCGACGGTGGCGGTGGCGCTGTGCGCGAGGCGGCGGCTGCTGCAGCGGAAACAGGCGCTGCCCTCGCGCGCCGCACCGCGGATGCGGTCGCCACAGCCACGCCCCCCCTGCTCTCCTCCCCCGACATCGTGCGCCAAGGCCCGCTGAGGCGGTGGGTCAATGCCGGTGGCGGCGGCTGGGCGGCCGCGCACGCGGTGCTGACGGCGGCGGGGTGGCTGTATTTGTTGCCGCCGGGGTGTGGTGGTGGCGAGCGTGGCGCACACACCGACGGTGCAGCCGCTGACGCCACCGCCGCTGCCGACACAGCCCCCACCCCTCCACCCACCCCTCGTCGCCCCGCGGATGCGTTCAACCTGTGCCGCTGCGACCTGGAGGCGGGGGACGCTGTGACGCTGGTCCTGTCAGAGGCTGGCACAGCGACGTTGTTGCCTGGCCTTGCCCGCGGCCGCAGCGTGCGCCTGCGGGCAGCGACCGTGGATGATGGGTGCGAGTGGGGGGCCGCGCTTCGGGACGCGGTGGCGGCGGCGCGGCGGCGGGTGAGGCGGCGGTAAAGAGAGAGAGGAGAGGGAACGCCTGTTGACGTGCGAACATCACACGCACTCTCCCTCACGCTCTCTCCCTCGACCCGCCACACCGCAAACCAGGCAAACGGCGGTGGTGACGGGCGGCGGGCTCGCGCCCTCCCACGCACACACACTCTCTCCCTCCCTGGGTCGCGGGGGGGCGGGGGCGCCTTCTTGGTACACGCCGCGTTTCTCTTGTGTGACGGGGGGCGGCGGGGGCGCCGCCCCCGCCGTCGTGCGGGGGGGGCGGAGGCGCCTCGGAAGGGTCGCCACCCTTGTGGGGCGGCTTGCGGGGCATGAGGGTGGGTGGGTGGGTGCGGGTTTGGGGGCGGGTTGGGGGGTCGACGCACACGGTGAAAAAGTGGGTGGGTTGTGTGGTCGACGCGCGAAAAAACGACACGTTTTTGACACAAAATAACGCGAACTGGTGGACGCTCGGTCGGCGCGGCGATTCCTGCGCGCGCGCGCCGCGCCCCCGCGAGCTCCCTCTCACCACACACGCCACATGCGTCGCGCCCTGCTCGCCCTGGGCGGCAACCAGGGCGACGTCCCGTCCACCCTCGCCGCCGCGCTGCGCGCGCTGGCCGCGACCGGCGTGCACATCGCCGCCACCTCCCGCCTCTTCGACACCGCCCCCGCCCACGTCACCGATCAATCCAAGTTTCTGAATGCGGCGGTGGCCGTGACGACAGCGTTGGAGCCGGGCGCGTTGTTGGATGCCGTGAAAAGAGTGGAGGAAGCGGCGGGGCGCGGCGACGCGGCGTCATCGCAACGCTACGGCCCCCGCCCCCTGGACGTCGATGTGGTCGCCGTCGACGGATATGCGGGCGACTATGTGTCGTCTGTGAGCGGGCGGGAGCTGACGCTGCCGCATGCAAGGTGGCGGGAGCGTCGATTTGTGACGGCGCCGCTGGCTGACTTGGCGGGGCGAGGCGACTCGGGGCCCCCGCCGACACACCCCACAGACGTAGACGCCGTGCTGGCGGCCGCGCTAGCGGCTGAACACGCGGCGGCGGCGGCGGACGCGGCGGCGGAGGTGGAGCGCGCGGCGCGCGGCGGTGGTGGCAACAACGCTGCCACGGCACCATCCAACGACACCATCCACCCGGTCGTCCCCCTGCCTCGCGCCGGTCTGTGGCGGGTGGGGGCGGCAGGCGACGTGGCCATCATGGCCGTGCTCAACGTCACTCCCGACTCGTTCTCAGATGGAGGGACCCTCGTCTCCTCCACTGACGCCGCCGCCACCGCCAACCTGGACGCCGTCGTGGCCGCTGCCTTGGCCGCCGTCGCCAACGGTGCCACCCTGTTGGACGTGGGGGGCCAGTCGACGCGCCCCGGGGCGGTGGTGGTGCCGTCTGACGTGGAGGCGGCGCGCGTGGTCCCCGCAGTCCGTGCATTAGCCTCCCACCCCGCCCTCGCCTCCATCCCAATATCAGTGGACACCTTTCACGCTGCCGTGGCGGAGGCTGCATTGCAGGCGGGCGCAGACATCATCAACGACGTGTCGTGCGGGCGCGACCCTCGCCTGGCGGGTGTCGCAGCCCGCCACGGCGCCGCCTACATCCTCATGCACTCGCGCGGCGGTCTGGACGCCGTGGCACGGGGGGCAACGGTGTATGAGGGAGGGGTGGTGGAGGGGGTGGCGGGGGAGTTGGCGGCTGCAGCGGCAGGGATCACGGTGGGAGGAGGAGGAGGCGACACATCCATCCCCTCCCACCACCACCCCCTGCTGCCCCACTGGTCCCTCCTCCTGGACCCAGGCCTCGGCTTTGCCAAGACGGGTGCCCAGAATGTGGAGCTGTTGAGTCAGTTGCCCGCCCTGCGCTCCCACCTGCCCCCCCCGCTCGCGGCCCTGCCCCTCCTCGTCGGCCCCTCGCGCAAACGCTTCCTGGGCGCGATCGCGGGCCGACCGACCGCCGCAGACCGGGACATTGCCACCGCGGGCGCGGTGGCGCTGGCGGCGGCGGGTGGAGCGGGCGTGGTGAGGGTGCACGCGGTGGGGCAGACGTGCGACGCGGCGCGGGTCGGGGGGGCGGCGTGGGCAGCGACGGTGGCGGGGGGGCGGGCGTGTTGAAGAGAGAGGTTGGAAAAGAACTTGGGATTCTGTCTGTAGCCGACTCGATCGGGCGCCAACACAAAACGCTGGGTGGGGGTCGGACCAGCGGCGGGCGACGAGGACCGACGTCGGAGAAGGGCGCCTCTCACGCGAGTGCGACGTCGCACTCACTCTCTCTTGGTGTGTTTTTTTCGCCCGCACTTCCCCCTCACCCCAAACACACCCATAGTCGCGACATGCACGTCCACCTGCTCATTGTGGCCTTGGTGCGCGCGGGCGGAGGGGCCGGGGAGAGACACACTGGGCGCGGTGTGGACGCGAAGGGATGGACACCGCCCCGACCCCCCAATCCCCCATCCCTAGGCCGTCTGCGCCGCCGCCCGCCCCGACTCCCCCACCCCGCTAGGCGCCAGCTTCACCGACGTGATGCCCGTCGTGCCCGGAGGAGGAGCATGGGGGGAGGTGGAGTCTGCGCGCGAGGCCGCGCCGCCTCCCGCCGCATGCCGCAATGCGGCGGTTGCCCCCGTGGACCCCGAGAAACCGTCCGTGTATGCGGTTGGATCGCTGGCCACGCTGGCGAGGTAGGATTGTATGGGAGAAAGGGGGGGTGGGGACGGCGCATAAACGGAAAGAGGGGAGACGGCCATGGCATGCCGCCCGACCGGCGAAAAGCGTCATCGACACAAAACCCCTTTTTTTTCCCAGCATCACCCTGCCACCCGCCGGCGAAACCGTCGCCGACTGGGCGTTGAGACCTCTTTTTGTCTCCCCGATTTCCGCCAGTGGTGACGCTGACGGCGCAACCCCCCCCGACGCGCCGCCCGCCCCCACCCGCCTCTGCCTCTCCTCTCCCGCCTCCCCCGGTGGCGCCGTCACCGTCGCCGCGTGCGGCGTCCCTGGCGCCGCACCCGGCACCGCCATCACGTTCGACGTGGTCGACGCGCCGCGGGGCGGGGGGGAGGGGCCCGCGCTCACGCTGCGCGCCGCGCCGCGCCCGCGCCAGGCGCTGCCGGGTGGGCCTCCCGTGAGCGGAGACACAACTGCCGCCAGCAGCATTGAGTCCGGCCCTCAATGCTTGGCCGCCCTGGGCGCCGTCGTCGGCCTCGCGCCGTGCGGCGGCCCCGACACGCGGTGGCGCGCGGCCCCTGCATCTGCGCCTGATAGCGACTCACCACCGTCGCCCGCCGGCCGCAAAGCCAAAGGCTGGACCACGCACGCGGGCGTCATGCTGGTCAACCCCGCCTCCGGGCTGTGCGCAGTGGCGGACGGGAGGCTGGCAGCCTGTGACGCGGGGGGCGACGGCGGCCGCGTGTTTCGTCTGTGCTCGGCGCCCGGGGCGTGCGCCCGGTTTGGAGTGCCGCCGTGTTGAAAGTGAGGAGGTGTGGCGTGCGTTTGTTTTATGGTATAGGTAAAGATTTTAAGAGAGAGGGAGAGTGATCCCGCCCCCGCCCCCCTCCTTCGCACACGGCGTGTGTGTCGTTGCTTTTTCCATCCCCCCGGTCCCCTTCACGCGCCCAGAGCTCTGTTTTGTTTACGTTCCCCGTTTGATGCTGTAAAACCATGGTGACCTACTTTTTCATCGCGAGAGAGAAAACAAACCAACTTTTTTTTTCGTGTCGAAAAAGACTTTTCGTTTTTTAAGTCGCGTTACAAAGGCACTAGCAACGCATGGCTTGTTTGTGTGGGGGCGTGATAGCTCCCCAACCAGAGAGAGGGCCGGTCGCGATACAAAGCGCGGGGCCTCTGGGAAGGAAAAGGGGGGGGGGAAGAAACGAGAGGGGCGCCATGGAAAAAAACACCGGCAACAGCCGAATTTTCATTTGCCGCAGCCCCAGCCGACGCAGGGGCCGTGATGATAGTTGTTGTGGTTGCCCCAGTTGCATCCGGGGCCGCCGCCAGGCAGGGGCTGGCCTTCGCACATCTGTTGAGAAACGAGAGGGCCAAACATGAGCGGAATCAGTGTGTTTCTCAGGCCCGCTGCCCCACGAAAAGCACACACACACACAAAACTACCACTCACCGGGCAAGGGGGTCGGGGAAACCAGCCGCACCAGCTATTGGGGCCTTCCTCCACCCAGAAGGGCGGGCGCCAGTCCCACCACGCGGCGGCAGGGACGGCGACGACGGCCAGAACGGCCAGGAGGAGGCAGAGAGCGAAGGAGGTGCGCATGGCGGAGGGGAGGAGGTCTGGAGGGTGGTGGGGAGGGTTGAGTGGTTGAGTGATCTGGCCGAGGCATGCCCCGCTCGTGAGCAAAAAACGCGCCCCACGGCCCGCCATCCGACCCCGCAACCCCATGCACCATCACCCACGAGGCACGATGATGAGCATGCTGCACATCACGTGGACGTACACGAGGTAGGGAGGCCGGGGCCGGGTGCAACTGCGCGCCGCATTCGCCGCTCCGCGGGGTCGCGGTCGCTTGGAAGGGGCGAGCGTTGCGGCGGCGGGCACAGGCCCACGCCGCACACACCGCCCCTCCCCACATCTTGCGCTCAGCCCTGGTACTTGAGCGCGTTCTTGTTGAACTTGGGCACCTTGGGCAGGGGGGGCAGCTGGTCCTTGCGCGGCAGGGGGGTCTTACCCTTGGTCCAGTCGACCGTCGCACCCTTGCCCGAGAAGTCGAAGACGGGGGCGCCCCACTTCTCCGTCTTGGGGACGCGAATGTTGTCGTTCTTGACGGTGATGGTGGGGGAGGCTTCAATGACGACGGGGGACACGTTGATCAGGCGCGGCTGCAGGATGAAGCCGATGGGCTTGATGCGGATGACCGCGGGGTCGATCTTGATCAGTTTGGGCTCGGTGGACACGCCCTTGACCGACACCTGGATGGCGCGGGGCGTGATGTTGATGAGGCGGGGGGAGACGGAAGCCCCCGTCACCGACACGGTGATGAGGCAGGGGCGGAACTGGACCAGGTTGGCGGCCGCCTGCGCGATGTTGACGCTGCGCGTCGCAAAAGAGGGCTGGTAGTTCCACACCGCGTTGTTGATGGCCGACTGCTTGGCCCCGGTGGCGACCAGGGTGCGGTCGGTGTAGATGGGGTTGGCGATGCTGACGTGGTTGGCCAGGGTGGGCGAGATGTGGGACAGCAGCTGGATAAACTCCTGGATCTTGAACTGGACGTGCTGGGCGAGCCAGTCCATCTCCACCAGCGGTTGCGAGATGCCCAGAATGGCCAGCGTGTCGGCCACCAGCTGCTGGTACTCCTTGATGAGGAAGGTGACGCCCGCCGGGATGGAGTGTTCGCCATACTCGGACTGCATCATGCGGTGCTGCGAGTCAAGCAGCACGTTGACAAAGGCGGACGTGTCGCCCTCGTTGTGGGGGAGCAGCACCTGGCGGGACAGGTCGGCTTTGGGCATGGAGGCGGGGGCGTCGTAGAGGCCTGTCTCCTGGTTGACGGTGAAACCCGCCTCTTTGAGCAGTTTGTCGGTTTCCTCGATCGACAAGGGTTCGTCGGCGGCGGCCGGCGCGGCGGCGGCGGCGCCGTCGGTGGCGGCCGCCAGGGCGGCGCAGCCGAGCAGCAGCAGGGCGATGGTGTGGCTGTTGTGTGTGTGGGGGGGAGGAAGCGTGTGTGAGTGACAGAGGTCGACGACCGTGACGCGGGTTGGGCCGCGTTAAAAACAAGGCAACAAGATCGCGCCTCTCCCCCCTTATCTCCGGCCACGCACACGCCACAGCCAACAATGAATCAAGAACCAGTTGGTGAGGAGGTGTGAAGCGGCCGTGGAGCGCGTGAACGGGTCGGGAGCGGCCTGCTGCGAGGAACATTCATTTCGTTCCCAAATGACGAGCGTTTTTGCGATGCGCCCCCCCCCCCCCCCCCCCAAATCTCGGGTATCCCTCCACTCTTCTCCCTCCAACGTACCGGCCCTGCATGGTTGTCGTGTTGACGGGTGTTGGGTGGTGGGAAAAGGGGTAGAACGTGCCTGAGAATGGATTGTTTTGGTGGGTTGCAGTGTCAGTTGGTTGGCCAGCCCCACTCGGACGCGCCGTTTGCGGCGCGGCGGCTGCCTCATTGGCCTGTTTTCCCCCCCTAACGCTTGTAAGGGCCTCATTTGAGACCACCCACGAAGTGCGTCAGGCCAGGCGGTGGATGCGAGCATGTGGGCCGAGGCAAAGTTGGCCGCAACATGGGGGCGCCCAATCGCGCGCCGGCGAAAGGACCCCCCGCGCGCGCGTGCCACAATTGAGCGAGCAGGCCGCCTAACCTGAAGAGGTCAGGAGCACGTTGATGACGCAGCTGGCGGTGGGACGCGGTCCGGAGCCGGCTCTGCGAAAAGGGAGGAGAAAAGTGAAGAAAAAAAACAAGGCGCTCGGCTGAGTGGCTTCTGGTGGGGGCGTGTCGCTGGGGCTAAAACGCCGCCCACCGCCTCCGTTCCCGCCATTCCCGCCCGCCAAATTCATGCAGCGTACTTGGTTGAGCCCGTTTGAGTGGTGCAGGTTAGAGTCGGGCGGTGGGATGACCCACGCGTGGTAGGTGCTCTGCCTTTTTTGCGGGAAAAAAACAAAAAAAAACGTTGTTCCGTCACAACTCAACTTTCTTTTCGTCGCGTGGCACAGTTGTTCTTTCACCCGTCCCCCCGTCACCTCCCCCACGCGCGCACAGGTGAGTATTGCCGACCGGACTAGGCGGCAGTTGCGCGGTGTGTGCGCGGCGCGGGGTGGGAAAAAGGCAACTGGGGAGCGCGCCTCGGCGCCCCCAATCTCCGTGGCTCGCCCTCTTTTTGCCCCACGCCGGCCGCCCAGCATGGCGCGCACCCCAATGGGCGCTCTCAATACACTTCACGGCCGCGTTGTGGGGGTAGACGTGGGCCAGAGCCCCGTCATTCGGCCGGCGCAATTTGCTAGCCGTGGCGGTTCACGCAGCCTCATTTCCCCCCCCCCCCCCCCTCACCCCTCCCACAGACGCGATTCCCCCTTGCTGCCCCCCGCTTTTGAGCCAACTAGCAAGCCAATATGCACGGCCGGTGAGTTTGGGGTGGAGGGAGGGGGGGGAGGGAGGGAGGAAAGGGCGCAAAGGAGGGCAGCGCAGAATAAATGCGCCGCGCAAACCAACCCACCAACCTCTCTCTACCGCCCCTTGACATCGCCCTCACTGGCAAGCTTTGCTGCTCGCTCAGTCGGCTGGCGTGTGTGACAGGAGGGAGGAGGGGAGGGAAGCACACTGGCGACGGGCGCAAGGTCGCAACGCGTACTCAACCTCTCTGCCTCCACGCCAAACCCTTCCCCTCCCCCACACACACCACACACAGCCGCGCCGCCGCCCTCGTCCTGCTGGGCATGCTGGCGGTCGCCACCGCTCAAGGCCCCCCCGTGGAGGCGGTCCAGGAGAAGATCGACGCCGCGGCCGACGGCAGCGTCTTGGCGCCCGACGGCTCCGTCCTGCTGCCCCCCACCAACACGGAGGGCGCCCTCAAGTTTGTGCACTCCATGGTGACGTCCCAGGCGGACATGATTGCCGAGATGGTGGACAAGGTATGAGAGAGGAAGAGAGGGTTGGAGGAGAGGGAGAGGGAGAGAAGCAACCCAAACACAACCTCTGTTCTCACCTCTCTCTCTCCCCACCCACCCAACCCTTCAACAGATCCATCCCGGCCTGCACGGCCCCCTGATGAGCCTGACCACCATGATGATGGCGGCGCAGGAGCAGCTGCCCAACATCATGTCGGGCAAACCGATGGGGGAGCCGTCTGCGCTCGTGCACGAGATGTTTGTGCGCTACGCCAACGGCACCAAGACGGACGCCGACTTGGCGGAGATTTCGCAGGGCCTGGACGAGCTGTTCACTCACAAGTTTGACGCGGACGACGCCGACAAGGCGCTCAACCTGATCAACGCGAAAGACCTGTTTGCCGACAAGGCGCCCAAACCCCAGCTGATCGCCAACGCGACCCTCAACTGGACCGCGCCCGCGGTCAAGGCGTGGACCCAGCCCAACTTCACCAAGCCCCTGCCCTACGTGACGGTGAACAAGATCAACTACACGACGGCACCCGTCACCAAGATTGACAACATTGCGGCCGCCAAGTACGCCGACTGGAACAAGTCGGCCGTCGCCATCGCCGCCGCCCAGGCCAACTGGGACAAGGCGGCCGCCACCAACGTGCTGCCGGTGCCGGGCCAGCTGTCCCAGTCGGGCGGCCTGTTCAAGAAGGAGCTGGCCATGGCCAAGGCGGTCGGCAACGCGTACAAGACCAAGGACCCCGCTGTGAGGCCGTACCCGTCCGACTGGATGCCCGGCAAGACGACCGCCGGCAACAGGTTCTGGATTGCCGCCGACAACCAGACCGCCCTGCTGGCCCTGTCGGGCGCCCTGCTGGGCGCCAACAAAAACATCACCGCCCTGCCGTCGCCCAAGATCAAGCCGGTCAACATCTACAAGGACACGGAGAAGGCCATCATTCAGGAGGATATCAACAAGCTCAATCTGACGCGCACCGCGTTCCCCGCCAAACAGGGCTTCGATTGGCTGCGCCCCGCGATCGACGTCGTGACGTCCGACCCGGTCGGCGACGCGGTCGCGCCCGCCCTCGCGTTCAAGGAGTTCCGCGACCCCACCCTGTTTGGTGTGGCCACTTCCAAGACGACGGTGTCCACCAAGGGCAACTCGTCGGCCAAGGGCATCTTTGACCCGTCGTCCAACACGACGCTGCTGCGCAAGGACAATTTGAAATTCAACTACAACACCGCCAACGCGCAGACCAAGATCAACCTGTTCAACCTGGGTGGCTCCATGTTCCAGTACCGCCCCTGCATCTTCTCCGAGTCGTGGACGGGGGCATCGGCGACGGCCGAGTTGATCCGCATTCGCCCCGAACTGATTGGTGTGTCGGCCACAGGCGCCAACGCCGACCCCGTCCTCATCGACGTCAACCCCCACATCCTCAAGGTGCAGGCCCAGGGCGCCCAGTACAACCCCGACCTGATCAACATCGAGCCGTACGTCATTTCCATCGCCCCCCGCGTCAACTTGGCGGGCAAGGCGGTGCCCATGAGGTGGCAGGTCAACCGGCCGGGCGCGCCGGCCAAGGGCAACATGTTCAAGTCGCAGGGCGGGTTCAAGGAGGACCCCGCCGTGGCCGCCGCCAAGACGCTGCGGCCGCCGGTGGGCAAGCCGTACACTCGCTAGAGTGTAGGGAGGCTGCCAGAGGGGCGGTGTGTGTGTGTGTGCGTGTGATGTGAGTGTGTGTGCGTGCCGCCGTCAGCGTGCGCCCCCCCCCCCCTCCCCCCGCCCTTTCCTTTTCCCTTTTTTCCTTTCTGTTTCTCTCGTTTCGACACACACAAAAAGAGATGGCGACACCAACAAAAAACATGGCGCCGCTTCTTTTTTCAAGGGGTGGGCCCGTGTTCACACGGGCCCACCCCTCTGGCTTTTCCCTCGGCACACACGCCACACGGGTGCCCACTGTTGGGGGCCTGGATGGCGTCGTGTGCCAGGGTCGAGGATAGGGAGCGTGCCGCTGATTTTGGAGGATGGCGGGGGACCAGAAGAGAGTTTTGGGGGGAGGTGGCGTTTTGTTTGTCTCCCCTCTTTCCCTTTTTCTTCCCCGTGCAACATCCAAAACCACCGCGTTTTCCCACCTCTCAAACAGAAACACACACAAGAGGGAGAAAGAGGAAGGATGGCGGGTCAGCCACACACAGAAGAGAGGGCGCGTTTGTGTCTCATTTTTTTCATGCGCCGCACTTCACCACAAAAAACCAACAAACAACAAAGAAAGAACAAGACAGTGTCGGCAAAAAAAGCAGAGGGTATCAAAAAGGCGGCGCCCAAAGGCGTGGACGCTGGAGGCGAGGCAAAGCAGAGAGCGGGAAGGAGGCGTGTTGGCCATACCCTTCGTGCACACCCCCCTCTCCAGTTTTCTCATCACCACCCCACCCTGTCATACTGCAGCAGCGACGAGTAGGTGGCGTCCGACACCGCCACCGACAGGCGGCCGCCGCAGGGGGAGAAGGCGATGCCGGCAACCTCCCCAAAAAAGTCGACCTCTTGTGCGCGCTCAAAGGGGGCCGCCCCGCCCCCCCCCACCGCGTCATACACCCGCACAAAGTCGGCGGGTTCAGCGGCGGCCAGGTGGTGACCATCGGGAGACCAGCGCAGGGCGCGCACCGCCCCCAGCGTGGATTTCAGGAGAGCCACGCACTCGCGCGGTTGGCGCACGTCCCACACGCGCGCGGTCGCGTCCTGGTTGCCGGTGGCCAGCAGCGTGCCTCCCGGGTGCCACGCCACTGCGAACGAGTAGTCCACATGGCCGCGCAGGGCCGCGACGACGGCCGGGGGGCGGGTGGGGGCGTCGGCCGCGTCATTGCTCCCGCTGCCGCCACCACACCTCGGGTCCAGCAGCAGCGCGGCCGGGTCGTCCCCCACGGCTGCCAGCAGCCCCGCGGCAGGGCCGGGAGTCACGGTGGAGGGGGCAGCCACCGCACAGTTGACGGCCCACCCGAGCGGCGCCTCCCACGTGCGGTGCAGAGTGGCGGCGTCAAACACGCGCACAGCGCCATCATTGTTGGCGGCCACGATGGAGGAGGGGGGGCCGGCGACACCCGCTGCCGTGCCGGGCACAATGTCCAGCGCGTTGGTGATGCCGTTGTCGGAGCGGGTGGCGCGCAGCGCGGACCGCGCGCGCGCGCGGTCGCGCGCGTCACCCCAGCCACGACCAACTCGCCATTGAACCCGCCCAGGGCGGCCAGGCCGCAGGAGACAGCCGCAGTACCGACCTGGATGCGGCCGGGGGAGACGGGGATGGCGCCGGGGGGAGGGGCGCCGAGCGGCGGCGCGCCCGGGTCGCCGCTCGCGTCTACGACGACGGACCGCGCGCGCGTCGCGGAGCACCAGTGCACCAGCCGAGACGCGTGCACGACGTACGCATCGGTGCGGGAGGGAGTGGACAGCAGGTTGCGCAGCTGGAAGTGGGCGATGGAGGAGCGCACGGCGCGCGCGTTGCGGGCAAACGCGTAGAAAGGGCGCGCCGGCGGCCGCGTGGCGACGGCGGACGAGGCCAGGGAGGGAGTCGCGGCGTCCACTTCGTCGCGCAGGTTGACATAGTTGTCGAGCTGCTTCATGCGGACCTCCTGTGTGAGAGGGTGGGGTCGGTGTGTGTGGGTGAGGGAGGAAGGCAGCCGGCGCGACGAGGCGTGTTTTGCTTCCGTCGAGGGCCGCTCGCTCCCGACTCCGGCGCATGGGCGGAAAAAAGCCCGCGCCTTTTTTTCTCCGTCCCTCCTGTGCCTCCCGCCCACTCACCCGGTAGTGCTGGCGCGACAGCTGCATGCGGTCCCACGGGATGCCCTGAGGTGCGTGGTTGTGTGCGAGGGAAGGGAGGTGAGCGACCACCCACCCCAGCACGGACACAGGGGCGAAAAAAAAAACAAGGGCCGAACGCGCCCCTCTCTCCGTCTCACCTGGGGGTCGACACCGTCGGCCAGCTGCTCAGGCGTTGTGTCGCCCTCGTCGTCGGAAAACTGGGGAGGAATGGAGAGGGGGGAGGGTGTGTGTGGGCGGGGAGGAGGCCACGGAAAAGGGAGCGGTGTCTCGCCTCGCCCTCCCGCCCTCCTCTCTAGCGCCCTCCCCTCACCTCCAGCACGTCGTCCGGCCAGTACTCGGGCACGGGCTCGCCCGACGACGTGGGCGAGTCCATGGTGTGGGGCAGAAGAGGTGAAGAATGCGCGAAAGACCGCGAAAAGGGAAGCGAGATGTCTCTCGACCGCAAAAAAAAAAAAAAAAACTCTCTCTTCATCCACCCACCCACGCAAAACACGCGCACAAGTGCTGCAGCAAACTACAGGATATGAAAGAGAGAGACCCACCAACGCACGCCACCCCAACACTCCTTCACACCTTCTTTTTCTCGGCTTCCGGCTCCTCGCTCCACTCCCACACGCCCTTGGCGTCACCATCCACCGCGGCCGCCGCCGCGGTCGCCCCCAGCACCGCGGGCACGATGTATAGCAGGGCGGGTTGGGCGGCGTCGAAGGCCACCATGACGACGATGGTGGCGGCCAGGCCGGCCACGTAGCCGCCGAAAGCGGCGGGAAAGAGCGGCCGCGCGCCCGCGCGCGGCGCGCCGCGCGCGCCGCGCTTGCCCGCCGCCGCGTCCCGCCGCAGCAGCAGGGCGACAAACACGCCCGGGATGACGATGTCGCCCAGGCCCAGCATGGAGAAGGGGGCGGGGGCGGAGGACGCGGCGCCCGCGGCCGCGCGCGCCGCCGCGAGCGTGCGGGGGAACAGCAGCTTGATCGGCGCGTCGAACGATTTGGCGACGGTGACCATGACGGGAGTGCAGAACACCCAGAACACGTCGTAGAAGAAGAGGCCGCCGAGGAGGATGGCGCCGGTGGAGACGGTGCCGAGGGAGAGGTGTTCGATGCCGGTGACTGAGAAAGCGAGGCCAAGGGCATTGTTCAGCAGCCAGTGCTTGGTGGCGCCGTAGGCAGCGGCGACGGCGGCGGCGGCGATGCCGGAGACTGCTTCGGGGGTCGTGAAGGAGATGTCGGCGGGGTCCTGTGGGGGTGGGGAAAAAAGGGGGTTGAGTTTTTTTTGTTTTCGTTTGTTTGTCTCCCGCTCTCTACCTCCCTCTCTCTCTCCCTCACCTTCATCACGTGCGGCACCCTCACCCCGCGCGCCAGCACATACTTGTGGCGGCGGGCGGCGTCGGTGAATGCGGCCTCAACAAAAGGGAGGGCGGTCGCAGCCAGCGCGGCGGTTCCCAGCACAACAAAGTACAGGGTGAGCGCCGCGTTGACCCAGTGCTTGGGCAGGAAGCGGAAGGCGGCAAAGAGGGAGACGAGCACGGCGGACCCGATGAAGGGGAACTTCATGGCGTCCTGCGTGGGGGGGTGGGTGGGGGAAAGGGCGGGGAGTGAGGGGGGTGCGTCAACAAAGAGGGTAGGGCTGGTCCACGCACACCCACACCACGCCCAGCGTGCTCTCCCAGTGTGCAGCACGCCACACCACAGACGCGGTCTTGCCGAGGGCTTGTCGAGGTGCGGGGACACCGGGGCACCTTCCCCCGCCCCGATCGCCTCATCCCGATGCGCGCGCAGCTGCTCCGCGCCGCCTCCCTCCCCCACACGCCACCCTCCCCCCTCCACACACCCGCACCTTTTTCGTCATGCTCTCCGTCGGCCCCGCCGCCTTGACTGAGCGCCAGCACCCCACGTACACCGCGGCGGCGGCGGTTGCGACGACATTGAAGTTGGCGGGCACTGGGATTGCTAGCGGCGCCACCGCCAGCAGGGCCAACAGCGCGTGGGCGCGGGGGCAGGGCAGGGCCTCATCGTGGCCGGCGGGGGGAGGGTGGGCAGCGGCGGGGCGGGGCATGATGATGGACGCTGAGGACGAGAAAAAATCAAGGTTTTGTTGTGTTCCGAGTGTCTCTCTCTTTTACACGTGCGCACTCCACCACCCCAACACACAAGCCCAAAAGCACATCGTTGCTTGTTTTTTTTTTCGCAAGGAAAAGAGGGATTGAAAAACAAGGGGGGGGGGGGGGGAGGGCATGCTTGTTGTTGTGTCGACATCACAAGGACGCCCCACTCGCTCTCCCTCCCAGACGAAAGGACCAGAAAAAAAA
This sequence comes from Choricystis sp. odSpoLacu1, assembly GCA_958009055.1. Classification (NCBI taxonomy): domain Eukaryota; kingdom Viridiplantae; phylum Chlorophyta; class Trebouxiophyceae; genus Choricystis; species Choricystis sp. odSpoLacu1. The sequence goes on from OY253656.1 coordinate 217,791, forward strand.
CACACCACCACCACACACACCCACACTCTCACTCACTCAAGCCGTCGGCATGTACGACGCCGAGTCCACCTGGTCGGGCAGCGGCTTGATGTCGACATCAAACCGTTCCTGCACCGCGTTGAGCACGGCCGAGTCCGCCTCCGACGACACAAACGTGATGGCCAGCCCCTTCGTCCCAAACCGGCCCGCCCGCCCCACGCGGTGCAGGTAGGTGTCGGCCCCGTTGCCGTGGCGTTCATCGGTTTCAGGCATGTCGTAGTTGATGACGATGTTGACGCGCTCGACGTCGATGCCGCGGCCGACGAGGTCGGTGGCGACGAGGATGCGTTTCTGGCCCTCCTTGAACGCTTTGTAGACGGCGAGGCTAGGTGTGTGTGTGTGTGTGCGTGTGTGTGGTGGGTGTGGTGGGTGGGTGGGGGTGGGTGTGGAGTGCGGCACGAAACACACACACACACACACACACACTCCCTCCCTCCCTCCCTCCCTCCCCCCTCCACCCACTCCCCACACACTCACCGCTCCTCCTGCTTCATGCCGCGGTGGATGCAGATGGACGGGAAGTTGCACTCCACCAGCAGCTTGTTGAGCTCCTTGGCGCGGGCGACCGACTTGATGAAGATGACGACCTGGTTGAAGTCGAGTGCGTCCAGCAGGTCGTTCAGGCGGCGGTTCTTCTCGCCCTCGTTCAGCATGACGTAATGCTGCACCAGGCCGTGCAGGGTGAGTTTGGCTTCATCGTCGACGTAGATCTCCATGGGCTGTGGGTGGGGGGGTGGGGGTGGGGGGGAGGGAGGGAGGAGGGGGAACAAAGAGGGGGGGGGGGGGGGGGAAGGATTGGATTTCAATTTATTTTTTATTTGTTTTTTTTGTTGCTTCTAGTGTGGGGCGGATGAATCGCGGGCAGCCCACGCTGGAGGAATGGAACGCTATGACGCCAGCTAGTGTCGCGGGCGTGGTGGTGGGAGCGCGCGCGCGGGAGGGGCACAGCCCTGGCCGCACGCGCGCGCTTTCCCCTAGACAAAACACAAAAACAAAACACCAGCGACCGCACAAAGAAGGGGATGCCAGGGGGGGTGGCCAGCGCGCCCGCCAGAGCGGGAACCTTCAGAGACAGGGGCGAAAAAATGCAAACAACACACGAAAACACGGCGGCACGCAACACGGTCGGCGGCGCGGGGGGTGGGGGGGGGCGTCGAGGGTGGGGCGCGCGGGCGCAGTGTGTCAAACCACGCCGCGCGCCCACCCTCGGCGCCACAGCCCACGAGTTGCGCGACGTGGCGGTCGGGTCAGGAGGGTTGGGCTTTTTTTTGCTTTCCTTGTCTCGGAATGCTTTTGGGTCCTCCGGTCGGGGGGGCAACGCGTTGTCCACTCTCTCCCTCCCGGCGGCGGGAGAGGAGAGAAGGAAAACCGCGGCGGCTCTCCCCTCTTCTTTGGGGTCGGTGTGGGCATGCTTTGTGTTTGTTTTTCTAGCTTGGCCAAAAGGGTTGGCGGGGGAGGAGGCGGCCGCGCGCAGCGTCACGCCGCGGCGCACGCGCCCCCCCGCCAGTGCTCGCGTGTGTGTGTGTGCCGCGCGCCGCCCCATCCCTCCATAGTCTCCTTCACCGTACGTACGTCCGTCATGAACTTCTTGCAGATGGGGCGCACGTCGCCCGCCAGGGTGGCCGAAAACATGAGCACCTGCTTGTCGTGGGGCGTGCGCTTGAACACGTCCTGCACGTCAGCCCGCATCTCCACGTTGTCCAGCACTTTGTCGCACTCGTCCACGACAAAGTGGCGGACCGAGCCGAGCTTGAGGTCGCCCTCGGCGGCCAGCTGTGAGGATGGGAGAGGGGGTTGGGCGGGTGGGGGGGGATGCGTGCTGTCGCCTTGCCGTCTCTCCTCTCTCTCTCTGTGCGGCCCCCACGCCACCACACACACACTCACCTGCTTGAGCCGGCCCGGCGTGCCGACAATGATGTGGGGCGTGTTGTTCTTCAGCAGCTCCTTGTGCTGCTTGATGGGCAGGCCACCAAAGAAGTTGGCCACGCGCACGCCCGGCATGTAGACCGAGAACCGCTCAAACTCGTGGCAGATCTGTGGGGGTGGGGAGGAGGGAGGAGGGAGGTGGGCGTGAGCAAAGGCGCGTGTGGGGGGAAGGCGGGAGGCCACCCTCGTGCGGCGCTGCCCCTCCCCCGCTGCCCCCGATCCGCGGGCCACACGCTCTCCCGCCTCCCTCAACCTCTCACCTGGTATGCCAGCTCGCGCGTGTGGCAGATGACGACGGCCCCCACCTCACCGTCCACCGGCTCCAGCTGCTGCAGCACCGACAGCACAAACACGGCTGTCTTGCCCATGCCTGACTTGGCCTGGCACAGGACGTCCATGCCCAGGATGGCTTGCGGGATGCACTCGTGTTGCACTGAAGGGGGTGGGGTGGGAGGAGATGGGTGTTGGAGGCGGGGGGAGGGACGCTTGGCGCCGCCGTGCTGGCACGCGCCGCCTTCCCATTCCCGCTCACCTTCCGACGGGTGCTCAAACCCGCAGTCCACGATCGCGCGCAGCAGCTCCGGCTTCAGCAGAAAGTCTTTGAACCCGGACGAGTGGATGCCGACGTAGCCCTTTTTGACGGCGCCGCCGGCGCCCGCGTCGGCGCCCGCCTTGCCGCCCGCGCCTGCGTCTTCCTCCTCGTAGTCGACCAGCTCTTCCTCGGGCTCCGCCACGGCGGCGTTCGGGTCGACCATGGTTGTGACGTGGAGGGTGGGAGGGCGTGCGCGAGGGTGTGCTTTTCGCTGTGTGTGTGGGGGGGGGGAGAGGGAAGAAAAAGAAGCGAGTGTGTTGGCCGCATTTTTCGCCGTTTCACTCACAAACTCACGCACAGACTCTCTCTGGAGCGGGGCACGCACGCCACGCACAGCCCCTCTCTTCTCCACACACACTCACCCCATGGACGCCCTCGCCGCGTACGCGTCGTCGTCGTCATCACCCTTCGCGTCGTCGTCGTCGCGGCCGCCGTCCCCGTCCCCCGACTCGGCCGCCGAGCGGGCGGCGGCCGCGGAGGCGCGGCTGGCCGCCCTGGACGCGGCGGTTGAGGCGGAGGAGGCGGCGGCGTCGTCCAGGGCGACCGTGCTGCCAGACCCGCTGGCCGCCCTCGGAGCGGCGACCGAGCCGTCCTTTCTACGCCCCGCCGCCACCCGCCAGCTGGCGCCACCGATACACACGCGGGTGACTGCCCCCGTGGACGGCGTGGTGGCGGCCGGGGCGGCGGGGGCGGGGCCGGTCGGCGGCGCGACGTCGCGCGCGCGGTCGCCTCCGCGCGACGCGGTGGACGCCGTGCACCGCATGGCGCCCCCCCTCAAACAAGGCAAAGACAACTATGGCGACGATGACGACGACTCCGACCGAGCCCGGTCCAAGCGGGCGCGCACAGGGCTGCCCAAGGCCGCGGCCGCCGCGCTGCTGGGCGCGGCGCCGCGCCCGCCGCCAGTTCGCGCCTCTGCCGGGCGGGCCACGCGCGCCCTACCCGTGGCAGACGCGCTGGCCCACGGCGCGGCGCTGCCGAGGCGGGGCACGGCCGCCAAGGAGCGGCAGCAGCGCGTCGCGACGCGCGGCGAGCGCGCGAGCGGCGCGTGGAAGAGTGAGGCCGAGATGCTGTTGCGGCAGCAGTTTGATTAGAAGAGAGAATGTGTGTGTATTTGTGTAGTTTTTCTTTTCTTTCGTTTGCAGACGGCGGGCGGGAGCGTGTGTCGGAAGGAGAGAAAGAGTGTCGGCGAAAACGAAAAAAACTCACTTTCGTCGAGCGTTTGTTTCAACACTCTCTTCACCCTCTCACACACACACACAAACACCCTCCCTCCCGCCACCATGGGCATCAAGGTGAGCGCGTCTCCGTGCCGAGGCAGTGGGGGACGCGGGCGCGGGCAGGTGTGGGGAGAGGCGCGCGGGCAGAGGGACCGCGCCCATTCAATCGACCGGCAAATCGCGCGCGGCCCTCCTCCCGCCAGCGCTCACGGCGCCCGGGCGTCCACACACGCTTCTCTCACACACACACGCCTCCACACACCCCACCCCACCCACACACTCACAGGGCCTGTCCAAGCTGCTCGGCGACAACGCGCCCGCGTGCCGCAAGGACAACAAGTTCGACAACTACTTTGGGCGCAAGGTCGCTATCGACGCCTCCATGCACATCTACCAGTTCCTGGTGAGCGAGAGGGGAGAGAGAGAGAGAGAGAGACCCTCCTCACCCACCCCTCACCCACTCCTCACCCACCCGCCCTCACCCACCACCCCACCACCCACACAACCACCAGATCATGGTCCGTTCCGGCGACCAGCAGCTGACCGACGCGGCCGGTGAAACCACGTCCCACTTGCTGGGCCTGTTTTACCGCACCGTGCGCATGCTCGAAGCGGGGGTGAAACCAATCTACGTCTTTGACGGCAAGCCGCCCGCCATGAAGCGGGCGGAGCTGGCCAAGCGGTCGGACAAGCGGGCGGATGCCACCGCCGACCTGGCGGCCGCCAAGGAGGCGGGCGACGCGGAGGCGATCACGAAGCTGTCGAAGCGCACGGTCAAAGTCACGCCCCACCACAATGACGAGTGCAAACGCTTGCTGCGCCTGCTGGGGGTGCCCGTCGTGGACGCGCCCTCCGAGGCTGAAGCCCAATGTGCTGAACTCGTGAAGGCGGGGGCAGCGTACGCCCTGGCCACGGAAGACATGGACGCGCTCACCTTTGGCGCGCCGCGCCTGCTGCGCCACCTGATGGCGCCCGCCTCCGCCGACCAACCCGTGCAGGAGTACTGCCTGGAGACAGCGTTGACTGGCCTCGGCCTGACGTACGCTCAATTCGTCGACCTGTGCATTCTGTGCGGGTGCGACTACTGCGGCACAGTCAAGGGCGTCGGCCCCACGCGCGCGCTCGACCTCATCAAGAAGCACGGCTCCCTGGACGCCGCCCTGGCGGCCCTGGACACGGTCAAGTTTCCCCCCCCCGACCCGTTCCCCTACGCCGAGGCGCGGCGCCTGTTTGTGGAGCCGGAGGTGACGCCCACGGCGTCCCTGCCCCCCCTCAAGTGGACGCCCCCCGACGCGGAGGCGGTGGTCGAATTCCTGGTGCGGGACAAGGGGTTTGCCGAGGACCGCGTGCGCAAAGGGCTGGGCCGGGTCGCGTCGTCGTCGCACAAGGCGACGCAGGGGCGGCTGGAATCGTTTTTCGGGCCCGCGACAACGGTGTCGTCCAGCGTGGGGGCCAAGCGCCCCGCGCCCGGGGCCAAGGGCAAGGGCGCGGCGGGCGGCGTCAAGAAGCCCAAGGGCAAGGCGGGCGGCGTGTCCAGGAAGAAGTGAGGAGGGGATGAGAGAGTGAGAGTTTTTTTTTGTTTGTTTGCGTTCCCCCTCTACAAACGATCGACAAACCGGCGTTTCACCCCCCCGTCTTTCTCCCTTTCTGGCGCACTTGCAAACGCACATGAAAACACACGCACACCTTAAACTTTTGCACTTGGAAACACAAAACACACAACACACTGTCTCGCTCTCACTCGGGCGCTGCCGACCGTTTCTCCTCCTGCACGGGCGCCAACCCGCCGCCGTGGTGTGACCCTTCGACCGACGGCCGCCGCCTGGCCGCGTCCGCCGCTGTGGCCGCTGCCAGCAGCCCCCCACTGCGGGCTGACGTGGCCAGGCGGGACTCGTACGCGTCCAGGCCGCCATGCACCGACGCGCCCGCGCCGGGGGCGCCCCCGCCGTGGACGGACCCACCCGCCGCGACCAGCTTCAAAAAACCCTCAAAGTCCAGGCCCTCTGCGTCCGCGATGCCGGCGTCCAACAGGGCGTCCTCCACCGCGTGCTCCACTTCAGCGGCGGGCAGCTTGTCGCGCAGGGCGGCCACCAGGGCGGCGGTCGACACGCCGCCGGAGGCGCCGCTGCCCAACCCGCCAAACACTTTCTCCGCGGCCGCCAGCCACGCGTCCCGGTGGTTGACCGCCAGCGTGCCCCAGTCCATTTGGGACGCCACAAACGCGGGCCTCGACACGAGGGCGGGCTGCCCCCCCGTCGCGCCGCCGTCCCCCGCGACTTGTTGGGCGAGCAGGCGCCCCTCGCCCGGGGCAAGGCGGTACCCCAGCCGTGCCAGGCCATCCGCCAGCGCGTCCTCGGTGACGGCTTCATCCCCCGCCGAAAAGTTGAGGCGGCGCATGACGTCGCGCAACTCAGCAAAGGAGACGGCTTCTGCGGCCGCGGCCGCGGCGGCGGTCGGCACGGCGACGGGCGCTGAGCGTGATGCGGGTGGGGGCTGCGCGCCGCTGCCGCTGGCAACCGGCGCTGCATCCACGTCCATGGCAAACGATACATGGCGGTGGGCGGGACACCCCCCGGACGGCGAGTCGGCGCCCGACTCGAAGGACGGGCGGTGTGAATCGATCGACGCGCGCGCCTGCGCCTGCGGTGACGCCGCCGCGTCCAGCTGCATCGCGGTCGGTGGAAACGAGGGTGGGACACCACCCGCCGCCAAAAAGGCGGCGTACGCGCCCTGTGCCCGGCCGCCGACTTCTGCTGCGGAGCCGGGGGAGAGCGGCGGTGGCGCGACCGCCGTCCACGGCCGTGGCTGGGGCGGCGACAAGCCCTGCGCCGCGCCACTCGAAGGCGCGGGTGGAGGTGTGGCGCCATGTGCGCCAGTACCATCAAACCCGCCCGCTCTCTTGTGAAACAGGGCGGCTGCAGCCGCTTCCGCGGCGCGCAAGCTGCCGCCGCGGCCGCCGCCCTCGGTGCCGCGTTCTGAGAAAGCGCGCACAAGCCGCGCGTAGTCGGCGCCCCCGTGCTCACTCGTGTCCAGAGCCAGGCGGGCGGCTTTCCGGGCTTCCGCGCGCTCGGCCGGGCCGCGGGGCGCGGTGCGCAGGTACGCGTCGCCGTCGTGCGCCGACCCGTCGCCCGCAGCGGCCGGCGCAACACCCCCCGCCGCCGCCGCCGCCCCCAGCCTGGATGCGGCGGCCGCCGCCCGCATCAGGCGCCAGTAGTCGCGCGCACCGTGGGCGGACTGGACGCCCGTCAGCCGGGCCGCGTCCGCGGGCAACGGCGACGGCGGGCCGTCGGCCGATGCGCGCAGCGCGCGCAGCAGGCCGCCCGACGACACCGACCGCGTCATACCACCGCGTCCACCACCGCTGCCGGGGGACAGGGAGGCGGGCGCCGCGGCGGCTGGGTCGGGCGCGCCGCCGCCGCTGCCGCCGCCGCCGCTGCTGTGCGCACTGCCGCCCGGCGACTCGCCCGGCGAGGGAGGCGCCATGCGCAGCAGTTCGGCCGCCATCAACTCAAAGATGGTGCGGCGCAGCGGGTTGGCGGTGCCAAACCTCTGGATGCGCTGCACCACGGTCGACCGCAGCGGCTTGCCCGCCGCGCGCTCAGTGATGTCACCGACCAGCCACCTGTGCCGCAGCGCGGCCGCCGCGGTGGGCCGGTCGGCCGCGCCCTTGGCCAGCAACAGCGTGACAAAGTCTTTGGCGTCGGCTGACACGTCGGCCCACGTTTTGCCGGCAAAAGAGGGGCTCTCCGTCAGGATTGCTTTCCAGACGGCCGTCAACGATGGCGCGGCCGGGTTGGAGCGATCGTCAAACGGCAGCCGCCCGCTCAGCAGTTGGTACGCCATCACGCCCGCCGCCCACACGTCGGCGGGGGGGGCCCACTTGGAAGACAGGACTTCGGGGGCCATGTACCAGGGGGTGCCCTCTAGGCCCAGGTCGGTGCGCGGCAGGGAGGCAGGGTCAAAAAACGCGGCCAACCCAAAATCCACGGCCTTCAGCGGCGCGTCCGGCGCGTCACTCAACAGCATGAAGTTGCCCGGCTTGACGTCGCGGTGCAGGATGCGGTGGGCGTGGCACTGGGCCAGGGTGCGCAGGACGGCGCGCATGTAGGAGGCGGCCGCCCGTTCACCATAGTGCGGCCGGGATGAGATCACGTGCAGCAGCTCGCCCCCCGCGCACAGCTCCATGACGATGTGGGCGCAGTCGTCATCCTCGTACGCGCCCTCCAGGGCCACCACGTTGAGCGTGCCCCGCAGACGGCGCAGGACGGCCACCTCGCGTTTCACGTTGTCGATGTGGGCGGCCGCCCGGGCGGGGGAGATGTCGGGCAGGGCCAGCAGTTTGGAGATGGATTTGCAGGCGTAGACGGCGCCGGTGGAGGTGGATGTGACGGCGCGGACCTGTTGTGGGGTGGGGGGTTGGTTTTGGGAAGGACACCGAGGTGCACACACACGCACACACACACACCTTCGCCAACGCACCAAGCCAAAGCCGCCTCTGCCCAATTCACGCCCAAAAGTAAACCTGGAGGGAGGAAGAGAGGATTTGTGTGAGTTTTGTGCGCCGTCGCCCCCGACGGCGTTGTGGCCAGCAACACGTTTTTTTGTTCGCCCTCGTCCCGACGCAATGTTTTCCACTCTCTCGACACCGCGCAACCCGCGTTCTCTCCCACACCCACACCCTCCACTCTGCTCACTTTTCAGCAAAGCCACGCTCAAAGCCTGCGTCCACGGGGGGGGCCGCCTTGGCCTTGGCGACGTCCCAGATGTCGACGCGGGGCATTGTTGTGAAAAAAAAAACGCACGCTAGGAGCCAGCCTCCTGACCAGCGGCTGGTGTGTCGCAGTCGTAAACGTGCACGACTTGGAGGCAGCGCCCCGGGGGGGCGCGCGGCCCGCAAAAAAAGAGAAGAGGTTGTTTTTTTGTCGCTGTTTTTTCGCTCACACCCATTCACGGTTGTCTGTGCACACACGCGGCGCAAAGGCCACATGAGTTACTACCCGCCGTACGCTGGTGGTGGGCAGCCGCCCCAGCGTCCGCCACCGGCGCAGGCGCCTCCGCTAGCGCAGCAGGTGAGGGAGGAGAGAGGGGAAACGGCCCAACCAATGGTCGGGCCGTCTCACTCGCTGGACCGCCACAATCGCGCTACAGTCTCGCAGGGCGCGGCGTCCGCCGCGCCCTGGCTTTCGCTTGGTCAAACACATACAAAGCAGGCACGGGAGTGGTCGCCTTTTTGGTTTTGGTTCGGTCTCATGATTTTTGCTGACCCCCTCTTCTCCTCTCCTCCTCAGTACTACCACCAGCCGCCACCAGCCGCGCCCTACGCCGGCAACGGCACCTCTGGTCACTATGGGGGCGGGGGTGGGGGCTACCCTGCGGCGCAGGCCGCGCCGCCTCAATATGCGCCGCCTCCGCCGCACCACCACCACCACCCCTACGCCCCGTACACGGGCCAGGCGCCCCCACCGCAGCAGCACGCGTACGCGGCGGTGCCGCCCCAGTCGTACGCACCGCCAGCGGCGGCGGCACCGCCGCCCTACCACCCCGCGCACTATGCTCCGCCCCACCAACGCTACGATGACGACGGCTGGCGCCAGCCGGCGTCTCCGCCCCGCGCACCTGCCCGCGTGCCGTACGGCAGCGCCGCCCGGCCGGCGGAGGGGCCACCCCCACCGCGCCACCGCGCGTCGCCGCCGCCGCCACGCGTGGGCGGGCGCGCGGCGGGCCTGCTCCTCGCGTCGTCCTCCGCGCCGCCCCCCGCCGAGAAGGCGGCCCCGGTGAAACGGAGGGCGTCACCGCCGCGGGAGGCGGCGGTGGTGACACAGCCAGCAGTGCGCGGGCCGCTGCTCGCGGCGCGGCGCGACTGGAGCGAGGTGGTGTCTCTGTACCCCCGCCTCATGGTTGGGCCCGCCTTTGCGAGCGTCACGACACCCCTGGCCGTGCGTTTGCTACCGCCCCGCCCTGGAGCGTCGCTGCTGCGCGAGCTGCCGCCGTCCCTTGCGCGCGGCGGCGTCGGCGGCACGCTGGTCGATGGCGGGTTTGCGGCCGCGCCGCGCTATGAACACACGCACGACCTGCCGGGGCCACCTGCTGCGGATGCACCAGACCCCCCAGCGAGTGTGCAGCCCACGCCGACTGAGGGCGGTGCCTCCCCCCACACCACGTTCCACGTGCGCGTCGCGCTGCCGGTCGGCGGGTTCGACGTTCCGACGACTCCCGCCGCGCCACACACGTTCAAAGCGGTGCGCTTTGTGACGGTGAGACGGGAGCAACCAGTGGCTGATGGCGGCGACGGCGACGCCGCGCCACAACCGTCCACCATCCAGCTGCCTGGCGGCGCCGTCGACCCGACTCTAGACGGCGAAGTCGCGTCCGTCGCCGACGGCGACGACGCCCCCCTCATCTCCGCCGCCCTGCGCCACTGCGCCGCCCAGCTGGGCCTGGACCTGGCCCCGTGCACCGGGTGGACGCGCGTGTGCGAGGCCGTGTTCCAGCGCGCGCCGGGCGACACACTGGACATCTTCGTCACGCTGCTGCCCGACGCCTCGCCCTGCGTCCCGTCGGGCGACGCGTGGGATGCAGCCTGGGCGGCGCGCTGCGCGTTTGGGCGCGCCCGCGCCGCGGTCGCCGCCGCGGTCGCAGACGGCGGCGACCCCGCGTCCGCGGCGGCCGCCGCAGCCGACGGTGAACCCGGCGAAGCGAGCCCCCCCCCCCCCGACGACGCCGCCATCGTGCTGCGGGGCAGGCGCTGGAGCGACGGCAGTCTGTGGCGGTCGGCCTCCGTGTCCCTGCACGGTTTGCTCGATTACGACACCGGAGACCGCGATGAAGGCACCGCCGTGCTGTCCCTGTTTGCGGAGACGGTGGCCGACGCCCTGACGTGGGAGGCGGGGGTGCGGGTGGCCGTGTTTGCGGGGGGTGCTGTCGACGGTGCCGCCGACAAAAAGCGCAAGCGTGGCAGCTGCGCGGCCGCCGCCGACCTCGCCGCCGCGTTTCGACTCGTCACCCGCGGCGGCCGCGGCGTGCTGCGCGCGGACGACCTGCGCCGCCTGCTGCATGGGCTGGGATATGGCGCCAGCCACCGCGCGGTCAAGGACGTGGTGCGGGCGGCGGTGGTGAGGAGTGGGGGGCGCAGTGGGGAAGTGGTTTGGTCGAAGCTGGTCAAGTTGGTCGAGTGACGAACGAGAGAGAGAGAGCACAGATTTTGATTGTTTCACACCTCTGCAAACAACGGTCTTTTGATTTTTGATACCGATCCAGTCTCTCTGACACACACACTGTCTGCCCCACGGCGAGAGTCGCAGACAGCGCCTCCAACCGACGGACACGCATTGGGAGCGGCCGTCGGCTGACTGGCCCTCCCCGCCCTTCCTCCCCCCGCCCTCCCTCACTATGCCAGCCGACGACACTGCAATCAGTGTCGCCGTTGTTGGGGGTGGCATGGCGGGCCTGGCCGCAGCCCGTGCTCTGGCCCAGTCCTTCCCCGACGTTGTTCTGCTGGAAGCATCCGACCGGCTGGGCGGCCGCGTCAAGTCGGTGGCGGGCATCGCGCCCTGGGCTGTGGAGATGGGCGCCGAATTCATTCATGGCGGGCAGTCGCCGTTGATCGTGAGTGTGTGGTTGAGAAATAAGAAAGCGGGCGTGGAAAACGGCGTGTTTTTCCTCGTTTGCTCACACACTCACTCCCACCTCTCCTCAGTCCATCCTGACCGACGAAATGAACTGCACTCTGACCGAGCTCGAGTGGCCAGACCGCTGGTTTTTCGATGGCGACGCCTGTGCCGCCGCCGGCGCCGACACCCCACCCGCGGTCGGCCTGCTTCCCTCCACCGCGCGCGATGCCGATGTAGCCGCCGTGGACGCCATGTTTGCGAGTGTGGGGGACATACCCTACCCCGCCGACGGCGACGACATCAGTGCGCGGGCCTGGATGCAGGCCGCCGGGTGCGGCAGCGACCGCAGCGCCGCGATCGCGGAAGCGTGCTACGCCAACGACTTTGGAGCGTCCCTGGACGCGCTGGGCCTGACCGAACTCATCACCGAGAACAGGTTGTGGGACTCGGGGGAGACTTACCTCGTGCCGGACCGTCCTCTGTCGGCGCTGGTCGACCACTTGGCGGCGGGCGTGCCCACAATACGCGCCCGTTGGCCCGTGGAACGCGTGTGTGCGAATGATAAAGGCGAGTACGTCGAACTAACCGGTCCAGCCGGAACGCTGCGCGCTCGGCGCGTCATCATGACGATTCCGCTCGCGCTGCTGCAGCGCAACCGCGTCGCGTTCGACCCGCCCCTGCCCCCCGCCAAGACTGACGCCATTGCCCGGCTGCGCGTGGGGGCGGCCATCAAGCTGGTGCTGACGTTTGGGAGGCGAGTGTGGCCGGCCGACTTTTTTGATGCCGTGTGCCCCGGCAGTCCGGTGCCCGAGTGGTGGGTCAAACGGTATCCTGTGGATGTTGATGACACTTCATCCACTCTATCCACACACGCCATCACCGGGTTTTTGTGTGGCGCGTTTGCGGAACGCGCGCGGGCTGCTGGGCGCGCGGACGCGCTCGCTTGCTCGCTCGCCCAGCTGGACACCATGTTTGCCACGCCCGCCGACCCCCACCCCGCGTCCAGCGCACATTTGACCACGCACTGGGTGGACTGGGATGATGAACCGTGGGCGGGGGGTGCGTACTCGCACCCCTCGCTCGGCGCGCGCGTCGGCGACCGCGACGCGCTGGCCGCGCCGTGCGGGCGCCTGTTTTGGGCGGGGGAGGCGACCCACCCGGCTGTCAATCCATGCTTGCAGGCTGCGTATGAAACTGGTGTTAGGGCGGCGCGTGAGGTGAGTGAGGCCTGCGATGGAGACGGGGTTGAGGGCGCGGCGCGGGAGGTGAAAGTGTGAGTGTAAACTGAGCGACGACCAACACAAAAAGCGTTTTCGACATGAAACTCACCACCCCTTGTGCCGCGTCACAGCGTGGCTGGCTGCCCAGCAGCACCCGGCACACGTGTCGTCGTACACACCTTGCATCACCGTGCGTGTGTGCTACCAAACCGTCACCCTCGGACGCGGCAGGCGCGGCAGGGGGCGGCCTGGCTGGCGATGCGGGCGCCGGCGTGCAGTCGCTGCTGTATGGCGCCGCGTCGCGCGTCGATCGTGGGAGCGCGACGTGCCTTGCGTGTCGTGGGAGCGGGTCGGTGGAGTGCACGCAGTGCAAGGTGAGAGACTAGGAGCGAGAGAAACAGGCAGATGGCGGTAGCATTGGGGACGTCGTGCGGCGCGCTGACACACAACCTCCCCACAACACAACATAGGGCCGCCGCGTCTCCAGCCAGCCGCGCCGGGGCAAGCTGGGCGGCCTGTTTGCCGCGCTCAAGCGCAAGCTGCAGCGTGCTGACGACGACACCTGGTTGCAGACCAACCGCTGCTCGCGCTGTCGTGGGTTGGGGCGCGTACCGTGCGCCGCGTGCGGGGGGCTGGGCATGCGGGCGATGCGGGGCGCCAAGTGAGGGAATGCACAGGTTGGTGAGATGCTGCTGCTGTGCGTAGAGAGAGAAGAGAGAGTGCGGACAGGGCTTGGAGAGCGTTGTTTCGATCGTTGTTTTTTTAGGACCCGTGATTTTTCCCCGGCAAACTGTATTCCACACGCCACTCCACAGATAAGGAGCGAAAAAATCTTCTCTCTCATCACCCGCGCCCCCACACACCAAACAGGCGCGACGCGGCGGCCGTCGCGGCCGAGGCGGCCGACGCGGCGGCCGACGCGGCAGCCGACACGCTGCCGCCACCTGCGGCATCCTTGGCCGCGCGGTGGCTGACGTCGGGGCAGGGCACGCCCGCATCAAACGCCAGGTCCAGCACGAGCGGGCGCACGGGCACGAGCTCGGGGCGAGGCGGCACTGGCGCGACGCGCGGCGCGCCGCCCGGGCCGCCACTGGCAAACGATTCCCACGAGTCCAGCGCGTCCGCCAGGTAGGTTGCGGGGGCGCCACCGTCGTTGCCATCGCCCTCGCCACTGGGCCGCTTCCGCAGGCCCAGCGCCGCCACGCCGCCGCGCGCGTCGCGCAGGGCACGCCCCGCACGCGCCGCCGCCTGCGCCGCCGCCACGCACCGCCAGGCGGCCGCCTTGTCGGTGAGCGCGTCCAGGTCGGCCAGGGCCGCGGTGTCGGGGCGGGCGCAGTCGGCGGCCGCGTCCACGGCGGCGGCCGCGCGGTCGGCCGCGCGGTCAAACAGGGCGGCCGCGTCACACTTACCGGTCGCGAGCAGCGCGCGCGCGGCCCAGAAGCACCTGTGCGCGCGCGCCGCGGCGGCGGCCGCGTTGGCGTCGTCCAGCAGCATCTCCCCCGCGGCGCCTCCCAGGGAGGCGGCGACGTCAGCCAGAGCTTTGGCAGTCTTGGCGTGCGCGGTGTACGCGCGCACCGCGTCGTCGGCGCGCTGCGGCTTGGCCTTTTTCTTGGTGGTGGTGGTGGTGGGAGCGGCGGCAGCACCTCCAGCTGGCGCGTCCAAGCGCGCCGCCAGGGCAGCCGCAGCCACCGTGCCGCGCTCCAGGGAGCGCTCCAGGGCGGCCCCAGTCACAGCCAGCACGAGCGCGCGCGCGTCGGCGGCCACGCGTGCGTCGCCGCTCGGCGGTGCGGCCGCCGCCGCCGCCCGGGCGGCGGCTTTTGCGTCACCATACGCAGCAACAGCAGCGTCTAGAGCGGCCAGACGGCCTGCTGCATCGCCAGCGGCGGCGGCGGCGGCCGCGCGCGCGCGTCGGCCGCGTGCGCGGCCGCGAGCGCGGCGCGCACGCGGTCCGACGGCACGCCGTGCGTCGTGCCGCGCCACGCAAACGTGGCGTTCCCAACGGCAGCAGACGCATCGATATCGGTGGTGTCGGCCGTGTCGCCGGCGTCAGCCTCGGCGGCCGCTTCGAGCGCGGCCAGCGCGGGCGCGAGCGCCGCGTCCTGGCTCACCGCCCCTGCCGCCGCGGCGTCGGCGACGCCACCCGCCCGCCCCAGCTGGTGCCCCGCAAACCGGATGGGGGGCTCCAAGTCGGCCAGGGTGGCCCGTGCCGCGGCGCGCGCGTCGGCGGGCCCCGACGCCGCCAGCTTGAGCGTGAGCGCTCGCGCGCGGCTGTACGACGCCAGCGCGCAGCCCCAGTCCTTTTTTTCCGCGGCCGCGCCACCCGCCAGCGCCGCCGCGTACGCGGCCGCCTCCACCGCGGTGCGGCCGTCCCCCACCGACGCGGCAGCGGCCGCCAGGTCGGCGCCCCAGCGCGCGGCTTTGGCCGACCGAGCGCGCAGTTCGCGCGCGGTCGCGCCCGCGGCGGCGCCGGCGCCCGCCTCCAGTGCGGCTTTGGCTTGTTGGGCGCGGGCCCAGGCGCGCTCAGCGGAGGCGAGGAAGAGGAGCAGGTGGCTGAGAAAGAGAGTGTGGGGGGGTGAGAGAGGCGGGGAAGAGACGGGAGCCGCTGTTATATTTTTCCGTCCTCCCCCCACACTCACCCGACTTCCGTCGATGCAGCGGGGTCCAGCTTGCGCTTGACGTAGCGCCCGCGGCCGTGGGTCAGGCCGAGTGAGCGGTAGAGGCGGCGCAACTTTTTGGAGCAGTAGGCCCTGGAGAGAGAGAAAAGGTGGGGGACGGGGAGTGAGTGAAACGTGGCTGGCGATACGAGCCTCCCCCAATCACTCGCGCAGCAGCTGCCTGTTCTCACGCTCTCACACAAGCAGGCAGCGGGTCGGCGAGCAGGGCGGTGGATCAGGGGGACACCAAACGCTGCGGATCGCGCGCAATCCCTCTTTCGCACCCCCCTCCCCCCCGCCCAGCCGCCTCTCCCCTCTCTCTCCACACACGCAATACGCACCTGTACCGCTTGTAGTCGCCCTGCCTCAACCCGTGCTGCGCCTGCCCCTGGCGCACGGTCGCAAACACGGCCAACGTCACCGGCGCGGACGGCGCGCCGTCGCCAGCCGTGGGCGGCGGGTCGACGTCCATTGGGGGAGGTGTGGGGTGCGTGTGCGTGCGTGAAAGCGAGGACGTGCGTCGGCACCAGGGACGTGCACCCTTGTTTTTTCTCTCGCGACGCGGGTGGGTGCGAAAAGAAACGAATCACAGACGTCGGGGCCGACTCGTTTTTTTTTTTCGTTTCAATCACGCCTGCGCTCCAACGCACGCGGCGCTCCCTTCTTTTTTCCCAAAGCCGGCGCCGATGTTCAACAACGTGTCTCGTGGCTTTGGCGCTGCCGCATCGGCGTTTTACGCGCCAGGTATGTGGGCGCAAAACCGGCGGTCGAAAAACGAATGCCGCATCGACGTGCCCACGCTTCCTCCACCAACCGCCGCCTCCCAAAAACCGCGCTGATGCACACCACACTATCACCTCTCTCACACAGGCGCCGCCAGCGACGATGCCGCTGTGGCTGCTCTGGCTGAAGGCCTGGCTGCCGGCGCGCCCCCCGACCAGCAGCGCGACGCGGCGGAGCGGTTGCGCGACCTGTTGCTGGACCATCCGCAGGTGAAGAAGAGAACGTGAACGCGGTGGGCTAGCGTGTGTTAGGAGTGTTTGATTGAGTGGGGGGCGGTCGCGCACAAAAAAACACCGGGCCTTCCTCCCCCCACCCCACATCCAAAAACACACTATCATTACTCACACAACAAACCACACACTCAGGCCCAAGCCGCCGTCGGGTCGGCCGGCCTGCCCGCCCTGGCGGCCGCCCTGCGCCGCACGCCGCGCGATGCGGACGTGACGCGCGCGGTGCTGGAAGCGTTAACGCTGGCGGTGGGGGACGGGTTGGGCGGGAGTGGACAGGTGCGTGTGTTTTGTGTGTGCGAGGAGGGGGAGGAGGGAGGGAAGGGGGGAGGGAGAGTTGGGCGCTAGGGTGGTTGTTGGGGGAGACTGAGCCGAGAGGCCGCGGCCGAGCCAAAGAGGGGGCGCCCGGCCCCCGCAACCCCCTCTTCCCTCCCCCCAAACCCCATTCTTTCTATCTCGAATCGCCCCCCCCCAGCCCGACGTCTCGCCTGCTGCCATCAACTGCGAACTGTTTTCGCGGGATGCAGGCAACCTGGCCGCCGTCCTGGCCGTGCTGGATCCTCCCCCCGCCGGCCTGGGCGACGACGTCGCCGCGCGGTTGCACGCGCTGCAACTGCTGGCCGCGCTGGCGGGCCACGCCGCCCCCCGCCTGGTGGCGGCAGTGATGT
This sequence comes from Choricystis sp. odSpoLacu1, assembly GCA_958009055.1. NCBI lineage: Eukaryota > Viridiplantae > Chlorophyta > Trebouxiophyceae > Choricystis > Choricystis sp. odSpoLacu1. Next base: position 234,730 of record OY253656.1, read on the forward strand.
CCTCCCCGGGCGGCGTGGCGCGGGTCATGGACGCGCTGTGCGATGGCCACGACGCGGTGCGCGCTGAAGCGCAGGCGCTGCTGGTGTCGCTGGCGCGCGCGTCGCCCGACGTCCAAAAGATTGCCGCCTTTGACGGCGCGTTTGAGCGACTGCTGGGCACTGTGCGCGCGTCGGGGGGCGTGGGCGGCGGCGTGGCGGTGCAGGACTCGCTCGACTTGGTGGCTGCGCTTGTCTGCGGCAACGCTGCTACCGTCACCCTGTTTCGTGAGGGGGGCGGCGTGGCTGCCCTGGTGCCGCTGCTGGTGTGTCAGCCCGGGCGCAAGCCGCCACCGCAGACGGCGGCCAACGTGGGGGCAGCGCTGGCTGTGGTGGGGGCGTGTGTGGCGCGTCCTGCGGCCAGCTCGCCCGCCGACACGGCGGCTGCACGCACAGCGTGCCAGGACGCGCTGCTGCATCAGGGCGCCATGCCGGCGCTGCTGAACATGTGTTTGGAGAATGGGGGGGTGCAGGACGACGGTGTGCGGGTCAAGGTGAGTGTGGGGAGGGAGGCTGTGCGCTGCCGCGAGTTTCGCGTGCCGGTCTCACCCTCTCCCATTTTTTCCTCTTCACCCCCTCCCCACCCACACACTCACAGGCCATGCATACGCTTGCCAAGCTGATCGATGGGCATGCCGCCGCCCAGACTGCGCTGGCACGCGCCAACATCACAGTGGTGGGGCGGCCTCTGCCCGTGGTGCAGGCCTTGCTGCGCACCGCGCTGCGCGCCCCGACGCCGCACGAGCGCGCAGCCGGAGACGCGGTGCTGCGCAGCCTGTGCTTCCGCAACGGCAGCGTGCAGATGGAGCTGCTTGCCACGGTGACGCCCGTGCCGCCTGGTGAGAAAGAAGAGAGTGGGGAGTGTTGGGGGTGTGAAGGAGGAGGAGCGAGTACGCGCGCGCGCACCCCCCCCACAAAAAAATCGCCGCCCCATCTCCGCACACGCTCCATTTGCGTCGCACTCGCACTCATCCACTCCCCCTCATCTCCCCACCAGGTGCCCTTCCCGCCACGTTTGGTCAAGAGCTGGTGCGCGGCCTGCTCAACGCTGACCCAACCCTGGCTGTTCCGTCGGCCGCGGTGGCGGCGCACCTGCTGCGCGGCAACCCCACAGCTAAGGCGCACCTGGTCACACTGCCTGTGGAGGCGCCGCCCGCCACGGGAGGCCCGCTGCGCTACATTCAGCCGACGCTGGCAGCGACGGTTACGGATTACTTTTGTCAGCAAGGTGCGCATTGTGGTTCACGGGTGTCCGTTTGCGCCGCACTTGCTGTGCATGCTTTGTAACACTCTCTCCCACCCCTCAGCTGCGCCGGACGAAGAACGCACGCGTGCTCCGGCCACGGCGGCAGCCATGCTGCTGGGAGTGTGGCTGGCCGACTGCCCTGCCGCCATCTCGGCCCTGCTGGCGCTGCCTGGTCTAGTGGACACGTTTGTCGCGGTGATAATAGACAGGTGCGTGTGGAGGAAAGAGTGTGGTGCGGCGTCAACATGCCCAACTCGCGAGTGCGGAAAAGTGACCCCCTTTCAACATTTTTGCAGGCCACCTCTGTGCGACGATTTCGTGCGCGGTTTCGCTGCTGTGCTCCTGGGAGAGTGTCTGTTATTCTGCGGCGAAGATGTGCAGGTAGGCAACGTGTGTGCGGAGAAAACCGGAATGCGTGTGCCCCGCACTTGGGGCCACCCTCTAAACCTCCCTCTTCCCCTCCTCCGCAGGCCAAAGCGGTGGCACACGATGCTATCCTGGGTCGCGCGGGGCTTGCCAAGTTCCTTGCCGTCGCAGACTGCCTGCGCACGCACCCCGCGGTGACGGGGCCTGTGCCAGGTGCGGAGTTTGAAGTGTTTTTGTGGGTCACACGCGCGCCGTTGGCGTTGGTATGCGCTGATACAGTCCCCCATTGCTCCGCAGATGACCGCCCTGCATCGATGCCGTTGTTGGACGCCGATATGCGTGCCTTTTTGGCCGACTTTGAGGGTCGGTTCCAAGCCCACATCACCGCTGGACCCGCGCCGACGGCTGGGCGGCAGGCTGCTGCCCCCGAAACCGAGGCGTTGGCACAAGCACAGTCCCATATTGCTGCCCTGGAAGAGTGAGCTCGTGAATCGGGATCGAAAAATTGGGGGTGCGGGCCGTGTGCACGCGCCGCTCACTCGAGCCTCACCACCTCTCCGCTCACCCACCCACCACGCAGGCAACTGCACCAACTGCGCACTGCGCCTCCGCCCCACGCGCCCCCTCCCGCGTTCCCAGTGGCCAACGGTGGCCTGCCTGCCGACGTCACCGCGCTGCAAGGTGAGAGGGAGAAGAGATACGGGAAGGGGGACGACGTGTGGGTCTCTTGCCCGCCGGCCACTCTCTCAACCACACCATCCTGCCCCATTCCCCCTTTCCTCAACTCCCACACCCAAATCTAGCTCACTGCACCCAGCTGCAAGCCGCCGCTGACCAAGCCCGTGCCGACGCTGACGCCGCGCGTGCGACCGCGGCCAAGTGCGAGCGCGACTTGGCCGACCTCGCCGCCGCGTATGCCAGCCTGGAGACGCACGCATCATCACTGAAGGAGAGAGTGGCGTCGCTGGAGTCGAGTGGGGGGGTGGAGGGTGCGTTTTTCGGAGTCGAAAAATTGGGGTAGAGGGGGGGTTGGCGACCTCGTCGCACGCAGAGAGAGACACAGAGACTCACCACACACACACCCTCACCCCTCTTTCCCCCCCCCAGCCGCCCCTTCCTCCGCCGACATCGACCGCCGCATCGCAGAGGCTGCAACCAAAGCCGCTGCCGAAGCGGAGGACAGCGTGAACGACCTGCTGGTGTGCCTGGGGCAGGAGGAGCGCAAAGTCGAGCTGCTGTCGGCGCGGCTGGCCGAGCTGGGCGTGGACGCGGCGGCCATTGTGGCCGCCGTGGGCGGAGAAGATTTGACGTGAAGTGTGCAGAGAGGGAGAGACGCGCCGCGACGTTCATTTTCGGGGGTTTTAAGAGTGTAATGTTTTTTTACACTCGGGCTCACTCGCCGCGCAGAAACGCGGATATCTTCTCTCTCTCCCTCCTTCCCCCACACCACCACCAAAAACGTGAAGAGCGTGCAGACGGCCGCACCCTGCGCAGGATGGGATGTCGCTGGCCCGCGGAAACAACCGACCGGGGTGGGTGTGTGGAAACAAAAAAAAAGGAAACAAACAAACGATGGAAAAAAAAAAACACGCCGACAAGTCTTCTTCTGATTTTGTGCCGTGTTCTCTGAAAATAGGGAAACATTGACTTCGGGGAGGAGGGAGCACACGCCAGTCCTGTCTACGCCAGCAGCTCCTCCAGGCCATGTGCCGACACGAGCGACGTCAACGCTTTCTCGTCGTCGCGCTCGTGCGACGGCAGGAACGACTTCAAGTCGACTCCCGCCACCGTCCACGCCGCCTTGGCCGCGATCGCGCCCGACTCGGTGGCCAGCTCACGCAGGGCGGCGGCCACCACTTTGGCGGCGCCGCCGCCCGCCACCAGGTCGGCGTCCTCGCCGTCGGGGGGCGGTTCAGAGCCCGCGGCCGCGGCCGCGCTGCACAGAGTGCCCAGGTCCAGCACGCCGTCCGCCACCAGGGCGCCCACAGCAGCCCCCACCAGGGACGGCGCAAAGGGAGCGTCCACGGCGGCTTCATCCAGCGCGTCCAGCACGCGGCGCACGCCGGCCGGCGCGGCCACGCGGCCCGCGTCTGACCGCGCGACGTGGCGCACAAGCTCCGAGAACGCGGGCCGGTCCAGCCCCTTGGTGTCGTAGGCCGCCTCAAACAGGGCGTCCAGCAGGACGGCGTGGTCGCCGCCCGCCAGCTCGGCCAGGGTTTCATCCACTTCGCGCGTGTCGCGCAGCACCTGGTGCTCCCTCAACAGAGTGCGCGCCTTGGCGCGCACCGTCTCGTCGTCCAGGGCCTCCGCGGCGACGGGGGACGCAGCCGCGTGCTCGGCAGCCGGCTCGGCGGCCGCCTCGCCAGCCGGCGCCTCCTCCGCGGGGGGGGACGCCGCGGCCGGCGCGTCTGGCGCGGCCGCCGCGTCGGGCGTGGCCGACGCGGCGCGCGAGGGGGGGGCCGTCGACCCTGTCCTTGAGGGCCCACCCTCGCGGGCGGGGGCGACGGGGCGGCCAAACGGCTGGGCGCGGGGGCCCAGGCCGGCGCCCGCCGCCGACCTCACAAACGCGCTAGAGTCGGGGCGGCCGCCGCCCGGGCGCAGGCTCGCGCCGCCCCCAAAGTCGCCGCCGCGCGCCAGGGGGCGCACAGGGCCATCCATGCGCTCCTCGTAGCGAGGCCGTCCCCGGGGCTCGGGGGCGCCCCGCCCGCCACGCCGATCGGCGGCCGCGCCCGCGCGGTCGCGCGCGGCGGCGCGCTCCTTTTCGGCTTCGGCTTCGCGATGAATCTCCGAAATCGTCTTGGGGCCCTCCTTTTTGCGGCGTTCCACCCATCCGTTGCCCCGCATCTCCACCACGTCCTGCAGCAGGAACTTCAGGCGCGAGTCCAGGGCGGAGGACGCGACCAGGCCGCTGATGCGCTGAAAGTAGGCGTCCATCAAGGGGCGCGACTTGGTTGACGCGTCGAGCGGTTTGCCGACCGTCGTCAACAGTTTGCACAGGCACTCGACGTCCTCCTGGCGGGGGGCGTCCACGTTGCCCAGCAGCGACTGGATGCAGGCGTGCATGATGCGCTCGGTCAGCATCTTCTGGCGGTACAGCTGGCCGATGAACTGGATGTTGCCGAGCGCGCGGCGGCGCGCGTCGAGCTCGGCTTGTGCCTCCTTGGCTTCCGCCACACGGCGCGCGCGCTCCGCCTCCTTGGGCGTCAGCTTTTTGGCGGCCTCGGGAGGCAGCTCCCCCTCCTCCCGGTCGGCGGCGGGGGTGGATTCTGCGTCGGCTTCAGTGGCGGCGGCGTCTTCCTCGATCGGTTCGACCGTGTCGGCGTCGGCCTCGTCTTCCTCGTCGTCGTCAATCTCGGGCGCCACGATGCCGGCCGCCTTGTCGGCCTCCGCCTTGGCTTCGCGCGCTTGCACGGCTTCAATGGCTCGCGTGCCTGCCTCAAACTCTTGCTGGCACTTGGCCACCAGGAGGCGCCTAAACGTGAGCGCGGGGAGCGGGTCGCCCGCGTCGTCGACGCCGTCCACCTCAAACTCGGGCAGCGCGGTGTTGAGGTCGTAGCAGAGGGCGGCGTAGATCTCGCAGAAGGTGACGTCACGCAGGGCTTTGTCGAAGACGAGGCCGATGAGGCCGTCCAGGGTGGCGGGCGTCTCAATGCCGACGGCGAGGATCTTGTCACGAATCACGTCGTACTTTTCGGGCGTGATCTTGTTGAGCAGCGACTTGAAGTCACGCTGCTTGCGCGCTTCCTCGGGGTCGTCCGGGCTAACGGCGCCCACGACATAGCGCGATTCCGCCTTGTGCAGCAGCGCGTTGCGGCCGCCGCCGGGCGCGCGGCCGGGGAGGGGAGGGAGCGCCTGGCCACGCGCCCACCTGTCGCCCTCGACCCCCGGGGGGCCGCGCCCGCCGGGGCCGCCGGGGCCGCCAGGGCCGCCAGGGCGGTCGGAGCGGCGGGCGGGGCCGAGGCCCATGCCGGGGGGGCCGGGCGGGGGGCCGCGCTGCTTCCAGCGGTCGTCGCCGCCGCCGTCGCCGCCGACCGCGACGCCGGGCGGGGCGCCCATGCCGCCGCCCATCGGGCCGCCCATCATGCCGCCACCCCGGCGGTCGCGGCCGCCGCCGTCGCGGCCGTCACCGCTCCGGCCGCGGTCGTCGTAGGAGCCGCGGGGGCCGGCGAGGCCGCCGCCTTGGGCCGCCATGTCGGGCCAGCCCGGGCACACGACCTCCGAAAACTCGATGCCGTCGGGCGGGGACCGGTGCACGCGGGACAGGGTGAGCAGCCAGTCGCGCGAGTAGCGCAGCTTGCCGTCTCCATCGCGGCCGCCGGGGGGGGGACCCGCGGGAGGCTGGGCGGCGGGTGCGTCGTCCGCGGCTTCCCACTCGTCGCGCTCGGGCGGAGGCACAGCCGCAGACGCGGCCGCTTGAGCCGCCGCGACGACGGCGGCCGTGGTCGGAGGGGGCAGGGTCGGCGAGGGAGCGGCCGGCTTGGAGGCAGCCGGGGCCGAGGGCGCGGCCGGCGCGGCAGGCGCGGCCGCCTGCGCAGCCGGCGGCGTGGGCGTCGGCACAGCAGCCGGCGCGGCCGGCTTGGGGGCGGCCGCAGCAGCCGGCTTGGGGGCGACCACGGGGGCCGCCGGCTTGGGAGGGGCGGCAGCAGCAGCCGGCTTGGCGGCAGCAGCAACGGGCGCCGCCGCCGCCAACGGCGACTGTTTGGCAGGCGCCGCCGCGGCTGGCGCGGCTGCCGCTTTAACCGGCGGCGGCGCCACCGCCACCACCCCCATCTTGGCCACCGTCGCTTTGGCACCCGCCAGAGCGGCCGCCTGGTTGGGCGCGGTGGCGGTGGCGGTGGGCGTGGGCGGCGCGGCGGCCGCCGGCGCGGGCGCGGGCGTCGCGGCCGCCGCCGCTTTGGGCGTCGACGGCACGCGCGCCCCCACGTCCACTTCTTCATTGGTGTCGGGGTTGATGATCTTGATGACGCGCCGCTCGCGCGGCGCGGGCGGCGTGGGGCGGGGCGGCGGCGCGGCGCCACCGCCATACCCGCCGCCCATGCCTTCCGGCACGCCGTAGGGAGCGCCCGCGCCAGGCGGCGCCAGTGCAAAGGCGGGCAACTGCCCACCAGGGATGTAGCCGTAGGTCGCGCCAGGGGGCCAGCCACCCGGGGCGTAGGCAAAGGCGGGCGGGGGGGGGCGCGCCGTAGGGGGACGCGGGCGCGCCGCCGCCGCCGGGGCGGCCGCGCCCGGCGCCGCCGGGGGGGGCTTTGGGGCCGCCCGGGGGGCCGCGAGGGGTGCCACGTGGTTGCTGTGTGGGGGGAAGTGGGGAGTGTGGTGTGGGTGAGGGAAAGGAGGCGGCGAAAGCGCGCGCGTTTTTCGTCTCTCTCTTCTCCAAACTCTCACCATCGTCAGCGGCGGCGGCGCGCCGCCGCGCTCCGAGAGGTCGCCAGGGTTGAACGTGCCAAACGCCATGGGCACGCCTGTGGGGAAGTGAAGGAGGGTGCCGGGTGGTGTGAGACGCAACGCAGGAAGAAAAAAGGGTCGCGGCGCCGTTTTCGGCCGACGGGCCTACCAGGCGACGGGCGGCGGTGGGCGGAGAGCGCCTCTCGCCCCTTGCCCCCGCCCCACCCTCCCCGCCGCCCGCAGCCTCGCCTGCCGAGCTGCCACAGCACGCAGGCCTCCCCCGTGGGTCGGTGGCCCCCGAACGCGGGCGCTCAACGCCGGCGGCCGGCATGCGGACCGCAGCGCGGCGGCCCCCCCGCGTTCCAATTCAACCCGCGCCACCCTCTCACGCCACGCACCCGTCGGCGCAGGAACCCCCGCCACGGGAGGTGCTTGCCCTCCGTCGGTGCCTGGCGGGGCGGCATCTGTGGGAGGGTGGGAGGGGAGGGAGGTGAGCAGCGCGCCGGCCGAAAAACGCTGGCCGCATCAAGAACGGCGCGGGGGGGGCAGGCGCGTGCGCGGGGCGCATGCGCGGCGCCCACACCCGCCTGCGCGTGCTAAAACGCGAGGCTGGTCCGCAGGCGCGGCGCGATGTGGGCGCGGGGGTGCGCCAGACGGCGTCCCTCGGGCGCGGCGTCGCCTGCGGTCGGCCGGCCAACCGTCACACACGGGCGCGGTCTCCAGCACACGCACACACACTCACCGCCGCGAGCCTGGTGGCCAGACATTCCCGTCCGCAGGATGGCCGAAGAGGGAGACTCGTGTGTGGTTGTGGCGAGAACGAGTAGGGGGGTGAGTAAAAAAAAGTTTTTTTTTTGTGGGGAACCGAAGGATGGGTGAAAAAAGAGAAGCGTTTTTTTTTGCTCTTCTCGACTCTACACGACTCTCTTCTGCTGCTGCCTCCCCGCGCACCCCACTTACACCCGCACACACACACACTGTTTGTGGGGTGCAATCAGCCCCGCCCCCTCCACATCAAACGATCGACACTCGACAACGCGCAGTCTGTCCACCGCTCTCGCTACCGGCTCTGGGTCGCGCGTCAGGTGGCACCCGTCCGCCAGCGCGCGCTGCAGCGGGGCCAGCGCGCGCTGGCCAAAGGCTAGCAGGGGGCGGGTGGCTGCATCAGCTGCCACGTGCTCATGAAACGCGAGCACGCCGCCCGGGCGCAGCACGGTGGCAGCTGCAGCGAGTGCTGTTTCGACATTCGGCACAGAGCACAGCACCAGCGTCATGATGACAAGGTCAACCCGCCCATCGTACGTGGTGACTGCAGTCATAGCATCTTCAGCGCCTCCTTGAACGAAGGAAACGGAGGGTCCCCACCCTGCTGCATCGGCTGATGCTGCCGCAAAGGACGCCATCGCGGGATTGGGGTCCAGGCCGACGTAACTAGCCACGTCGGCGCCCCCAAAAAAGCGAGCGTTGGGGCCTGCCCCCACACCCACGTCCAGCACGTCCAGGCGGCGGCGTGTGTCGGTGGCAAGTGTCCGTGCACGGTCAAACAACGACGCCTTGGCAGCTGCCGTGTCGCGCTCATACTGCTGCATGATCGGCCCCGCCATGCTCGCCGCAAAATACTTTTGGTACGCGGACCGGCCGGCCGGCGTGCGCAGCGCGCAGGTGGCGCACAGGCACGGCGTCGCGGCTGCAAAGGCTGCCGCCAGCGCGTCGCGACGCGACAGCGCGTGGGGCAGGGTAGGAGGGCGGCGCGTGCGTGTGCCCACGACCGTCGTCGTGGGCAGGCACGGCCTGCGCCCCAGCGTGGACGGGTGGAGGCGAGGCATCGGGTGACGAGAGGAAGAGGGAACAACGACTGGCTGGGTCGACACAGACTTTTCGTCAAATCTTTGACGCCGTCGCGCGCCCCTCCTCGGCGCACGCGCGCGCCCCTCTCTCCCTCTCCACCCCTCTCTCTCTCTAGTCGCATGCCGGCACAAGCGGTCTTGAACGCTTGGCCGGCCGGCCGCGCCAGCCGCGCCCTACCCTCCAACCCGCCGCCTGCGCTGCGCTCGCTCCACCGACTAGCCCTACCGCGCGGCCCGGCCCCTGCCGTCCTCGCCACGACCACTCCACACTCTACGCGGCGACCCACTCCATCTGGCACCCACCTGCACCCCCTGGACACGGGGGCGGGCACCTCGTACGGCCCGCGCGGCGTGCTGCTGGTTGGGCTGCCGCCGCGCGCGGCGGACGCAGCCCAAGACTGGCTGCACGCCATGGAGCCTGGGCTGCCGGTGGCTCACTGCACGGGCGGCATGCTGGATGAGTTGACGTCGGACTTGTTGACTGAAAATGGCTCCGCATTTGTCGCCCGGCCGCGCAACCACGACGGCCCACACCCCTCAGCCCTGCCCCGCCTGGTGCTGCTGTCCGGCCTGCTGCCCGCTGAAGCGGTGGCCATTGCAGAGCACTGGGCCCAGTTTGTGGTGGTGGAGGGTGGCGCCGTCAAAATCGGCGTCGCCCCCACGTTTTGTGTTTTAACACCCGCCATGCTGGACCGCAAGCTGGGCGACGTCGTGCTGGAGGCCACCCTGGCAGCTGCGGCCGCCCGTGACGATGACGCTGGGCGCAAGCAGAGGGGGGAGCTGGACGCGGACGGCATCCGCGCCGCGCTGCGCGAAAAGATGGCTGCCCGCGCCGCGACGCGCGCGAGCGGGCCCATCCAGCTGGATGCTGGGGGAGGAGGCAAAGAGGCGGAGGCGGTGCGGCCACCGCCGCTTGCAGCGCCGGAGCGTGCCAAGCCGAAAGGGTTTGGGAGGAGGTGATTGTTTGGTGTGTTTCATTTTTTTGTATTTTATTTGAGAAGAATCAAAATCGTCCCTCCCGTTGAAACCAGCTGTGGGAGCTGTGCGTGCTGCGCTCTGTGTTTTTTTTGCAATCGGCATGGTGGTGAAAAGAAAGAGATGATAAAAACAACACACACAGCTCCGAAAAAAGCGACGCTCCTCCCCTCATCCTCTTCACGCCGCCACAAACGCCTTCAAATTGACAAGCCAACTGACATACTCGCTCTGCTCCTTGGCGGCGGCCATGACTTTCAGCACCCCCCCCAGGGACGCGTCCACGCCGCGCGCAGACAGGTACGCCTCCAGCTCAGCCTGCAGCCCCTCATCCAGCTCGTCAAACACGGGGCCACTGTACGCAAAGTCGGCGTCCTCATCATCGTCGTCAGCGGGGGAGGAGGACTCCAGGGCGGCGTGCAGGATTTGGAGGTAGGTCCCGTCCGACCGACACTCGGCCACCAGCTTGTGGGGGGCGCCATCCTTGGCCAACGTCACCGAAAACGTGACGCCTTCATCGTCGTCGTCATCGCCATCCTCGTTGTCGCCGGCGCCGGTGGACAGGGGGGCGTACGTGCCGTCGTCGTCGTCGTCGTCGAGGCCTTGTTCATCGACCGACAGTTCGACCGTGACACGCTCGTTGGCGGCGCGCTTGGCCAGGAGGAGGCGGGTGTCGCCCGGCTTGTGCTGCAGCTCCCAGCCGGAGGGGGGGGCGGGCAGCTGTGGGTGGAGTGGGGCGGGGAGTTTTGTGGGTGGCTAGGCATGGGCGTCGCGCTGCTCCCCTCTCCCCCTCCCTCCTCCCTCTCACCTCCACCGGCTGCTGCTGCTCGTACGCCAGCTCGCTGTCCAGTATGTCCAGCAGGCTGCCCGCCCCGGGCGCCCCCGACAGCGCGCGGGCAGACACGACCGGGCGGGAAGCGCGGGCGGCCAGCGCGGCCGGCGGCAGGCGCCACGTGGCGGTCGACGGCAGGGCGTGAGTGCAGCACGCGGGCAGCATGCGGGCGGCAGTGGTCAAGCAGCGACGCATGGTTTTAGAGAAAAAGGGGGCGAGTGTGAAGGAAAAGGGGTGTTTCTTTTTGTTTTCGACACGCTGCGAGCGTGTGGCCGAGAGACACAACACACACACACGCACACAAACATTAATGATTCATGAATGCACTGGAAAAATTCAACGGGAAAGTTATCACATGAAAAACCACAACAGGGGAGGGGAAGCACCTGGCGCTGCAGGTCTCGCTCTCAAACGAATCGCACAAAAAAATCGGTCCTTGAGTACAAGTTCATCAGCACGTGCACGGCGGCGGCACAAAGTGTTCTGTGTGGGGGGAAGAGAGGCGAGGAAGGTCGGTCGGAAACGCTGTTGGTCATCGTCGCGCGCATTTTCCCCGCCGCCTGTCGCTTTTCCTTCCTCCCAATTCCCCGCCCGACACAACCCAACAGCCGCTCCCAACTCCACGCACGTCGAAACACTTCCAGCAGGGCCAGGATGAGGACGACGACGACTGCGGCGGGCCCCGCGTCAAAGACGTCCGCGGGCGGGGGGGCGGGGGCGGTGGAGGAGGAGGCGCCGTCCCCTGTGAACTGTTTGGCGTCGCCCATGAGGGCGTTGGGGGGAGGAGGTGTGCGTGCGGGCGAGGGAGGAGGCGGCGTCAGTGCCACGCGCGATGGAGCGAAGAGAAAAACCGTCGGCAGGTCACTTCTGACACGTTCTCTCTTTTTCTCATCCCCGTCCTCTCCCCCGCCAACCGAACAAAGAACCATGCACGCCCTCACCGCCCACCGCGCTGTGCACTCTGTGTGTGCTCGCAAGTCGTCAACCGCCGCACGCGTCGCCCCCGCCCGCGCCCGCCGCGCCACCCGCATTGCGCCCGCCGCGTCAGCCGCGGCCGCGGCTGACGACGTGAGCGGCGACATGCTGTCGCCATCCATTTGGAACACTCCTGCGGCTCGCTTGGTCACCGTGGGAGCGGGCGCCGTGATCACGGCCGCTGCGTCGGCGGCCGCGTCGCCCGCGCTCGGCCCCGCCGCGATGCACGTGATGTCGTGGGCGACCGGGCTCGGCACGATGCTTTACACCACTTTCTTCCTGGGTATCGCCATGTTCAAGAATCTGCCGCGTCAAGGTGAGGGAGTGGTGTGTGGCGTGTGTGGCGGCGGTGTGAGGCGGTGTGAGGTGTGTGGCGGCGGTGAAACGAAAAAAAAAACTGGTTAACACTCACTCACCGGCTCCCGCCCCCTTCCCACCCAGTCTTCGGCCGCTTACAAGCGAAGCTGTTCCCCATCTACTTCTCTGTGCTGTCGGCCTCGTTTGTCGTGCAGCTGGCGACGCTGGCCCTGGGTCCGGGGCTCGCGCGGCCGCAAGCGATCACGCTGTTTGTCGGCCTTCTTACCACCGTCGCCAACCTGCTGGTCGTCGAACCCGCGTCCACCGCCTCCATGTTCAAGCGCTACGCCCTGGAGTCGGTGGGCGCGGCCGCCCGCGATGAAGAGGACATCAAAAAACTCAAAAAATAGTTTGGCAAGCTGCACGGCCTCTCCTCCCTGCTCAACCTGGCGTCCCTCGTGTGCGCCGTCTCGCACGGCGTGTGGCTTGCGTCCGGGGCCTCGCTGGCGCCCGTGGGGGAAGTGCTGCTGCGCGTGGCGTTGCGCAAGTGAGAGAGAGAGAGAGTAGGGAGAGAGAGAGAGAGAAAAGAGAGAGGGTGCGCAGAGAGCGGGTGGTGTTTTTTCAGTTTCATTTCGTTGTTGTTAAAAACCACCGCCCTTTCCTTTTCGCCATCACGCCATCGACCCAGCCTCCTCCCTGTGAATCGCCGCGTCCGGCGCAAACTTGGAGGCCAGCCACCTCGCCGACGCCTTGGGGTGGCGCGCCTGCGTTTTGTAGTCGACGTACACGATGCCGAAGCGAGATTCATACCCCTCCGCCCACTCAAAGTTGTCCAGCAGGCTCCAGCTGGCGTAGCTGGTGATGTTGGCGCCGTCTTCGCGCACCGCGGCCTCGGCGGCGGCGACGTAGCCCTGGAAGTATTGCAGGCGGAAGTCGTCGTTCAGGACGGCGGGCAGGGGGGTCACGTCCTCGCCCGGCCCGTCGCACCCGCTCTCCGTCACCATGATCTCGCCGCCATACGTCATGGAGACGTGGGCCAACAGTTTGCGGAAGCCCCACGGCACCGAGAACAGCCAGAAGGAGGCGGCGCGCGGGCCGATGGGGACGCCGTCTTTTTCGGTCACAGCCTGTGCATCCACCGGCGCGCCCGCGGGCCCGGGCGCGTGCTTGACGTAGCGCGACGTGTAGTGGTTGAGCAGGAAGTAGTCGGCGGAACCTTTGAGGGAGGCTGATTGTTCGGGCGTGAACGTGGGCAGCGCGGGGACGAGCCGTTTCAGAGACTCGGGATAATCACCCTTCCACAACGGGTCCGCGTACAGCCCCAGCTGGGAGTCCAGGTAGCGGGCCGCGGCGGCCACGTCGGCCAGGTCGGCCGGGTTGAGGGGTTCCGCCCACTCGGCGTTGATGTTGATGGAGATGCGGCCGTCGGGGACGAGCGACCGAAAGTGGCGCACAGCGGCGGCGTGCGCGAGCAGCACGTGGTGGGACACGGTCCACGGCTCGGTGGCGGTGTCACCCGCCGCACACCGGCTCCTGTCAGAGCAGCGGCCGGGCGCATGGATGCCGAGGGCGTGGCCGCAAAAGGCAAAGGTGTAGGGCTCGTTGAACGTCGACCAGTAGGTCACGCGGTCGCCAAACGCTTCAAAGACAAGTTTTGCGTAATTCGCAAAATCATCCACCGACTGGGGAGACAGCCACCCCTCGTACTTATCTTGCAGGGCTTGGGGCAGGTCCCAGTGGTAGAGGGTGACGTGGGGCTCGATGCCAGCGGCGGAGAGTACGTCGAGGAGGGCCGTGTAAAAACGCAGGCCGTCGGGGTTGAGCTTGGCGCCCGTGCCCTGGGGCAACAAACGCGCCCACGACAGGGAGAAGCGGAAGGAGGCCACGCCCAACGACTTCATGAGGGCGATGTCGTGATTGTAGCGGTGGTAAAAGTCGCACGCGACGTCGCCGGTGTCGTTGTTTTTGACCTGTGTTGGGAGAGGGTGTGTGGGGGGGGGGGGCGCCACCGAAAAAGGACGCCGGCTTGTTCCTGTCTCGCACCCTGCTCTTTCTCACCTTGCCCGGCGTGTGCGAAAACGTGTCCCAAATGGAGGCCCCCTTGCCCCCGACGCGCGCGGCGCCCTCGATCTGAAACGCGGACGACGCGACGCCCCAGGAAAACAGGGGGGGGGAGGTCGGCGGGGGGGGGGCCATGGCGCGGGACGCGGCAGACCGCAGCGTGGTGAGGTCGGGGTGGGTGAGGAGGGACGGGGCGGCAAACTGTAGTGAGGGTGTGAGGGTTTGTTTTTTTGGCGCGCGCGCGCATATTGAAGCGGGCGCACGCAATTGGCCTCCCCGCCGCGCGTGCGCGGCGCACACCTTCCCCCAATACACACACCCGCACAGACAGCACGTTCTACTGTTCACACACAGCACACAAACACACCTGCAGCGCGCCCGCCGTCAGCGCAGCCACCAGCGCGCCCGCAACAAGCGTGGCCGCGCCGCCACGCCGCGCGCGCGGCTTGGTGGACGCCTGGCGAGGCGCCATGCACGGGGAGGGAGGAGGAGAGTGTGTGTGAGTGTGTGGCGGCGAGAGAGCGCACGCCACACACGGAAGCAAGGGAAATTGAAATGCCAACACAGAGTGATTGCAGGCCGCGCCTACCTCCCGCCCTCTCCCACCACCCCAGCACGCAGAGAGAAAAGAAAACATGATCAGTTCGTCACACACACAATCACACAACATCCTCAACCCTCAAGTCCTCCTCCTCCCGCGTCGCCAGTTTTTTGACGCGCACGCACCCGCGCTCCCACTCGGCCGGCCCGACGACGACCAGCCGTGCGGCGCCACACCGTTCCGCGTGCTTGAACACCCACCTCATGCGGCGGTCGTCGAGGACGAGGTCCACTTTGCGGCCGGCGGCCCTAAGCCTGGCCGCCAGGGAGGCGGCCCCCGGGCGCAGTTCGGGCGCGAGCGGGACGATGACATCATCCACCGTGTGGGGCACCGTCGGCAGCAGCCCCCTATCCGCCAGTAGCTCCAGGATGACGCAGTCGCCAAAGCCAAAGCCGGCGCAGGGGGTGGGGGGGCCGCCAAAGGCGGAGAGGAGGCCGTCGTAGCGGCCGCCGCCACAGATGGCGCGCAGAGCGCCCGCGCGGTCGCGCCCCTCAAACACGATGCCGGTGTAGTAGGCCAGTCCGCGCACCACGGACGCGTCAAAGGCGAGCCAGTCTGCGATGCCGTAGGCGGAGGCCAGGGTGAACAGGTCGCGCAGTTCGGTGACGCCTGCGTCGTTGGCGCCGACGACGCTCGCCAGCTCGTCCACACTGGTCAACGCGGTGGCGTCTAGGATGCCGGCTGCGGCATCGGACGAAATGCCGGTGGCCGCCGTCAACTCGGCCGCCACCGCGTCGCGGGGCAGTTTGTCTAGTTTGTCAACGGCGACGCAGGCCGCCGCAAAAGCATCGTCCGGCACCCCCATACCGCGCCATGATGCCCGTCAGCACGCGCCGCGACGACACGCGCAGCACGACGTCGGAAGACGTCAACCCCACCCTGGTGAACAGGGCGACCATGGCGGCCAGGAGCTCAGCTTCCGCCGCGACGCCAGCCACGCCCACCACATCCATGTTCCACTGGTAGTGCTCCCGCTTCCTGCCCCGGGTCGTGCGTTCATAGCGCCAGCACTGGCCCACGGTGTACCACTTGGCGGGCAGGGGCAGGCGGGCGCCCTGGGCCAGGATGAGGCGCGCGAGGGACGGTGTCAACTCTGGGCGCAGCGCGACGCGGCGGCCGCCCCTGTCCTCAAACGCGTACAACTGAGTCGCGATTTCCTCCCCTGCTTTGCGGGTGAACAAGGCCTCCGACTCCAGGACGGGGGTGTCGTAGGGTTCGAACCCGTGGGAGGACGCGACCGCGGCAAACGTGTCAAAGAGCCACCCGCGCAGGCGCGCGTCGGGGGGGGCAAAGTCGCGGGTGCCGCGCACCGGGTTGGTGTCGAGGGCGGTGCCGGCTGTGACGATGGTGGAGGACGCGGCTTTGCGGTCGTCGGCGGACTGTGGGGGTGGAGAGGGAGGGCGGTGGGTTGCCACGACGGTTTTTCGGCGCCTCCTTTGCAAAATCGCGCGCTCGCCCACTCTCTCCTCCTCCCACCAAACACGCGCAATTCACCAGCCAACCATCTCACCTTGGTCGGCGCCGCCGCGTCACAGCGCGCGCGGCGGGGGGGCAGGCGCGGCGCGCGCCGCAGCGCGGCGACCGCCAGCGAGCGGCTGCGTGCGGCGGCGGCCCGCATTTGCAGGGCAGGCGTGAAGTGGCGTGAGCTTGGGAGAGCTTGAGTGACTGTGGGCTGTGCGTGGGAGGAGACGGCAGGGGCCACGCACAAGCTGTTTTGTCGGCTTAGTTTCGGCAACGACGGTTTTGCGAGTGTTCTCGTTTTCTTTTTCTTTTTTCGCTCCACACTTTTGCTCTCTCTTTCCAGAGCGCACCGCACCGCGCGGCTCTCGCTCACACCATGACGCTGCCCGCGTGACAGAGCCTTCTCACCGGGCTCCGGTCCCCCCCTGATTGACAGAGGTCTCGACCTTCTCTCTTCAGTTTTTGGAGACACATGGTGTCGTCCCGCCGGTCGACGCAGGTGAGAGAGGGCAGCCGCGGGCCACGCGCACTGGCGGCACAGACGTGCACAGAATCGACCCAGGGCTGGAGCTGGTGGCGTGTGCTGTGGTGGGCTGTGCGTGTTGCCGACTCCGTCCCCCGCTCGACGGTTTTTTCGATTGGGGGGGCCGTCGAACACACCAAACTCCCCCCGCCGTGCCTCCCCACTCCCACCCTCGTGACTCACACAAACATCCATGCTCCCTCATCCCTTCCCTCAGTCGGGCGGCGCCCCCCCCCCTCCCACCGACGGCGACAGAGACGGCGCGACACCACGCGCCGGCGCACGCCGCGTGACGCGCGCGTCGGGCGACGGCGGTCCGCGGACGTCAGAGGGAGGAGAAGGTGAGGGTTTGTGTGAGGGTTTGAGGGCGTGAGGGTGTGGTGGTTTTGAGAGGAGCGGCAACACACGACCACCACCGTCGATGCCTGACCGACCCCCTCTCTTCCACCCAGCCCGGCGCTCGCGGTCTGGGTCGCGCCGCCCGCCGTCCGTGTCCGGTGCGCCCGTCGCCGCCACCACCCTGTCCCCGCCCCCGCCGTCCGCCGGCCGCCGCACCGCCAGCCGCGACGGCGGCGGCGACCGCCGCCGCTCCGTCAGCGCGGGCGACAGCGGCCGCCGCGGGCCGCGTCCACCGTTGCGCGATGGTGGTGGTGGTGGGGCCCCTGCTGGCGGTGCGCCCCGCCGGTCGTCGAGAGGCGGGGGCGGCAGCGACGCGGGTGGCGTTGCAGCCGCCGCGCCGCCACCCGCTGCCGCGCTGCCACCACCACCACCACCACCCGCGCCCGCTCCCGCCCCCATGGACGTGGACGTCAAGCCCCAGGTGGCACCCCCACCCCCGCCACCCCCTCCCGCCCCGCCCTCGGCCCCCGGGTCGCGCCCCTCATCCGGCCCACGCGCCCTCGCGGGCCCCCCCTCCCCCGCTATCCCGCCCGCCGACCTGCCCACCGTCGGCTCCATCTTCGACCTGACCGGCGACGGCGCCTGGGAGCGGGACCAGGAGCTGCTGGACGTAGCGGAAGCAATTGAGGCAACGCGCGCGACCGCGACTGCGGCCCCCCACCCCGAACCCAAGCGCGACCCCGACCACTGGGACGCCCTGTTGCGCGAGATGACCTGGCTGGCCAAAGAGTTTGCCAAGGAGCGGCGGTGGAAACTGGTGCAGTGCCGCAAGTTTGCGACGACGATCGCGCGCTCTGACGCCCACCTGTGCGCCCGCGACTCTGCCCGCGCCCGGGACGAGGAAGCCTCCAAACGTCGGCGTGCGGCCTGGATCGCCAAGGAAGTCGGCCGCTTCTGGGACAAGGCGGCGCGGGTGGCCGCCTACAAATCGCGCGCCGCGGCCGACGCGGCGCGGCGCGGCGCCCTTGACAAACACCTCGACTTTGTCGTCGGCCAAACCCAGCGCTATTCAGCCGCCCTGGCCGCCAGGCTGGGGGGCGGCGGCCCCGCCCCCTCGGCCTCGCTGCGGTCGGGCGGCGGCGCGCGCAGCGGCGCGCCCGCCGTCAGTGGCCCCGCGCGGCCGCCGTCCCGGCTGGCGCCCCCCCCGCGCGACTCGGTGCTGGACGATGAAGTCGACTACGTCGCCTCCGACGCGTCCGACGCGGGCGTGGACGATGAAGCCACCCTGGAGGAGGAGGAGCGGCTGGCCGGCGCGGCGGGGCGCGCGGCCGCGCGCGCAGAGGCGGCCGCCCTGGCCGACGAAGCCGACATGCCGCTGGAAGAGCTGGTGGCGCGCTACGGCTACGTCGTGGGCGACGCCGCCGTGGGGGCGGTGCGCGATGGGGGCGGCCCCTCGCGCACGCCGCCCGACCGGTCGCCCTCGCCCCCCGCCAAGCGCCCGCGCGGCGCCGTCGACCCCGCCCTGGCCGCCCTGGCGGCCGCGGGCGACGCCCCGGACGAGGAAGGTGGCGACGAGTACGCGCCCTCGGACGCAGGGTCGGAGGCGGACGATGATGAAGCCACGCTCGAGGAGGAGGAGAGGTTGGCGGGCGCGGCGGGGCGCGCGGAGGCGCGCGCCGAGGCGGCCGCCCTGGCGGACGACGCCGACCTGCCGCTGGAGGAGTTGATGACGAGGTATGGGTACGTGATGGGGGACGCTGCTGCTGCTGGCGCTGGCAGCGACGATGACGACGGCGCGCTGCCCCCGCCCGACGGAGACGACGACCGCGCCGCGCCGTCCACCGGCGACCGCGGCGCCCGACCCATGGACGCAGATGACGACGCCGCCGCCCGCGAGTACGCGGCCGTGCTGGCGGGCGGCGGGGGCGGCGAGCCGTCGGCCGCCCCGGGCGAGCCATCGGGGGGCGGCCTGCTGCCGACCGCGGCGGGCGCCGACCGTGCGCCCCTCGTGCCGCGCCCCTTTTTGCTCAAGCACGACCTGCGCGACTACCAGCAGGCGGGCCTGGACTGGTTGGCGTCGATCGCTGACCGCCGCATCAACGGCATTTTGGCGGACGAGGTGAGAGAGAGAGAGAGGGAAGGATGGTTTTGTTTTTTGTTTGTTTTCCACCTGCCTCCCTCCCACGCTCACCCCACTCCCCACCCCCCAAAACCACCCAGATGGGCCTCGGCAAAACCATCATGACCATCGCCCTGCTGGCCCACATGGCCTGCGCGCGCGGCGTGTGGGGCCCGCACCTCATCGTCGTCCCCACCTCGGTCATGCTGAACTGGGAGGTCGAGTTCAAAAAGTGGTGCCCAGGGTTCAAGCTGCTGACCTACTACGGCTCCGTGCGTGAACGCCGCGCCAAGCGGGCGGGGTGGTCCAAGCCCGGCGCGTTCCACGTGTGCATCACGAGTTACACGGTCGTTCTGCAGGACGCCAAGATGTTCAGGCGGAAGAGGTGGCAGTACCTGATCCTGGATGAAGCGCACATGATCAAGAACTGGAAGAGCCAGCGGTGGCAGGTGAGGGTTGGGTGGAGGAGAGAGAGAGAGAGTAGAGGGAAGAGAAGACGAAGAAAACACCCTCCCACCCCACCACCCCACCCCACCCCTACCCACACAGACTCTGCTCAACTTTTACTCCAAACGCCGCCTCCTCATCACCGGCACCCCCCTCCAAAACGACCTCATGGAGCTGTGGTCGTTGATGCACTTTCTGATGCCGCACGTTTTTGCCTCGCACGCCGCGTTCCGCGACTGGTTCTCCCAGCCCCTGACCGCCGCGGTGGAGGGGGCGGGGGGGAGCGCCGCCGCCAAAGACGCCGCTGGCCGCGCCCTCGTCAAGCGCCTGCACTCGGTGCTGCGCCCCTTTCTGTTGCGCCGGTTGAAAGCCGACGTTGAAAAGTCGCTCCCCCCCAAACACGAGCACATTCTGCGCGTCACCCTGTCCCGCCGCCAGCGCGCCCTGTACGAAGACTACCTCGCATCAAGCGCAGCCTCGGGCGCGTTGACGGGGGGCGGCTTCCTGGGCGCGGTCAACGTGTTGATGCAGCTGCGCAAGGTGTGCAACCACCCCGACCTGTTTGAAGCGCGCCCGATTGTGTCTGCCCTGGACGCGCCCGCCGTGGTGGCCCACTGGCCAGCGACGGCGGCGCGCGCGCTGGAGGATGGAGGGTGGGGGCGGGTGGACGACGTGCTGGCGGGGGCGGCGTTGTTGGATGTGCGTGCTGCGGCGGTGACGACCGCGGCTGGCGCGGCCGCGTCCGCGCGCCTCGCGCCACCCGCGGGCGCCGTGGCCGCGGCCGCCCTGGCGGGCGCAGTCGCCGCCCTAGATGCGCCCCTGGTGGCTGCTGGGCCACTGGAGGCGGCGCTGCCCGCCCTGCCCAACGCGGCCGCGGTCGCGGCGGCCGACGTGGCGGCGGCCAAAGCGCGCGTGCGCGCGGCGGCCGGCGCGGCCGCCACCGCAGCCACCCTGGAGGCCGTGTCGGTCGACCGCCTGGGTGTCACCCCCGCCCTCGGCACGGATGGCGTGGCCGCGCTCACGCTGACGTGGCTGCCGGCGCACGCGCGCGTGCTGGCCGCGTCGCCACGGGCAGCACAGTCAGTGCCGTCGTTCTTCGTCGACGCGGTGCGCACGCCGGCCGACCGCGCCGCCGACCTGGACCCCGTGCTGCGCCGCTTTGTGTGCGTCATCCCGCGCGCGCGCGCGCCGCCGCCGGAGCTGTGGTGCTCAACCCCCGCGCCCGCGGCCGCCGCCGCGGCCGCCGCGCGCGCGGCCGCGCTCGCCGCGCGCGGCCGCGCCGCGTCGGCCCCCCTCCACACTGCCGCCGTGCGGGCCACCCTGTTCTTCCCCGACAAACGCTTAATCCAGTTCGACTGCGGCAAGCTGCAGGCGCTGGCCACGCTGTTGCGGGACTTGAAAGCGGGCGGCCACCGCGTGCTCATCTTCACCCAAATGTCTCGCATGCTCGACATCCTGGAAGCCTTCCTGGGGCTGCACGGCCACACGTACGTGCGCCTGGATGGCGGCACCAAGCCCGAGGCGCGCCAAGTGTTGATGCAGAGGTTTAATGCGAATCCCAAGATTTTCGCGTTCATTCTGTCCACCCGTTCGGGCGGTGTCGGCATGAACCTGACGGGCGCCGACACCGTCGTGTTTTACGATGCCGACTGGAACCCGGCCATGGACGCTCAAGCGCAGGACAGGTGCCACCGCATCGGGCAGGTGAGAGTTGGTTTGGGAGAGAGAGGGAGAGGGTGGTGTTTGTTTCTTTTTCCCTTCCCATCATTTTTTTCCACTCACACCACCCCACACCCCCACACCCCCACCCTCTCCAACAGACGCGCCCCGTCCACATCTACCGTCTCGTCTCCGAGCACACGGTGGAGGAGAACATACTGGCCAAGTCGGGCCAAAAACGGGAGCTCGACCGCCTGGCCATCCAGTCCGGTGGGTTCACGACCGATCTGCTGGCCCGGTTCAATCCGCGCGAGCTGCTGGGGCTGCCGGCTGGGAGTGAAGGTGGCGGTGGTGGCAGCGCGGGCGGCCCCTCCAAGGAGGAGCTGGCCGCCGCGCTGGCTGCCGCCCAAGACGGCGACGACGCCGCCGACGCGGCCGCCGCGGCTGCCGAGGCGGAGGCTGAGGCGGCCGAGTTCACGGCGGACCCGCCGCCTCAAGCGGCGGACGGCGGGGACGACGAGCGCGGCACGTCGCCGTCGCCGTCGCGCGGGGGCGCGACGACCGTCAAATCAAAGTCTGCGTCCCGCTCCCCCACGCCCGCCCTGCCCGCCGAACTGGCCGACCTGGATGCCGCCCTGCGCCCCGTGGAACGGTACGCGGTGAGGCTGGTGGAGGAGAGTGGGGCCGCCCCCACGGTTGATGTCGCTGCTGCCACGGCTGCCGTCGAAGCTTCCTTAGACCGCGCCGCCTGGGACCTCACCGCCATCGACGCCGCCGCCGAAGCCGCGGATGAAGACGCGGACGCCGACCCCGAAGCCGCGGCGGCAGCCGGGTGGGATGCGGAGCTGGCGGCGGAGGAGTATCAGAGGCTGGCAGCGACCGCGGCCGCGCGCGCGCGCGCGCGGCCGCCGAGGCGCGCGCCGCGGCCGCAGCTGCCGCCGAAGCACGCGCCGCGCGAAAGTCGGAAGCAGAGGCTGTTGCTGCCGCCCGTGCTGCCGCCATGGCGGGGGCGGCGGCTGGTGCGCTGCTGGCGAGCGGGGCGCCGAGCGCGCCGTCGTCCGCGGCGGCGTCGCCCGCGCCCTCGTCGGCGGGGCTGCCCGTGCCTGCGGCCGCTGCAGCCGCCATCGCCACCGCCGCTGCCGCAGCAGCCGGCCCTCCCACCGGCCCCAAATCCAGGTCGGGCAAGCGCAAAGCCTCGGCCGGCGGCACGCCGACGCGGGGCGGCCTGCCGCGCGGCGCGTCCCCCTCCCACCGCGGCCGCGCCGCGTCCGGGCCTCAGTCGCGGCTGGCGTCGCCCGCGGTTGGCGGGGCGGGTGCCCCTCCTCCCCCCGCCCCGTGGGAGCCGGCGGAGGACGCGGTGCTGGCCGCCGTTGCGGCGGGCGCGCCGTCGCTCGACGCGCGCGCGTGGGCGCGCGCGGCCGCCCTGCTCGCCGCCGGCGCGGCGGCTCGGTCGGGGGGGGGCATTGGTGCGGCGGCGGCGGCGGCGGCGGCAGGCAGACGCGGGCCGGCGGCGTGCCGGGCTCGGTACGCGGCGCTTGTGCGCGCGGCGCGCGCCGCGGTCGCGGCCGCGGCCGGCGTCGCTCCCCACCACCCGCCCGACGCGGACGGCGTGGCTGCGAGGTTGGCGGTTGTTGTCGCCGCCGACGACCGCACCACCCCCGCCGCGATGGCGGCCGCGGTGGCGGCCGCCGCGGCGGCCGCGCCCGACGGCGCGCCGCCCGCTGGTTCAGCCGCCGCCGTCGCGGCGGCCAGACACGCTGCTGATTTGGCGGCGTTGCACGGGGCGCCGGCGCCGGTGCCACCACCCCCACCCCCGGCCGACGACGCGGCCGACACCGCCACCCCGGCCGAGGTGGCCGCCATCGCGGAGGCTGTCGCGCGGGGCACCGCCGGCGCCGCGCGAGCGGCGGGGGCGCGCGTGCCGTCGCTGCTGGGGGCGCTGGCGGTGGGTGGAGAGGCGGCGGTGGTGACCACGCTGCGGGCGGCGCTGAAAGCGGTGGCGGATGATGGGCGGGCGGAGGTGGGGGGGTGATGAGAGGGTGGAGGGTTTGGGGGTGCGCACCTGTCTGCAAAACACACACACACACACACTTTTCCCCCCTGCTTTCGAAACGCAGAAACACGCGCGCTTCACTCTCTCTCTCTCTCTCTCTCCTTCAAGCCCCCTTGCGCCCCTGCATCACGCCCCACCGCGTGCGGCGCGAGTCCATCTGCTTGTTGGCCACCCCCACCTCCACGCCCGCGGGGCGGGACGACCCGCGGCCGCCACCCGCCTCGCCCGCGGCGTGGGCGTGCTCGACTTCGGCGGTGTGCGCTTTGGTGGCGGCGCGGTAGGCGCCGGTGGCGTGGTGGTGGTGGGGGAGGGGGGCGGGTTGGTGTTCGCCGGCGGTGAGCGCGGCGGCGGCCGCGCGGCCGGTGGACTCGCCACCGCCTCCGGCCCCCGCGTCGGGGGCGGGCACGCGGGCGCCGCCAGCGTTGCGGGCGGGTTGCGCCCTTGCCGCGTGGGCGGCAAGGGCGTCGACGGCAACGGCGGGCGGCGGCGGGGGCGAGGGCGAGCGCGGGGGCGACGACTGGGCAAAGAAAAAAGGGGAGGTGCGAGTCAGGGTCTCTGTTGCTGTTTTCCCGCCTTTCGCGGCCGAGGAGAGAGAGCTGGATACTCACCATGGTGTGGGTGGGTGTCGATGTGTGGGTGTGGGTGGACGCGCGGTGGAAAAAAAGAGGGAGAAAAGTGAGGAAGTGTTTTTTTTTCGTTTTGTCTTGATCACGTTTTTTTACTTGGTTTGCCTTTTTGAAACGAAAACGCACACACTCATCATATGCCCCAGCCCGACTGTGGAGCATTTTGAATCGCGCGGTGGACGCGCGGTGTGCCCCACACAGAAACAAAGACGGGGAGGGGAGGATGGTGGAGTGGTGAGCAACGAAACAAAGTGTGGCAAGCAAAGAGAGAGAGAAGGCAGAGGCAGCCAACCCGCAGCAAGCGTCGAAAGTTGCGCGGGTTGGGCACACTCAGTGCAAAACGAGTCAAGTGGCAAGTGCAAGGCAAGGCAAGGAGTGCGTGTCAAGTGAGGCAAGTGTGTGGGGCTGTCAACGCAGACAATGAAAGAAAAAACTCGGGATGAAATGAAAAAAGAAACGTTTGGCGTGCCTCCTCTCTCAAGGAGCGCATGGTTTGTGGTACAGCTTATTCAGCCGGTGCGCTTGTACTCGGCGCCCTCGGACCAGAACGTGTCCTCCGCGGGGGCGGCGGCAGCCTGCAGCATCTTGCGCCCTGTCGGCAGCGACTTGCGCGCGCCGGTGGGCTGGTACTCGGCGCCGTTGACCTCCATGGCCGACACACCCGGCACGTAGGCGGTGTCCCACATGCCGGAGGAGCCGACGGGCTCCAGGTCCAGCAGCTTGCGGTGGACGGTGTCCTCGTCGGCGGCGTCATCGTCGGACTCGGTGGCGGTGTCGATGTCGGCAGAAACAGACCTCACCTTTTTCCACGTGTTGGGACCTTGGCCGGGCTGGTACGTGGTGCCGCCCACCTCGACGGCGGACACGCCCGGCACGTAGGCCGAGTCCCACATGCCGGACGAGCCTTCCGGCTCCCACGCGGAGGCGGAGGCGGCTGGTTGTGGGTTAGGGTGGGGGAGCGCAGGGTTTGGTGGGGGTGAGGTTTCGTTTCACGCCACCAGCGACGCCCGCCACCCAGTCCCCTTTTACATCCGCGTGGCTCGGTGGCAGCAGCGCCTGCTTGCTTACGTGGCGAGGCCAACGGGGCAGCATGGCGGCACGTGCGAGGCTGTCTGGTAGCTGGGCAAGCGCCGCGATATCGAGGCGCGCGCTCGCGTGGCACTCGTGAGTGTTGGTTGGTGGCGCCCGCCCCACCCCCGCGACGCGGCCCCGTCCCGCCCTCCCTCCCCCCCCAAAAGGCAGGCCACACATGCTGTTGCCCTAACCCACAACACTCACCAAGCACGGCGACCAGGGCAAAGGCGAGAGCAGCGCGCATTCTGGAGGGTTGGTTTTTCGAGGTCAATATCGCCACCATGGTGCCCGCCGCGCCCCGTCCCCCGGCCCCGCTGCCGCCGCTGCCGGCTCAGGCGCCATCTTTTAATGTCGCCACCAGTTTGTGGGGGGTGAGGGAGGGCAGGGCGGGCGCGCCAGACGCGCCATGCCGGGGAGCCATACCCGAGTGTTGGAGGTCGCCTCGCACAGGGGCGTTACACTGCGCCCCGCCCCCCCGCTGGGCAGCCAGTGGGACACTTTAGATCAGGAAATGCACCACTAGACTCACCTGGCTGGTTTGGAGGGTTGGGGGTGCGGTGTATGGAGG
This sequence comes from Choricystis sp. odSpoLacu1, assembly GCA_958009055.1. NCBI lineage: Eukaryota > Viridiplantae > Chlorophyta > Trebouxiophyceae > Choricystis > Choricystis sp. odSpoLacu1. The sequence continues at coordinate 260,217 of OY253656.1, forward strand.
GTCGGGAGGCGGGAAAAGGGAAATTCGCGAGCAGAGTGGTTCGACCTCGGGCCTCTGAAAACCAAAAGTTTGCTACGGCTAGGCGGCAGCGTTCGCTGTGTTTGTGCGCATGGCGGAAGCCTCTGCCGCCGCCTGGGCGTGGGCCCTCCAGGCGGGCGTCGACGTCACCGGTGTGGCCCCCGCCCCCCTCGCCCCCGGCTCGTGTGAACGAGGCATGTTTGCGACGGTCCCCGTCGCGCCCGGCACGCCCCTCGTCGCCGTGCCGGCGGCCGCCGTGCTGACCGCGCCCGCCGCCCGGGACGCGGCCCCGGTGTGGAGGGAGTCAGTGGTGGCAGCTGACCCCCTCTTGCCCCCCGCTGTCGAGCTGGCCGCGTTTCTGGTGTGGGCGGCGGCGACCCCCGCCGCCCCGTTCCACTTGTACGCTGCCTCCCTGCCCCCCACCTACACGCTGGCGATGACGTTTGAACCGCAGGATGCAGAGCTGCTGGGGGCGTCATTTGCTGTGGAGGCGGCGGTGGCAGCGGCTGAGGCTGCCGCTGGCGACGCGGACGCCGCGGCAGCAGTGCTAACCCGTCTCGGCTTGAGCCCGCCGCGCTCATCGCTCATCGCCGCGCTGTGCGCGGTGCGCAGTCGGGCCATGCACCACCCTGATTGTCCTGCGGGCGCGTTGCTGCCGCTGGGCGACTTGTTCAACCACGCACCGCCGCGCCCACCACAACCGCCAGACGTGGGCGGCGGCTGCCGCGCGTGCGCCGGGTGGCACGGCGCCACTGGCGCCGTGCCTCCGCGGTGGTGACGACAATGACGACCCCACCTCCTCCCTGCCTGAGTCGTGGGGCGACGGCGCGTGGGACGAGAGCGCGGGTGTGTTTCGCGTGACGGCGCGAACAGACTACCAGCCGGGGGCCCAAGTCTTTCTCTCTTACGGCTCCCTCACCAATTGGGACGCTGTGGAGCACTATGGCTACGTGCCCCAAGCCAACCCCTGCGACACCGCGCCCGTGACCACTGTGGCGGCCGTGCTGCCGCGCGCGGGCGTTTCCGCGGCCGACGCGTTTTTTCATGCCAACGGTTCACCCTCGTGGCGCCTGCTGGCCGCCGCCCGCACCGCCACCGCGCCCCGTGGCTCCGACAAGGGGCGCGTGGCGGCCGGGCTGGCGGCCAGCGCGGCGGGGGACGCGGCCGCGCTGCGGGCGTTGGCGGCGGTCGCGCGTGCGGCGCGCGCGGCACTGCCGCCGAGACAGCAGGCACCGCCAGGGCGGCCGGCGGCAGCAGTGGCGGTGGCGTGGAGGAGAGAGTATGAAGCGGTGTTAGGGAAAGCAGAGGCAGTGTGTGGGCGGGCGGCGGCGGCAGCAGCAGCAGCGGCGGCGGGGCAGGTGAGAACGGTGGCCGACGTGCAGCAAAGGCGGTGAGGAAAAAAATTCTATCTCTCTCTCTCTCTCTCTGCAAAACATTCTTTTTTGACGAAACGCACACGCGACCACGTTGTTCATTACAAAGGTGAAGGCCTGCCTGGCGGCCGGCGGCGGGGAGCGGGGGGGCGGGCGAGGGGCAGGCAAAAAAGGGCGGCGCAAAAGAGAGCGCGCCCCGCCGCACACACACGCGCGCAACGCACCCCACGCTTTCCGTCGTGGGTCGTCTTTTTTTTGGCGGGGTAAAGGGGGAGAATGCTCGGCAAGAAGGTGGGGATCGACAAGGGCTGTGGTGTAGGGCCCAGGGGAGGGGGGGGGGGGGGGGCATGCACGAGCCAAGGACGGAGGGGTGGCAGAAACCCGCCGCCCCAACCAGCCGCCTTGTTTGTTTTTTCTCTCTCTCGCCCCATTGTTGTGTGGGTGGCGCTTGTTGTTGTTTTTTCGCTTCACCGTTGGGGGATACGCAAACCGATCGAAAGGGGGGGGGGGGGGGAAGGGTATAAATAAAAGACCTCGACACGCCAAAACATGAAGAAAAAAAGAGTGGGTGGCTCCCAGCGCCCCCCCCGACACACCGCAGCAACAGCAGCAGAAGCGTGCGCGTGTGTGTGTGATGGGGGGGGCGCTCCGCCACTCCAGGCTTTGGTTTTGGGGGGACGCGGTGGGGTGTGCAGGGCGCAAAACGTTCAGGTCGGGGGAGGGGAAGAGTACTGCCAAAAATGGTGGGTGGGGGGGGGGGGGGACGGAAACAAAAAAAACACACGAGGAGCCAGTTGAAAAACGACGTGGAGTGGTAGGAGTGCGCCAAGAGTGCGGATGGCAGGGCGGCGGCAGGGGGGGGGGGAAGGCGGTGGGCTGGTGGGGGGGGGGGGGGGGGAGGGCGGCCAAAACACGCGCCGACGCGCGCGGCGCGCGTTTTTGGCCCCGGGTGTGGCTGTGGCTAAAACTAAATGAATCGTTGGTCGCCGCCTTTCAACTCCGGTACAGCAGTGGAGGGGGGCAGGGAGAGTGGGGGGGGGGGGGGGGGGGCCGAAAGCCCCCCCCCCCCCCCCCCCGCGCACCCCGCCCGCCCACACACTGCGTCGCTCCCGAACCGACACACTCACGCGCGCCATTCGCGTTGTGCACCCTCTTCTCGCTTCAGTCAAGCGCCTGGACCACGCCGCAAAACCGTGCGCTCACTCACTCGTCTTCATCCTCGGTGTCCGACACGTCCTCCCCGCGCTCGCGCCGGGCGGCGCGCACCTTGGCCGCCTTCTTCTTCTCCTTGTTGGACAGCTTCTTCTTGGGCGCCTTGATCTTGACCGTGTTGCCCAGCGCGTCGACCGTCTCCTCCTGCCGCTTCCACTCCAGCTTGGCGGCCTCCAGCAGGGCGGCGGGGGCGCCCTCGGACGTCATGGTGCCGTTGGCCACGGTCCAGGTCTCGGGGCAGAGGGCGCCCGAAAACTCGCGGTTGTGCGTGATCATGACGACCCCCCCCCCCGTACTCCTTGATCGCGTCCGCCAGCGCGCCCAGCGACTCGCGGTCCAGGTAGTTGGTGGGCTCGTCCAGGATGAGCATGTGGGGAGACTGCCACATGGCGGCCGCGAGGACGACCTTGACTTTCTGGCCGCCGGAGAGGCCGCGGATGTGGGAGTGGGTGCCAAACTCGGCGTCCACGCCCAGGTCCATCAAGTGTTTCTCCACCTGGGCCTGGGTCAGGGGGCGGGCGTGGAGGCCGAGGCGGGCGGCCTCCTTGACGTCGACCTCGGTGATGAGCTAGAGTGTGTGTGGGGGGGGGGGGGGGGGGGGGGAGGGTCGTGCGTGGTCGCGCTCTCTCCCTTCTCTCCTCTCCCTCCCCTCTCCCTCTCCCACCCTCCACCCACCTTGCCAAACCCGCGCTTCTCCAGGTCGTCGCGCGGCATCCACGTCGTCTCGTCGGCGCGGTACCCCACCCACTGCACCTCGTACTCGTAGTCGCGCTTGAGCTTGCGGCGGCCGACCAGCTTGTCGACGACGCGCTTGGTGCCGTCCTCCAGTTTGAACGGTTCCTGCAGCGCCTTCTCCTCCTCCTCCGTCATGACGCGGTCCACCTTGGACAGGTTCTCGCGGTCCTCCCCGATCTCGTAGCGCCAGCGGATGTACTCGTTGGGCGTCTTCTCCAGGTGCATCTCCAGGTGGTGAAACGCGTGCTGCGCGACGTAGGCGATGCGCAGGTTGGGGTGCTTCCACACGTCGCCCGTCGTCGGCTCCATCTCGCCCGTCAGCAGCTTGATCATGGTGGACTTGCCCGCCCCGTTGGCGCCCAGCACGGCGACGCGCGAGTTGAGGCAGCACTGGACGGAGACGCCCGACAGAATCGTGCGGTCGCAGCCGGGGTAGGCAAACGACATGTCCTTCATCTTGATGATGGCGCGGTCTTTCGACTTGACGCCCTCCAGGAACGACGGCTCCGGCAGCACAAACTTGATGGACGTCGCCCCCAGCTCGTAGTACGACCGCGCGGCGGGCACGCACTTGACAAACTCGGAGAGGTTGCCCTTGTAGCGGCGCAGCTTGCGGTTTTCGTAGTGCACGATGTGGGTGCACACGTTGTCGAGGAACGACGAGTCGTGGGAGACGATCATGGAGGTGACCTCCGTCAACGACGTCAGGTAGTTCTCGAGCCAGGCCACGTTGGTGACGTCCAGGTGGTTGGTGGGTTCGTCGAGGAGCATGATGTCGGCCTTCATGAGCATCGCGCGCGCGCGAGCGCGAGCTTCATCTTCCACCCGCCCGAGAGCGAGGCGACGGGCGCGCCCAGCATCTCCTCCGTGAAGCCCACGGACGACAGCATGCGCTCGACCTCCGCCTTGGGGGGGGCGGTCGTCGTCTGCAGCAGGGGGTCGGTGAAGATGAACTCGACGACGGGCGTCTCGGCCTGCGACGCGTCGATGTCGTGCTCCACGTACACCGTGCGCAGTTCATCCTTGGGCGGGAACCCGTCGAGCTGGCCGTTGGCGATCGCGCGCATCAGCGTCGACTTGCCGCACCCGTTGGCGCCGCACAGGCCGTAGCGGCCGCCGCGCTTGAGGCGGAGGCGCGCGTTGTTGAGCAGGATCTTGCCGCCGTAGGCCAGCGAAAACTCGCAGTTGCACAGGTCGACGCCTTCATCGTCGTCCTCCTCCTCGGCTTTGTCTTCAGCGGCCACCTCGCACGCGCGCAGGAAGGCGGTGGTGATGGCGGCCGCCTTGGCGCCGGCGACGCCCTCGAGGCGGGGGGCGAGGCAGGCCCACTCGTCAGCGAGGAACTCTTTGGCGTCCGAGAGCGCGCAGCCGGCGGTGGCCACGTAGTCGATGATGGCGGCGTCCACGTTGGTGAAGCCGGCGTCGGCCAGGGCCTTGACCAGGGCAGCGCGCGTCGTCTCGGGGTCGGCCGGCGCAAAGCGGGCCAGGGTCCTGGCGTCGGCGCCTTCGGCGCCCACGCGGATCAGCGTCTCGCGCGCGCGCTCCGCCACGCCGCGCGCCTCCGGGTCGGACACCTCGTCCGCCATCTTGGCCAGGTCGGGCAGCAGGCGGGGCAGGAAGACGGCGGCGTCGAGCGGGTTGTCCACGAGTTTGGCCATGTTGTCGGTGATGACTGCGGCCTTGCGTCGCACCGCCGTCACGCGCTCGCGCAGGCCGCGCAGCAGCAGGGGCACCATGACGGACAGCGTGGGCGCCTCCACCGCCTGCACGAAGGTCGTGGCACCGAGCTTGTGCACGCAGTCGGCGACTTCGGAGGGGCGCGCGATGCACGAAATGAGCACGGGGATGAACTTCTCGATGTCGTTGTTGCCGACGGTGGCGCACACCGCCGCCAGGGCGGCTTGGGCGGCGTCCTTGACGGCGGGCTTGGCGTCCGACACGGCGTGCGAGGCGGCGGGCATGATGGTGGGGACGAGGAGGCCGACTTGGCGGGGGGCCGCGGCCGACAGCTCGCCCAGCGTGCGCAGGGCGGCGACCTTGGTGAACCACGAGTGCTTGGTGTCGGTGGCCTCCAGGATGGTGGGCACGACCGACTTGGCGGCCCAGGGCGCGATGGAGGCGGTGGCGGCGGAGATGGCGTCAACGGCAGCGTCGCGGACGGGGGCCGCCTTGTCGCCCGCCAACAGGAACAGAGTCGGCAGAGCGGTGGCGAGGGCAGCCTCAACGGCAGCCCCCCCAGCCTTGGCCAGGGCGGCGAGGCCCAGGGCGGCGCCCTCCTTGGCAGCGGGGGACGCGTCCTTGGCGCCCGCGGCGGAGACGAGGTCGGCGACGGCGGCGGGGGCGGCGGCCGCAGTCACAGACTTGGCCCACTCGCCAGCCGCCGCGCGGCGTGCTTCGGGGTCGGCGTCGGCAGCGAACAGGCCGGCCAGGGGGCCGGCGTCCGCCACCTTGAGGGAGGCGAGGGCCTCAGTCGCGGCGGCCGCGCCCTTGAGGGCGGCCGGGTCGGCGGCGCCCGCGGCGGCGGCGGCGGCGGTGGACGGGGTGTGGGGGCACATGGTGTCTTGGGGTGGGTCTTTGGGGGGGGTGGGGGGGTGAAAAAGGGGGGGGTGTCGGTTTGCGTGCCGAAAACTGAGGGGGAGGGAGAGGGTTGGGAGGGACCGTGAGCGAACGACGACGGTGCGAGAGGTGTGGGTTCGCCCTCCCAAGGCGAGTTCTCCGTAGCCCCCCAGCCGCCTCCCCCCGCCACAGCGCGCGCCCTGGCCCTCCCATCGCGTCCCGTCACGCGAGTTGTCGCGCGCGAGGGCGGGCGAGGGGCAAGGCAGGCGCACGCGGCGAGGCGAGGCGAGCACCCCAGCGCCGCGGCTCAAACGCGGCAGACGCCTCGTCGCGCGCTTTCCCCCCGCGCGCGCGAGCCACACCGTGCCTGTCTCCCCCCGCCCGACCGCGCATGCGTGCCGGGCGTTGCTCCCGCGTCCAACGGAGCGGGCGGGGCGAGGGTGGGCGGGCGGGGGGAGGTGGGCGGCAGTGGGCGCAGCACGGGGGCGCCGACGCCAGTCGAGCTCTCCCTTTTTCCCGCCCCCTGGCCAAGCCGCGCCAGCCACCCGTTGCGCAACTTCCAACGTCCCCGCCGAGTGCCGAGGGCAAACTCATCGTCGTGTTGGGGCGGGGACGGCGGAGAAGGCCGCAGGGCGCGGGGCCGGCGGATGGCTCCGCATCGCACGGCGGCCGCACTCGCGCAGCGCGGCGCTCCGCATCGGGCCCCGCACGGAGGCCCGCTGCGCCCTGCTGCACCCCAGCGTACGTTCTCAACTCACCGGGAAGGGCGGGAGGGGGCTTGTGGCGCTCAGCAGTTTGCGAGCGGCCAAAAGGTTGTGAGAGCGAACAAAAATACGGGCTCGGCCCAGAGACGTCCGTCGTCGTCCCTCTGCTTCGCTCTCCCGCCGCTCGCTCGGCTGGCCTCTCCCCACACCACGCCTCGAGTATCTTCACGCCGACCAAAAAAAAACCTACTGCAATAAAAAACCCCGCACACCCTCACAAACCCTCACTGCGCCACACTCACCGCCACCGCGGCCGCGTGCGCCGCCAGCGCGTGCGCGGCCGTGTCGGCCGCCGCGCGCGCGCGCGCGCGCGGCACACCACTCCCCCACCGCGGCTTCACCCGCGGTGCCCGCTGCCGCGGCAGCCACAGCATCTGCAGCAGCACCCCAGTCGCCCGCGTCTGCGGCTGCGGTGGCAGCCGCCAGCAGGGACGTCCGGTCGTCGTGGCCTGCGGGTTGTGAAAGTTTGAGTGACGCCGCGAGCCGAGCCGCGGCGTGCGCCAGCGGGCCCCCCCCCTTCGCCGGCAGCAGGGCCAGGCCCGCCGTCACGCGCGCCACATCGGGCCAGCGTTCGGTTAACGACGCGATGGTGGGGACACCAGTCGTGAGGGAGGCCGGCGGCAGCGCGTCGACGATGGCGGCGACGAGAGGGTCGCCCGGCGCGGCCACGCGCGCAGAGGCAGCGTCATCCCCCAGCGGCACCCCCGCCGACACGGACGCCGCCAGGGAGGCGGCGACAGCGGCCAACCTGTGTGCGTTGAGGGAGGCGGCGCGCTGGTCGGCGCGCGCGTCCAGGGCGGACTGCAGGGCGTCCACTTTCAAACGGACGGCGTCGAGCTTTTCGATGCGGGCCGCCCGCTCCCTCGCAGCTGCTTCCGCGGCCGCAGTCGCCATGTACGCCGCCTGCCTCGTCAGCTCAGCTTCCCGGGCTGCGTCTGCATCGCCCTGGATGCGGGCCAGGGTGGCCAGGCACTCGTCGGCGAGGCGGTCGAGGCGGGTGGCAGCCGCGGTCGCACGGGTGCGCGCCGCGTCCGCGTCAGCGCGCGCGGCCGCTGTTTCGGCCGCTGAAGCTGCGCGTGCGGCTGCCACGGCTTCAGCCAGGGCGGCCGCATCGCGCGCGGCGGTGGGGCGGCCGGCGGCGGTGAGGCCGGCGGCCAGGAGGGAGGCGGCCGACGCGGCCGCGTCAGCGGCGGCGGCGGCGGCGGCGCCAGGAGCGGCAGCCGCGCCGCCCTCCCCATCCTCATGCACAGCCAGCGCCGATTTGGCGGCGGCCAGGGCGGCCGCGATCTCGGCGCGGGCGGCGCCCCACTGGGGCGGGTCGGGGGGTGGTGGCTCAGAGGCAGGTGGAGACGGCAGCACGCTGCCGCCTTCTTCCCCCAACGCCGGCATGCGGCCTCCATGGCCGGGCGGCGGGTCGGCTGCCGTGCGCGGTGGCGCGGTGGGCGGGGCGGCCGCCGTGTCACCAACCGCCAGCGTGGACCGCGCGGGCGGCAACGTGCCGCCCCGCCCGTCGGCGGCCACCGTCGGCTGGTGCGCCGGGCCGCCACCACCACCACCACCACTCTCACCACTACTCTCGTGCGTCCACTTGCCGGTGGCCACCTCGTTTAAAAGAGACGCAACAGGCCCCGCTTTCAGCGCGGCCGCCGCGTCAGCCGCGACAGACGCCACGTCGGCCGCCACCCGGTCCATGGCATCGTGCGCCGCAGTGGAGGCGCGGGTGGCGGTGTCGCGGGCGGCGTCGGTGGCGGCGCCCGCCGCGCCGCGCGCGCTGGACGCGCCGTCGGCCGCCGCGTCAGCCGCTGCGCCTGCGGCCGCCTCCACCGCGTCCACCGCGTCGGACGCAACGTGGGCAGCGTCATCGACTGCGGCCTCGACCGTGTCCACGGCCGCGTTGACGGCGGCGGAGAGGCGGGTGTCATCAAAGGATGTAGTCTCCGCGGCAGCTGCCTCCACCCCATCCGCCGCCTCCGCCACCACGGTGGCCACCGCGTCGCCCGCATCATCCAGCGCGTCGGCCACGGCGGCGGCGGCGGCCTGGAAGGATGGGTCGTTGTTTTTCGGCAGTGGCGGCGGCACGCCGCCACCACCACCCCCACCCCCTCCAAACACGCGGAATGGGGATGAAGATGACGACGTAAAGTAAAACAGGCCGACCGCGCCCGCGGCAGCGGCCAGCAGGCGCCAGTCGAGCGAGGAGGAGGGAGGGGCGGCGGCGGCAGTGGCACCCCCACCACCCGCCGCGAACCCGGCGGTCGTCGTCGGCCCCCCATAGTACGCGGGCCGCGTCAATGGCGGCACACTCACACTGGGCAGGGGAGGCGGCAGCGGCGCGGCCGGCAGGGGCGGCGGCGGCGGTGGCGGCGGCGCAAACGTCGTTGCAGGCCGCGGCGGCACCACGCTCGGCCGCGCGAGCGCCGCGGGCGGGGGGGGGCGGCGACACCCCGACCACGGGGGGAGGCGGTGGCGCCGACTTGATGTCGAGTTTGGGGAGTGGAGGCTGTAGCGGGGTGAGGGGGGGGGTGAGGGGAAGAAAACGAACACGTGCGCGCGCCCCCTTTTCTATCTCTTCCACAAACGCACCTCCACCACGGGCGCCGGTGCCACCGTTTCAGGCAGAGGGTTCTTTCTGGGGCGGCCGGGGCCTCGCTTGGCTGGCGTCTGAGTGTGGGAGAGGGGGAAAGGACGTGAGCGCATGAATCGTGGTGCACGCTGTTTTGCGACAGCCTCCCCCTCCTTTGACCTGCAATGCCCGGCGTGTTGGCCGGGCACACACTGCACTCGCGTGGCGGGCGGGAGCGTCCCACGCTCCCCTTGTCTTTGCATGCGTCACCCAATCGCACACACTCCCTCTCTCTCCCCCACACACACCTTGGCCTTGGCCTTGCCGCCGCCGCGCGCGGTCGTGGCCAGCAGGCGCACGGCTGCAGCCACGGCGTGGCGGCGCGCCATATTGGGGAGCGGCAGAGTAACACAGAAGGAGAGAAAAGAGCGGTCGAAGGACTGCTTTGCTTTTTCGATTCTCTTTACACCAATCGCCGGCGGCCGGGTGTTTCCAAACGACCCGCGCGCCGACCCTGCGCCCGTGTGTGGCCACCACACACACACACACACACACACCATGGCCACCGTGGAGTCCCTGACCGCCGCCTGCACCGCTGCAGGCGGCACCCCGGGCGCCGCAGACGCCGACGTCCTGTCCTACATCGTGGCCGCCCTGGCCGATGCAGACGGCCTGGAGGACGCGGTGGACAGCTTTGGCGAGCTGCTGGTGGAGAGTGGGGCTGTGGGGAGCGAGGCGGTGGCGCGTGCCACGCTGGCCGCGCTCGTGAGCGGCGGCGACGGCGCTGCAGGTGCGCCTCCCCGGTCGCCACCCTCGCCCCAACGCTTGGTGGGCGCAGGCATGAGCCTGGATGAGCTGACGCACGCCTACACCAAGCTGCACGCGTCTGAACAGCAGCTGGCGGACTCGGATCGTGTCAAGGAAGCGTTGCGCACCGCTTTCCCAACCGACATCGACACCACCGCCGCCTCCGCCAAGGATCTCGCCAAGCTGGCCAAGCGGCGGGAGGCGGAGGATGCCGCCGCCGCCGCCGCCGCCGCCGCCCACAAGGCGGAGGCGGAGGCCGCCGCGCGCGCGGCCGCGCCGCGCATTGTGCGCGGGCGCGGCGGCGGCGGCGCGCGCGACGTCAAGCTGGACGCTGTGTCTGTGTCCAATGGAGGGGCCGAACTGATTGCGGACGCGCCGCTGCTGCTGGCCGCGGGGCGGCGGTACGGGTTGGTCGGGTGAGTGGTGGTTTTTGTGTTGTTGTTTTTGCGTCAACCGATCAAACCTCCCCCCCTCCCACCCACCCACAACAAACCACCCCACCTCCCCTCCTCCCTCCAGCCGCAACGGTGCCGGCAAGTCCACCCTGCTGCGCGCCCTGGCCCGCCGCGACGTGGCCGGCATCCCGCCCAACCTCCAGATCCTGCACGTCGAGCAAGAACTCCCCGGCGACGACACGCCCGCCCTCGACGCCGTCCTCGCCGTCGATGGCGAACGCTCCGACCTGCTGGCCGAGGAGGCGGAGCTGGGCGCCTCCAATGATGGCAACGCAGGCTCCCGCCTGGCCGAGATCGCGGCGCGGCTGGCCGACATTGATGCCGCGGGCGCCCCCGCGCGCGCCGCGTCCATCCTGGCCGGCCTCGGCTTCACCTCCGCCATGCAGGCCCGCCCCACCCGCTCCTTTTCCGGGGGCTGGCGCATGCGCATCGCCCTGGCCCACGCCCTGTACGCGTCTCCCGACATCCTGTTGTTGGACGAGCCTACCAACCATTTGGACCTGCACGCGGTTTTGTGGCTCGAAGACTTTGTCACCCTCCGCTTCACCGGCACCCTCGTCGTCGTCTCCCACGCCCGCGACTTTCTGAACGCGGTCGTCACAGACGTCATCCACCTGGCGGGGCGCACGCTGACTCCCTACAGGGGCAACTTCGAAAACTTCGTCGAAGCGTCGGCCGAGGCCGCCAAAAACGCGGAGCGCCGCGCGCGCCGCGTTGCTCGCGGAACGCGCCCACCTGCAAGCCTTTGTCGACAAGTTTCGGTACAACGCCAAGCGGGCCGCCCTCGTGCAGTCCCGCATCAAGGCCATCGCCAAGCTGGACGTGGGCATCGAGGCCGCCGCGCCGCCGCCGGTGGACGCCGCGCCGCCGAGCGTCAAGTTTCCCGCGCCGGGGGCCCTGCCCTCCGGCATGCCCATCGTGAGGTTTGATGGGGCCGGGTTTGTGTACCCAGGGTGTGAGGTGGCCACGTTCAAGCCGGGTGCGCTGGATTTTGGGGTGGACCCAGGCACCCGCATGGCGCTCGTCGGCGACAACGGCGCCGGCAAGTCCACCCTCCTCAAACTCATGTCGGGAGCTCTGGACCCCACGTCCGGGTCCGTCACCCGGGCGTCAGGCGTGCGCGTCGCCTCCTTTGCCCAGCACGCGGTGGACGGGCTGGACATGGCGACAACGCCGCTGTCCGCGGTGCGCGCTGCCGCCCCCGCCCTCGACGAACCGGCAGCCCGCGCGGCCCTCGCGCGCTTCTCAGTCGACGCCACCCTCGCCTCCCGCCGCCTGTACACCATGTCTGGCGGCCAGAAGGTGCGGGTCGCACTGGCGCTGGCCACACTGGCCGCGCCCGCGCTCCTGCTGCTCGATGAACCGACCAACCACCTCGACATGGAGTCCATCGACGCCCTCGTCTCCGCCATCCAGTCCTACACCGGCGCCGTCGTCGTCGTGTCCCACGATGCCCACCTACTGGCGGCCGCGTGCCCGGACGCGTTGTACGAGGTGGGGGAGGGCAAGGTGGTGCGTTTTGACGGCAGTTTCCGCGAGTATCGCGAAACGCTGCGCAAGCGCGCGGCCGGGGCGTGAAAGGAAGGGGGGGGGGGGGGGGGTGATTCTTGTGTTTTTTTTCTCACTCGTTTCAGTGTGCAACACTCTCGTCGTGCTTTCTGGTCTCACACTCTGGTGGAGAGCGAGCGCGGGCCTGGAGCAGAGAGGCAGCGGCCGTCGTTCGGTCGCCACTCGCACAAATCGATGAGAGCGCTTGCTTCCCTCCGCCGCTTTTCCCTGCCTCGCCGCCCCTCCCCCACCCGCGCCTCCGCCTCCGCAATGCCCGCAGCCAAGATCATAGGCACACACAGCGGCTCCTTCCACTGCGACGAAGCCCTGGGCGTCGCCCTCCTCCACCGCACGGCCGCGTACGCGGGCGCCTCGGTCGTGCGGTCGCGCGACCCCGCCACCCTGGCCAAGTGCGACGTCGTGATTGATGTGGGGGGGTTGTATGATCCGGGTGAGTGTGGGGAGAGAGAGAGGAAAGGGAAATGGACGCAAAAACGAAAAAAAAAAACGCCGCCGCTCACCCACCCTCCCTCTCCTCAGTCGCCCAACACTTCGACCACCACCAGCGCGACTTTGCCGAAGTCTTCGGCTGTGGCTTCACCACCAAGCTGTCGTCTGCCGGGCTCGTCTACAAACACTACGGCAAGGAAGTCGTCGCGTCGATCATGACCAATGTGCTGGAATCCGCACCCTCCGCCTCGGACCTGGACGCCGTCTACCTGGCCGTCTACAAATCCTTCATGGAGGCCGTGGACGCCATCGACAACGGCGTCAACCAGTACGAGGGGGAGGGGCCGCCGAGGTATGTGAACGGGACGACGCTGTCCGCGCGCGTCGGCGGGCTCAACCCCTCCTGGAACGACGACTGGGGCGACGCCTCCCTCGACGCCGGCTTCATGAAGGCTGTCGAACTCACGGGCACCGAGTTCGAGGACGCGGTGCGGTACGCGGCGAGGGCGTGGCTGCCCGCGCGCGCGGTCGTCGCGGCGGCGCTCGATAAAGCGGGTGAGGTCGACGCCTCAAAAACCATCATCGAGCTGTCCACGTGCTGCCCCTGGAAGGAGCACCTCTACGCTCTCGAGACCGAGCGCGGCATCGAGGGCAGCGTCAAGTTCGTCATCTACCGGGACGACCGGGAGGCCAAGTGGCGGGTGCAGGCGGTGCCGGCAGCGCTGGTGAGGGAGGGTGAGAGGGGGGAGAGAGGGCACAAAACTCTGGACCCTCCTGCCCCCTTGGACACGGGGGCAGGAGGGTTGAGTCCCACCTTCTGACCCCCCACCCCACCCCCCACCCCCCCTCGAACAGGGCGTGTTCGAAAACCGGGTCTCCCTTCCCGCCTCCATCCGCGGCCTGCGCGACGGAGAATTGGACGCGGTGGCCGCCGCGTTTGACGCCCCCCCCGGGGGCGTGTTTGTGCACGCGTCCGGCTTCATTGGGGGTCATGCCACGCGGGATGGTGTCATCGCGTACGCGCTGGCGGCTGTGAAAGAGGGCGGAAAATGAGCAAACCCTAAGAGAGAAGAGGGAGGCTGGGTGTGTGTTTCGTTCACCCTTTCTTTTTTTTTAGTGTAGCTCCACTCAAGTGCCGTTTTCCCGTCTTTTTCTTTTGGATTGGCTCACCACAACTGCTGCCAACACTCTGTGTGGGGCTAAGGGTTTGGGTGCGGACACGGGGTGTGGGAGAGGCGGGGTGCGCGCGCGACGCGCGGGGCAGGGCGGGGCAAGGCGGGGCACGGCGGCCAAGGAAACCCCAAAACAGTGTGGGGCAGAGTTTGGGGGGGGGGGGGGCGGGCGGGAAGGCGGGTGGCGGTGGTTGGCGGGGTGGGGGGTGGGTCAGGGGGAGACCGAGGGGGGCGGCAGGGCCAAGGGGGGACAGACGGAGGCGGGGAGACGGACAGACGGAGGCGGGCTGCACACGCCCCACAGAGGCGGATTTTCGGCCCAGTCTGCCTCGTGTCAGTCATGCGGGCTCCGTCGGACTGGGGAGCCAGACCGCGAGACCCACCAAAAAAAATCCTCTCTTTTCTCTGGCTCACAACTCTCTCGCTCCTGTTTCACTCCGCGTCTGCGCCCCTCCGTGCCCCACAGCACGGTCCCTCCCCTCCCCCCCCCTCCAACCTCCAACGGCTTGTGCACAAGGTGCGCCTATCGAGGCAGCGGTTGTGTGTGGGAAAGAGAGAGGGCGGAGCGCGGCGCGTGCGCGCGCACGCGCCGCCGCGCACACATTGGCCCCCGACCCTTGCCCCTCGCCAGCTGATGCTGCCCCCCCGGCGCCGGCAGCGGTGGCAGCTGTGGCTGTGGTCGCTGCTGGCGGAGGCAAGAGGGGTCGCGGCAGGCAGACACCCCCTCCGCCGGGCTCCGTCTGTCTGTGGTTTGCCGCCGCTCTGCGTCTCGCTCGCGTGCGCGCGCCCGCCCACAGCCGCCGGCCCTCCTCCGCCCCGGATGCCGGCGGCCAACGGTGGCTAGCACCTCCGTCGAGGCAGGGGAGGGGGGAGGAGGAGGAGGCTGCCGGCGGGCTGGGGAGGGGCGGAGCGCGTGGCTGCTGCGAGAGCGAAAGCAAGCGACCATCGCACGTCAGTGACGCGCGGGCGCCCGCGTGCGCGCGCGCGTCTGTCAGACAAACGAAAAAAACACGCCCACGCTCACGCGCGCCTCCTCCCGTCCTCCCTTAGGCTTCCTCCCCACACACTCGACACAATGTTTGCCAAACACATCACCCTCGCCTTCCTGGCGCTGACGACTCTGGCCTCGGCAGGCACGCTGACTGACTGGACCGACGGCATCGCCACCCACTACGGTGGCGCCCAGGAGGGCATGGACCCCAGCAACCCGTCCTACGGCACGAAAGAGGGTTCCTGCGGCTACGGCAAGCTGGACAAGGGCACCTACCCTTTCTGGCAGGTGGCCGCGTTTGCGACGTCAAACAAATTCTTCAAGTCCATCCCCGGCTCCGCCTGCGGCACCTGCTGGGAAATTCAGTGCGTGGAAGGCAAAGAGTTCAAGGGACGTTGCCGCGACGGTGGCGGCAAGAGCGTGGTCGTGACAATCACGGACTCGTGCCCCGAGTGCGGCGCCGACCACATGGACCTCCAAGCCCTCGTCTTTGACAAACTGTCCCCCATGTCCCTCGGCCGCATCAACATGCGGTACAGGCGCGTCGACTGCACGCCGCCCTCGGGCAGCGGCATGGGCATGAAGGTGAGGGAGAGGGTTTGTGGAGGATTTTTTATGCAGTTGTTTCTTTCTTTTTTGCTCACCTCTCATCCCACCAACCACCACAGCTCGACCACAACTTTGGCCCGGGCGGCTGGGTGCGCCTCCTCGTGGACAAAGCCGCCGGCTCCGGCTCCATCAAGTCGGTGCAGGTCAAAGGTTCCGACGGGTCGTGGCGCTCGCTGTCCAACACTTACGGCACCGCGTGGGAGATCTCGTCCGAGCCCTCCCTCCCCTGGGACTTCAAATTTGTCAGCGACGACGGTCAGGAAGTGACCGCTACCAAGGTCGTCGACTCGGGCGGCAAGGTGGGCGACCACCCCACCAACGTCCAGTTCTCGCTGTCCAAGGGTGGCGGCGGCCAGTCCTCCGGCCGCAAGATGCTGGAACAGATCGCTCCTGAAGTCGCCGCCAAGGTGCCCCTCTCCAACGCGGGCTTTGGCGGCGCCCTGGACGTCAAGCTGCCGGTCGACCTGTTTGGGCCGGAGCCTTGAAAACCAGGGTTTTAATTTAATTTCAAGACGCGCTTGATCCCCTTTTTTTCCCTTCCCACCCCCACCAACCATTCACTTTTTTGCGATTCAACGAGCGCATCCTCCCTGGATGGGGGACACACCCACACACACCTGCCACGCACCCCCCCGGCCTGCGCCGGACGCCGGTGTTGACAATCACCGGTTTTTGCGTCTGCGGCTGCTGTTCGCGTTCCCACACTCCGCCCCCACCTCCCCCTACTTTCGCTGCCTACCCCCATCGCAAACAACTTTTTTTCCGTGGCCTCCCCCAACCCAACGCTCTCGCAACCCCCCCCCCCCGATTCATTAACACACTTGTACTTCTTTTTTTCAAACCTCCAAAAAAAAAAAAAACGTCCCTTTACGTATCGTCAAGCGCGCCTCCCGTATTACCACCCCAAACGTCTTGCCCCCTTTTTCCCTCTGTTTTGTCGTTTTTTTTTTCATTCATCCTCCCTCCCAGTGTAAACGCGCCCGCAGTGCTGTTTCACAACAACAACAAACTTTTCTTTCTGTCTCTCTCGCGCGCGCGCCACCACCCAACGACACGCGCTCTCGTCATGCAGTCCACGCCGCGCGCGGCGACGCCGAAGTCGCCCGCTACCTTTTTCCGGCGGCGCAGCGCGAAAAATGTGCCGAATGGCATGCCGCCCGACGTTGCCCCGCCCGACGCCCCCCCGCCCGACGCCGCCCTGCCGACCGCCCCCTCCTGGCTTCGACGGTCTTCCCGGTCTGGTGAGGGCGGCGCGCCCCCCTCCGACCCTGGAGACGACGCGTCCGTCCGCACCGCTGCCGCGGACGACGACGCGGCGGCCGGCTCCCGTCGCCGCCGCCCGCGATCCATGCTGGCATTCGCGACTGGCGTGGCGGCTGGTGCGCTGGCTGTGCTGGTGGCGGGCGAGGGCGCGCGCGCGGCGGCCGTGCGTGCCGTCGCCCCCGCCCCCCCCCTCCAAACCGCCGTCCCGCTCCCTCACCTCCCTCGCCTCTGACGCCGACCTGACGCGCGCCACGGAGACGGTGTTGGTGTACCGCCCCGCGAGGGCGGCCCCCGCTTCATCCGACGGGTGGGCGCTGACTGAGCGTCGTGTCGCGCTGCCCCCCGCGCCGCCGCCGCCGCGCCCGGGCACCCACCACCGCACAGGGGTCACCGCTGCCGCCGCGTTCGCGGGGTCCTGGCTCACAGGCCAGGCGGTGTGGCGGGGGCGGCGGGCGGTGGGGGGGGCGGTGGATGAGGCGGTTGAAAAAGCGGTGCGGAGGGCGGGGGGGGTCGCGTCGCGCGTGGCTCAAGGGGTGGCGAGGTGGAGGGCGTGAGAGCAATGGCGTGGTGTGTGTGTGTGTGTGTGTGCTTTGTTGGGGAGGGGCGCCCCCTGCGCCACTGCGCTGGCCCGGGCTGTGGCGTCAAAGAACCAAAAACCAACCCTCCCTTGTCTTCCCCCGTCTTTTCCCCCACCCCCGCTCCCCATATTCCCCGCTATGCAAACCCCGCGCCCACATTGACAGATCATTTACACCACCACCAGCTCGCCAGCCCATCCAAAAAGAGAAGGGCCCACACGCACACACACAACGCCCCCCTCTCCCCCACACACACGTTCACTGCTGTGTCTCTGCCGCGGCCGCCGCCGCCATCGGCCCCCCAAACATGGACGACAGCTTTTTCAGCACCAGCATCACATCCTCATCCTCCTGGTAGTTGACAAACGCCATCGGGTTGGTCTGCATCTCCATGATGGCCTGCATCACCTTCGGCTTCTGAATGGCGGCAGCCAGCTCTGGTTCCCCCATGATCTTCTGCAGCATGTCGGCCGGCGTCACCCCCAACGACTCCAGCCGCTTGCTGACGTCGTCGCCACTCACACCGGACAGCATGGCCTGCATGGACGGGTCCAGGTTGGCACCCTGCGCTTCGATCAGCTTTTCCAGTTGCTTCCGATTCTCAGGGTTGTTCAACACCCACTCGAACGTTTCAGGGTTGCGCATCGGCTCCGGCAGGTGCTCGTACAGCATCTGCTGGACGGAGGGATCGCGAAAGAAGGAGTCGACCATGGTGGACGAGAATTTGGAGCCGGACTCGGAGGAGGAGGAGGACGACGCGCCGCCGGCCGACGCGGCAGCGGCCGCCATGGCAGCCGCAGCACCATCACCACCACCGCCGCCACCGCCCAGCACGGGGGAGGGTTCGTCATCCACATCCACAAAGGCGGCCTTCTTTTTGGGAGGGGTGGAGGGGGTGGGCGTGGCGGGCGCGGCCTGCGCGCTGCCACCACCACC
Source organism: Choricystis sp. odSpoLacu1 (assembly GCA_958009055.1). Lineage (NCBI taxonomy): Eukaryota > Viridiplantae > Chlorophyta > Trebouxiophyceae > Choricystis > Choricystis sp. odSpoLacu1. Next base: position 278,247 of record OY253656.1, read on the forward strand.
CTTGGCCGCCGCTTCCCTGGCCTTCACAGCCTCAAACTTGGCGCTGGTGGGGCGCCCAGGGAACGTGGCCGTCGTGTCCACGGTGGCGGTGGCGGCGGTGGGCGCAGTGGGGGGAGGCGGCGGGAAACCAAAGGGCGGCACCCCCGCGCCCCCCGCCGCCCCGGGAAACGGAAACGGGGGCGCCGCCCCACCACCCGCCCCCTGCGCCTTGGCCGCCTGCTTCATCATCTGCTGCATCATCAGGTTGGCGGCGGCGGTCTGGGCGCCCCCTCCCTTGACAAAGGACGTGATTTTTTGGTAGGCGGTTGCGATGGCGATCCCCACCGCCACCCAGAACCAGGACGGCAGGCCGCCGCCCGAGGAGGACGCTGCGACGTTCGGTGGCGGCAGCGGGGGCAGGGGGGCGGCGCCGTAGGCTGAGTACGTGTCAGCAGAGGGAACGAGCGTCGTCGGCAGCACGGGGGCGGGGGGCAGGGGGGGCACTCCCGCCTCCACCGTGTCCTCGACAGCGGCGACGATCGGGGCGGGTGGAGCGTGCGTGGGGGCGGACTTGCCGCGGTTGAAGAGGCCTGTGGGGAAGGAGGGAGGAACCGTGAGGGACAGCACGGAAAGGGCGGGCAGCGCGGGCAGCCGCATTGCCGCGCCTTCCTGCGCCCAATCCACCCCGCCCTGCGCTGGAGCCGAGGTTCCAAAGTCGCCTCTGCCGTAGCGCAGGGCAGCAGGGCAGCAGCAGGCGGCCTGGGGGTGTGGCTCGGCCGGCAGCGCACGCAGGCGGACAACCCCAATTCTGCGTCCCTCCCCTGCGCTCTCGCGCCCACGCCGACCGTCCCTGGCCCACGCATGCAGGCGTGCTGGCACTTGCATCAACGCTGTGCACAGCGGCAGCCGGCGGCAGGAGTCGCCGGCGGGCTGGCAACACACGGCGGCTTTTTGGAACGACGGCTGTTTCCCTCCCCTGTCACACCCTCCCTGCTCCCTCACCTGCCACAACCACGCGGCGCGGCGCGCGGGGTGGCCGACCGGCGACGGTCAGACGCAGGGCACGCTGCATTGGGGGGGGCGGGAGGGAAAAAAAGGGAAGAGAAGAACAAACGACAAGGTGAGTTTTTCGCTGCCCGTGTTGAAACAGAAAAAGACCTCTTGTCTGGAGTGTGTTGCACGGGTGCGCGTTGGGCTGTCCTCGTGACTCTCCCTCTCTCCAACAAAACCAAGCCGGAAAACGGAAGACACAAAAGGGGGGGAAGGGAAAACAGGAAAAGCTAAAAAAAAAAAGGCCGACAGAAAAAAACTCTGTTGTTGCACGAACTTTTTCGATTTCTTTTTTAGCGCTAAAAGACGAAGGTGTTGACGAGTTGATCAAAAGACAAAAGACGGTATGCTGCATGTTTGCTTGTGGGGGTGTTGGGGACAGTTTTGTTTTTCTTCTCTCTCACGCCTCGATCTCCACGCGCGCCCACGCCTCGACGTCCACCGCCGCCACCGCCGGCGCCGTCGCGGGCGTCAGCGAGTTGGTGCGTCGGTACCGGGTGCCGCACGCGTTGCACAGGACGGGCTTGGAGGCGGGGCCGCGGCGCCATTGGGGCGACTCTGAGGTGGGGTGCGGGAAGCAGAGAGGGTTGGCGCGGCGAGCGAAACCGCCGGTGCGCGCCCGACGCGGAGCGCTCCCCTTCAATTCGAGGGCCGCCACCGCGCCCCCGCCCGCCGCGTGTGCCTCCCCATCGCCCCCGCCCCCGCCACACACGGTCAGCGCGGTCTGCGAGCCAGCTAGTGCGGGCCCTGCCCCACACACAAACCCACACTCACCCCTGCACCCGCAGTGGTCGCACGGCCCGCCCGGCCTCGGTGCGAGCGTCGGCCGCCTCACGGGGGGGCTGCCCCCCCCTGTCCGCCGCACGGGGCCGTCGGTCGGCACCCACGCCGCATCCGCCGCCAGAGCGGAGGCGGCGGCGGACGCTTCCGCCGGCGTGGCGGGGCGGGGTGGGGCGCAGCCGTCTGAGTCGACGACGACGAGGATGTGGCGCGCCGCGCCCGGGGCGCCCGGAGACGGCCGGCGCGAGGCTCGCGTGGCGGTGCTCATTTGGCGGGGGGGCCAGATGTGTGGACAGGGAGAGGGGAGAGGGGGCACGGAGAAAGGCGGCCAAGAAAAATAAAAGGCTTTCTTTTGTTTGCTCTCTCTCTCTCTCTCTCACCACTTCTCCGTCGGAAACCCCAGTCCCTGCGGCACCCGCCGCGACACGGCATCCAGTTCCTCCACCTCTGCTGGCGTCACCCTCCACCCCAGCGCGCCCGCGGCTTCCGCCGCTTGGCGCGCGTTTTTGGCCCCGGGGATCGGCACCGTGCCTTTAGCGATGCACCAGTTGAGGGCGACCTGGGCGGGCGTCTTGCCCCCGTGCTCGGCGCCCACCGCCCGCATGACGTCGATCAACGGCTGCACCTCCGCCACGCGTGCAGCGGTGATCGTCGCGACGCGGGGCCCCGTTCTGGGCAGGTTGTCCGCCGAAAACTTGCCAGTCAGCAGGCCTTGGGCGAGGGGGGAGTACGCGATCACAGCGGCGCCAGCGGCACGCGTGGCGGCCACCGTGTCCTCGACTTCCGGGCCGCGGTACAACAAACTGAACTGAACCTGGTTGGACGCCAGCGCGTGGCCACGGGCGGTCAACGCGGCGGCGGCGGCCGTGACGCGGTCGGGCTTGAAGTTGGAGACGCCGCCCGCGGCGGTCAGGCCCAAGTCCAGGCAATCACACAAACCACTCACATAGCCGTCGGTCGTCCCCAGCAGCCCCGGCCAGTGGATTTGGTACAGGCCGACGTGCTCCAGTTGCAGGCGGGACAGGGACGCACGCAGAGCTGCGACGACAGTGTCTGGGCCCCGGCGCCAGGGGAGGGGAGCAAACTTGGTTGCAATCACGGGACGCGCCCCTGCCGCCCCAGCAAACTGTCCAATCAGCCTCTCACTCTCGCCAAAGCCGTACGCTTCCGCGGTGTCGATGAGAGCCTCCCCACGGGCCAGCAGCTCGTTGAACGCGGTCTCGCAGTCGGCGCGGCCGAACTCGGCGGTGCCGTATCCCCAGTACGCCGTTTTGTCGCCCCACGCCCAGGCACCGATGCCCAGGGGGGGGACGAGCAGGCCTGACGAACCCAGCTGGATGAGTGGTTCAGCGGGAGGGGGCGCGTTCCACGCGAGCGCGCCGTCGAGTGCTGGGGGGGGGTGGACGACGGCGGTTGGCGACGCCGCGGTCGCGGGGCGGGGCAGGAGGGGGGGCGCCGCGGAGGCGGCGGCGCCAAGCAGCACGGAGCGGCGGGCGACGGGGAGGTGTGGGGGCGGCATTGCGGGGAAGTGGGGGGTTTGGTGTGGAGTGACGTCGGACATGTTTTTTGTTTGTCAAACGAGGTTTTCCCCTCGCTCTCTAGCAACACGCTTTCCTTCACCAAAACAACAAAACAACAAGTTCTTGTCCTCTCTCACTGAACCGCACACCGCCCCACCCCACGCGCCGGCGGATCAGGCGGCGCCGTCTCCAAAAACGCTTTCAACCGCGCGCACACCTCGCCAAACGCAGGCCGCTCCCCCGGATCCGGCGCCCAGCACGCTTCGACCAGGGCAGCCAGTTCAGAAGGTGGTGGTGGTCTCCGCGCCCGCCTCAGCCCGCGCGTCGTGCCCGCCGACCCCCACTGCGGGCGCGCGTGCAGCAGCGCGGCGTGGCGGGCTGCATCCAGCGGGTGGGTGCGCCGCCCGTACGGCACGCCACCATCCACCAGTTCATACAGGATGATGGCGAACGAGTAGACGTCCACCTTGAAGTTGTAGGGTTCGTGGCGAAAGACTTCGGGGGCCATTTAGCGGTAGGATCCAGTTTCACCCGTCATGCGGAACACGTCGGCATCCGACCGCGCGGTCCCCGACGGTGCAGCCGTCGCCCCCGGGGACGAGGGCGAGGCGCCGCCCTCCTCGCCCAGGGCGGCCAGGCCGTCGGCACGGGAGGCGGCTCTGCCCATGACGAGGGTTTTGGAGAGGCCAAAGTCGGCGACCTTGCAGATCCCGTACGCGCGCGCCGCAGCTTTGGCGTCCACGTGGGGCGGGATGTGGGCCCCCACCTGCAGCAGTAAATTGCCAGGCTTCAAATCCCGGTGCACAATCGGGTTGGGGTGGCGGGAGTGGAGGTAGAGCAGGCCACGCGCCGTGTCGAGCGCGACTTGGGCTGCACGCCGCGGCGTCGGCAGCTGGGCATCGCCCCGCCGCGCCGCGCGCAGCCAGTCTGCGACGGAGCCCCCTCTCACAAGCTCGGTGACGAGGGCGAAAGGGGCGGTTCGTGTGACAGCGCCCAAGAATTGAGTGGTGTTGGGGTGGTGCACTTTTTGAAGGACGTTGAGTTCGGTGCGAAAGTCGCCCACCGCGACTTCATCCGACCGTTTCAACAGCTTGACAGCGATGGGAGCCCCCCCATGCCACGTAGACGCGTGAACCGTGCCGAACTCGCCGTCGCCAATGATGGTGCCAACGTGCAAAGCACCAGCCTCGATCTCCCACTCAGGGAGGAGGGCGCTGCCGCCGTCGCCCCACACGCGGGACGCGCCGGCGAAGCGAGAGGCAGACAGCGGCACCAGCTCCCCGTCCTGCCAGATGCAGCCACCCCGCTGCTGCAGCGCGGCGACGACGGCGCCGTGGTCGCCGATCACGGCGTCTTCGAGGGGGGTGCGCTGAAACCGGTCCAGCGCGTTGACAGCGCCTGGGTTGGGGTCACCAGCACAGACATCGTCCAGGAGCCAGAGGACGACCGAGTGGGCGCCTTCCGCGGCGGCCAGGTGGAGGGCGGTCCTGGTGGGGGGTGGCTTTGTTTGTTGGCTGCGCACAAAAAAAGACATCCAGGCCTCTTCCTCCTGTCCCTTCCTTCCACCCGCTCACCTTTTGTCATAGTCTGCCGTGGTCTTCGGGTCCAGCGACCACCCGTCCGCCACCGCGCGGCAGCGCTCGACGTCGCCCACCCCTGCAAAAAACAGCAGCTCCGACGCCGCCTGCCTCCGGGCGGCGGACGCGCCGTGGATGGACAGGGAGGCGGCTGACTTGACGGTGTCTTCAGTCTGCAGGATGAGGGCGGGCGGGGCGTCGGCCTCGGCGAGCGGCGCGTCCGCATGCGTCGGCATGGCCGGTCGCGAGGGGTGGAGAGTCGCGCGAGAGGGCTCTGTGACTAGGTGCAAACGCGCGTAAAGACTAGAGACAGCGTTTGTGCGGAAGAGAGGGGCGCGAGAGGGTCCCGCCCCCGTCTCGAAAAAAAACAGAAAGCTGAGTTGTCGTGTACAGCGTAAGGCAACAAAACTCTTCTCTCTCTACCTACCGCCCCCGCCTCTCCACCCACCCCCCTCCACCGTGGATCGGCGCGTGCCTGACGCCGATCCACGCCGTCTGACTCCCCCCGCTGCCGCGATCAGCGCCACGCCACCATCGTCCGACACCGACCGCTGGCTGAGCAGGGGCGGGGGCGGCCGCTTGGCGTCGGCCGCGCCCAGCCAGCGCGCCAGCACGGAGGCTGCGTCGGTGGCGGAGGGCGGGTGCGGCTGCTCAACTCGTGTCACGGCGGCCAGCGTGGCGCCGCCTGCTGCGAGTGTGGTGACCGCCCGCCCTGCGAGCGCAGGTAAAGGCGCGGCGGGGGCGCTGTCGCCCACCCGCCACACATGCACGACGCCATCCACAGTCAAGGCGACGCCGTGTGTGTCGGTGGCGGCGACCGAGGTGACACGTGAGGTGGTGGCAGCGTCCGTTCCAACCACAACTCGCCTCGGCGGCGGCGGGGGGGTGCCACCGCACGGCATGCCGACCGTCCACACCCGCCCCAACGCGTCCATCGCCACCGTGAAGGCGGCGCCTGCCGCCACCCGCACAAAGGGCACGCCGTCTGGGGGGTGGATTGTGTGCAGGGGGGTGAGGCGGGGGGTGGGGGGCGCGGCCGCCGCGGGGGTTCGTTGTTTAGGCCGCGGCACGCGGGCGCCACCCCAGGTGACGAGGCAGCCACCTGCCGCGATGGCGGCTGTGTGCCAGGAGCCAGCTGCAATGACGGTCACGGATGAAAGGCCGGCCACGCCGGCGGGCGGGGAAACGAGAGGGTTGGCGCTGCTGCAGCCTTCGCAGTTGCCGGCCAGGCCGTCTCCCCACGTGACCACTGTGCCTTCAACCATCAACGCGACTGCGTGCGCAAGGCCAGCCGCGACGGAGATCGCGCGGCTGGGCAGAGGCACGACGCGCGGCGCGCCACCAGCTGCGATCGGCGGCGCCCCCCACGCCACCACGTCGCCGCCCGCCGTCACCGCCAGGCAGTTCCGCCCACCAGCCGCGATGCATGTGATTGGGGCGCGGTGGGGCAGCGGCCAACAGGGGAAAAGGAGGCAGGTGGGTGACAGGAAGGCTGGTGGTTGAGAGTTCGATCGTGGCGCCGTGCCGCGCCAAAGCCAGCAGGATGAGTGGGGCCAGGCCACCACCACCACCACCACCATCCCCGACAGCTACCAACGGGGGCGCTCGCTGGGGCGGCAAGGCCAGCGGCACCGCGACCACGCGGCGGTCGCTCTGCCCTCCCAGCTTGACCAACACCAGCCCAAACCGGGGCTCCCACCCGGCAGGCGCCACCGGGGACGGCGGCGACGGCGACAGCGACGACCGTCGGCGTGGGTTGGGTGACGGTGGCGCGGGCGGGGAGGCGGGCGTTTCGCAAGGCGGCCGCGCTGTCGCGGCCGCTTCCAGGGCTGCTACCCACTCGTCCGCCTCCTGCTTGCTTGTCGCGATCAAAGTGACGCGTGACCTTGCCGCCGCCACCACCACGTCAAACGTGACGTCGTCGCGGCGAGTGACGGCCAGCACACGGGCGCACGCACGCCACCGCGACCGCCACCCGCGGTGCGCGATCGTCAGCCTGCCGCCGTCGTCCAGCGTCACCCAGCGCGTGGCCGAGGAGGACGGGTGGGTGGCGTGCCGCTTGGTGAGGAGGGAGATGAGAGGAGGCATGTGGGGTGTGGGGTTTTTTTTTGGCAGTTATAACTCTTTTTTCACTTGACGAACACGCCGCCCAACACATCTTCCCGCACGTCTCTCGCGTGCGGCATGCCCCCTCTCGCCCCCAACGCCGTCACGTTGGCACCTGCCGCGACGGCGCCCAGCACGGCGGCCGCGGCGGGGGAAAAGCGGCGCGCGAGGCCGACAGAGAGGCCAGCATTAAACGCGTCCCCCGCACCCGTGGTGTCGACGACGGCGCCCTGCGGCAGGCGTGCGGCCGACACGGCGGTCAGGCGGACGGGGAGAGGGGAGGTGGCGCCTGGCCACGTGAGGGCCAGGACGCGGGAGGCGACTCCCGGCGCGCCGACGGCGACGCCGCCGGGTGAGCGAGCGGCGGGAGGGTCGTCGCCCGGCGCCGCGTCGCGCGCGGACGCCGCGTCCGCGAGGGCGGCGGCAACCGCGGCCTCAGCGTCCGCTGGCGCGGCAGCTGCATCCTCCGACCGCTCCAGCACGATGGCGCCGTCCGCGCCAAAGGTGGTGGTGAGGAACGCGGCGCGCGGGAGGGATGCGAGCATCGCTGCGGACGACGCGCCGCGCCCCGCCACCCCCGTCGACCCCTCTGGATACGCCTCCGACGTCGTCACCGCGTCAGCGAGGAGCAGCAAGTCGTCGAGTCTGTCACGTGGGCGCTCCGCCTCCACCAACACGGGCACGCCTGCCGCGCGCGCGGCTTCAGCGACTGCAAGGGCTGTGTCCGCCAGCCGCCCGTCAAAGAAGGCGACGCCCGCGGTGGCCACGCCGGCCAGAGGGTTGGCGTCGGTAGGGGCGGTAGCTAAATCCGCGGGTGTGTAGGGCGGGCCAGCGGTGTGTAGGCAAGTGCGACTGCGGGTGCTTGCATCAATGATCACATAGGTCGAAGGAGATGCCCCTGCCGCCGCCCTCGATAAGTACCGGGTACAAACACCATCGCCCTCCAGCTCGGTCACGATAGCGGCCGCCGCGCCGTCCGCCCCCACGCGGGAGACGAGGGTGGCGGGGCAGCCGAGGCGGGCCGCCCCGGTCGCAGCATTGGCGGCGTTGCCGCCACCTTGAGTCGTCAGGGAGCGGGTACGAATTTTATCATCCGGGCGCGGGTAAAAGTCAACGACTGCCAGGTAGTCCACGCCGCACGACCCAAAGGCAAAGACGGTCGGTGGGGGGGTGGAGGGTGGGGTGGGGGTGGCGCGCGGCGGGGGCGCGGCGCGAGGCGGAAGGGCGGCGCGGGGGGAGAGGGGGCGCATTGGGCGCTGTTGATGTGGTCGGTGGAACAAGAGGTGCGCAGTGTGTGTGCGCGTGTGCGGTTTGCGATCGCGCGCGGCGCGGCGCGGCCGGGAGAGACCAGGAAAAACGAGATTGGTTGTTTTGACGTGCCAACACAAAAATCACGCCACTTTGCCACACCTGCACCCGCCCCCCGCCGCCGCCACCGCATCCGCCGCAGTCATCGCGGGCAATTCGGCTAGTTGGCGGGATACATAGGCCACCTCGCCCTCCAGCACGGAGCCAGGGTGTGCTGCAACAAGAGACGCGACGTCGGCACGCCCCGCCCACGCCTCCGCCTGCAGCGCCGCCAGAAACAACGCCACCCGTTCGGGCAGCAAGCCGCTACCGTCGGCTGATGCAGTCGCATGCGCTGCGCACGACGTGGCGTCCGGGTGGGCGGCGGTGAGGCCGGCCTGGACTGCGGCGAAGAGGGGGGTTGCGCGCAGCTCCCTCAACAGCGTCGCGGCCGCGTCGGTCGGCGCGCACGGCGTGGCGGACGTTCCGCACGCGCCGGGCGGGGGCGGCGGCGGTGAGGACCGGCCGAGGGCGGCGGAGCGTGCTGCCACGAGGGCAGCGATGGCTGCAGCCGGCGCGGAGGCTGCAACCGCTGCCAAGGCTGCCGCCGCGTCGCTTGTGGGTGCGGACGCCAAGGCGGCGGCAGCACCGCTGCCGCTTGCAGCCCAGTCGCGTGCGGGCGCGGTCTCAGAGTCGCTGCCACGCGCTAAAGAGAACAGGACGGAGGTGGCGGGGGCCGCCTGCAGCACCATCCACCCCCGCGGCTTTCCCGTCGCCGAGTCGGGCGGCCGCATCGCCTCGAACGTGGATTTAAGCGGCAAAAAGTGGGGGGGGAGCTTGAAGCGTGCTGTGTCCAGTATGAGGACGGATCCGTCGTCGCCACCAGCGGCGCAGTCGTACGCGCCGATGACGGCAAAGTGACCGTCGCCCGTTTGGTTGACGGCGGCGCGCGAGTAGGACACGATCACGATGCCGCCGCTCCCCGCGGCAGACGCAGCGACGTCCTCCTTGAACGAGTCAAACGATGCGGCGACCGCGGTGGCGTCACCATCCACGGGCGGCGGCCGACGCACCATCACGTCGGCCCCGTTGCACCGAGCCAAGCACGCGGCTTGGTCCAGCGTGATGCCCTCCTTCTTCACAGTTTCTAGGGGTAAACAGCAGTCAAGAAGCGTCTCCGAATAGTACCTCCAAGGCCCCTTCCACACCCTGCGCGGGTCCACCGCCAGCGCGTTCAGCGCCATCGCCAGGCTGGCCAGGCCGCAGAAAGCGGGTTCATCCTGCGTGTTGAAGTGGGACACCGTGTCGAAAAACACTTCCGCGCCGCCGGTCGCGAGGGCGGACGCAAACATGGCCCGGCCGGCGGGGGAGGCCAGCGCGACGCCGGGCGGGAGGAGAGGGCGTTTGTAAAAGGTGCGCGACGCCATGGGTGGAGGTGGGTCGGCGGGCGCGGCGTCACTCGAGTGCCGGTGTGACGACGACGATGCAGCCGCACTGGTGGTGGTGGGGCGCTGGTGGGGTGCGGCACGCGGTGGGTCGGTGGACAGGGGCGCGGCTTCGCTCGAATGCCGATGCGACGACGACGCGGCCGCTCTGGTGGCAGCTCGCCACTGGCGCGGTGCCGCACGCGGTGGCAAGCAAGCCGAGACAGCGGGCACGGTGCAGGCTCGGCGTGCGGCTGCCAACGCGAACGGCAGGCGGCCGGGGAAGAGCGCGAACGCCATGCAAAAACGAAAACCGGCGAACAAGACTGCAAAAACGAGCCCGACTCTTCCGAAACACACTCTTCGCCGTTCTTTTCTGCTTCTTCCTCCCCCATCCCCGTCTACCCACACGATGGCGGCCCCCGCGGCGGCTCCCGCCCCCGCCGCCACCGCTCTGCCCGCCGCGCTGCGGGGCGAGACGTTCAGGTGAGGGAGGGTTGGAAGGAGAGAGAGAGTGTGGCCAGCACCCGTTTGCTTCTCTGTCTGCGCGCCCTGCCGCCCGCCTTGCCGTCCTGGTCACCAGATCTGAAGCCGCACCGATCGCATGGAGGGCGGCCAGGGGCGGCCGCCCCCAGATCCTGTGCCTGGGAGGCGGCAGAGAGGCCCGCCGCGCTCTCTCGCTCACCGATGCGTGTCCTTCCCCCCCTCCAGCGACAACACGCGCAAGCTGGACGTCCGCACCACCAACATCGAGGCCGCCAAGGCAGTGGCCGACGCTGTGCGCACCAGCCTGGGGCCGCGCGGCATGGACAAGATGGTGAGGGAGGAGGGAAGGAGAGGAAGAGCGGAAACAACAGATGGGGAGACGAGCGGCCTTTCGATGAAACAACCCCCCCTCCCCTCTCTCAGGTCACCCAACCCAACGGCGACGTCATCATCACCAACGACGGCGCCACCATCCTCAACACCATGGCCGTGTCCCAGCCCGCCGCCAAGATGCTGGTGGAGCTGGCCAAGGCGCAGGACGCGGCGGCGGGGGATGGTACGACAACCGTGACCGTGGTTGCTGGCGCCCTCCTGGCCGCCGCCGCCAAGCTGCTGCGCCGCGGCATGCACCCCACCGCCATCTCGGACGGGTTTGCGGCGGCCGCCGTCGCCGCCCTGGCCGCGGTGGACGGGTTGGGGGCCCCCGTGGACGCGGACGACCGCACCGCGCTCGCGCGCGCTGCCGCGACGTCGCTCTCCTCCAAAGTCGTCTCCCAGCACGCCTCCCTGCTGGCCCCCATGGCGGTGGACGCCGTGCTGGCGGTGAGGGACCCGGAGCGGTCGGACGCGGTGGACATGCGGGACGTGCGCGTGGGTAAGTGTTGGTTGGGGAGGGAGAAGGGAGAGAGAGGGTTGAGACCCAAACAAAACACGCTCACCCCACCACCCCTCCTCACTCCCAGTCTCCAAACTCGGCGGCACCATCGACGACTCCCGCCTCATCGACGGCCTCGTGTTCGACCAGTCGGCCGCAAAGTCGGCGGGGGGGGCGACCCGCATCGAAAACGCGAAAGTGGGGTTGATCCAGTTTTGCGTGTCGCCGCCAAAGACCGACATTGAGAACTCGGTCGTCGTCGGCGACTATGCCGCCATGGACCGCGTCCTGCGCGATGAACGCAACCACATTCTCTCCCTCGTCAAGCGCATCAAGGCGGCAGGGTGCAACGTGCTGCTGGTGCAGAAGAGCATTCTGCGGGATGCTACCACTGACCTGGCGCTCCACTATTTTGCCAAGGCAAAGATCCTCGTGGTGCGCGACGTCGAGCGCGACGAGATCGAGCTCGTCTCCAAAGCCCTGGGCGCCCGCCCCGTCGCCCACATCGACGGCTTCACCCCCGACAAACTGGGGTCGGCCGCCCTGGTGGAGGAGGTGAGCCTGGGGCCGGGTGGGCGGGTGGTGCAGGTGACGGGCGTCGCGCGCCCCGGCCGCACGGCCTGCGTCCTCCTGCGCGCCTCCAACGCCCTCATGCTGGACGAAGCCGCCCGCTCCCTGCACGACGCCATGTGCGTCATTCGGTGCCTGGTGGTGAAGCCCGCCCTCGTCCCCGGGGGTGGGGCGGCCGAGGCGGAGGCGAGCGTCGCGCTGGCTCGCTGGTCCAAAACGCAGACGGGGGCGGCCGCGGTGTGTGGTGCCGCGTTTGCTGACGCGCTCGACGTCATCCCCTACACCCTGGCCGAGAATGCCGGCCTCAACCCCATCGACGTCGTGTCCGAGCTGCGCGCCCGCCACGCGGCGGGCGAGTCGGGGGCGGGCGTCGACGCGCGGCGCGGGGGTGTGCGCGACCTCTCCGTTGATGGCGTGGTTCAACCCCTGCTCGTGTCCCGGTCCGCCCTGGCCCTGGCGTCCGAGTGTGTGCGCATGATTCTCAAGATTGACGACATTGTGCCGACGCGGTGAAATGTTGTTTTTTTGGGGGGGGGGGGGGGGGGAGAGAGAGAGGGAAGATAAGGGCGGGGGCGGAGCGGTGAGAGAGAAAAAGTTTTTTCTGTCGGGGGCAGTCCTGCAAACACGCCAACCGACCAACCGAATGCTACAGCAGAAAAAAACAAACACAATACACACAAAACACACTCTCCCAATCACTTGCGCGGGCGCTCGACTTCGTTGACACCCACCGTCGTCGTCAGCATCCCTGCTCTGAGCTTCAACTTGGCTTTCCCCCCTTTCCCCATCACCCCCTGCACCACCGCGTTGGCCTTCAGCTTGGGCACGTACACCGTGTCCCCTGGGGCGGGGGCAAAGGGGGTGGCCGCCGCCTCGGCGGCTTCCGCGGCCGCGGCCGCGGCGGCGGCTTGGGCGCGCGTCGCGGCCTCGCCTGCTGCCACCGCCGCCGCCTTCTCTCCACGCGCGCGCCGGGCCCGCTTCTTCAGCTCGTCGCGTGCCGACGACACCGTGCGAGCGGTCGCGTCCGCCGCTTCTAGTGCGGCGGCGGCACGTGCCTCTGCAGCGGCCGCGCGCGCGGCGGCCGCGGCGCGGCGTGAAGCAGCCGCCGAGGCAGCCACTCTCGCCGCCTCCTCGCGCGCGGTCTCCGCTTCCTGGTGGGCAGCATCCAACGCGGCGGCGGCTGCATCCAGGGAGGGGCCGGCGGCGCCCAGGGCCGCGCGCGCGGACGCGACAACGTGAGCGTCCAGCCCCAACCGCTCCGCGACCGCCACCCCACACGAGGCGCCCGGCACACCCCACAGCAGGCGATGAGTGGGGGCTAGAGCCACCGCATCAAACTCGGCGGCCACGTTTTCAAAGGCGGCGTCGGTGGCAGCGAGGCGGGCAAGGGAGGCAGCGTGCGTGGTGGCAACAGTCAACCCGGCGCGCCCCCCCCCCCTCCCCCGCCACCCCCGCCAGCGTTCGCAGCAGGGCGGCCCCCAGGGCGGCCCCTTCCTCGGGGTCGGTGCCGGCGCCGAGCTCGTCCAGGAGGATGAGGGAGGCGGGGGTCGCGACCCCCCTCAGCGCGCTCACCCGTGCGAGGTGCCCCGAGAAAGTGGACAACCCCGCGCCCAGGGCTTGAGCATCCCCCACATCCGCCAGGACGGCGTCAAACCAGGGGACGCGGGGGGGGCCGCCCCGTTCGGAGCGGGCGGGGAGGGGGAGGCCGGCACGTGCGGCAAGGGCCGCCAAGGCGAGTGATTTTAGAGACGCCGTCTTGCCGCCCGTGTTGGGGCCGGTCACCACCACGCAGCGTGCGCCGCGGCGGACCACAAAGTCGATGGGGACGGGGGGTGGGGGAATGGGGGCGGGAGGGGTGGCGGCGCGGCGCACGCGCGCGGCCGCGGCGCGCGCGGCCGCGTCGCGGCCCGACAGGTGGGCCGCCAGCAGCAGGGGCTGGCGCAGGGACCGCAGCTCGACGAGAGGGGCGTCAGCTGAATACGCTTCGATGAATGGGGAGGTGGGGGACAGGGGAGGAGGAGGGGCGGTGGTTGCGCCACCGCCTCCCCCCCGCGCGCGCCCGCCACGCGCCGCCGCCTTGTCCAGTGGCACCAGCCTCGCCAGCGCGCCATCGATCCACACACCATACCGGGCTCGCGCCACTGCCAGGTCGACGTCCACGACGGCGTCCAGGGCGGCGGCCAGGGCAAACGATGCGTCGGCCACCACTGACGACAACACAGCACGCGCGGCTTGGTCCGCCGCCTCCGCCTCCCCGCGCGCTGCAGCCAGCGCGTTGTTGGCGGCCACCGCGCCGGCAGGCTCGTAGAAGCGTTGGCCGGAGGCCGGGTCGATGCCCAGCAGCATGGCGCCGCGGGGGGGGGCGTCTGAAGGGCCGACTGCTATGCACACCCGCCCCCACTTCTCCGCCGGCTCCCCTCCACCACCACCGCACGCTTTGCGGGCGCGGGAGGTAGCATCCCGCAGGCGAGACCGAGCAGAGCGTAGAGCATCCGATGCAGCGTCCGTGAGCCCCCCCCCCGGGTCGAGGCAGGGGGTGAGGGTTTTGATCACGGGTTTGAGTGTGTCGGCGTCGATCGAAGCCACCGCCGCCACCAGAGGCTTCACCCGCCCTCCCGCGGGGCCTGCCGCCCTGCTGGCCGCCCGCACATCAGTGGCCAGCCGCACCGCCCCCGTGGCCAGGCTCAGGGCGGCCGCCAAGTCGCGGCCGGAGAGCGTCGCGCCGCGCTCCGCGCGCGCGGCCGCGCGCGCGCCCGACGCGGTCGCCATCCCCCCAAACTCCAGCCTGCGCCCCAGGTCGCCTTCGACGAAGGCAGCTGCATCTGTGGCGGCAGCGAGGGATGCTGACTCGGCGATGGAGGAGCCGAGCGGCAGGGCTTGTGCCGCGTTTGCTCCAGCCGTTGTCGACGCAAACGCCCTCACAGCCCCGCACAGCCGCCCCCAGTCCAGCGCGGTCAGGGAGGAGGCAAAGGGAGCCGGCAGCGTGTCGCCATAGGGTGATGCCAAGGGTGGTGGCTTGGTGGGGGCGGGCGCGGTGGGCGCGGCTCGCGGCGCCAGCGTGCGCGGCGGCGTGGCCGGTCGCCGGCAAGGGAGAGTGCGCCGTGGTGGGACGACGCACGGTCGTGCCACTCGCGGGCGCGCGAGGGAGCGCATATGGCGCCAATGCGAGGAGCCAACCGAAAAAAGGGGAGGTTGTGGCTCGACGTGCTAAGCGCACACACACGACCGAAGGATGCTGCGCTGTTCGCCTGCCGGCGTCCCGCCCCTCGCCCCGGCGCGGCTGCGGCCGCGCCGCCCTCTCCCGCCGCCGACACGCACACTTGGTTGTCCGCGCCCCCCGCCCCCGCCGCCGCGGGGCCCCGCCCCTCCCCGCGCGGTCGCCGAGGGCGACGACTCGGGGCGGCCTCTGTCCCCCACGACTCTCCTCCTCCGCCTCGTCATCGCAGCCCTGGTGGCCACAGTCGCGACTGTGATTGCCACGCCCACCCTGCTCAGCACGCGGAGGGGCAGGGGCCTGCTGCTGGCCGCGGTCAACGCGCGCCTCTCCCCCCACTCCTGCCTCACCATCGACGCCGCCTCCCTGTCCTGGCGGGCGCCCCCCCTCCTGCACGGCGTGCGGCTGACGGATGAGCGGGGCGTTGTTGTGGCCTCCGCAGACCGTGTGTCCGCCTCGGGGTCGCTGGCCGCTGTTGTCGCCGCCATCGCGCGGTGGCGCCCGCCCTGGCGCTGGCCCCTCCGCCGCCGCCACAGACGCGTCACGCCACCCTCCGTCGACGTCATCATCGATGCGCCCAAGGTGGACCTGTCGGTGGCGGGCGACGCGGGAGGCCTGACCGCGCTGCAGAGGGCGCTCGGGGGAAGGCCGCCGCCACGGGTGGCAGACTCGGAGGGCGACCTGTTGTCCGGCGTCCCCTCCGACGGCGGCGGGGGTGTTGACACGCCCCCTCCTCCCCCCTTTGGCCCGCCCGTGGACGTCACCTTCTCGGCAGAGGCACGGATCGGCGACGCGCGCCTTGTCGTGGCGCGCGGCACTGCCACCCTCCCTGCCGACGCCGCGGAAGCCGTGGGCGGCGGCCCCGTGCACGGCGTCCTCCTGGTCGGCCGGGACGGTATCGCGGCCGACGCGATCGACGCGCTGTCGCCGAGGCTGGAGGATGGGTCTGCAGCGCTGGATGACGGCGACGCCTCCGCCTCGTCCCCCTACTCCACCTCCTGGATCCACCACCCACCCCGGGGAGCGGGGGCACCCTTTGCCCTGGAGGTGCGGTCGCCCTCAGCCGCTGTCACGGTGGACGGCTGGCGCCGCGCGCGGCGCGGGGTGGAGTTGAGGGGGCCCGCGGTCGCGCGCGCGCGCCTCACGCCGGCGCTGGCGAGGCACGGGCTGTCCCGCCTCAGCCCACTGTTGGCGTCTGGAGCAGACGTCAGCAGCGAAGGCCCCGTCGTCGTGGCCATTGGTGAGCGTGGCGCCCGCCTGCCGGCGCGCCGCGTGTCTGCTCGCGTCGAACCTCTCACCCTGCGCGTGCGCACCGCCCCCCGTGCTCAACGAGGCCCCTCCCGCGGTTTGGCGGCAGCCGCCCTGGACTGGCTGGGCGAAGCGACCGGCGGGCGGGGTGGAGGCGCGGTCGTGGTGGCGAGGACGAGCGGGGCAGACGTCGAGATTGTGGTCGGCGGCGCCATCACCTGCCGCCGCATCGACGTCCTGCTGTCCCCCGCGGGCACAGAGCAGGATGCATCTGCAGGTGTCCACCTGTTCACGTATGGCGCGGTGGATGGACGGCGGTGCGCCGCCACGCTGGGGGTGCCTGGGGCCACGCTCGCGCGGGCCGGCTTCCGCGGCGTGCCGCCCCACACCGCCCTCCGCGTCGCGGTGCGCGGCCCCGTCTCCCACCCGCGCGTTGACTGGGTGGCGGCCAGCGCGGACGCGGCCGCGCTGGCGGCCGCGTCGGCGGCAGCGGCTGGTGAGGATGATGGTGGCGGGGCAGTCGGCGCGGTGAAACGTTTGCTGCTCGCCAAAGCCGCGTCCCGGCTGCGGCGCGGGCGACCCGACACTCAACCAGCTGTCCCCCCCCCCAACGACCTGCCGTGGGCGCCCGGGCCGCCCCGCCAGATTGACGCCGTGTTGAAGCGGCAGGCGGCTGAAAAAGTGGGCACGTGAAGATAGGGAGCAAAATGATGTACGCATCGCATCAAGACAAAACAAAACGCCTCTGGTTTTTCTTCCCTCGCCCCGGTCTTGGGGGCGCTCCCCCCCCCCCCCCCGCCCCGCGCGCATTGGCTCTGTGCCACCGTCCACTATGTCCACCACACACACCGCCCGTCTCCTAGCCACCACCGTCGTGGCTGGCACCCTGCTGGCCACCGCCGCCGCGGCGGTCGCGCCGCTTTCGACCCCTCCCGCCCTCGTCGCCGCGGTCGCGGCGGCGGGGTTGTTGGAACCCGCCCGCGTGTGGGCCAGCAGTGAGTACATTGTTTTTTGCATGTTGAGAGGTGGTGACGCCATGCAGGAGGGCGGGCGGTTCGGGCGCGCGTGGCGGGACGCAAGGCTTGCCCATTCCAAGATGCGACCCCCCGTCTGCGCACACACGCCGACTCACACCCAACCTCCCCCTCTCAACCAACCCCCCCAACCTTCCCCCAGTCGCCGCCGGCGCCGCCCTGGGCGCCTCCGCCTACGCCGCCCTGGCGGTTGCCCTGCCCCACGATGCGACGGAGGCAGGCAGCGTGAGCGCGGTGGCCGCGCGCGTCGCGGCCGCGGCGGCCGCGAGCGCGGCGCCGTGCGCGAAAGCGATGCTGGCGTGCAGCCTGTGAGCGAGAGAGAGAGAAATGGGTCACACCACCACCAGCCCCCGTAGCAGCACTCGTTTGGTGTCAAGCGAGTGCTCTGCACAGAGGGTGTTTCGGTGGCATTTTTGTGCGTGTGTGTGAGTTGAAAATTTCATCGCCTTTGTTTTTTTGTTTTTCCGGCCTGTTGCCTCGCTTTACCCCCCCCTGCTGTCAATCTGCTGCTCCTGCTGTTGAACCCGTTGTTTCTCCCAAACTCTCTCTCTGTGTCTCTTCCGTACTAGCATGGCTTTCCACAAAGACCGAGTCGTCGCTAAAAAAATGAAAACCGAAAAAAGAGTGCAAAACAAACAAAAACAGCGGAGGGAGTTTTCCCACGCCCGCAGCCCCCCTCCTCGCGTCCAAAACACGTCACACAAAATACGCGGCGTCTCCACCCGCCGACGCAGCATCGCGCACCGCGTCCCACTCGTCGGCCGTCAGTCCACCCACAGCATCCGGATCCCCACGCTCGTGCGTCCTCTTGAAGTCGGCCAGCGCCCGCCGCGCGGCGGCGGCGGGGGGGCCGCCCTCGCCCGCGGCGGCGCACAGGGTGGCCAGGGCGGGCTTGACCCAGGGGGGGGAGGCGTAGGGTGCCGCACGCGCGATCGACGCCACCCCCAGCACCGCGGCCAGGCGGCCGGCGGAGCGTGGTGGAGTCGCTGCCGCGGTCGCCAGCAGGCGGGCCCGCAGGCCCGCCGCCGCGGCCGGCGGCCCAAACTGGAGGTGGGCGGAGAGGGCGGCGGCCGCGGCGGTCGCCACCTCGTGTTTTGCGTCGGAAAGAGAGGCAATCGCAGCATCGGTGAGAGCGGCCGCAGCCGCCGCCGGCAGCGTGAACGCGTGGCGAAACCAGAGGGCGGCCCCGGTGGCCAGGGCGGCCGCGCGCGCGGTGGCGGTGGGGCCAGAGGTGGAGGCAGCGGCAGCTGCGGCAGCCGCGGATGCCGCCACATCAACAGGCAGCGACAGCTTGCGCGCCCCAGCCACGGCAGCAGCCGCGTCGGGGGCGACCGACGCGGCAGCATCCACGTCCGTGACGGCGGCCAGGGGGGCGGTGAGGGAGAGGATGGACGGGGCGAGGGCCGGGGCGGCCGCGCCGCCGCGCGCGCTCAGAGCGGAGAGAGCCACCTGCGCCGCTGCGTCCACCGCCGCGACGGACGCTGCATCGTCACCGTTGCCAGACGCCAGACGATCAGAGGCGGCTGTCGCCGTCATCGCCAGCGCGTCCAGGGCGGCGGACGCGGCGGGCGCGTGGGGGGAGGCGCGCGCGAGAGTGGGGCCAGCGACTGCCACGAGCGTCGCGGCCGCGGCCGCGCGCGTCGCGGGCTCCCCCGCCACCCCCACGCACTCGGTGGCGGCGACCAGGGCGGACGCCAGCCAGCCACTGACCGCGGCTTCCACGGGGGAGGCGGAGCCGATGACTCCACTGGCGGCTAGTTGGTCGGCGACGCCCGCAGCAACCGTGAACCAGCGCGCGGCGCGCGGCCGCGTCGGCGGCCGCGCCCGCGCCGCCCGCAGACGGCGGCGGCCCCAGGGCGGCCGCCAGGGAGGCGACGCGGGGGGCGTCGCCTGCTGCCGCGCCACCGCACACCGCGTAGCGGAAGGCGGCGGCCCAGCCGGGCGCCGCGTCGACAGCAGCCGAGGCGGCACCCTCCGCGAGTGCTGCCCCCAACCACTCGCCCAGCGGGGCGCCGCCCGCGGCCAGGCCGGCCGCCACATCCACCGCAGCGGCTGCCTTCTGTCTGTCGGTGGTGGCGGCGGCCAGGGCGGCGGTGACGGGGGCGCGGAGGGCGGCGGCGGCCGCGTCGGGCGCCGCGCGCGCGAGCGCGGCGGCCGCGCCCGCCAAACGAACGCTGAAGGTTCCATCCTCCACGCCCGCCACCGCGGGCTCCCCCGCCCGCCCAAAGGGGGGGGCCTCGACGTCCACGACGGCGGCCAACATTTCTGCGACCCGCGCGTCGGGGCCCGCCGCGAGCAGGGCAGACATCCTCGCTGCGAGGCCGCCGCCCCGCCCGTCCCTGTCCGCGGGGGCGGGCTTGTCCCCCGCGAACGCGTGCAGCAGGGCGTCGCCGTAGCCGGGGGTGGCCAGGGCGGCGGCAATGGCGGGCGGGACGGAGGGGGATGAGGGTGGACCGCCGGGCGCGCGCGGGGCCAGCAGGCCGATCGCGCCCGCTGCGAGGGCGCGCTGGGCGGCGAAGCGGGATGAAAGCCCGGTCACTGCATCAGTGGCAGCGGCCGCAGCGGCCACCGGGTCGGCGGGCGGCGCCAGCATGAGGCGCGCCGCGGCGGCCGCGCTCGCGGCGCGCCAGTGGCGGTCGCCGCGCCCGGACGCGGCCGCCAGGGCGGTGCTCAACGCAGCCACGGGGGCCGGCACGGCGGCCGCATCTCCACCTGCAGCCACCAGGGCGGGTGGGCGCACGAATCTGACGGCGGCGGTGCCGAGGGCCGAGGCAGCGGCGTCGAGCGCCGATGGCGATGACGCGCGCGCCGACGCCGCCACCAGGGCTGCCAGCGTGGCTGCGCCGGTGGCGGGGGACCGGCAGGCGGCCCGCCACAGGGCCTGGGTGCGCAGGAGGCCGGTGGCGCCGGCCAGGGCGCCGTCCTCGGCGGCCGACGCGGCGGACGCGGAGGGTGAGGATGGTGCAGGCACGGGGGGCGCCCCGTCCCCACCCGCCACGGCGGCCGCCAGGGCGGCCAGCAGGGACGGGGGCGGGTCGGCGGCCGTGCCCGCGGAGGGGGTGGGGGTGGCGCCTGCAGCGGCCTCCATCGGCGGCACGCGTGCCAGCGTCGCCAGCGCGTGTGCCAGCGCGCCCCCCCCCCGCCGCGGGCAGCCGCTTGAGGGCGGCTTCCACGCCGCCCACCGCCTCCACGCGGGCGGAGCCATAGTGACACGTGGCCAGGGGCAGCAGCACGCGGGTCAGCAGGGCGGAGTACGCGGGGGGCACATCAGCGAGTGACGCCGACGGCCGCGCCGCCGTCGCGCCGCCCCACACCCGCCGCCACGCGGCCTGCCCCGCCCGCCACGTGGCGGCGGCCGCCACTTTTTCAATGACCAGCCAGCGCGGCAGGCGGCGGCGTGGCACTTGGCCGTGCGCGATGCGCGCGGCGCGCGGTTCAGCGACGACGTCAGCGTCGGCCGCGGCGGCCGCGCGCGCGGACGCGGCCTCCGAGTGCTCCGCCGACCCGGCAGCCAGCAACGACCCGGCGACACGAGCCGCCATGGCCAGGCAGGCGGCGTCCGAGGTGGAGGCCGCGACGGACGCGACCGCGGTCGCGAGCGCGGCTCTGGCGGCGGGGGACGCGAGTGGCACGACGCGCGGCGACGCGACAACAAAAGCACCGTCCGTCAACCCAAGCCCGTCAAACTCGGCCACCGCGCCCCGCCCCCCCGTCAGCACGCCTTCCGCGGAGGCGAGGGCGGCGAGCACGCCCTCCCTGTCGTCAGCGGCGGCGGCGGCGGTCGCGGCCGTGGCGGCACTGGTATAGTGATCCTCCACCAACCCCGCCGCCAGCTCGGCTTCCGCGGCGGACGAGGGACCATCGTGCCAGCGTGGAGGGGAGTCGCCGTCCCCCAGGTGGCCTGCGTCGACAAAGGTGGCGACGGTGGCTAGGGCGTCCGCGTGGGCCGAGTCCTCCGCCCGCTCGGGCAGTGGGTAACACCCCACCAACCCCGCCAGCGCGCTGGCCACCAGTCTGGATGCCGCCTGCACGACTTCACGGGAGGGAGCGGCGGCGGCGGAGGCGGCGAGGGACCGCACGCGGGGCGCGTGCGCAGCGGCCGCGGAGCCTGCCCGGTACACACAGGCCGACACCAACGCCAGCGCCCAGCAGGCGGCGGCTTCGGCGGAGGAGGACAGGCGGGGTGTGTCCATGGCGCGCGTGGCGGAGGAGGAGGGGGCCAGGGCGGCGTCTGCGGTGTCCAGCAGGGACGGCAGGAGCGCGTGCGCGGCGGCCTGTGGATCCGCCGCCGCGGCCGCGTTGACGAGCAGCGCTGCTTCAGGGGACACCGCGGGGCGGGCGCGGGCACACGCCCACCTCGCCAGGCGGGCGCTGGCGCGGGTGCGGGCAGAGGGAGGGGCGCGCGCAAAGGCTAGCTCTAGGACGGGGCGCAGCGCAGAGGCAGACGGCAGCAAAAAGGAGCCACCCCCACCACCACCGCCACCCCCGCCACCCGACGTGGCGGCGTCCGATCGGTCGCCATCCGAGTCGAGAGCGTCTAGCAGGGCCAGGACGCGGTCCAGCAGGGCGTCCAGCAGGCCGGGGGGGACGGGGCACAGTGGGGCGGGCGCGTCGCCGTCGTCGGGCAGCGCGCCGCCTCCCGCCGACGACAGCGCCGCCGCCAGCAGGCGCAGCACGGCCAGCGTTTTGTCGGCATCGTTGGCGTCCAGGCCGGGGAGGAGGGCGGTGACCGCGTCGCGCAGGAAGGCGGCCCCACGGGCGGGGGCGAGCGTGGCCGACCCGCCCCCCTCCACGTCGCGGAACTCGCCGCCCTCGTCGTCCGGGGGCGGCAAGCCCACAAGCAGCAGCCCCCGTGCCACCGCCGCCACCGCGTCCGCGCCGCCCGCCAGCTGGTGGGGGGAGGCGTCTGCGCCGAGCGCGCGCGCGAGGCGGCGAGCGGCGAGCGGCAGCACGGTGCCTGGAGCCAGGAAGCACACGTCGGCCAGGGCACGAGGGGCGATGGAGGCGAGGGCGCCGTCCTTGGAGAACATGGCGCGGCCGGCGACTGCGGCCGCGGCGGTCGCGGCGGCGGTGATGGCGGCGGGCGGGCACGCCGCCCGCGTCGGCGTCCGGTGGGGCCGCGGGTCGGCGTCGCCCGTCGCCCGCTTGGCCAGGTGGGCGGCAAACGCTTCCAGGAAGGCGGCCAGGGCGCCCGAGTGGCGCCCCGAGTTGGAGGGGTGGGCGTACAGGGAGGCGAGGGAGAGGACACGATGCACTGCCGCGTCTGTCTCGGCGTCTGTCCCCACCAGGTACGCGCACAGCTTGCCCGCGGTGGAGGCAGCGCCGGGGCCCGTGGCGCCCAGCACGCCGGCCACGCGGGGGGGGGGGGGGGCGGTTGAGGCCGCCGCCGCCGCCGCCGCCAGCGCCGATCGGGAGGCGGAGACAGGCCAGTGCGGCTTGAGCCCAGGCGGGGCCGACGGTGGCGAAAGGGATGGAGTGGGCGGGGGCGTGTTTGGCGAGGCGGGCTGTGGGAGTGGGGAAGGGGGTGGGATGGGTGTGGTCGAGTCGAAACACACCCTGTCTTCACACACACACACACACTCTCTCTCTCTCACTCACCTGCGATGCCCAGGCACGCGGCATCCCAGTAGCCACCATCACCGGGGACAGCGTTCATCGCGTGTGTGAGGGTGAGGGCGACAGAGGACCAGTCGACTGAGTCGCCTTTCGCCGGGCGCAGCAACAGCCGCAGCCAGCCCACCGCCTCAAACGCGGCGCCATCAGGAGTCGACGTCAGCGTCGGCGCGTGCTCCCCCCACACGGCAGCGGGGGCGGCCGGCCCGTAGAACCTGCGCGCGGAGCGGCACAGGCGCAAAAGACCATCAGCTAGCTGCTGTTTCACCACCGGCCCCTCAAAGCAGGTCGTGGGGTCCAGCAGCTGGGCCCGAATGACGCCCGCCAACGGGCGCCAGTCGATCGTAAAGTCGACAGGCAGGCGGTGGCGCAGGGTTTTGAGGTGGGTGGCAGCGAGGGAAGCGAAGCGGACACGCGCCGCGAGGGCCACGTCCGTCACGTACACCACATCCAGCATGGTGTTGATCAGGTGTGACGCTTGGGCGGGGGTGACGGACCGGCGGTCGAGCACGGTGCGGAAGCTGTGTGTGGGGTGGGGGAGAGGGTTTGGGTCGAAAGACAGCGATGGGGTGCTGTGTGTTGGTGTCCACCCTCTCTCTCTCTCTTCCACACGCCTTCCCCCCCTCCCACACTAACACACACTCACTTGTTAAGCGGTGCCACCCAGGCCATGACGGCCAGCGCGCGCGCCGCGGGGTCGGCCCCCGCCGACGCACGCCACGCGTCTCCAAACGCGGCCTCGAGGCGTGCCCACGTGGCCGCCTCGGCGTCGGTGTCCACGGAGGGGGGGAGCCAGGCCAGGAAGGCAGCGTGGGAAGGCATGGTTGGGGGGGTGGGGGTGGGGGGTTTCGGGGGGGAGAGAGGATCGATGGGCCCCGCTCACTCGGTCAGGGCGTGGAAAGTGTTTTCGTTTTTTTCGGGTGGGCGGCAGCGGTTGACTCTCACTGTTTTCTGGATAAGCTCCCCACGTGTCCTCCTCCCCCCAATCGGACGCTCCACCCACCGTGGACCACAGTCCCTGTCTGTGAGCACGTTCCTGTGGGGTCGGAGTCCAACACAAGTGCTGCATGCGGTGAGTGTGTGCGGGGGAAGCGATGGCCTAGCGTGCGAATCGAGTCACATTCGCCTCTCTCTCCCCTCCTCCACCTCTATAACCTCCCTTCCCTCCCAATCTCTCACAGTAACCTCTTCTCCAGACACCGGCGTCGCCGCGTGGCGGACGCGGGGTGCGCTCCCAAAGCAGGAGCGTCGCCCGTCAAGCCGCACGTGCCCACGCTCTCGTGGTCCAAGCTGCGGGGCCCTCCCCCGCCCACCGCCGCCCCCTCCAAACCCGTCCTCATCAGCACGGCGTTGGTTGTTGATGAAGGCGACGCCGACGCTGCCCACGACGGTGTGCGCCCAGAGGGGTGGCTCGACGGCGCTGCTTCAAGCGTGCGCGACGCGATGCCGACGCCCGCGCGGGACGACCCCAAGCCCACGCTGTGGGGGTTGTGCCGGTCAGTCATTGGCAAGGTGAGAGAGTGATGTGGGGTGAGGCTGGGGAGGAGGGAGAGAGAGGGAGCGGGCAAAAGGAGAGGACGTCAATCTAGCCGTCTAGTTTTTTTTCGTGTCCACCCACCCACCCCACCCACCCACCTAGGCCTCGGCCGACCTGCACGCCATCTCCGTGCCCGCCCACTTCAACGAACCCCTGACCGAGGCCCAACGCCATGTGGAGCTGTTTGAACACTCCCCGTTGCTCGATGCAGCCGCGTCCCTCCCCCCCGCGTCTCCCGACCGCCTGCTCGCCGTCTTCGGGTTTGCCGTGTCCGTCGTGTCCACCGTGCGCCGCACCACCAAACCCTTCAAAGACTGCATGGGGGGCACGTACGAGTTGATTGCGCCCGACCGGCGCATTCGCGTGCTCGCCGAAAAAGTCGTCCACCGCCCACCCGCCGTCGCAGTCCGTGCTGAAGGCGCGCGCTGGACGTTTGAGGCGCACGATGAACTGCACGTCGAAGTCACGTGGACGGGCATCAAGCTGGCGCCGACGGGGGCGCTGCGTTTGACGTTTGCGGACGGGGATGAATACAGGTGGAACACCCCCGCGTTCTACGTGCGCGACCTGGCCACCGGCCGCCCGAGGCTCTCCCACAGGGGCGCCTTCTTTGCCAAGTGCATGGCCACAGGGGACGCGGTGCACGCGACCGCGGTGGAGGCTCCCGGGCGGGCCGCGCGCGCCGCGTCGGCGGCGGGGGGGCCGCCGTTGATGTCGACCCTGGTCGGGCGCTATGTTCCTGGCCCCAACCGCCCCCCCTTCGACGCCACCATCTCCGGCCGCTTCCATGGTGAGTGCGTGGTGACGTTGCCTGACGGCACCGAGCGGCGTGTCTACGCAGCAGACCCCGAGTTTTCCGGGGGCGGGCGCTGGAAACTCTCGGCCTGGGCGACCCGCCTGGGCGACGCCCCCGCCGACCTGGTGCTCCGCCTCCCCCCCACCGACGCCCGCCTGAGGAAAGACCTGCAACTGTTTGAGCTGGGCTACTCGCACGAAGCCGACGCTGAGAAGAATGCGATTGAAGGGGCGCAACGGGTTGCGAGGACGGCCGCCCCCACCGCCTGGGCGCGCCCCCAGTGGTTTCACACGGTGCCCGGCACCGACGTCTGGGGGCGCCCCTACAACCGGTGGGTGTACTCGGGCGGCTACTGGGAGGCGCGGGCCACTGTACAGTGGCCGACGGGCGTGGCCGCGCGCGCGGCAGCGCTCGCGGCGCGCCCCGCGCCGCCCCGCTCCCGCCGCGCGTCGCGCGCCAGCTGGGCGTCGGGCCGGGTCAGCGGGGCGGGGTCGTGTGCCGACACGCCGTACGCGACGCCGAGGGCGACGCTGTGATTTGAGTTTTTTTGCTGTGTGCTGAGAGAGAACGAGAGTCAACCGAGGGTGATTTTTTTTCTTTTGTTTTTTCGCGTTCAAACCCGCGCCGCCTCGGAGAGGGGGGAGACCAGACCGTCCATTCATACGTATCCGCAACCTGGGGGCATTAACCGGGAGTTGTTTTGAGACCAAACATCGCCCCCCACGCGCCTGTTGTGGGGAGGAGAGAGAGAGTCGCGCCGCTCGTTTGGTTGGGCGCGAGAGGGCGGGAGCGTCGAGAAGGGAGTGGCGACGCTGTTTGCGCTCCCCCGCCCACCCTTTTTTCTGCGCTGTTTTCCCTCCGCTCTGACCAACCTTTTTTATCGTAATCTTCATCTAAACAAACAACGCCTGCGCTTGATGTTACAAAAATTTTGAGAGAAAACAAAAACACGGTTCTCTTCTAATCTCTCTCTCTACTCATCCCCTAGCTTGTTGCCCGCCACCGGCGCCCCCCGCCGGGACGGCCGCCTCCCCCCCCGCGCCAGGGGGGGGTCAGCCGGCGGCGGCGGCGGCGGCGCGCGCGGCGCGGGGGGGACACTGTACCCTTGGCCCAACAGCGCGTCGGCATCAGGAGGAGGGTGCAGCCCCCCCCTCCTGACCAGGGGGGGCAGGGGCTGCGCGTTGCGGCGGGACGCCAGGGCGGAGAGCAGGGCGTGGGGCGGCGCGCCGGAAAGCGCGCGCGCGTCGCGCGCGGAGGAGGCAGCCAGCGCGATGTCGTCGGGGGTGGGGCCGGTGGCACCGTGGCCGGCGGCCTCGGCAAAGGTCTGGTGAGAGGGGAGGGAGGGAGGGGGGTGGGGTGAGAGCCGGGTGTGTAGCGTTGCCAAAACTAGTCGCCTGCCTCCCTCTTTTTTCTTTTCACTCACGTCAGCGTCGGCCAGGGTTTCGGAGACGTAGCGATACAGAAAGTCGAGCAGCTGGTTGACGACGCGGGGCTCGTAGTCGGTGGCGCCCTGTGGAGGGGAAGGGAAGAGGGTGGGTCGGGCGACGGATGGGGGGTGAGCGGTGTTGCTCCACCCCCCTCCCCCGCTTCTGCGCGACGCTGCCGTTCCCCCGCATCTCTCACACCCACACACACACACTCCACACTGACCATCGACTTGAGCAGCTCCCGCACGAGCGTCGCCTGGCGCGGCTCGTCCGCGGTCGCGCCGCCGCCGCCGCCGCCGGCGGCGGCGCGCGGCGCGGGGGCGTCGCGCGGCGCGGGGTGTGGCATGGGGACGTGTGTGGGTGTGCGGGAGAGGTGGAAGGGGGGTGCGAGTTGCGGGCTCTGTGCAGAGAGATGGAGAGAGTGAGCGGCTTTTCGCTTCTCGACGTTGTTCTCTGCCTCACTCTCTCTATGGCCGCCTCCTCCCTTGCGCACCCCCACACACGCGCTCTTTCATGAGACCGGGAGTTGTTGTAAAAAAAAGGATTGCACACAAAATGAAAAAGAAAAAAGCAAAAAGCCTCTTTCCGAAAACCGCGCAGCCGCGTTTTTTTGTTTTGCCCTCTCCCTGCAAAACCGAAAAAAAACACACCTTTCAGGCCTTGTAGCCGCACGAGTTCCGGCGGCCGCGCGCCTTCTCGAACTTGCGGCCCTTGGAGCGGACGTAGGGCTGTGGGTATTGGGGAGGGAGAGGGAGGAAAAAGGGGTGAGCAAAAACACACCAACGGCGACCGATCTTTCCCTTCCCACACACCACTCCACTCCACACTCACCTTGGTGTGCGACCCCGGCACACCCGGCGCCGCCCCAAAGTGCTTGCACGCTTCGCGCGCCGTCTTGCGGCCGCGCAGCAGCACACAGTTGCGCCCGGTCGGCGCCGCCAGCGCCAGCTGGTCCAGGGTCAACACCTCCCCCCCCGCCGCCACGATGCGGGCGCGCGCGGTCTCCGTGACGCGCAGGGCTGCCACGCGCAGCTTGGGGACGTCGTAGAGGCGAACGTCGTCAGTGATGGTGGCAATGACGACCGCCACCTTGTCCTCCTTGCCCGCCATGAACGCGGCCAGCTTGGACAGGGACAGGGGCGGCTGGTTGGTCTTGGACATGAACAGGCGCTTGAGAACGGCGGCGTTGAACTTGGAGTCGGTGCGGCGGGCGAGGAAGCGGTAGAGCTTGACGAGCAGCTTGACGTACACGTTCTCGCTCTTGGGGGCCGTGCGGTGCTTCTTCTTGTTGCGGCCGCCGGCGACGAGGTCGATACCCTGTGAGATGGGTGGGTGTGGGTGGGAGTGTGTGAGAAGGGAGTGGAGGCGGTGCAGATGCGGTGATTTCGGCGAAACCGAGCGCCCGCGTCGGAGGGCCGACGCCCCTGCGCTCCTCCCCCGCCCGCGCCGTCTCACACGCCGCCCACGCCCCCGATCGAGGCCGGGAGCATCACCACGCGCTCGCACAGCGGCGCTGGGGGCCAGTCTGGCACCGGGGCCGGGCGCCAGGGGACGGCGCAAGTGGGGCCGCCGTCGTCTCTGCTCTAGCCTTGGCCGCCCACCCCTTTCAGCTTCGTGCGTCCGGGGCCTCCCTCTCGGCTGGTCCGCTCCACAACGCTGGGGGGCGCAGCGAGAAGAGCGTTGGGGCGTGGCAGCCAGCAGAGGAGGCGGAGAGGGGGCGGGGCGGGACGCCAAAGCGCAAGATCACACGCGGGCCGCCGCGTGCGATTGCCCGAGCGTGGAAAAACGCGCGCGCGCTCGCCCCCGCACGCGCGACTGCCTGTCGCTCTGGGCCCGTCCTCCGCGCCCAAGCGAACGCACCATGGTGGCAAGGCTGGAGTGTGTCTCGAGCGGGTGGGAAAAGGAGAAGGGGGAGTGTGGAAGAGAGAGAGGCGGCAGTCGTTTTTTGTCACTCACTCTCCGCCGTCGCTTTTCAGGTGCGTGTGTGTGGTGGCCCGCGGCCGCCTCTGCCCAGGCCTGCCCTGCGCTGGCAATGTGGCCGCCACAGCGCGCGTGTGGTGTGGGGGGAGAACAGGAGAGGCGCGCGCGGAAGCACACCAGCGTTTGGCGCACTGCCCCCCGATCGGCGGCCGACGACCCGTCCTCCCTCCCTCCCCACAGCCCCTCCCCCCGCTGCCCGACTCCCGACCCTCCCGCGTCATGTCGTTCACCGCTCGCAAGAAGATCGTCAAGGAGCGCGGCGCCGAGCCCGACGACTTTGAGAAGACGGTGGCCCAGGTGAGAGAGAAGAGCGAAAGAGGAGAGCCGATTCAGCGGCGTGCGGACGGCCCGGGCGCGCCCGCGCTGGGGAGCCGCGCCGGGCGCCCCGATCGGTGGGTCAGCTGGTCGCTGCGTGCCCCCACTGCGGGGTGGAGGGTGGGGAAAGCCAGAAACGCAGAAAGAGAAGCGCGTGAGGGGGGCGGGGGAGAGGAAAGACGCGCCGACGAGGGGGCCGCGGCCGGCCGCCGCCTCGACTCGTGCTCGCAACTCACCTCCACCCACCCCACCCACTCTCCTCCCAGGCCCTCTTCGACCTCGAAGCCACCAACGCCGAGCTCAAGGCGGACCTGCGCGACCTCCACATCAGCGGCGCGGCCGAGGTGGACGCCGCGTCCGGGGCGCGCAAGGCGATCGTGCTGCGCGTCCCCTTCCGCCTGCTGAAAGCCTTCCAACGCGTCCAGCCCCGCCTCGTGCGCGAGCTGGAGAAGAAATTTTCGGGGCGGGACGTCGTCCTCGTCGCCGACAGGCGCGTGATGCGGCCGCCGACCAACGGCAAGGCGACCGCGCGCCCGCGCTCGCGCACGCTGACGGCCGTCCAAGCCGCCGTCCTCACCGACCTCGTCCACCCCGTCGAGATTGTGGGCCAGCGCATCCGCTTCCGCGCCGACGGAGGGCGCACGCTCAAGGTGCTGCTGGACCCCAAGGACCGCAACGCGGCGGAGGCCAAGCTCGACACTTTTTCGGCCGTCTACAAAAAGCTGACCGGCAAGGACGCTGTCTTCGAGGTGGCCGCGCCCGAGGCTTGAAAAATGTCTTTTCATTCTGTCTCCCTGTTATTTGTGGTGGTGGTGTCTTTTTTTTGGAGTGGGGTCGCTTTTTTCTGGTGCAAAACAAAAAAAAAACTCAAGCAAACAAAAAACACTCTCGCACTCACACCGCCTCGCGCTTCAAGCCTGCTGCTTTGTCCGCCACAAGGGTCTCAACCTCATCCAACCACGCGTAGCACGCGGTGGCGGCGGGCGGCAGGCAGGCTGGCGCCGCCTCCGCAGGCTGTGCCGCCGCCTCAACCGCCGCCGCGTGCGGCCGCTTGCCCCCCACCGTCGCCGCCACCACGGTGGCGCCGGCATCGGCACGCACACTGCGCGACGCACAGCACGTCAGCGCGGCGGCCAGGTCGGCGGCGTCAGGGGATTGGGGTGTGGCCTCCGCGAGCAGGCGGCCACACCACAGCACGCGCGCGAGCCGCCCCCGAGGCGTGGCATCCACCACCCCCCAGTCCAGGCCCGCGTGGGCGGGCGTCAGGGGGGCGTACCCACGCCACGCTGCATCGTCGGCGCAGGGAGGAGGGGGGAGGAGGGTGGAGGACAGGGGGGGTGACGAGCGCTCGCACGCTGCAACTCTTGCCACCCTCGCCACCCCACGCAACACCGGCGCGACGGCAGCGGGGGGCGCGGCCGCCACGCCACCCGCCGCCGCCCACGCCAGCACCGCCAGCGACGGCGGCAGTAGGGGGGAGGTCGCGACGCCACCCGCGCGCGGCCGCGGCGTGGGGAGCGGTCACACTCTCCAGCGCCGCCCCCCGCGCCGCCGCGGTCGTCAGGCGGGCCGCCAGCAGCAGGGGCAGCGTGTAAGCGTCATGTGCTGCCGTGGGGGAGGTCGCAGCGTGCAGGAACAGGGTGGCAGCGTCCGAGAGGAGCGCGTGAGACCGCGGCGGCGGCCCCGTGGCCGCCGCCGCCACTCCCGCCCCGTCCCTCCGGGGGGCCACCACTTCGGGACGGGACAGTACATCGTCCAGCGCAGTCTCCAGGGTGGCGATGATCCCAGGCGGCAAGCACCACGCCCCCCGCCGCGGCGGCGGGGGCGGGGCGGTGCCGCTGCCCGCCGGCGCGGCCGCCGACCGGCCGCCATCGTCCGCGTCCACTGCCGGCGGCGACACCGCCGCCGCCGTGGTAGCCAGCACGGCGGCCTGCAGCGCGTCCACGGCGGCGCCCAGGGGGCGGGCGTGGGGGCGGGAGGCGGCAGCGCGGCCGCGGCGGCGGGAGGGGGGCGGAGGAGGCGGGGGGGGGGGCGGCAGCCGCTTGATCCCCACTCTCCCGGGCGGCTGCATCCAATAAAGCTGTTAGGTTGGAGTCCGCAGGGCCAAAGGGAGTGACAGCGGCGCGGGCGGCGCGGGCGTAAAGCGCTGCCGCGGCCGCCGCGCCGCCGCCCCCGCCCCCCCCGCGCGCCGCCAGCACGCCCAGCTGGTTGAACGCATGCCCCGCCCCGGAAGCCAGCGCCGTGGCATCCGTGTACCGCGCCGCCGCGGCGCCGGGAGGCGGGGGCGGGTCGGCGCGCGCGGGCGCACCAGCGGCGGTGCGCCCGCGCCGCCGGGGGGCGGCAGCGTAGCGAGCCACGTCCCCCGCCGCCACGCACGCGGCGGCAGCCAGCAGGGCTGCGGCAGCGGGGTCGCGCTCAAAGGCGGGGTCGGCGGCGGCCGTCGCGGCGGCGGCCGCCCCAGCCGAAGTGTGTGCAGCCGGCACCCACCGCAGCGCGGCGCCTTCGCCGCCGGCCGTCAGGGGGCCGTGGGCGGCGTCCAGGCCGGCCACCAGGGTGCCGTAGTAGTCGGCGGCGGCCGCCAACACGGCGTCGTAGGTGGTGGCGGCCTGTGTGGGAGGGGGGGTGGGTGGGTGTGGGAGGGGGGGGGGGCACAGCACGCGAATCGTGGGCGGAGGGATGGACGCGTTTTTTTGCCGCGCGCGCACCGCTGCCGACGCCCCTCGCGCCTCCTCCCCACCACACACGCGCGAGCATGGACACACGACCCCGAGGGCTGGTGAGACAGCAGGCGTCCTGCTTGCCCCTCCCCCTCACGCGCACTGCCAATCGCACACCCCCAACACTCTCTTACCTCGGCCGCGTCCTCCTCCCCTCCTCCTCCCTCGCACCGCCCGCGCAGCGCGTTGATCTCCAACAGCCACCCATCCCGCCACGCCCCGTCCACGGCGGCCCGGGAGGCGGGGGAGCCGGGGCGGCGCAGGGCCGACGCGGCCGCTCGCGCGGCCGCGTCGCGGGGGGCGGGGGGGCGGATTTGGGGGGTGGGAGGCGGCATGTGGGATGGTGTCTGTCGCAACGCCGTGCCTGTAAACGAGGGCGCGCGCGCCGTGCGTTTGGTCCAAGATGAGTTTTGGTTTCGACGCGTTTTTTTCGTCGCCTCACTCTTCGCTCTTCGCTTGCGTGCTGTGCCTCCGGCGCGGGCGTGCGCTGCACTCCTCCGGGCCGCGCGCGCCGCCCACGCCTCGCCTCGTCTGCTTGGCACCCTCCCCCGCCCTCGCATCCGGCGCGTGCGAGAGGAAGGGCGGCCCCACAGACCAGGGCGGCACGGCCGCTGTGTCAAGCGCGCCTCCCCGCGGCTTCTCTCCCCCCCACACACCCCAAAACACCACCCCATGCGCGACCTGGACCGCTGGATCGACACGCTGCGGGCGTGCGAGCTGCTGCCCGAAGCGGACGTCAAAGCGTTGTGCGGCGCGGCAGTCGAGCTCCTGGTCGAGGAGCCCAACGTCGTTGCCGTGGACGCGCCGGTCACGATTTGTGAGTGTTGTGTGGGTTGCGCGTGTGTGGGAGAGAGGGAAGGAGGAGGAGAGAAGGGCGTCTTGTGTTGTGCATTGGGCGCAGACACACAAAAAACCCAACCCTCCACCCACACCCACACCCACACAGGCGGCGACATCCACGGCCAGTTCCACGACCTCGCCGAGCTCTTCGCCACGGGGGACGACCCACCCCGCACCTCCTACCTGTTCCTGGGCGACTTTGTGGACCGCGGCTTCTTCTCTGTTGAATCGTTCACCCTCCTCCTCGCTCTGAAAGTTCGCTATCCTGACCGCGTCACCCTGGTGCGCGGCAACCATGAGAGCAGGCAGATCACGCAGGTGTACGGGTTTTACGACGAGTGTGTGCGCAAGTGAGTGTGTTGTGTGGGAGGGAAGGAAAGAGGAGACACAAAAACAAAAACAAACACCCTCCCTCAACCCACCCCACCCCCCACACCTGCACAGGTACGGCTCCGCATCCGTGTGGCGTGCGTGCACCGACGTCTTCGACTACATCGCCCTCGCCGCCATCATCCGCCGCGGCCCGGCTGGCGGCGGCGACGTCTTTGCCGTGCACGGTGGCCTCTCCCCCTCCGCCCCCACCCTCGACTCCCTGCGCGCGCTCGACCGCAAGCAGGAAGTCCCGCACGAGGGCCCCATGTGCGACCTGCTGTGGTCCGACCCTGAGGACGGCGCCCCAGGGTGGGGCCTGTCCCCGCGCGGCGCGGGCTACACGTTTGGCGCCGACGTGGCCACCGCCTTCTGCGCCACCAACGCCGTCGCCACCGTGGCCCGCGCCCACCAGCTGGTCATGGAGGGGTACAGGTGGATGTTTGGGCGGCGCGTCGTCACCGTGTGGTCGGCGCCCAACTATTGTTACCGGTGTGGCAACGTCGCGGCGGTCATGGCGCTGCCTGCTGCGGGTGACCCCGAGTTTCGCGTGTTTGACGCGGCGCCGGCTGGAGGGGCGGGGGGGCGGGGGGCGCCCCCCGCCAAGCGTCCGGCGCCCGATTATTTCTTGTGACGTTTTTTTTGCGGCCGCTTGGCGGAGAGGAGAGGGGAGAAAGGTGAGGGTAGTGTGTTTTTTGTTCTTCGCTCACTTGATTTTTTTCAACAACCCAAACGACCATCGCTTTTTCTCTTTCAAAACACACACAATCATCTCTCCCTCTCTCTTCCTCTCTCACGACCCGCCCGCCGTCTTGGCGCCTTCATCCTGGTGCGAGTGCGAGTTGGGGGAGTGGTCGTCGGGAACCGAGAAGTCGGAGTCCGCAAACGCGGCCTCATCCTTGCCCGTGGACCGGGCGTCGGCCGCAGCTTTGCGCAGGGCTTCCTTGCGGGCGGCGGCCGCGGCGGCCGCGGCGGCGGCGTCGCGGGCGGAGGCGGGGGAGGGGGTGGCGAGAAGGGTGGCGATCAGGGGGGCGGCCAGGAGGGCGGCGCGGCTGAGGTGAGAAAGGAAAGGGTTTGCGTGTGAGTTGAGGTGTTTGGGCTGGCTTTTTCAGGCGGAGCCGGGGTGTGAGGCGACAGGATCACGGTCGGTCGGGGGAGAGGGTGAAGTGCTGACCGTGACGTTGGAGAAAACGCGGAGCGCATTTTGCCCACCCGCGCCCAAACCACACGCTCACCGGCTGGCCACCCGCACAGGTGGCTGCGTCGCATGCAGTGTCACACGCGGCGTAGCGGACGCAAAAGCACGCATCGAGGGCGGGGAGCGAGAGGACGAGATGCAAAACCACGAAAAAAGAGGACTCACTTTGACAAACGTTTCGTTAACATGGGCTCGCCGCCACCCAAACGCCCACGCGTCGCCGACGACGTCGCCCCACCCCCCGACGTCACGTCAGCTTTAGACAGGCTCGCAGCCAAGCTGCCCACCCGCGCCGTGCGCGCGGCACCGCTGCTCACCAAGCTCCTGGCCGATGCCTCCCTCCCCTGGTCCCCCGCCCTGGCCCCGGCCGTGGCGGGCTGCCTGTTTGCGCTGGCAGGGGGGGCGGGCGACGACGGCGCCCGTCCCGTGGGAGGGACACCACATGCTGACCTTGCCAAAGCGGCCGCCCGCGCGTTTTCGGCGGCGGCCGCCCTGGCGCCCACGCTGTGGCCGTCGCCGTCAGACGGAGACGACCACGGCGCTGCCCGCCGCACGCGGGCAGCGCTGGACGGCCTGGGCGCCGCCGCGTCTCTCAGGTGGAGATGCAACACTGACGACTCGTTCGAACTGGCGCGCGCGGTCAAAGACTGGAAGGCCGCACTCGCAGACGCGGCCGCCGCGGTTCGACCCGGGGGGGGGGGGGACGCGGACGTGGCCGCCGCGCGGGGCGCGCTGACGGCGGCCGCGGCCGCGGCACAGGGAGGGTCGGCCGCTGACGCCGCGGCGGCCGTGGACTGGCCCCCCGCCGTCGCTGCCGCCGCCATGTTGGACGGACTGACGGCGGCTTTGGTTTATTTAGACACGCGGGCTGTTTCCGTGCCGTGGGTGCCGCCGACACTGGCCACTGCTGTCGCTGCGGCGCGCGAAAAAGCGGCCACGCTGCCCCCGATGCTCGCAGCGACTTTCGACACACTCGCCGCCGCCGCGGCCGACCGCAAGCGGGGCGGTCCCCCCTCCCGCCCCACAGGGGACGGCGCCACCTCGTTCGAAGCGCAGACCGCGCGGTGGAAGGGGGCGAGCGTGTCGGCGCGGGGCTCAGTCGGCGCGCGCGGGGACGGCGCCTCGTTCCAAGTGTTGGGCGGTGGCTGAGAGAGAGGGTGTGGGCTGCCGGGTCAGTGTGTGTGTGTAGTGCTGCTGCTGTGTGTTTTTTTGCGTTCAGACGACAACAGAAACACACTTTCTCTCTTTTACCCACGACCAGCACACACCGCGCTCTGTCGGGAGTGTGTCAGTGACCCCTGTGGGCTCGACTCAGTCCCCCTCTCTCCATGTCCGCCCACGAGCAGCAGCACCACCCGCCCCCCGGCAAGCGCCTGCGCGTCGCGTCGTTGTTTTCGGGGGCGGGCGGCATGGACCTGGGCCTCCACCTCGCAGGCCACGACATCGTGCTGCAGTGCGAGTGCGATCCCGGGGCGCAGCAGGTGTGTGGGGAGGGGTGGCGTGGTGGAGACAGGCCGCGTTTGCCGCGTTTGCCTGCTCGCACATGCGCCGGCTAGCCAGCGCATGCATGCGCAGTCCGCGCAGCCCTGCGGCGCGCGGCCGAGTCCGTTCCCCAACGCACCGATCCAGGCGCACACTCTGACTCACGGCATGCTAGATGGGGGGTGGCCAAGGGGTGGACGATGCCCACGGCGTCCGTGTTTCAGAGCGACGCGACGGCAGTCCCCTCGACCAATGCCGAACAAAACGAAAAACGTTCGCTCACACACCAACCCCCCACACACAGGTCCTCTCCACCCACTTTCCCGGCGTCACCTTGGCCCCCGACATTCGCGCCCTGGAGCGCTTGCCCGACGTGAGTCAAAAAGGAGGGAAAAGGGGGGCAGGGCTGGGTTGTTGTTTGCGCACGGTGCGACTCCTCGTCTCTCTTCACTCACTTTTCCTCCCACCCACCCCCCACCCGCACCCCCAGGGCATCGACCTCGTCGCCGCCGGCTTTCCCTGTGTCGATGTGTCGCGCGCCGGCCTGCGAGCGGGGCTGGACGGGCGGTCGTCCGGGCTGGTGAGGGGGGGCTTTGTTGGGATTGTTGGCGGGTGTGGGCAAACACGACTCCAGCCACCTCGATGCTTTTCATCCACCCACCCTCATTACCCTTCACCACTCTTTCCCACACACACACAGGTCAAACACGTCTTCCGCCTGCTGCGCGACGCCCTGGCCCGCGGCCGAGGCGTGGAGTGGGTGCTGCTGGAGAACGTGGAGGCTCTGCTGGACAGGGGACGCGGCCCGCTCGGGGGCGGCGCGTCGGACAGCGACGCGCCCGCCGCTGTCGCGTGGCTGGTGGACCAGTTCGAGGACATGGGGTATGCATCGTGGGCGTACCGCGTGATCAATGCGGCAGGTGGGTTGGGTGGGGAGGGTGAGGGGAGGGATGGTGGGACCAGGAAGGAGGCGGCAAACCCCAGCCGCACCCCACCCCGTCCCCCTCCCCCTCCCCCCCCCCCCCTCCCACAGCCTTTGGCCTGCCCCACCGCCGCCGCCGCGTCTTCCTGCTGGCCTCTTTGCACGGCGACGCGCGGGACGTGCTGCTGGTGGCGGGGCGGGACGGGTGCCCGGGCAGCTGCGTGGCGACGTGTGGCGCCCCCTGCTTCGCGTGCGCGGTGGCCCCCCGCCCTGGCACCCCCGCGTCCCTCGCCGTCGACCTCGGCAACGCTCAATCCCAGCCCGGCCTGGGCATCGTCCCCACCCTGAAGACGACCAACGTGTCGATCGCGCTGCTGACGGCGGACGGGCGGGTTGGCAGGCTGCCGCTGGCGGCGGTGGAAGCTCTGCAGGGCCTGCCCCCGGGCTGGACCGCCCCCGCGTGGTCGCCTCCAGGGCCGGGGGGGGGCGCCCCCCCCGCCCGCGACCGGCCTCGTGGCGGGCGGGGAGGTGTGGCGGCCGCGGTGGCGGCGGCGGCCGCGGCGGGCGGCGCCGACGCGCCGCCCGTGCCCGAAGACGCCACCACCACGACCCCCGCCGCCGCCGCCAAGTACGCGCGCTGGGCGCTGTGCGGCAACGCGGTGGCGGTGCCCGTGTCCCGGTGGCTGGGGGAGAGGCTGGCGTTTCCGGGGGCGTTCAAGTTTGTGCCGGGGCCGCGCGACGCGCCGCTGCGCGTGGCGGGCGTGCCGCCCGGCCCCCCCCTCCCCGCCCCCCCTCACCCCCGCCGCCGCGCTGGCGGTGGGGGAGGGCGGCGCCGACAGCGGCGAATGGTTCTCGTACGTCGCGGCCACGGGCAGGGCGGCGGCGGGGGTGTGCCTGGGGGGCGTGCGCGTGGCGGGGGGCGCGCGTCCGGGCGGCGGCGGCGGCGGCGGCGGCGGCGGCGGCCCCGTGCCCCCCCCCCCCCGCCCTGGCGGGCGGCCGCCGCAGCGGCCGATCCCGCAGCGCGCGGTCGGGGTCGGCGTCGCCGCCGGCGCCGCCGGCGCCGCCGCTGCCGGCGTTGTCGGTCGCGGCCTTTCAAGCGCTCGCCTCGACGCGCGCCGGCGCGGCCGCCCTCCGCCCCCCGGGGCGCCGCCCCCCCCCCCCGCCCCCGCCCCTCGGGGCGGGGCGCCCCCCACGGCACGTCCGCCGCGTGGCCGAGGGCGGCGTGGTGCGTGGTGGGGTCGGGAAGGCACGCGTCTGCCGCGTCGGACGCGCCCGTCATTCACGCCCTCACCCCTCTCCACGAGTTTGTCCCTGACCCCCTGGCCCCCCTGCCGGAGGGCGCCCTGCTCACCTACGCCGCCCGCATGCGGGAGCAGGGGTGGGACGTGACCCATGTGCTGGCGCTGGCGGCCGCGTGCGGCGTGGCCCTGCCCACGGGCGTGGCGCCCGCTGACATCGAGTCCTCCCGCCTCCCTGGCCCGCGGCGGCCGACCGCGGTGGGGGATGTGGTGTGGGCGCGCACGCAGGGGGACGACGGGGCGTGGTGGCCGGCGGAAGCGTTGGTCAGTGGGGGGTGGGGGGGGTGGGGTGGGGGGGTGATCGCACACCACGCGATGCCGTGTTTGCCCTCACGTCCTCCCTCCCCTCTGCCCACGCACACACCAGGACCCGTTCAACCTGCCCACCGGCCGCACCATCCCCCCCGGCCTGGCGGCCGCCCTGTCCGAGGGGGACGCGGCAGCGTCGCTGCCCGCGCGCGCGCGCGCGCGGGGGCGCCCCCCCCCACCCCGCCCCCGCTACGGCAGCGGGCGCGGCACGGGGGCGACGGCAGCTGCCTCTTCTTCCTCCTCCTCCCCAACTCGCCGCGTCCTAGCGGTCTTCATTGGGGGTGGCGGCCCTCTGACCCCCCCCCCGCTGGCTCCCACCCTCCCACCTCCTCCCCTGGGCCGCCCGCCGCGCCGACACAGACGCAGGGGGTGGGGACGCCGCCACGGCAGCCTACTACGCGCGCGCCGTGGCGGAGGCGGCGGCCATTGTGCAGGCGAAAGCGGATCTTTCGGCTGCAGAGCGCGGGGCAACCCTCACCCCCACCTCCCTCACCGCCGCCCGCTCCGCCTCCGCCTCCGCCGCCGCCCGCGCCTTCCAAGCCCGCGCCGCCACCCGGTGCGGCCGGTGCGCCGCCTGCACCGGGGCGGCGGGGCGGGATCGGCGCTGCCTGGTCGCGCGCGTGGCGGCCGCCTCGGAGGCCGGCCACGTGGGCGCCCAGGTGGCCGCCCTGGGCCACGGCGCGGTGGGCGGGCGCGTCGCCCTGTGGTGGGCGGGAGATGGCGCCTGGTACACAGGCACAGTCGTGGCGTTTGATGAACAGAGGCAGCGTCACACACTTGCTTATGACGATTCATTCGTTGAATCCACCCCCCTCTGGTCCCCCTCCAACCTGATCACCCTGGCTTCCAACCCACTGGACTGGCCGGCAAACGCAGCCATTGTGGCGGCGGAGAGGGCGGCCGCGCTGGCGGGGATGGGGGGGGAGGCAGCGGCGGCCGCGGCGGCGGGGGCCGCGGTCGCGCGCGCGGCGGCGGCGGCCGCGGACCGCGCTGCGGGTGGGGGTGGGGACGGGGCTCGCCCGCCCCCCTCCTCGGCTGCGGCTGGGGCTGCCATGGCGGCTGCAGCGGCAGCGGGCGCCACGCGCGCTCCGACTGCCGCCGCGCTGGCTGCGTTGGCGGTCCGCGGGCGCGCGTTGCCGCCGCCGGCGACAACCGCTGCTGCTCCCTTGCCCCCGCCCTCGATGGCCACGTGGCGGGG
The DNA here is from genome assembly GCA_958009055.1 of Choricystis sp. odSpoLacu1. Lineage (NCBI taxonomy): Eukaryota > Viridiplantae > Chlorophyta > Trebouxiophyceae > Choricystis > Choricystis sp. odSpoLacu1. The sequence continues at coordinate 317,397 of OY253656.1, forward strand.
GGGGCGGCGCGTCGCACGACCGGGAGCGCTGCCCCTCGTGCTCCAAGCTGCACAGGGGAGGGTGCGGCACGGCCACCGCGCAGCACTGGTGCGAGCGGAGGGGCGGCGGCGGCGACGGCGGCGGCCCCGCGCTGCCCCGCCGCCGCGCACGCGCCACCAGCCCGTCTCCCCCGGTGGGTGACATAGACGATGGTGGTGGTGGCGACGCAGACGCCAGGGCCGCCGTGACGACGCGGTCAGGGCGCGCCGCGACGCGGTTTCGGTTTGGCGGCGGCGGCGACTGCGCGCCGCCTGCGCGGCCGCAGTCGCCCCTCTCTGTGCCTCCCGCCGCCGCCGACCCTGACGACGACGACACCGCGCCCACCACACACCCCGGCCCCCACCCAGCCCTCCTGCAGGCGGCCGCTGCAGCAGCGTGGGAGCCCGCGTCTCCCCCCCCCCCGCGTCCGTGCGCGGTGTGCGGTGTGCGTGGCCGCCAAAAAAGGGCGGTGCGGCGGGGACGGCTGCTACCCGCGCTGCTTGCGCCGGTTCCTGGCGCGCGCGCCCCCGCCCCTGCCGCCGCCGGTGGCGGTTGAGACCGCTGCCCTCCCGCCGCTGAGTGATCACGCTCCGTCCGCCGCCCTCGCGCCCCCGCCCGCCAAGCGTGTCCGCGTGGATGACGAGGAAATCCCGTCCAGTGCCGCGGCCGACGCGTCGGGCGCGTCGACGGATGACACGGTGGCGGCCGACGGCTGAGAGAGTGGGCTTGTTTTGCCTTTTTTTTCGACCCCCCTCCCCACCCCTCCCCCGGCGCCGAGTCACGACCTTCCATGGGGTCGTGCCTCTGCGCGGGACTCCCCACCCCCCGCTACACGCCTTTTCCCTCTTGGCTCCCCGCCTCCTCGTCTCTCGCTGCGCACCAGGTTTTGTGTGCGCGCGCAAAAATGACTCCCCTCCCCATCCCGCTCCCCCTCAAGCCGCACTCACAGGCTCCTCTCCATGCAAACATAAGAAAGCACGGCGAAGTTTTTTCTTTCCGACGGAGTTTTTTTCAGAAAAAAAAACAGAAAAAAACACTTCCCTCCTCTCTCACAGCAGCAGCCCCGCCTCCCCAAAAAAGTCGGCCGCAAAGGGAGGGGTCGCCACCAGGAACTCCACCAGGGCACCATCGACCGACGCATCGCGCGGGGAGAGCAGCAGGGCGGCCGCACTCGCAGCGAAGAGAGGCCGCGCCGGCGGCGGCGCAGGCGCCTCCACCGCCGCCACCGACGATGGAGTCACCACCCTCAACACTTCAACCGCGGTTTCCGCGTCCACGCGTACCGGCGGCGGCGGTGGCACCGTCTGTTTCCCTCGCGCCCGTTTGGTCACCGGCGGCGGCGGCAGCGCGGCCCCCGCCTTCCCCCCCAGCGCGCGCGCTGTGGCCGCCCGCACTTCGGACGGGGGCGGCCGCAACACCCCGTGCGCCGCTTTCAGCACGGGCGCGGGCGGGCGGGGCGCCGCGACGCGGGACCGGCGCGGCGTGGCGGTGAGCGTGGCGCCGCTGCCGCGCGGGGTGGCGGGCTGGGGCGACGACAGACTGTCCTCCTCCCCCAGCACGATGTCTCCATCCGGCAGCAGCAGCAGGGGCAGGGGAGGGGGGGACAGGCTGTCCAGGGCGGGGGGCGGCGGCGCGGTGTCGGCCGGGCGCCTCTTTTTGCGTGGGGGGGAGGCCGGCGGCTGGTGGTTGGGCGGGGGTGTGGTGGGGGGTGGATAAAGAGAGAGAGAGAAGGGTGCATGTGTGTGTGCCCGCGTGTGTGTGGGCTGGAGTCTGGGCGCGGATCAAGGGTCAAGCGGAAGGAACGAGGCGTGACCGCTCGCGCAGTGGGTACCCCTTCGGTGAGAGAGAAGGAAAGTCATCCCCCCTCCTTTCCCCCCCTTCTCCTCTCTCCCCTTCCTTCCCTCACCTGACCGCCTTCCTTGAGCGCCATGGGGAAGGCAGAGTCAGGGGAGGGGGAAGTCAGGGAGGAGAACGGAGGTAGGAAGGGAGGGTTGCCGAAAAAAAAACGCAAGACTTCCCAAAAAAGCACAGCCCCAACTCTCAACCCCCACCGAGCGGTGAATCCGAGTCGGACCGCCCCGCGCCGACTCTGGGGGAGTGGTTGGCAGCACACAGAAGAGGAGGGAGGGAGTGAGAGTGGGCGGTGCCCTTTCCACGGGGGGGTGGGGCGGTCGCTGAAAAAAAAGGGCGAGAGAGTTTTTCGTCAACTCACACCGTCGAGAGAGAAACACGCCGCCCCTTCGCTCGACGCTTCTCGCCACGAAATGCGCCCCCATTCCGCGGCCTCCGTCGCCCGACCACCCCCCCGCTGGCACCCCGCCCCTCGCCTTCTCTCCCGCCCGCCTTGCGCCGCGACGGCACCCCCTCCACCGGAGTGGGACGGCACCGCCGTGGTGTTAGTCGACCACGGGTCCAAGCGGGCTGCCGCCAACGCGGCGCTGGACGAGTTTGCGGTGCTGTACAGGTGTGTGCGTATGTGTGGTGGAAGAGGACGCAGCAGGGCGCGTTTTTTTGTTTCATCGACCGCCAACGCTCCCCTCTCCCCCCCCTCCTCTCCATAGGCGAGTCTCCGGCCGGCCCGTCGTTGAAGTGGCCCACATGGAGCTGCCCAGGTGAGTGTCGTGTGTGTGCACGGAAAGTCGAGTCATTTCCGTCGCCCCTTTGTGTGTCCAACCCTCCCCCTCTCCCTTCCTCACAGCCCCTCCCTCGCCGACGCTGTCGCCGCCTGCAAAGCCGCCGGCGCGGTCCGCGTCATCGTGGCCCCCTACTTTCTGTCCCGGGGGAGGCACGTGGACGCCGACATCCCGGCGTTGGCATCCGCTGCGGCCGACACCTGTGGCCTGCCCGTCACCGTGGCGGCGCCGCTGGGGGTGGACGCCGCCCTGGCGGGCGTGATCGAGGCAAGGGTGGCAGCCGCGCTGGATGAAGTGTAGAGAGAGTGAGAGAGGGTGTTGTGTGTGTGTCAGCAAAAGCAAAAGCAGGAGTAGATTTTTTTAAAATCATTGTTGGCTGTGTAAAACACGGCACACACGCGCAACGCGTTTGCGCCTCTACAAGCCAAAAGAATGGCGACGAAACTTTAAAAATGGGCAAAGCACAGGGGGGGGAGCGGCTCAAAACTAAGGGAGAGGAGGGGGGGGGCTAAGGTCACAAACGGTGTTTCCCTCTCTCTCTCTCCCTGTGTGCCGCCGCCGAGCCCCCCCACAAAGCCCGGGAAACGACAACTGAAACGTAAAATAAAAAAAACACAGTGGCGGGATGGATGTACAGTTTTGAAGGTGGGTGGGTGGGGTGGGGGGGGAGACCGTGGGCGCGATCGATCCACACCCTTGTTGCTCCCTTCCTCACAGATTCTCCAGAATGGCCCCCGTCAACACCACAAAGTCGCCGTCCGCCAGGGGGGTGTCGGGCGGCACCAGCCGATTGTTGACGTTGATGGCGACGGGGGGCGGGGGCGGCACGGGCGCGCGGTCGGCGCCGCGCGCGCTGGCGCCCACACCTGCTCCCACCGCCGCAAGCGCGGGCGCCGTCGTGTCCGCCTCGGGCGCGCGCTCCGCGGTCAGCGCGCCCGCCGTCATGCCCCGCCGCACGGAGGCGATGGCGCCCGGGGGCCACACCAGGACGAGCAGCTCCTCCGAGGAGGGCAGCTCGGTGGTGGTTGTTTCAGCGGGCGCACCATCACCCACCCCGCGCCCGCCGCTCCCGCCCGCCTCCACGTCCTTGGTCCAGGCCAGCATGGCGCGCAGCAGGCGGATGCGGTCCCCCATGGCGGCAGAGACGGGGGAGGAGGTGGGCGGCGTGGTGGTGGCAGCGGCGGCAGGCGCGCCCGCGTCGCTGTCGCTGTCGTCGCCCCCACCAGACGGAGACACGGGGGCCACCGTCGTCGGCAGCACCCGCCCAAACGCGTCCACCCGGTGCCACCTCCCGTCCGAGGCGGGCACATACTCCTCCACCTTCGTGCGCAGGTCGCCCCGGCCGGGCGCGTCAAAGCCGCCCGCGACCGCGGCGGCAAGCAGTGCGTCCACCGCGGACCGCGGCACGGGCGCCCCCGCCAGGTCCAGGCGGGGGGCGACCCTCACCACGACGAGGGCGGTGGGGGCTTTGCCGTCGGTGGGGGGGGGGGGTGACGCCCAGGACGGCGCCGAGCTGGAGTTTGCCGCCCGAGACGCGGACGACGGCGTCCCTGCGCTGCAGCCGCGGCGCGCCGCGCTCGCCCGCGCGCGGCGCGGGCACCGCGTCCGCCACGCCCGCCTCCTTGTAGGCCCAGTGGGCGGCGGCGCCCGTCTCGGCGGCCGCGTGTTGGGCGCCAGTGCGCAGCTGGACTTCAAAGGGGGCACACGTGGTCGCCCCCCCGCCGCCCGCGCGCAGACCCCCTGTCCACGACAGCCGTGTGCAGGGATTGATACCCCGACGGCTTGGGGGCCAGGATGTAGTCGTCATCCTCGCCCGCTATGGGGCGCCACAGGCGGCGCACGGTTGCGTGGATGCGGTAGCAGGCAGCGACTGCGGAGGCACGGGAAGCAGCGCCATCGTCGTCGCCGTTGGTGTCCGCGCCGCGGGTGGCAGAGACAACCACCCTCAGCGCGCGCGCATCCAGCACTTCTTCGGGGGCGACCCCCTTGCGAGCCGCCTTGCGGGCGACGGAGGCGGCCGACTTGAGGCGGCCCGCGACGCGCACGTCCAACCCCGTCGCCTGGCCGTCGACAGCCACCTCCCGCAGCAGGGCGCCTGCAGCGGTCCAGAGAGCGCCCAGGGCGGGCGGTGCGCACGGCCCCGTGGTGCAGGGGACGCCGTCTGCCGCGGCTGCTGCGGCTGCCGCCGCGGCCGCGCGCGCGCGCGTGCCCCCGCCCCTTTCCCCGGCGGTCGCTCAAAAGAGGTGACTGTGAACGGGGGCACGGTCACCAGCAGGGCCGCACACTCGGCGGCATCCCCCCCCAACGCGGCCGCGCCCGGGGGCAGGGGCCGGGGGGGGCGGGGGAGGCCCAGTGGCGGCGTCGAGGGAGGCGCGCAGTGCAGAGTAGGACTGTGGGTCTGACACAGCAAACGCCAAATCCTCCAGCTCGCCTTGGAGCGCAAACAGGCCCAGCCTGGCTGCCAGGGGCGCCCACACACGCTCTGTTTCGGCTGCAAGGGCGCCCCGCTTGGCGGGGGGGAGGGCCCATAGGGTGCGCATGTTGTGAAGGCGGTCTGCCAACTTGATGATTATGCACCGTGGATCAGAGACGGACGCGACGACGAGGGCACGCGCTGCGGCCGCGTCATCGTCGGCGGAGGAGCGGCGGAGCAGTTGGCACGCGCGGGAGAGGCGGGACACCGCGTCGACTAGCGAGCCGACGTCGTCCCCAAACTCCGCAGCGAGCGAAGCAGTCGAAATGGGTGTATCGTCCGGCACATCGTGCAGCAGAGCGGCCACGATGGCGGCGTCCGCCCCTGCGGCGGGAGTCGGGGGCGGGGCTGTCAACGCGGCCCAGGGGGAGGGCGGCGACGCGGGGGACGGGGCCGCGCCATCAGCAAGCAGCGCTTCCACAATGGCCGCCGTCTCCACGCAGTGCGAGACGTAGGGCTCGCCCGACCTCCTAAACTGGCCGGCGTGGGCGGCGGCGGCGTAGGCGGCGGCCCGGCGGGCGAGGGGGGTGGCGAGCGCGATGGAGGCCGAGACGTCAACTCCATAAAGACAGGCGCCCCGGTTCGAACCAGCCAGCGGCGCACGCGCCGCGGGGGACGCGGACGCCAGCCTCGGCGGCGGCGGTGTCGTCGCCTCAGACTGGCGCCAACTGCCCCGGTCGCGCCGCCCCTGCCACGTGGTGGCTGCGGCGGCCGCAGCGGCTGCCGTCAGCAGGAGGGACCCATAGTAGGCCAGCACGGCGGAGGGGCCCGCCGCATGGGCGGCGGCGTGGGCGGCGGCCAGGGAGACGGCGGTGCGGGAGGCGACTTCGGCGGCGACCTGCGTGTGGTGGGGGGGCTTGGTCCGACTGCCGCTTGTGTGCGTGTGCGGAGGCATTCGCCACCGGACTCTCTCTCGCCCGCCACAACACCAGGGCACGCGCCTGCCCCTCGACACGTCCACACACACACGCGCGCAGAGCGCTTGCCCTGTGCCCGCACAGAAAGACACAGCGCCCGCGGTTTGGCGGAGCGGGGGCGCGGACACACACGCGTGCGCCCCGGGGCGCCCATTGAAGCAGGCAAGCCGCGCGCGCGCCTCCCGCCCTCGCTGCCCGCGCCTTGCTCGTCACACATGCGTGGTGTTATGCCCACTTTCTTGCCCCAGACATCCACGCACCTGGGCCTGCACCAACGCCGCGGCCGGTGTCACGGGGCGGGCGCGCCTCCGCCGCCTCAGCCGCCCGCTGGCCGCGTTCCTGACGCCCTTCAGCCGTGGGTGGCCGATGCCGGGCGCCACGGAGGGCGGCATGAGGGAGGAGAGGTGTGTGGCGAGGGAGAGAGGGGACGCCAAACAAAAGTGCGTTGAAGTGTGGTTTGCAGCGTCGACCCTCTGCTGTGTTCACCCCTCTTTCGCCCCGCTCAGCACGACCCACCCCTCCCGCACCTCGTCCACCACCAACCGCACACCCACAGCGTCATAGGCAGCAATCACACGATCCGCCTGCGCCTCCAGCACGCCGCTGAGCGCGATGAGCGCGCCCGGCGCGGCGGCAGAGGCCAGGAGAGGGGCCAGTTCGGTCAGCGGCCCCGCCAACACGTTGGCAACCACCACATCAGCACCGCCCACCGGCAGTGCAGGCGGCAAGTGTGCAGGTGTTGGGTCCACAGCGATGGCCAGGACAGCGCCTGCCACCCCGTTCGCGGCCGCCGTGTCGACCGTCGCGGATACAGCCTGTGGTTCGCAATCAGTGGCCACCACACGCGCCCCCCCCAACAACGCGGCTGCAGCGGCCAGGATGCCGGAACCGGACCCATAGTCCACGACCAGGCGGGCGGCAGCGAGGGTGTCGCGGTGGCGGGCGAGCCAGCCGACGCACAGCGCGGTCGTCGCGTGCGCGCCGGTGCCGAACGCCAACCCCGGCGTCACCCTCACAATGACGGCACCTTCAGCTGCTGCCGGCACGGCATCCCCCACGGGCACAACCAACACGCCGGGCGCGGCGCACGTGGGTTCGAACGCGCCGCGCAGGGCGGCCTCCCACTCTGCGGCCGGGGCGGCAGTTGGAGCCGTCCACACGGGCGCTGGATTCACGCCCGCTGCTGCCGCCGCGGCCGCCATGACGCTTGTCACATTCACCCCAGGCGCCAGCACTGCGGTGACGGCGCACGTGGCCCACAGCGCGCGCGGCGCCGCACCGTCTGTGTATATGGGCGACTCTGCCCCGCCCTCCCTGTCCTCATCTAGAGTGACGCTCAAGCAGGCGGGGGCGCCAGCGCCATCGTCTGCATAGAGCAGGGCGTCGGCTAACGCGTCGGCGTCGGCGGCGGGCAGGCCGGTCGCGGTGACGCGGAGGGGGTCGCCGTCGCTGCTGCCGTCGCCGCTGGTCGTCGCCGCTGCTGCCGCGGGTGGTGGGACCAGCCCGCGGCGGCCCCCGGTCAGAGGGGGACGCACCACCTCACGCCCCAGCAGCGTGCCTGAGCACGCAGCTCGGGCCAGGGGGAGGAGGAGGCGGTGGGGGGAGAGGAGCGGCATGTGGTCGAAGGGATGTGTGTGTGTTTCGTTTTTTTCACTCTCTCTCCCCTCTTCACGTCACCACCGCCGCCAACGCCGCGCGGGCACCATCCCCATCCCCCGCCTCCAGCGCGGCCAGAGCAGTCGTCATCCTGGCCATCGCGGTGGCGGCCTCACTCTGGGCCGCCGCCGCCGCCAGCCGCGCCGCGTCGAGCGCGGCTTGATCCGTCGCCACCACCGCGCCACACTCGCGCAGCGCGGCCAGCAGCAGCCCCAGCGTGACTGTGCCCGCCGTGGGCCTCGCCCGACGAGCGGGCGCAGGCCTCGCCCGCGCCTGCGGGGCGCGGGGCGCCTGGGCGGGGCGGCGGCGTGGCGCGGGCGCGGCGGGGGCGGGGGAGGGGCAGCCTTCGCCTTTGTGGGCTTGGGCGGCGGCGGTGGCGGCGCCCCCGCCAACCATTTGCCCACAACCACGGTGCCATCCAGCTCCACCAGGCCGCCACCCAGGGATGTGCGGTCAGCCAGGGGGAGGGGGGTGTACCCAAAACTGTTGACCCACAGCTTTTTGACGCCGCCCTGCGTTGCGGCCGGGACCACGATGCGGCGCACCCCCGCCGCCGTCAACAACGCTTCCAGCGTAGTCAGCAGGCGGCGGGCGTGCCCCTGCCTCCGGGCGCCGTCCCGGGTGGCGAGGAAGGGGAGCTCAGCGACGCGGGGGCCGTGGGCGCGCACCGCCGCGGCGCACAGGGGCGCGCCGCTGCTCCCGCGCCGCAGCAGGGCCACGTGGAAGCCGGCGTAGTCGCCGTCGGGGCCGGTGGACGCGCGGCAGACGAGGTCGGTGAGGTCGGCGCCCGATTCGAGGAGGACGGGGGCAAAGGCGGAGCGTAACACGGCGAGAGCAGCATCCACCGCGCCGCCACGGCCGCCGCCGCGGCCGCCGGAAGGGGTGGGGGCCACCAGTTGCAGCGTGTAGCCACCCTCCAGAGGGATGCGGGTGCGGGTGGCGTCGGTGAGGGTGGTGTGGACCTGTGTGTGGGGGGGTGGTGGTGGGAGGGCCAGGGGTGGGGGTGGGTGGGGGGGGGGGTGGGGTGGGGGGGTGGGGCGCCGCCTTGCCTCCCTCCACCTCAAACCAGCCTCGGACCCGCCTCGGCAACGCACACACACTCACCTTTTGACATTCCTGTGTGTGGCGGGCAGAGTGGGGGGGAGGGGGTGAGCGGGGGGTGGGGGCGCAAAAAAGCACACGCGCGCACGCGTTTTCCGCTCTTTCCCTGCCCTCGGCCACCCCTCCCCCCCACCCCTCTCACCTCGCCACAAAACCAGGGCGCATCCACCATGTCTTCATCCAGCTCCTCCACCCCCAGGGCGGCGGCTTCACAGGCGGCGTGGGTGCCCACGTCGCCGCACGCGGTGCAGAGGACGAGGGTGCGGGGGCCAAAGCCGGAGGTCAGGAAGTCGGTGCCGCCGCAGTGGATGCAGGGTTCGCCGGGGTCGGCGGGGTCGGGGGGAGGGGTGGGGGTGGCCATGGTTGGGTGTGGGTGTGTGGGCGTGTGGAGAGAACGAGACGGCGAGTGTGTGTGCGTTGAGTTTTTTTGTTTTCTCCCACCCCACTCTCAACTTTTTGCGTGTTGCGTGTTTTGTGTGCGTTGTTTGCACGTTTCGCGGGTGTGGAAAAGAGACGGCGGGAGGGGGGGTGCACCCCGCCCGCCGTCTCTCTCTCTGGAGGAGGGAACAAAAGCACAGCGCTCGACACAAAAAACCCGTGGATGAAAAAAAAGTTGGCACCCGCCCCACACACCCCACCGTCGTTGGTTTTGGGTCACAGACCGCCCCCACACGTCTCCCCAAATAAAGCGAAAAAAAGGGGGGGGGACACGAAATCCAGTTCTCTCGTAGATAAAAAAAAGAATAAAAAGGAAAAAAAAAAACGCCCGCCCGATAATCGATGGTTTGTTGTGTGTTTTCGCGAGCCCCTCCTCCTCACGCGCGCCTCTCACCAAACGCGCCCTCCCCACACAGATTTTTTTTCTCTCTCTAAAAAAAAGGGGGAAAAAAGGGGCAGCAAAAAAGCGGAAACAGGGGAATGTGTGGGCAAAGATGAAAAAAGAAAGGGGCGGTCGAGTGCGCGCGGTTTTTGCGGGTGGGGCGCGCTTAAGGCGGAGGGTGGGATCAATCAACAGCCAGAGAAATCACACACGCGCAGCAGAGAAGAGCGAAGACTGAGAAAGGGATTCACACCCCCATTTCAGTACGCCTCCCAGCACGGGTGCGCCGACCGCTGCGACTTAATCGCCTTCCAGCACGCCGAGTTGCACTTGAACCCGCCCCCAAAGCCCAGCTGCCACACGCGGTCCCCCTTCTTCACGCCCTGCATGTGCTCGATGTTGGCCAGAATGTACCACGTGGACGCGGCGGACGTGTTGCCAAAGCGGAAGAGGGTGTCTTTGGAGGGGGCGGCGAGCTCGGGGGTGAGGCCAAGCGCTTTCTCCAGCTCGTCGATGACGCCGCGGCCACCCGTGTGCAGGAGGAAGTGTTCGAACGCCTTTTTGAAGTCGGGGACGTAGGCCTTGTTGCGGGCGCACTTGAGGAGCTCGGTCACAGGCAGGACGCGGGGGCCGAGGGCCGTGATGTTGGCTTTCAGCGCGCGGCCGGCGACCTCGACCACGTTTTTGCGCAGGAAGACGCCCATGATGCCGGCGTCGTCCTCGCCGTTGCCCATGCAGCGGTAGGCATCGTCCTCGCACCCCAGGTGGGTGCGCTCGGTGTCGGTGAGGACGTACTTGGAGCGGGCGATGTCGGCGGAGTGGTTGGTCATGATGGCGGCCGCGCCGCCGAGGCGGAACAGGCAGTTGACCACCAGCATGGAGCGGTCTTCACCCACGTACCAGTTGTTGGTGATGTTCTCGTGGTTGACGACCAGGATGCGGCGGTTGGGCAGGGCCTAGGGTTGGTGTGCGGGGTGGGTGGGTGAGGGTGGGGTTGGTGAAAAAGAAAAGAAAAAACGATCGACACCACACACCAACTCTCTCTCTCTCCCACACACACACGCACCTTCAACAGGTGCTTGGCCAGGTCGATGCAGACCAGGGAGGAGGAGCACCCCATGCCCGCTATCGAGTAGGTGAGCACGTCCTTGCGCATCTTGAACTTGTTGACGATCATGGCGGCCATGGAGGGCGTCGGGGCGAAGCAGGAGCAGGACGTGATGACGATGTCGATCTGGGTGGTGGTGTGGTGGGGGTGTTTTTTTTTTTTTGGTGAGTTGAGAGGTCTGAGGCAAAGAAAAACACGACACAACCTCTTCCCCGCTCTCTCTCCTCTCTTCCCACCTTTTGCGCCGCGATGCCCGTCTTGGCCAGCACATTCTCCACAATGTCAAACATGACCATCTCCGTCTCCTGGATGGCGTCCGCCAGCGTGGTGCGGGTGGCGCCGTCCTTCATCGCCATGATGCCGTCCGACAGCCCCGTCTCGTCGCCCAGGCCGGAGCGGTCCATGATGGCCTTTTGGAATTCAACATTCTCGGGGGAGAACAGTTTCTTGGATGCCATGGCCTCCGTCACAAACGCGCGCGACGTGCGCAGGCGGGCGGGGGGGCGGTAGCAGAAGAAGTCGAGCAGGTAGGACTTCTTGGAAGGGACGCCGGGCAGGGGGCGCCCCATGAGCACGTGAGCAGCGGCCAGGGCCAGCAGGGTGACCAGGGCGGCGGTGGCGGCCTGAGTGGAGAGTGGTGGGGAGGGAGAGGGAGGGGTGGAGGGTGTGGGTGGAGCGAGCGAGAGCGCGCGTGCGCGGCATGGCGGTTTGGTTTGCGCTGGTGTGGCGGCCTGGAGAGAGAGAGGAGTCACGCCCTGTTGTGTCCCTCCCACCCACCCACCCTCAAACACACTCACCAGCTGCACCGACGACATGGTCGACAGCACGTCCGCGGCGGCGGCCACAGTGGGGGCGGCGGCGGCGAGCTGGGCCTGTGGGGTGGGGAGGAGGGAGAGCGGGTGAGAAAAAAACGTCGCGGCTGGCCAGGGTTGTGGCCCTTCACCCAATGTGGCCCTCTCCCTCTCTCGCTCACGCCCCGCCGTCTCTCTTCCCCCAGCCACAGGCCGCGGCCTGGGCGTGTGGCGCGATTGCGCAGCCGAGCGAAAGCTCACAGGGGCGCGCGCCCGCGCAGAGGCAGGGGCCGCGTCACCCCACTCGCATGTCTGCGCTCCGCGCCCCGCCATAGTGCCTCCGCCCGGCCCCCTCCCCCGCCGCGCCACCATAACTGCCCTCCCCACGCGCACTGTGTGGCTCACAGGTGGCCGCGAGGGAGCAGTTGGGCGGGAAAGCGGGCTCCCTTGACGCGCGTGCCAGGGGAGAGGGGCGTGCGGTTTGTCGGTTGGCCGCGGGGGAGCGATTGCTTTCCCTCCTCCTCAACTCACCTTGTAGGCGGCCACAGCCACGGCCGCCAGGGCAACACGACCGAGGGAGAAGTCCATAGCTCCTGGGGTAGAGAGAGGGGTGGAGGCAGAGGGGGTGTGAGGGCGCGCAGGAGAGGAGCGCGAGCGCATTGGCGCCACGTTTGTGGCCTTTTCGCGGCAAAGGCCTGTCCCACGCCCTGGCCCCTCTGCGCCCGCCCTGGTTGCAGCCTGCGAGAGGCAGCACGTCCTCCAACACTCACCTTGATCTGCGGGGGGGGGAAGTGGCAGGGAAAGGAGGCGGAGGAAAAGGGAAGAAAGAAGGAATGGGTGTGTGTCTGTGAGGAGTGGGGTGAGCCGTGAATGTAAAAGGCCGCTTGGGCGTGTGTGTGTGTGTTGACGCGGTCACAGGTGCACCCTCACACACACACACACACAAGTGTGTGTCTCACGCTAAAGTGAGGCAACCGTTGGGCGTGGGGGTGGTCACGCACCACCCCACACTAGTGCGTGCGATGTGGCAGACGGTGACGCCCCCACCCCACCCCACGCCCCCCGTTTCCGACGCGACCCCAGGGGTGCAGCTGGCGCCCCTGATGAGTGGCTGAGGGTGTACAGAGACGTGATAGGTGGGGGCGGGGGCGAGTGGCGCCGTGAGGACATGCATCCAGGGCGCCTGTGGGAGACGGAGCGAAGCACACCACACACACCAAAGCGACCAGCCGCCTACACGCCTCACCTCACACACACGCTGCACGTTTGTTTATCATCAATCACAGCAATTACACAAACACACGCACACCCTGTTTTCCCCCCTTTTTTTGACTCTCACGCTCCGACTTCTGTCGCGCGGCGAGCCAGCGCTGCACGCACCGCGTCCCCCCCCACCAGGGCCAGCCCTCCACCCGTGGACAGGGGCGGCAGAGGTGCGATGAAGGCCATCGGCTTGACGACAGGGTGCGGTTTGGGGGTTGGGGCTGGCTTGGCTGTAGGCGGCGCGCTGCGGCCGCCGCTCCCAACCCGCGCCACCAGCTCCACCACGCGCGCCTCCAGCGCGGCCAGGCACACGTCCATCGTGTTGTCGTCAGCGTCTGCGGTCGGTGCCCCCCCCCCCCGCCGCCTGCACGGCGGCCGCGGCGGCGACTGCGAGCCGCGCTTGCGCCGCGCGCGCGTCGGCCGCGCGCGCAGACGCCACGCCTGCAGCCGCGATCGCCGCGTCAGCCGCGGACGTCAGGGCGGTCACGCGGTCGCGTGCAGTAGCTGCAGCCACCGCGCGAGCCTTCGCCTCGGCCGCCGCGTCGGCCGCCGCGCGGCGCGCCGCCGCGCGCGCGGCCGCAGCTGCGGCCGCGACGCGCGCGGTGTAGGAAAACAACGCTGCCCCCGCCGCCCCCGTCGCCTCAAACAGGGCCACCGCTTGTTCGCCTGACGCCGCCCCCGTGACCGCCAGCACGCGGTCCAAGTCGATCTGAGCTTTGGCGAGGTGTGCCGCTGCCTCGGTTGCGGTGATGCCACCGCCACCACCCTTGCCTTTCCCACCCCGCCCCAGCGTGGACCGGCGACTGTCGGTCGTCAGATGTGATGACGACGACGCGCGCGCCGACGGCGTGGCAGAGGGGCGGGCAGAGCCAGACGCGCGCGTGCTGTCTCCGCCGCCGCCGCCGCCTGCGGCCAGGGCTGCCGCCCTCGCGCGCTCCGCCCCGGCAGCCGCGTGTCGGGCGGCACGAGCCGTGCGCAACGACTCCACGCGCGCCGTGGCGGCCGCCCACGCGGCGTCGGCCGCGGCGGCAGCGCGATCGGCACGCGCCACTGCGGCCGTGGCCGCTGACGCCGCCGCGTCCCGGCCCGCCAGCTCGGCCGCCGCGTCGCGCAGCACGGAGGCGGCGGTGTTGCGGGCGGCTGAAGCACGAGCGTCGGCGGCGCCGACGGCGCCTGCCAACACTTGAGCCGTGCGGCGCAGAGCGTCCACTCTCGCCCGCCGCGCCGCCGCCCCCGCGCGGGCGGCGGCCCCCCGGGAGGCGACGCGGTGCAGGGCGTCCTCCAGGCGGGCCGCTTCCGAGGCGGCGGTGGCCGCCGCGGCGGCAGCGGCGGCGGGGGTGGACGCAGGATCAGCGCGCGCGGACGCAAGTGCCGCCTCCGCCGTCGCCGCCTCCTCCCGGGCGGCGTCCACGGCAGCTTGTTCAGCGCCCAGGGCGCGGTCGAGGCGGGCGCCTTCACGCTCCAGGGAGGCGATGGTGGCGGCGGCAGTGGGGGAAGTGAGGGCGGAGGCGGCCGCGGCGGCCGCGGCCGCGGCTTCGGCGCGCAGGGTGTCGTTGGCGGCGCGCAGTTTGGCGATGGAGGCGCTGTGGGAGGGAGGATAGCGTGTGGGCTGTTTTGTGAGCGACGGGGGGGTGGGGGACGAAGAGGATGTTTTTTGCGGACCCCCCTCTGCTCCTCTTCCCCCCTCTCTTTTCACTCATACCGTTTGCGGCGCAACACGTCGGCCGACAGACTGACGGTGGCCGCGGAGGCGGCTGGCGCACGGGCGACTGTGTGTGTGGGGGGGGTGGGGGAAGGGGTTGGTTTTTTGGGTGGCAGCCCTTCCTCTCTGCTGCTTCTTCACGCTGTGTGCGCGCTGGGAAACGCACCAGCCATGATGACACTGCTGTGTGCAGCGCGTGTGGGGGCCGGAGCGCGCAGGGGCTTGCGGGTCTCTCCACCAAAATAGGACTGTCGCTTTTTTTAGAGCGAGTAAAAAAAACTCACAACCGACAGTCTTTAGAGAGCGTTTTTTCGTTTTCGGTCGGCGTCGTCTCTCTCTTGCGCGCGCCCCCCGTCGATGGCCAGGTGCGCGCCTCTTCCGCCCACGTCACAGCCCTCCCACCAGCCACATACTCACAGCCCGCGCCGTTCGCGCCGTTTTCGTGCACCAAACACCCCCCCAATTCCCCCCCATCACACTACAGCGCCGAGCCACCGACCGCCGGCCACGCGTCCCCCCCTTCCTCCCCCGCCACAGCGCGCACTCGAGCCCGCGTGGACGCGATGGCGGCGGCCGCCACACGGCAGCGCGGCGGCGGCGGCGGCGGCGGCAGCGGTGGTGGCCCGCTGACTGCGCTGCGCGTGGTCGGCGTGGACGCGAAGCCGTCGGTGCTGGAGCAGGTAAAGGGGAGAAAGAGTGTGAGAGAGAGTGTGTGTGATCTGTGTGTGCGAAAAAATCAAGAGAAAAAAAACACTCATTTTTCCACCCTTCCCCAGAACGCGACGCGCGTCGGCGTCGCGCTCGGTGCAACAGCAGCCGCGGCCCTCGCCACCGCCGCCTCCCTCGCCGCCTGCCCACCCGCCATCACGGCCCTGCACACGCTCTACTTCACCCCCCTGCTGACCGTGTGCGCCATGCTGTGGCTGTGGGTGGGGGTGGTGGCCCACTTTGAGGCGAGCGGCACACGCTACGACGCGTGCTTTTCGACCCCTGACCGAGCCGCTCTCCCTCGCTCCACCTCCCTGGCCCCCCTGGCCCTGGCCGCCACGTTCATCGCGGGCGGGTGCGCCACCGCGTTCGCTGTGGCGGCCGCCGCGCGCGTGCCTGGCATTGCGCGCGCGGCACCAGTGGCCGCCTATGGCGGCCTTCTCGCCCTGGCCCTCGCCCCCCGGGCCGCCCGCGCGCCCGCGGGCCGAGGGCGCGCCCTGTTTGCGTCCACCGCGGCGAGGGTGGCGGTGCCGGTGGGGGCGGTGACGTGGTCCGACTTTTTACTCGCCGACGTTGCGACCTCCCTCGCAGCCCCTCTCGCCGGCGCCGCCCGCGCACTCTGCCACTTGACAACAGCCCCCTCCGTGCTGAGCCCACCCACGGGTGCAGGCGTGGTGGCCTGTGGCAGGGCAGCCCCCCTGATCATCGCGGCCGCGTGCTCTCCTTTCGCGGCCCGCTTCATTCAGTGCCTCCGCGTGTGGAGAGACACTGGAGCCACCCCCCAACTCGCCAACGCGGCCAAGTATGCGACCGCGTTCCCCGCCATCGTGCTGGCGGCGCGGTGCGAGGTGGAGAGGGCAGGGGGCGGAGGAGGCGGGGGGCTGCCCCGCGCCTGTTGGGCGTGGGTCGCCGCACAAACGATCAACACCCTCTTCTCCTACTACTGGGACGTGGAGCGCGACTGGGAGGTGGCCTGGTTCTCGGCGCCGAGGCAGCGTGAGTTGTTGTGTGTGTGTGTAAGGGGGGGGGGGGGCGGGAGAGGCCGTGTTTTTGTTTGCTCTCCTTTCTCACCAAACCCACCCCTCCACCAGCCGGCCACTACCTCCCCCGCCCCCAGCTGCGCGCCACCCCCGCCCTGCCCCGCTCCTACTACGCCTGGCTGCTGGCCTCCAACGCGGCCCTGCGGTGCGCCTGGCTGCTGCGCCTGCTCGCTCCCGCCCTGGTCTCCTCCCCTCTCGCCCCCCTCCTCCTGGGCGTCGCGGAAGCCGCCCGCAGGGCGCAGTGGGTGCCGGTGCGCGTGGAGGTGGAGCTGCGCAAGGTGGCGGCGGCGCGCGGGGAGGATGTCACGCCGCTGCTCGGCGGCAGCGGGCGGTCGGTCACGCCGCGCGGGGCGCCGCCCTTGGTGGCGGTGGGGGGGGAGCCGTGATCGGTGTATTCAGTGGCACTGGTTGTTTCGTTGGTTCTAGTGCGGACAACAGCAGATAAAAAAAAAAAACAAAAACCATCATTCCTCCACCACCGCGACCGCGGCCGCCCGCACTTGGTCTCCCTCTCCCTCCGCCACCAGCCCGCCCCCGAGCCACCGCACGCCGCCGTCTCCATCCACCAGGGCGGCGTAGCCGGCGAGTGGGTTGGCCAGGCCGAGGGCGGTGCGGAGGCCGGCGCCGTCTCCAAAGTGCGCGACCGCGGCGTCCGCCCCCCGCCGCCCCGCCGAGGACGCCGCCCCCGCCAGCAGCGCGCGCCGCCCCAGGGGGAACGCCAGCAGGATGGGGGAGGCGCGATCGTACAGGGTGACGTCAATGAGGGGGCCTGGTGGAGGGGGGGGGGAGGTTTCGCGTCGCCCCTTCCACACGCGCGCCCACCCGTCCAGCGCGGCGTCGGCGGAGGCACGCGTCCCGATCAACAGAAACGCGGGAGCGCGGGGCCCATACCCGGCCGCGGCCCGGGCGGCGGCCAGGGCGGCTGTGAGGTCGGTGGGTGGGGACCGCGGCGCCGCGGCGTCGACCACGGCCAACCGCGGCAGCGACGCCGCCCCGGGCGCCAGCGCCCGCCCGGCAAAGGGTTTGACGGAGGCGGCGGCTCCCTTCAAATCGTCAAAGTGGCCGCGCTGCAGGTCGGCGCGCAGGGCGGCCTTGGCTTCGGGGGTTGACGAGAAGAGCTGGTGGGAAGGAAAAAGAGTTGTGTGCGAGTGCGTGATCTTTGCTTCTTCTCAGCCCCTGTTATCACCTCTCTCTCTCACTCTCTTACACTCACGTCGCGCAGGCGGAAGCCGCGCGCCTGCTGCAGCAGCCCACGCGGCAGCGGCGGCAGCGGCGGCGCTGGTGCGTGGCGTGCTGCTGTGGCCAGCATCGGGGTGTGCTGGGAGGCAGAGCCCACAGCGCGCGTGCTGGGTGTGAAAAGCACGCGCGTGGCGGGACGCGGATGGGGCGGAAAGAGAGTCGAAAAGTGGGGTGCTGTGCCGTTTTTTGTGCGACACATTCACGCGCCCTTTCCCCTCTCTCTGGCGCCGGCGGGGCGCGCCCGCGCCCTCCTCCCCCCTCTCTCTCACCCCACGCGCGCACAACCGACTCTCAACTCTCGGTGCAGGTTGGCGTTGCAGGGAGCCGAGCGTCACGTGGACAGGGAGCACGTTTTTTTCTCCCCTCACATGGCGCCCGTGCCGTCGCCGTCCGCGGCGGCCATTCTGGACTGGACAACGGCGGCTGGGTCAGGTAGGTTGAGTTTCGGTCAGCCCGTGTGCTGGTTTTGTGTGCAAAGAGAGTTGGGGCGGGGTGCCCTCCCTCCCACTTACACAGCACCTTCCCCCCCCCCCCCCCTCAGTCGCTGCCGCCGTCGCCTGCCTCGCTGCCGCCCTGGCCGCCACACCGTGCGGCGTGCCCCGCCCACGCGCCAGCAGTGCTGCTGCTGCCGCCTCCCCCCCCCCCTTCTCCGCGCTGTGGCCTGCGCGCGTCGCGCTTTCCCTTTATGCAACCATGTTCATGGCCGCCCAACCCCTGGCCCTGGACACCCCCGCCCGAGCCTTGCTGCCTCCCTCGGCGGCCGCCTGGCTGGCCGGGGGGGGTGGCTGCAGGCTGCACAGCGCCCTGGCCCTGGGTGTGGGGTGGCCCGCGCTGACCCTCACCGCCGCTGCCGTGCTCGCCGCCCCCCTGTCCGCCGCGCCCGCTCGACGCGCGGTGTCACCGATACGTGGAGGCAAGGAGGTGCCGACCGCGGCACCGTTGACGGCGGGGCCGGCGATTGCTGTTGGTGCCCTGGCCGCTTTGCCAGCCCTCGCGGCCCAAACCGCGCTCGCGTTTGCGCCGCACCCCCCCCCCCGCGGCCGGCTGGCGGGACACCTGGCTGGCGGTGTGTGCGGGTGGCGCCCCCCCCCCCTGGTGGCGCTCGCTGCGCGTGCGCCTATTCAGGCGGCCAGCTGGCTGCTCTCGCAGCCACCAGTGTCGTTGCCGCCATCGCCCTGGCGCGCGCAGCGGGCGCGGCGGCCGCCGCCTCCCTCAACCGCCGCCTCAACCGTCGCCTGCGCCTCATGCAGTCCATAGGCGCCATCACCGTGCTGCTGTATGCGGCCGCCGCGGGCGGCGCGCGCGTCGTCGTGCGCAGCTGCGGCGGCAGCGACTGGCACGCGGCAGCGGCACGGGCGGCCACGACAGCCGTCGGCGCCATCTCCGTGGGCTTGATAGTGGGGTTGCTGGTGGTGGCGCCGACCGCGGCGGCGCGGGCGAGGCGGCAGGGGGGGGGGGGAGCGCGTGTGAGGGTGGGCGTTTTGCTTTTTTTTGCGTGCGTTTTTTTTGCTCCTAGGCCTTTTCCGTGAAAACAACTTCAACCCGTCGTTTCCTGCTTCCACCTTTTTCTCCAGCACAATGACATGGCGAGAGAGAGAGAGAGCGCAGACTGGGCGAGTGTGCGCTTGCCAGGCAGGAACCCATGTTTTGGGGAGCCCACCCCCCAACCACTGCGCCCCTCCCCACACACCAGTGTCCTCAACCCCCCCAAAAATGGTGGTGGCGGGCTGAGAGGCGGCTGTAACTTGATCGTAGAAAAAAAGGGCTTGGTTTGGACGTGTGGTTGAAGTTTGTGGGTTAAAAAGTTTGCGGGCAGTCTTTGACCCTTTTCGCAACGGCGCCGAAAAACTCCTCTCGTGCCCCCTCTCCCCCGTTTCATGCTGGCAGCGCTGCGCCTGCGCCACGTGCGCCGCCGCCGCGCGTGGCTAGATGCAAAACAAGGGGCCGGCGCGGGCTGACGGCCGGCGGGTGGGGCGTGCGCGGGTGGGACTCTCCATCACCCCACCCCCACGTCCCTGTTCTCGCCCCGTTCCCAGCGTTGGAGCACGCAATGGTTGAAGCGGGGAGAGCAAAACATCAACTAGGTTCTACGGAGTCTCGATCTCCGATTTTGTGATGAGCTCACCTCACGCGGGCCCATGATTTGAGCGCGCGATCGAAGTTCAGAGTCACATGTACTGGCCATTATACGATAGAACCGTCAGGATTTGGAGTACACAATGCGATTTTTTGAGGCGTTATAATTGTTGGGGCTGTCGGTGATGTGTTTGTGTGGTCACAGGTTGGTTGGTGTGCACCGCCTTTGACCAGCCCGTATGGGCTTGTGCCGCCCGCCCACCCGCCTTTCTGGCCCGCCTCGTCCAGGGCGGCCAGCTTGCGTTCGCAGCGCGGGGCAGAGAGCGGCGGGAGGGAGGGAGCGTGTGTCGCTGGCCTCACACGACAGCGCACGAAACAAAAAGGTGAGCGAGAGAGTGTCGGCCCCCAAAAAGACGAGCGTTTTTACAACGCCCGTCGACTCAATGCTCCCCCGCGCCCACGCCACCGCGGCCCGCACCCTGGGCAGCCGCTCCCACCGCACCCTGACGGCGTCGGCGCGCGGCGCTGTCGACGCCGACGCCGACGCCGCGACGCAGCGCCTGCGCGACGCGGTGGAGGGCGCCGCGTGCGTCCCTACGTCGGCCGACACAGCCTACCTGGAGCGCGACCCGGCCGACCGCCCTCCGCCATCCGCATTCTACGCGTTCTATGCGTCGACTGCGTTGGCCGCCCTGGACGCCGCGCTGGCGGGGGTGTCGGCCGACACGGCCGGCACCCCGGCCGCGGTCGCGCGCGCGGACGCGATGCTGGCGCGCGACCGGCTGGCGGCGGGGCTGGCTCGGAGTGGGGGGGGGGGGGGGCGAGTGGCCAGAGTGACTGGATTCTGTAAAATCAAAAAACATCAAACACACACCTTTTTCACCCACCCCCCTTCCCAAACCGCCCCGCCAGCGACGCCGCCTCCGTGGCTGGGTCCGCCACCACCGACCGCCTCCCCCTCTGCGGCGCCATGGCCGCCTCCCGATCCCACGGCGTCCACGGGTGGGTGGCGTCGGGTGCAGCGGCGGCGGCGGCGGGTGGTGGCGCCGCCGCCGCGCGCCGCGCGTGCTGCGCCAGCAGGCTCTCCCCCCTGTGCTGCGCATTGAACACGGCGTCGACGGATGGGGCGGCAGGTGCAGCCGCTGCCGCCGCCGCCACCGGTCCACGCAACGCGGCGGGCGCGTCTCCAGGGTTCACCCCCCACGCTCTGTCCACCTCCGCCACGCCGCGCGATGAAAACGCGTTCACACTGCGCCCCGCCTCTGGAGCCGCGGGCCCCGCCACGCTCGGCAGCTCCGTCATCCAGGACTCGCGCGTCGTGGTGGTGGTGGGGGCGGGTGGAGGTCCACCCCCCCCGCGCACCGAGCGCCACTCTGCTTTCCGCCGTTCCTCCGCCACAAAAGCCTTCAACGCTGCCTCCTCCGCCGCCACCGCGCGGGCGGCATCCGCGGAGGCGCGTCCTTCCGGGTCGCGCAGGGCGGCCGCAGCCGCCGCCAGCGCTGCGAAAGCAGTCGCCGCTCCCGGCGCGTCGTTTTTGTCGGGGTGGGTCAGCAGGGCGCCCCGGCGCAGGGCGGCCCGCACGGTGGCGGGGGAGGAGGACGGGGGGACACCCAGCACGGTGTAGGGATCGGGGCGGGAAGGGGAGGCGTCGATGGCGGCCAGGACGCGGGTGACTTCTGAAGACGCGGCGTCCGCGTCTGCGGCGGCGTCGGCGGGCGCGGCAGGGCCCACTTCGTCGCCATCGTCATCAGAGGACGCGGCAGCCGCTGCAGCCGCAGCTGCCAGCACTTCGGGCGGCGGCGCGGCTGGGCCGACCAGTGGGGGCGGCGGACCGGAGGGCCCCACAACCACACGCTCCTCCTGCCCTCCTCCCAGCACCCCACCCACCACGGACAGTGCGCGGGGCGCGCCAGCCGGCAGCTCGTACGCGCCGGCGGCGTCCGGCCTCGCCCCCAGCGCTGTCAGCAGCGCTGTCAGCGCAGACCGTGCAGCAGGCGAGGGCACACCATCCACCACCAGGCCGGTGCCCGCGTCCAACTTTGCCAGCACGGACCGCAGGGAGGGCGCCTCCTCGGGAAAGGAGGCGAGGAAGGCGGAGGTGGCCGCGCGCGGCGAGAGGGGTGGCGGAGGTGGCGGCGACCGGTGGCGGTGGCTGTGGCGGTGCCGCCTCTTGTCGTCGTCGTCACCACCACTGTCCCGGTGCTTCTTCCTGTCCTTCTTGTGCGACTTGTGGTGGCGGTGAGACGACGACTTCTTCGACCGCTCGCGCGACCGACTCCTCGACCTCCGCCGCCGCCGCCGCTCGGGCGTGGGCGACCGGCGGGACGCGGCCACGCCGGCCAGGGCGTCGTCCAGGGTGCCGTGGGCTCCCATGGGTTTCTGTGCGGAGGTGGCGGCCCACACACCCACAAAAACAAAAGAAACTAATTTGTGAGTCTCAGTTTCGCTCCACGTTTTGTTGCTGGCAACCGGTTTCCGCACGCGGCGCCGCCCGCCCGTGCGTTGCCGCCCGGCCCTCCCGCCTCTGCCCACTCACACATACACACGACTGTCGTGTATTCGTTGTGTGGCTATCGTGTGCTTGCAGCGCGTGCAGAGGGACCCTGCCGCAGCAACGACCCCTCGAACCCTCGCATTGGCCAAACTCGCGCCTCCCGCCCCCCCCACTCCGCCTCGTCACCACACACTCTGCCATGAACTTGATGGATGATCCGCCTGCCTCTGCCGCCAACGGCACCGCCCCCCTGGCCGGCGGCGGCCCCCCCATGTCGGCCTCCGCTGCCGCGACCGCCAAAAAGCGAAAGAAAAAGGCCAAGAAGAAGAAGGCGGACGACGGCGCGCCAGTGGCCGGCACTCAACCACTCACCAAAGCCGCCGCCGATGCAGCGTGGGCGGCGGGCGTGGACGCGCTGGTGTCGGGGGATGAAGCAGAGCTGTGGGTGCGCCTCGCGGGGGCGGGCGTGGCCGACGCGCGCGCGCGCAAGGTGAGTGGGAGAGTGTGGCATGTATACGTGTGTGTGGTGAGGGAAGCAGGGACAGAGAACGTTCAAAGTGAGGGAGGGTGGAGGTGATGTTTTTTCAACCAACCCTCCCTCCTCCTCCTTCCCCACACACTCCACAGATCGCTGACCTCCTCCCCCGCTGCAAGCACGCCACCTCCATTGACCTTTCCAACAATGGGTTGACCGACGCCGGCGCCGCCGCCCTGGCCGCCGCGCTGGCGGGGGGCGGTGCGCCTGATTTAATTTCGCTCGACCTGCGCGGCACCCGCGTCTCCGCCTCCGGTGTCGCCGCCCTGGCGACCGCGGGGCGCAAGGGCCTGGCCATCGCCAGTGGACCGTTGGAGGGAGAGGAGGGTGGAGAAGGGGAGGAGGGTGGGGAGGATGAGGGGCCTGCCGCGTCGCCATCGGAAGCCGCGGCTTTGGCGGTCGGTCTCCCGTTCCCCGATCCCCCACCCCCCGGCCTGGCCGAGCGCTGCCTGACCGACGCACGACGCGCGTTGACCGCCAAGCCACCCAGGCTGGCGGCCGCTGCCGCATCCTTGTGGGCGCTGGATTCAGCGTTGGCGGCGGAAGAGATTCTCTCCGCTCGCGACGCGGCCGCGGCGCGCCGCCCCTTTCCTCCCCCCCGCGGCCGCCGCCTGGCCGCCCTGCCCCCCGCGGCCCGGGCCACTGTGGAGAAAGCGCCCGCGACGCTGGCACGAGCGCTGGACGCGGCGCCCTGGGCGTTGGAGGGGGTGGGGAAAGGGAACGAGGAAACCGTGGTTTTGCCTGGCGCCCCTCCACCCCCCCCTCCCCCACCCCCCACCCTCGCCTGCGGCCTGCCCCTGCCCGCCGTCGGCTCCCACCGTGTCGCTGCAGCCTCAGTCACCGCCCGCCTGCTGGCGCTGGGGTGCCCAGACGCGGACGCGCGGCTGGCGGCGGCGCGCGTGCTGCCACGGGCAGTCGCGCTGGCCCTGGACCACGGCCACTGCTCGCCATTACAAGCGCGCACCCTCACCGGCCTCAAAGCTGCCCTCACCTCCCCCTGTGAACGGCTGTGGGGGCCCCTGCTGGAGACGGGGGGCGGCGTCCCCGCGGGCGCGGGGGCGGCTGGGCCTGTTGTTGCAGAGCCCCCGCCCCCGTTGCCTGCCCGCCTGGCGGCCGTTTTAAAAGATGCAACAGCCACCCCTCCCGGCCTGCGCCCGCCCGGCGTCGCGTTCGCGGCGGCGGTGGCAGCGCTGCTGATGGCTGTTGCAACCGGGGAGGCTGCTTCACCCGCAGCGACCGCCCTGGCCACCGCTTTAGCCGCCTGCCCCGCCTGGACGAACGGAGGAGGCGCGGCTGCAGCAGGCGCCCTGGCCACGGAGCAGGAGGGGGAGCTGTGTGGGCCGCGGCCCGACAGAGGCGCGCCGCCGCCCACGGATGGCGATGCAGAGGCCGCTGCCCTGGGCGTCGGCCGCGCGCTGGATGGGCGCGAGTTGTTACAGCTGCTGAGGAGTGTGCGGCTGTGACAGGAGACAGGGAGGTTTTTTTTTTTGGGTTTTGGGTTTTTTTAAAGAAAAAAAACGCACGATTGTTTTCATCCGCCCCCAAAAGAAAGATTAACACCCACTCCCTCTCCACACACGCAGGAGGGGGAAACACACAAACAGAACAGTTGGTTTGGGTTTGGGGTGGAGTGGAGGGGAACAGCGTCCCCCCCCGCCCTCCCATCTGCCCAAAACACAGGTGAAAAAAAGCCACCTCTTTCCCTCTCCTTTCTCTTCTCTTCACGCCGCGATCTCGGCCAGCTTGGCCTTGAGCCGCTGCTTGCGCTCCTCGTACGTCGACTTGGGCGCCTTCCACCGCTTGGCGTCGGCCGGCTTGGCGCGCGGCTTGGGGGCGGGCGCCGGGTCCGCGCGGATGGCGGCGTGCACTTTCCTGTACAAGTCCTCCAGGTCGTCCGAGTCGACGCCCGCCTTGACAAACGACGCAAACTGGGTCTGGTACTTTTCGGGATCCTCCTCCTTGAGCTCCTCCATGTACTCCCCGATGTGGCCGCCCAGGATGTACTTCTCGAGCGTCTCCGTGTCGAGCGCTTTGTCGGTCGGGTCGTACCCCACAAACCGTTTGTCAGAGTGCGGGATGTCCAGCCCACCGTCCAGGGCGCCTTTCAGCGCGGCAAAGACGCGGGACCCGGTGGAGGTGCGCTTGAGGCCGGTGTCGAGGAGGACGGCAAACGGGCGGGGGGCGCCCTCCGCAGGCTCCACCGTGAAGTCTTCGCCGGACGCTTCCTCGAGGCCGGCGTACGCGTCCGCCAGCCCCAGCTTGGCCAGGGCGCGGCGAGCCACCAGGAGGCCGGTGCAGTAGGTGGCGGCGTAGTTGGTGAGGCCGACGGACAGGCCGTAGCGCGGGAGTTCGTGCGCGTAGGCAGACGCCATCACAATGTCGCCCGCCAGGGTGGCGTGCACGATCTGACACACCACGTCGCGCGAGGTGAAGCGGACGACGAGGCGGTACTTGGGGGTGTTGTACCTGAGGGGTGGGGTGGGGGTGGGGAGGTTTTTGGGGGGTGAGTGTTGAGGTTGAGAGGGAAAGCAATCGGGGGCTCGCGGGCCGCCGAAAGAAACAACGCCCTCTCTCCCCCCTCTGCCGCGCCCCCCGGCCCTCCCGCCCCCCCACGCGAATGCGGACGGACAGCACACGCGGCGATGCGGGGTCAAACACCCCAACCCCCCACCCCAACCCACACGACTCACTTGTTCTTGTCCTGGGTCACCAGCCGCGTGCGCGCGCGGTAGTCCGTCTTGCCCTGGCGCCGGCGGCGGTACTTGACCTGGTACCGGGAGAAGTAGGGGGAGGTCTTGACGACATTGACGTAGCCCATGGCTGTTGAGGAGGAGGGGGGAGAGGGAGGGGGAGGGGTGAGGAGAGGGAGGGGTGAGATCACGAGCCCGGCCGCCGCCGATCGGAGGCGCCGCCGCCCATCTCTCTCTCTCTCGCGCCCTCCTGTGGGCGGCTTCCCGGCACAGCTCTGCCCGCGCGACGCGTGCGTGCCGGCCCGCGCAGTCGCGGCCGGGGAGAGAGTGGACAGAGGGCGCGGGGAGGGAGACTCCCCGGCCGACAGCCCGCCGCCCCTCCAGAGGTCGGCTCGCTCGCGCAGACGCCCTTGCCCCCCCGCCTCGGGCGCGTTGTCGCCTGATTGGGGCGCGCACGCACACACACGCACGCACCTGCTGCGTCCTGGTTGGCAGAGAGGGGGACCGAAAAGGCGAAGGAGGGCGGCAAAGAGAAACGCCGGCGAAGGAGTGAGAGAGGAGAGAGAGCGAGACGCACCCTCACTATCTCGCTCTTCACCGCTCTCTCTCCACTCCACCCCGCGCGCCCCAGCCGCCGTACCTCGCCACACCCCCACCGGCGACGGCCTCCTGAACTCTGCGATGGCGCTGCTGCACGGGACGGCCGAGGTGAGTGTGTTGTGCGGAGGGCGGTGAATGTTTGATTGGGGTGTGTGTGGTCGCGTTGCCTGCCTCCGGCCCGTCGGCACTCTCTCGCCCCGCCAGCGCACGCGCTTGATGCAGCCTGCATTGGCGTGAGGGAGTGCAGGGGCAAGGATGGCGAAATTGGGGCAGAGAAAACAACCGAAACAGGCCCCCGCTCAAAATGCCGCGATTTCCCCCTTCCCCACCCTCCTCCCAAAACCAACAGGGCTTCCTCAAGTCGTGGGGCATGATCCTGGTGTCCGAGATCGGAGACAAGACCTTCTTCATCGCCGCCATCATGGCCATGAAGCATCCGCAACGGTTGGTGAGTGTGATGTGTTTGGTTGGGGGTGGGAGGCCGGACGAAAAAACAAACAAAACCGCGTTCCAACCTCCCTTCCCCCAACCCACAGGTCTTTGCCGGCGCCATGGGCGCGCTGGCCACCATGACCGTCCTCTCAGCCGCCCTGGGCGCGGCCGCGCCCGCCCTGCTGCCCAAAACCTACACTCACTGGGGCGCTGTCGTTCTCTTCCTCGCCTTTGGCGCTCGCTCCCTCTACGAGGGGCTCACCTCGTCCGGCGGCGCCGCGGAGAAAGAGTTGGAGGAAGTGGAGCACGAGCTGGCGGCGCGGTCGCGGTCGCCCACGCGGCGTGGCGGTGGTGGCGGCGGCGACCGCGATGCGGCGGCGCCCCCCCCTCCGCGCGCCTCCCTGGCCACGGCAGCCACCGCCGTCCTGCCCCCCATCCTGGTGGAAGCCTTCACCCTGACCTTCCTGGCGGAGTGGGGGGATCGGTCCCAGCTGGCCACCATTGGGCTCGCCGCCTCTGCCAACCCAGTGGGTGTCACCCTCGGCGGCATCGTCGGCCACGCCATCTGCACCGGCGCCGCCGTGCTGGGGGGGAGGCACGCGGCCGCCCACATCGATGAGAGGACGGTGCACCTGGTGGGGGGGGCGCTGTTTGTCGCGTTTGGTATTCATGCAGCCTATGTTGGGGTTTGACGCGTGAGTTTGAAGGCAGAAGGAGGAGAGAGTGTGTGGAAATGTCAACACAAGAAGAAAGAAACAAAAACCAGCTTTTTTGGTGGGGAACAAGGGGGGGGTGTCGAGAGGAGAGAGTGGGCAGAGCGACTCGTCCCTCTTCTTTTTCAGCGACTCTCGTTTCATCAATCTGGCCAGGGCGGTCGACGGCTCAATTCGGTGGCACCCGTCCCCGAAAACTCTCCTCCTCCCCGACCGCCCTCACGCCCGCCTGTTGTTTCCACTACATTCACACGCAGCCTTGCACACCCGCAGTCGCCACCCCCCATGGCGCGCAAGCGGCCGCGCGCGACGACGCCGCCCCCCCCCGCGCAAGCGTGGCCCCGGGGCGGCTGCCGTGCCTCCGCCCTCCACCAACGGCGCCACCGGTGGTGGTGTCCCACGCCGCCCCTCTTCCGCTGGCGACAACTTTGGCGTGAGGCGCACACCCGCCCCCCCGTCCGCGACGCGACTGTCGCTGCCGGGCAGCGTGGACGACGGCCTGCGCACGGTGCGGCCACGTCCACTGCACGTGGATGACAAGGTTTGTTAGAGGCAGAGGGAGGGGGGATGGATGGAGAGGAGCGGTTTTCTTCTCTCTCTCCTAGTCACTCACCCTCTCTCTCCCCCACCTCCCTCCTCTCAGCTGCGCATCTTCTGGTCCTTTGACGACCCCGACCTCCTCACCCTTGATGGCGGCGCCTTTGCCGCCTGGCTGGCGGGCCAGGACGCCGACGCGGACGCCAACGGTGGCTCGCGCGCCGCCGGCGTGGTTGTTGTCGGCCACCGCTGCCGCGCCCTGCCGGCCGACCCGTCCCTGGATGCCGCCAAAAGCATGACGGCGAGGTCGGCCAGGCCCAATGATGGTGGCGGGCGTGGCCGGGGGCGTGGGCGTGGGCGCGCGCGCGGCGCGACCGCCGCGCCCGCGCCGCCCCCTGGCGACGCGCCCGGCGTCCCCACCCCCGCCTTCCGCGTCATCGACCCCGCCTGGGCGGCGGCGGGCGCCCCCAGCACGAGTGGGCGGAGTGGAGGGGCGTCGCCCACCGCTGCCGCCGCCGCGCGCGGTCGCGGCGGCGCGCCGCCGTCCCCCCACGGCGGCGGCGGCGGCGGCGGCGCGTGCCTGGAGGACGCGTACGTGCGCTACGTCCCCCCCTCCGACGACTGGTACGGCGTGCTGGAGTACGACCTGGACGACGACGATGAAGCCTGGCTGGCGGCCGCCCGCAAGGGTGGCGGCAGCGGGCGCGGCGGCGGGCGCGGCGGGCGCGGGCGCGGGCGCGGGCGCGCCGCGCCGCAGCCGCCGCCACCGCCCGCCACGCCACCCCTGACCGAGTTCCAGCTGGAGGCGTGCATGGATGCGTATGAAAAAGGGTTGCACAGTGCGGCCCGGGCGCCCGCGACTGCGGCTGCGACTGCGGCCGCGCTGGCAGCGGCTGCCGCCGACGTGGACGGTGCTGCCGCCCCCACCCCGCGCACCCTGACCGGCCCCGCCGCCCGCCGTGCGGCGGCCGCGCTGGCGGGCACGGACGCGACCGCCGCTGCCGACGCCCTGGCCGCGCTGTACCCTCCGTCGCGCGCAACGGCCGACGCGCCGCTGTCTGTGCCCCCCGCGGCCGCGGCCTCCGCCTACACGTACTGGTCCGCCAAGCGGGTCGCGTCCCGCCGCCCCCTGCTGCAGCGGCTGTGGTATGAAGCCCCCTGGCACGCCCACCTGGCTGGGGCGGCGGCTGCAGCCGCGACAGCGGGGGGCGACGCGTCTGCGTCCGATGGGTCCGACTCGGACGGGGGGGGTATTCCTTTTATGGGCGTCGACGACCGCCTCGGCATGGCCGCCCGCGCCCCCCGCCTGTCCCCGGCAGAGGCAGTCCTCCGCCTGCACCTCATCCGGGGCGACCTGGAGCGCGTGCGCACGCTGTGCGACCGGGTGCGGCGGCGGGAGAAGCTGAAGCGGTGGGAGGCGGTGGCCTGGCGCGCGGCGTGGCGCGCGCGGCGCGGTGCCAAAGGAGGGCGCACGCCCGCGCCGCCCGCGCCCGTGCGGTTGCGGCAGCCGCCGCCGGCTCGGACGAAGCCCAAGGCCAAGGCGGCGGTGGTGACGGCTGCGAAAAAGAAGGGAGGCACGGCAGCCGCTGCCGGCAAAAAGAAAAAAACGCAGAAAAAGCCCAAGAAAAAGCCCGCCAAAGGCAAGCCGCCGCCTGCCAAAAAGGGCAAGCCGGCGGTGAAGAAAGGGGCGGCCGCTGCGCGCAAGCCCGCGGCTAAGAAAACCGCGCCCAAAAAGCCTCCGCCGAAAAAGCCGCTCCCCCTGCTCGCCGGCCCCCCCAAACACCTGCCCCCGATCAAGGCGCCGCCTCCACGGCCGACAGCTGCTGCTGGTGGTGCGACTGCTGCTGCGGCCGCCACGCCGACGCCGCGCGCGCTGTCGCTGGCGGGGATCAAGGCGCTGTTTTCGTTCGGGCGTGGCGGCAGTGCGAGCGGTGCGCCGCCGCCGCCCCCGCCCGCCAAAAAGGCGGCCTCCGTCAAGAAACCGGCTGCAGGCAAGAAGGCGGCGCCACCCGCCAAAAAGCCAAAAGGGTGCTCCAAGTGTCGGTGGGCGGCGGCCGGGTGCAAATCATGCGGCGGCACAAAGGTGGTCAAATGATGAGAGTGTGTTTCTTTTTGTTTTTGTTTTTGTGTGTTGTGTGGTGGAGACTTGTGTGTGTCGCAAAATTAGGCACCGCCGGAAGCCAGAGAGCGAGAGAGGGGGCGTGCGGAGAGCGAGGAGAGGAAAACGACGCCCTCACAGTCGACCGAGCAGAAAACACTCGCTCCCCCGTTTTCCCCCTCCCTTCATCTCGGTTTCGCGCGGCTCGTCCCCCCCGCAACACCACCATGGGCCGCGACGTGGAACGCGAGAGCGCGCAGGGGTGAGTGGGGAGAGGGAGAGAGAGAGGGAGGCGCGACCCTCGATGGGGGGTGCGCAGCAAAAAGGAACCGTTGCCTCTGTGCGCCCCCCACGCGGCCTGTGGGCTGCCCCGGCCGGGCGCTGGGTGTGCGTGTGCATGCTGTCAGCATGCCCCTGGCGCGCGTATCGGCAAAACTGAGTCAAAACGTTAATGAGGGCCGCACCCCCCGCGGGGGCATGGTCGGGAAGGGGAGCGGAGAGAGTGCCTCCGCTCTTCTGGCACGTGCCCCCCTCCCCTCCCCCACGTCGACGCGTGGCACTGCAGGCGCACGCGTGTGGGGCGGGGGGCTGAGCGGGGGCGCGGACTACGCAGGGCGGGAGGGCGACAAGACAACAAAGGAAGCACCCTGGCGATGGGAGGGGCAGGCCGACGACACCGACTCCTCCTTCCTCCCCTCCCTCCCCACTCCACAGCTACGTCCGCCGCGTCTCCGGCCCCGTCGTCGTGGCGGAGCCCATGCACGGCGCCGCCATGTACGAAATGCTGCGCATCGGCCCCGACCGGTTGATCGGGGAGATCATTCGCCTCGACGGCATCGCCGCCACGATTCAGTGCTACGAAGACACGTCGGGGCTGACCGTCGGCGACGTTGTCGAACGCACCGGCAAACCGCTGTCCGTGGAGCTGGGGCCTGGCATCCTGGGCACCATTTTTGACGGCATCCAGGTGAGTTGGTTGGAGGGGAGGGAGAGAGAGAGGAAGGAGGGTTTTTGTTTTCTCTTGTGGGTTTTTGATCGACCCACACCCTCCCCACACCCCACCTCCCCACCATCCCCAGCGCCCCCTGCGCGCCATCGCCGACCACGCGGGCGACGTCTTCATCCCGCGCGGCATCGACGTGCCCGCCCTGGACCGATCCGCCAACTGGGAGTTTACCCCCAAGGTTAAAGAGGGCGACCGCGTGGCAGCGGGCGACATCTACGCCACCGTCCCCGAGAACACGCTGCTGGAGCACCGGGCCATGGTGCCCCCCAACGCGGCGGGCGTGGTGACGTACGTGGCGCCCCCGGGGACGTACACACTGGAGGACACGGTTCTCGAGCTCGAGTTGAACGGCAAAAAGACGAAACACACCCTCGTCTCCGCCTGGCCCGTGCGCGCCCCCCGCCCCGTGGCGCGCAAGCTGTTGCCCTCGACTCCGTTGCTGACGGGGCAGCGCGTGCTGGATGGCCTGTTTCCGTCAGTGCTGGGGGGTACGTGTGCCATTCCCGGCGCATTTGGGTGCGGCAAAACCGTCATCTCGCAGGCCCTCTCCAAATTCTCCAACTCGGACGGCATCATCTACGTCGGCTGCGGCGAGCGCGGCAACGAGATGGCGGAGGTGTTGGCCGAGTTTCCTGAGCTGACGCTGACGCTGCCGGATGGGCGCGAGGAATCTATCATGAAACGCACCACCCTCGTCGCCAACACGTCCAACATGCCGGTGGCTGCACGGGAGGCGTCCATCTACACCGGCATCACGCTGGCTGAATACTACCGGGACATGGGGTACAACTTCTCGATGATGGCAGACTCCACCTCGCGCTGGGCTGAAGCCCTGCGCGAGATCTCGGGCCGCCTCGCCGAGATGCCGGCCGACTCGGGCTACCCCGCCTACCTGGGCGCCCGCCTCGCCTCCTTCTACGAGCGCGCGGGGCGGGCGGCGTGCCTGGGGTCCCCCGGCCGCGAAGGCTCGGTCACTGTCGTCGGCGCCGTCTCCCCTCCGGGCGGCGACTTCTCCGACCCCATCACCTCCGCCACCCTGGGCATCGTGCAAGTCTTCTGGGGCCTGGACAAAAAGCTGGCCCAACGCAAACACTTTCCCAGTGTCAACTGGTTGATCTCCTACTCAAAATACAACAAAGCGCTGGAACCCTTCTACGACTCGGTCGACCCCGACTTTGTCTCCATCCGCACGACGGTGCGGGAGGTGCTGCAAAAAGAGGACGACCTCAACGAGATTGTGCAGCTGGTGGGCAAAGACTCGCTGGCTGAAGGCGACAAAGTGACGCTCGAAACCGCGCGCTTTTTGAAGGATGACTTCCTGCAACAAAACTCGTTCACCCCCTACGACAAGTACTGCCCCTTTTACAAGACGGTGGGCATGCTGCGCAACATTGTGGCGTTTCACACGGCGGCCACGGCGGCGGTGGAGCGGGGGGCGGCGGCGGGGGGTGGTGCGTCGGGCTCGGCGGCGGCCTCCGCCAACCGGGTCACCTTCAACATGATCAAGGCCAGGCTGGGCGACTTGCTGTACAAGATCACGAGCCAAAAATTTGAGAACCCGGACCAGGGGGAGGCCAGCCTGCGGGCCAAGCTGGCGGAGCTGGGGGACGAGATTCGGGACCGCTTCCGCGCGCTCGAGGAGGAGGTGCGGTGAAGAAAAAGAGAGGCGGGGCCCCCGCCTCTCTTTGGGTGTGTGTGTGTGTGATGTGTGATGTGTGTGTGTTTTTGCTGCGGTTTCTTTCTTCTTTTTGGAGCGGAGGTCAATTTTTTGTGTGTGCGTTAAAAACGGTGTGCTAAGATCAACAGCAAGAGAGACCCAGCTGGCCCCCAAAACTCCCTTTTTCTCTCTCTCCCCCTGGTTTCATTCACTGTGCTGTGTGTTGTGTGTTTGCAAGTTTCAGTTCTGAAAAGAGAATGGCCCGCGCGGCACAGCGCGCGAAAGGCCAAAACACACAAGGTCGCGCGGACCCCCTTGTTTAGACTCCTGCTGCCCTCTCAACTTCCCCTCAACTCAAACCCACGCCGGTGGCGCCAGGTTTTCGTACACCCGCACATCCCCCCCCCCCCCCCGCCACCACCAGCAGCGTGCCCTTGCGCCCGGGCGCGGCCGCTGCCGCCATCGCGGCTTCACCCGCTGCGAGCGCGGATGCGGCCGCGTCCCGCGTCCAGGCGGCGCGCCCTGCCAGCCTGGCCAACGCGTCGGCAGCAAACCCGCCCTTGGCCAGGGAGGCGGCCAGGGAGCCGGAGGGTGGGGGAGGAGGAGGGGACGGAGCGGGGTCTGCCGCGCGTGCAGCAGCAGCCGGACCAAACAGCGCCACCGTGACGACGCCGCCGTCCGCGACAAAGGCGTCGCAGGAAGCACACTTGTCTCGGCGGCCGGGGGCGTGGGCAGCGGGGGGTGGGGAGGTGGCGCCAGAGGCTGCCGCCGCGTCGACCGCCGCCGGCGCCAGCGACGGGGGCAGCGTCCACACCACCACGCGCCCGTCATCGCTGCCGCTGACGACGCGGCTCCCGCCCCCGTCAAAGGCGGCGCGCAATTGGGCATGCCTGTTGGCGTGGCCTTTGAACTTGGCGACACAGGTGAGGCCGTCAAAGAGGCGCACACGGGAGTCGTTGGACGACGCGAGCATGCGGCGCGCCGCGCCTGCGGGTGTCGGCGCCCAGGCAACACACGTCACCTTGCGCCCGCGCGCGTCCGCGCCGCGCGCGTTGCGGACGTCGATGCAGGCTTCGGGCTCGAGGTCCAGGCCGGGGCCGACGTTGAAGAGGCGGACGCGGCCGCGCATCGTGCCGACGCCCAGTGCCGCGCCGTCGGTCGAAAACGCGGCGGCCGTCACCATCTCGCGCACGTCGGCGGCCGCCGCGACACGCCCGTCGGGAATGCACCAGACACGGGCCTTGCCATCAATCGACCCCGACGCAAAGTACCTGTCGTCGGTGGGGCACCAGGAGAGGGAGGTGACGAAGTCGTTGTGCCGAAATACGCGCAGACAGGCAGGCACCGTCGCGTGCCACAGCCTGACTGATTTGTCCATGGACGCCGACAGCAAAAACAGGGAGGCGGACCAGGCGACATCCAGCACGTCCTGGGTGTGGCCCGCGTAGGAGCGGGCGGGGCGGGGGCGGAGGAGTGGTGGTGGTGGTGCGACGGCCGACGGAGAAACAGGGGACGTCGCGTCGGCTGCTGCCTCTGCCACCCCATCGCCCTCGCCGCGACTCAAGTCCACGTCCCACACCCGCACGACCGCATCCTGCCCCGCAGTCGCCAAATACGCGCCACACGGGGAGAAGGACGCCGCCCACACCGCGCCCGAGTGCGCGGGCAGTGTCTGCACCAGCGTCAACCCTGGCAAGTCGCAGTGCGCCTTCCGCTGCACCGACACGCGCACGTGGCACCCGGGCGCGCCGGGGGGCGGGGGTGGCGGGCCGGCTGCCGCCGGCCAGGAGGCGGAGGAGGCGGAGGAGTGCGACCCGTCGGATGACCGCCGCCGCGGTGGCGGCGACCGTGACCGCGGCCGCCCGCTGCGCGCACCGCCGACCCCGCCAAACGCGCGACTCGCCCAGGCGCGCGCCCTGGCGGCCAGCGGGGATGAGGTCGGCTTGGTGGTGGTCGCAGCGGCGGCAGCAGCTTCGGCAGACAGCGGCGACTCACCCGGCGGCGGCGTCACGCCACCGCCTGCCCTGTCCCTCAACGCGGCCTCAAACGCGGTGTGCAGCCCCAGCACGCGGTCAAACTCGGCCAGCGTCAGGTCGGCGGCCCGGCCGGCGCCGCCGACTTCAGTGACGCGGGGCGACCGCGCGCACGGCCGGGCAGAGGATCCTGGTTGTTCCTCCTCCTCCGCTTCAGCGCCGTCCTCATGCGGCGGCAGGTCGCCGCCCTCGATCAAGTAGACGCGGCCGGTGGTGAGGTCGCGGATGGTGTGGCGCTGTGTGTGGGAAGGGAGGGGAGGGTTTTTGGTTGGCGGCGCGCGCGACGGCGAAAAACCAATGCGCGCCGGGGAGCGTGCCAATTCGCCTCCTCCCCCTCTCTCCACCCCATCTCACACACCTGGCGCACTGTCAGCTGCCGCCCCGTGTCCAAGTCTTTGAACCGCACGGGTGCGTCCGCCGACGGCGACGGCTCCCCGCGCGGCGGACTGGGCTCGTCCGCGCGCGCGTCCTTGGGCGACGGCGCCGTGCACGCCGGCACGCCGCCGTCGGGCTCCACGTTGACCGAGAGGGCTGCCATGAGGCGGCCCGGTGGTGTGGCGCCGTCGGTGGGGGGGGGAGGCGGCGTGCGCGCGCGCGGGCGAGTCGCAATGGGGGGCGGCGGCGGCGGCAGGTCGGCCATGGTGGGGGGACAGACAGGCTGTGCGGCGTTCTCTGTCTCAGCACAAGCAAGACACGCTGGGCGCGGGGAAATGGGGGGTGATAGGCAACACACACGCCCCACCCAGCGACGCGTTTTGCCGTTTTCTCGGTTGCGGCGGTAGTCAACTGTGTTGTTGCCCCCGACACGTCTCTCCCTCGATGTTGCAGAAACGCCCTCTCTCATCTCTCTGTGTCTAAAACAAGCTGAAACACAGCATCCAAAAACAAAACCAACATCTCTTCACGGCACGCCCGCCGCTGCCACCAACGCCGCTGCCGCCGCCCCCACCCCAGCCGTCGCCCCAGGCAGCGTGGTGGGCAGGCAGGCTGCGTCCAACGCAAAGCCCTGGACCAGCAGGGGGCGCGGCGGGCCCGCCCGCTTGGCCCACTCGTCTGGGTGGATCCTCTCCCCAGCCAGTGTCGCAACCCCTGCCCACGGCCCCCCGGGAGGCGGCCGCCGCAGCGCGGCCACCGCCACAGTCCGGTCCACGCCGGCCGGCACACCCGCCGCGGGCTCGATGCGGATGGTGTAGGTGGGCGGAGGCGTGGTGGTGGCGTCGGCAGCGGCGACGACCGTCGCTGGCCACCACGCCCGCCCCACGCGCGCCTCCACCTGGTCGCCCGGGGCAAAGGTGGTGGCGTTGTTGTCTCCGACTTCATGGCGTGGCCTGACCGCCAGGGAGGGCGCGGGCCCCCGTGGCGGCACGGCCGCCTGCGCGAGCGGCAGCCACCCCTCCACATCTTCCCCACCATCCGCCAGCGCCAGCCTGAACTTGATGCAGCCCTCCACCCCCGCCGCGGGCGCGACGGCGGTGATGGTGGCGGCCAGCCAGCCGCCGGGAACGCCGGAGGCGTCGGCGCCGCGCGCGTCGACGCGCGCGCCTGGCACCAGCGCGCCTCGGGCGGCCGGCGTGGGTTCAGCCACGCACTGGGCTTCAGTGCCATCCATGTAGCCGGGTTTTGGCATGGATAGCAGGCTTGGGATTAGAGGAAAAACGTCGACGGAGTGAAGGAAGAGGGTGTGCACTCCTTCACTCCCCATTTCCCTTCTCTTCCCCCACCCTCCCCGCCCAAACCGCCCCCCTAAACCCTTCCAATGGCGGACGTGCCACTCGGCTCCCTGATCTCCCTGATCTCCCGGGCCGGGATCCGGTACCAGGGCACCCTGTACACGCTCGACCTGGCGACGTCGTCGATTGCGCTCAGCGGCGGTGAGTAGTGTTGTGTGCTGATCTGTGCGCGCGCGCGCGCGGGCGACCCTCCCACGCGCGGTGGTGTGTGTGTGTGTGTGCGGCGAGGCGGGTGGACGCGGAGAGAAAGGCGCAGGCGGGGGCGCAGGCGGCTGCGTCCGCCCCCGAATGGCTGGCGAGACGCCGGGGGAGCGCCAGGGATGCGGGCCCTTGGCCGAGCCCCGCGGCGCCTCTGCCGCCCCTCCCCGCCCACGCCGAGTGCTTTGATGGCTGCCAGACGCCGTGGCCCGTGCCAGCCCACGGGTGCCTGTGTTTTGGCCTCGGCCGTGCCTTGACAGCTGTTTTTCCCACACCAGTCCCCCCCTCCCCCCACCCTCACAGTCCGCTCCTTTGGCACTGAAGGCCGCCGCACCGACGGCCCCCAGCTGCCGCCGTCGGACAAGGTGTACGACCACCTCGTGTTCAAAGGTGAGAGGATTTTGGTGGTGGGAGAGAGAGGGTTCTTTTTGTGTGGAACGCTGTGGGACCTTTGACACCAACCCTCCTCCCTTTTCAACCCCTCTTCTCCCCACAGGCGACGACATCGCCGACCTGCAGGTGCTGGAGTCGCCCCCGGCCCTGGCGCCACCGGTGAGTGTGTGAGATGAGGGGGTTTTGTGTGCGGGTGGATCATCTACACCAGTTTCTCCCTCTCACCCTCCCCCTCCCCCCCCGCCCCACACACCAGGCCCAGTCCCCCTGGGGCGCCCCCGCCCCCGCCTACGGCGCCCCCCCCACCCCCCGCCGCCGCCTACGGCGCCCCCCCCCGCCCCCGTGGCCAACGCGTGGGCGGCGCCGCCGCCGCCCCAGGCCGCGCCGCAGCCGCCGCCGCCGCCCGCGGCCGCGGCGCGGGTCCCCCCGCTCACCGCGCCGCGCCCCGCCCCCGCCGTCGCCGTCACGCCCGCCGCCCGGCCCTCGTCCTACGCCAACGCGGCGGGCGGGGCGGCGGTGCCCCCCCCCGCGGCGGCGGCAGGCGGCGGGCGCAGGCGCGGGCGCGGGCCCGCGCCGACCGCTGCCGCCGGCCGCGGCGCCGGGCGCGGCCCCCGCCCCCCGCCCGCGCCTCCCGTCCCCGTGCCGGATGAAGACTTCAACTTTGCGGCGGCGCTGGCCAAGTTCAACAAGGCGTCTTTGGCGGACGAAGCGGGCCCTGTTGCGCCGGCTGCCCCCGTTGCTGCTGCCGCCCCCGGCGGCGGCGGCAACTACTCCAAGGACGACTTCTTCGACTCGCTTGGCACATCGGGCGGCGGAGGCGCCGACGCCGACGGCCGCGCCCGGGCGGCCGCGCAGCGGCGCGTGGACGTCGAAACGTTCGGCGGCACGGGGGTCGCGCGCCCGGGCGCCTGCCGCGCCCCGGGTGGCGGCGGCCGGGGCGACGGCCGCGCCGGCGACCGCGGTGGCGACCGCGGTGGTGACCGCGGCGGCCGCGGTGGCGAGCGCGGCCCGCGTCGCGGCGGTGGCGAGCGCGGCGGTGACCGCGAGCGCGGCGACCGCGCCGCGGGGGACGCCCGGCGGCGGGGCGGCCCGCGCGGCGGGCGCGGCCGCGGCCGCGAGGCGGTGGCGGCGGCGTGATTGAGAGGAAAGAGGCAGGGAGAGAGTGTGTGAGTGGAGGGGTGGAGCCGAAAAAAAAGAACAAAAAAAAAAACAGCGCTCCCCCTGATCACACACTCTTGCCCCTTTTTTTTTGCAAACGCACCAAGATGGACGTGTTTCTTGCTTGCGCCATATAGGAGAGGAGTGGGGCAAAAGAGGGGGCGTTGGGACCTGCCTCTCTCGTTGCTTCTCTCTCTCCAGCCCTCGCGCACCTCCACACCCCCCACCATTCGTTTCCCTTTTGCGCCCTGTGGCCGTGCGCATCCGCCGCGTCGGCACACCCCGCGCCCGCACGCGCGCACACACACGCACGAATACGCACGTACTCATGCGTGCGTTGCACGCCCTGCCCGCGCCGACCGCGCGCGCGCTGCCGCCGCCGCACGCCGCGCGCCGCGGCACCCCTGCGCCGCGCGCGCGCCCCCACGTCAGCAGCACCGGCGCCACCACCCCCACCCCTCCCTGCGCGACCCCCCAAAATGCAGACCAGTCAGCAGACGCCGCAGCGGGCGCCTCTGCTGCTTCAGCCCGCACGATCGTGGTCGCCGTCGACGACACGCCCGACGCGGCCGCCGCGGTCGCCTGGACCCTGGCCTGCCTGCACCGGCCCGGGGACGCACTGCACGTGGCCACCGTGGTGCCTCGCAGTGGGGGTGGTGGGAGTGGTGGCGCCCCCCCCCCCCGTCGTTGTGCCGCCCCTCTTCACCGTCCCGGGCGGCGCGGCGGCCGCCGCGTTTGCGGGCCACGCCCCCGACGCCGCCGCTGCCGCCGTGGCGGCAGAGAGTGGGGATGGCATGCTGGCAACCACTGGCGCCGATGCTGCTGCGTCCGTGGGGGCGGCTGTGGCTGCTCGCGCCGCGGCAGCGTGCTCCGCCGCGGGCGTCCCTCACACGGTGGACGTGCTGCTGGAGCCGTCGCCCGGTCCCGGCGGGTGTGGGGCGCCCCTGGTGGCGTTGGTGGTGAGGGCGGCCAAAGCGTTGAATGGTAAGAGAGAGTGGAGTGTGGGCGAGAGGAGCGCTCGGCCTTTTCTCAACATTCCAAAACTCACCCATCCCCCTTTTCTCTTTGCACAGCCTCCCTGCTCGTCGTCGCCGCCCACCAACGGGGCGGCCCCCTGGCCGCCCTGGCCTCCCCCTCCGCCGCCGCATCGACTGCACTGGCGTCGCCGCTGCCCACGATTGTTCTCCACTCCCCAGCCGCGGCCTCCCTTCCCGCCACTCCCCCCCGCCGCGTGCTGCTGGCGGTGGATGCAGTGGACACCGCCGCCCTGGAGGCGGCGACCTGGGCCCTGGACAACCTGCTGACAGGGCGGGAGGGAGACCAGGAGCAGGCTGAGGGTGTGTCTGACGACGACGACGAAAGCACGACCTCCTCCTCCTCCACCTCCACCCGCCGCGAACTCCACGCCCTGCACGTCGTCCCGCGCGCCCCCCCCTTCCCCGAGTTTGCGGGCCTGGACGGCGTGGGCGCGGCGGCAGCCCCGGGGTCGGCGGACGCGCTGTCGTCGTGGCGCGCGGGGGATGACGACCCGACGGTGGGGGCGGCACTCGATGCCGCTGTCGCCGCCCTCGACGCCTCCCTCACCGCCCCCGCGGCAGCAGCGGGGGCCACTTTAATCGCTGCCGCCGTAGCAGACGTCTCCGTGGGCGACGCCATCGCGGACGCGGCCGCCGCGATCGGCGCTGACGCAGTCGTTGTCGTCCACCGCGGCGGGCGGTCGGCCGTCGACGTCGCCCTCCGAGGGTCGGTGGCGGCCCACGTGGTGAGGGCGGTGGATGTGCCCGTGGTTGTGCTGCACAAGTGATAGAGAATGATTGGGTTGGGTGGACGAGAGTGAGAGGGTTGATTTGTTGATGCAAAGCACAGTGGCACACGTGCACACCTCGCTCACACTCTCGCTCGTTTTTCTTCTTCTCTCTTCCCCCCCGCCACCATGGTCAAAGCCACCAAAAAAACCGGCGCCAAGCACCACCCGCCGTTCGCGACTCTGGTCCTCGATGCCATCGATGAGGCGCCCGAAGTGCGTGTGGTGTGGGCGAGCGGGGGGGGTTTCGGCGCGACTCAAGCGCGAGGGTTTTTTTTCGGCGCGGGACGCGGGTTTGGTGGGAGCCGCGCGCCCCCCTCCACCCCCGCACCGCCCGCCGCGCCACCTCACAACCGACGGGTGACACCAAAACCACGCTCTGCGGAGGCGGCGGGGGGCGGGTGGGGGACGGGAGGGCGCAAAACCCACCCTCGCGTCGTCGTCGACGTGTGCCTCGTCGCGCGAGCACCGTTGCGACGCCCCCACCGCCACTCCACCCGCCCCCTGACCTGCTCCCTCTCCGTTTGTTTGTATGCGCAGACGTGCTGGAGTGTTGCTGGGGGGTCGGGGGGCAACGCGCGGTACCATGCGCGCGCGTCACCCCGCGTGTCCGCCCGCGCGCGGGAGCGACGTGCCTGAGATTGCGCGACCGGAACGCTGCGCCCGGCCGCCACCACCCGCCCCCCGATCCACCGGACGCCCCACAGCCAGGGCCGAGGGTTTGACGGCTTGTGTGCGTGGCGACCGGTTTTGTGGCTGGGGGCGGGGGCGGGGGCGTCTGGGCGCGCGGCGCGCCCAGACGCGAGAGACAACGACGCTGCGTCGACGCGAGGCGGAGAGAGAAGACGTGCGCGCACCCTCCCTCCGTCTCACACTCACCCCCACCCACCCACAACCCCATCCCCTCCCTCCCCTCGAACAGCACTGCCTGACCGCCAAAGCCATCTACGACTACATAGAGGAGCTCTACTCCGACTCCCTGGGCGCCACGTGGCGCGAGGGCGCTAAGGGCGCGGTCAAGTCGGTCGTCGCCCAGGGCGAGCTCGTCAAGCCCCGGGCCCACGGGTCCAAGTACTACCTGCCCGACTCGCCCGCCCTGCGCAAGGCCAAAGCGGCGGCCGACGAAGAAGGCGAAAGCGACGTCGTCCGAGGAGGAGGAGGAGGAGCCGCCGACGCCGAAAGGGCGCGGCCGCAAGCCGCTGGCGGCCAAGGGGGGTGTCGCCGCCAAGCCTGCCTCTGGGCGCGGCTCGGCCATGAAGGCGCCCCCCGTGCCGGCGCGCAAGACGGCGGCGGCCAAGAAGGTGGCGGAGGCCACGTCGCCGCGCGCGGCGCGCACTCGCGCTCGCGCTTGAGAGGATGGATGGATGAGGAGGGTTGATGACGGATGATCGATGATGATGGGGATCTGATTTGAAGAGAGAGCGCACGAACACGAAAGAGAGAGGGAAGGGTCGCAAGGGTGGCCTTCTGCTGCCCCCGCGCCTGCCCCTGGATTGCGTTGCTGGGGGGAGCGCGCACACACCATGTTTCGCACGCAGTGGAGGCCCTGCTAGGAGGGGTCGCCCTGCTGTGTGTGGGGAAAAAGAGGGAGAGGTCGAGGGAAACAGAAACAACACAGGCGCACGGGCAGAGCAAGGAAGGAGAGACGGCAGCGCGTTGTAACACCACCACCAAAAACACCCGACCAGAAAACAACAACAATGCTTTTAAAATCCAGTGCTCATGGTTTTACATGTCGCACCACGTTTCGAGAGGGATGGGGTGGGGTGGGAAGGGAAAAAAAGGGTGTGAACGTGAAGTGAAGAAAGCGTTTGTTTTGGCTTTTGTCGCTTCAGCACGCCCACGATCAAAAGGAAAGAAAGAAAGAAAACACCCAGCATCAAAGAAAGAAGGAAGAAACAAGCATGCACACACACCACCAACCAATCAACAAAGCCAATCCACCTCTCGCACCAGCTTACGCGGCGGCGTCGCCACCACCGGCAGCGGCTGCGACGTCAGTCCTTTCGCGGGGGACGCCAGCGTTGCCATGGGCGCTTTTTTGGCGGGCGACGTGAGGGACAGAGCCGCTTTCAGGCGCTGGGCGGAGGACGGGCGCTGCGGCGTGCCCGCGGCCTTGGGCTTGGGCGAAAATGCGGCTTTCAGGCGCTGCGCGGAGGACGGCCGTTGCGGCGTGGACGCGCCATCAGCCGCCACCACTTTCGGCTTGGGCGAGAACGCAGCCTTCAGCTTTTGCGCGGAGGACGGACGCTGGGGCGTTCCGCCTGCGGCCTTGGGCTTGGGCGAAAACGCCGCCTTGAGCCGCTGCGCGCTCGAAGGCCGCTGCGGCGTCGCCGCCCCACCCTCCGCCACCACTTTCGGCTTGGGCGAAAACGCGGCCTTGAGCCGGGCCGCCGACAGAGGGCGCGCCGGGGACGCGGGCGCGGCCTTGCACACGGGGGACGGCAGCGGCAGCACCAGGCGGCGCGTGGCGGGGGACGCCAGGGCGCCCGGGGCGACGGGGGCCACGGCCACGGGTGTCGCGTTGGCCACCAGGTGCACGGTGCGGGGCGGGGTGGCGAGTTTGGCGGGTGTCTCGGCGGCGACGTCAGCGACAGCAGCCTCCTCCACCTCTTCGTGCCGCGGGTACTCCACAAACGCGGCGGGGCCTGCCCGAGACGTGGGCGTCTCGGGCAGGGGCAGGCGGGCCAGCAGGGCGTACAGGGAGGCAAAGGCGGAGGGCAGGTCGCCGGCGAGGGCGGCGTGGACCTGGGTGTGGAGGGTTGGTCGACGAAGAGCGGTTGGCGACGAATCTCCGCGACGCGACTTTGTGGAGGTGCGTGTGCTCTCTCTCTCGCTTCC
This sequence comes from Choricystis sp. odSpoLacu1, assembly GCA_958009055.1. Lineage (NCBI taxonomy): Eukaryota > Viridiplantae > Chlorophyta > Trebouxiophyceae > Choricystis > Choricystis sp. odSpoLacu1. The sequence goes on from OY253656.1 coordinate 359,862, forward strand.
TCCCGCGTAACCGCTCCCCATCATGCCGAGAGTACAGTCTCAGCTTGCGATGGGCTCCACAACGAGAGCGAGAGAGGGGGAAGCGAGGCGCGCATTCGCGTGAAAAAGGCGACGACGCGAACGGACGGCATGCGCAGCGACGCGTCTCTGCCCCCTCGCACGCGTGCTCAAACCCCAGACACACACAACACACACAACCCCTTTCTCCACACAACTCACCGCACGGTCCGCCACGCGGGCGCCCGCCCAGCCGGCCGCCGCACCCGCGAGCACGGCGACCGCGACCGACGCAGCCGCGCCGACGTCGGTGTGCAGGGACATGGTCGTTTTGGTTTGGTGGGTGGGAACGTGTGTCGAGAGAAAGGAAAGCACTACGCACGCGGGGTGTGTCGGGTGCGTGTCGTGCGTGTCAGTGCGTGTTGCGTCGAGTGTGAGAGAAGCCGCACCTGTTTTTTTTCCCACACTTCTGCGCTTTGAATCGCTCTCGCCCCCAGAGAGAGACCCGCCTGTGCTCCCCCGCACGCGCGCGCCCTCTCCCCCCCTGCGCCTGCCCCTCTCTGGGCCACTTCCGGCGTGCACCCGACGCGCACGCGCCGGGAGAGTGTGGGCCGTGTGATTGGGAGGAAAACCTTCGCGAGCCCGCCAATCGAGGTGAGGTCTGCGCGCGCGCGGTTGTGGGCCCGCCTTTTGGCACTCCCACCTTTCCCCCTCCTACGCGGTCCCTGCTCAATGGGGCGGCGCGCATGATGGGGGGGAAATGAGGCGTGCCGAGGCGGTGGGCTCGGCGGGGAGGGACGCGCGCTTGGTTTTTTGGCGCGCGCGGCCGCGCTCCCCCGTTGCGGCCGCGAACGCTGCCTCTGAATGCCACTGTGACGCTTGGCCGCCGCTGCCGGAGGGTGTGGCTGCACAACTTGCTTCAAATCGCGGCGTTGGGCAGGTGGAGCGCGCGCCGCGGGGGGGGCTGCAGCGCGATGCGGCAGACCCCATCCTGCTATGTTTGCCCGCGCGTGGCGCGGGGGGTGCGTGCCGCGTGTGTGTGCTGCTCTGAGTGGCCACCATCGCACGTCACACACGCACGCTCAGCTTGGAGTGTGGGCGCGGGACGGGGCACACAGTCGCCCAAAGGTGGGAGGCGGCCCACGCCTCTCGCTCGCGCGTCCCATTCGAAACGACCCGTCGCTGATGTTTTCCCGTCCTTTTTCCCCCCCACACAGCCCCTGTTTGACGGCCCTCCGTCCCCCAGCGCACACGCGTATCATCACCATGGCGGCTCCAGTGGAGGAGGTGAGTGGGAGAGATAGGAATTGGTTGCTGCCCTCCCCCCGCCTGCGCGCGCCCTTTTTTTTTTCGCTCTCAACCTTCCCTCCACACACACCCCACAGCCCGCCTCCCCGTCTGCCGCCACCCGGCCGCCCCCCACTACGCGCTCCCCGTCGCGCTCCCCGGGGCGCCCCTTTTCCGCGGCTGCGCCTGCGTTCCACCCGTCGGCCCCGTTTGACGCGGCGACCGCGGCGGCAGCGGCTTATCTGCCGCCTGCCGCTCTGTACTACGGCGCCCCGCCGCCCGCCTCTGGCGGCGGTGGCGGGGGACAGCGCAGGTCGTCTTTGTCCTCTGCGCTGTCGCCGCCGGCGCCGCCCCACGTCGTTTTTACGCCAGGCGGTGCTGCAGGTGGTTTCTCCCTGCTCTACCCTCCCTCCTCCCACCACGCGGCGCAGCAGCAGCCCGCGGCCGCGGGCTGGGCGGCGCCCTCCCACCTGGTCCCGTTGTATGGCGGGTTGATGGGATATGATTTGTTGGCGGCGGCTGCAGCTGCGGCTGCCGGCGGCCGCCCCCCGCGCTCTGGCGGCGGCCGCAGCGGCCGCGCGCCGCGCGAGGGTGGCCGCGGCGGCGGCTTCCCGCCCCGCCCGCCGTCGGATGGCGGTGGCATTGTTGTGTTGGATGCTGCGACGTTGGCGGCAGCCGCCGTAGCTGCGGCCGGCCACCACCACCACCAAACGTCGCCCGCGCCATCCTCGTCAGGCGGCGCGCGCCGCGGCAGGCGCGGCAGGCGTGGGAGGCCGCCTCCTTCGCCCGCAGATGCTGCCACCCCGCCCTGCGAAGTCCTGACTCGCCTCCGCCTGGGCGGCCCCGACGCCCCCACCACCCTGGCCGACGTGGCTGGCGTCGCGGCACGCGTCGCTCGCGACCAAGCCGGCTCCCGCTTCCTGCAGCGCGCCCTGGCGGCCGCCGACGCCACCGCAGCCGGCGCCCTGTATGATGAACTAGCGCCCTGCCTGGTGGGGCTGGCGGGAGACATGTTTGGCAACTATGTTGTTCAGCGTGCGCTGGAACGCTGCGACCCGTCCCGTGTCGCCTCTGCCGCCGCCACCCTGGCCCCCGCCACCCCCCGCCTGGCATTCGACGCGTTCGGGTGCCGCGTGCTGCAGACCGCGCTGGACGCGTTGGATGCGGAGGGCGCGGCGGAGTTGGCAAGCAGGCTGGGCGGCGCGCGCGCGCGCACTCGCAGCAGACCGCAACGGCAATCACGTGCTGCAGAAATGTGTGGAAAAGGGAGGGGAGGCTGTGCGGGCACGCGCTGCCGCCGAACTGCTGAATGGCGACGACGGCGACGTCGTTGAAGACTCTGAGGACGATGACGACGAGGGTGGGTCGCGCGCCGCGTCCACCACGCCCACCACCGCCACTACCACCTCCCGCCCCGCCCCCATTCCGCCGGGTGCGCTGGCTCTGGCCCGCCACCCCTACGGGTGCCGCGTACTGCAGCGGTTGCTGGCGTGTGCGGGGGAGGGAGACGGCGATGACGCGTGCGCGCGTGCGGTGCGGGAGGTGTTGGCGGCTGCCACGGCGCTGGCGATGGACCCGTACGGCAACTATGTGCTGCAACACTTGCTGGAGGCGGGGCCGGATGCGACGCGGGCGGCTGTGGCTGGGGCACTTGCGGGCGCCGTGTTTTCCCTGGCCCGCGACCGCTCCGGCTCAAACGTCCTCGAAGCCTGCCTCGCGCGCTGCCCCCCGCGCGCCGTCGCTGGCCTCATGTGCGAGCTCCTGGCCCAACCCCCCACGTTACTCGCCGCCGCCATGACCGACCCCTACGCCAACTACGTGCTGCAGAGGGCGATGGCGGTGGCGGCACCCGGACCGCGGGCGGCGTTGGCGCGCGCGGTGGTGAGTGCCGCGCCCGCGTTGCGTGCCGCGCCCCACGGCAAACACTTGTTGGCCCGCGCAGAGGCTGTCCTCGCCGCAGCTGCTGCTGTCGCTGTCAGTGAAGCCGTCGACGGAGTGGCAGGCGAAGACGACGCGGCTGTGGCTGCTGCCGCGGTTGCCGCCGCGCGCCGCGCTAGTGATGACGGTTTGCCCACGGCTGCTGCGGCCGCCACCACCACCGCCGCACCAACACCACCCTCCACGCGTCCTGCCTCCCGCCGGGTCAGCGCGGCGTCGCCCCCCCTGGCGTCGCCGCGGCCTGCCTCGGCGTCCGCGCCCGCGTCGCCCGTGAGTGTGAGAGTGTGACAGAGAGTTTGATGCTCTCGACGACTGCTGCTGCTACTGCTCCTTTTTTGTACCCGCGCGGAAAAGTGCTTTGGTTTGGGGGAGAGGGGGAGAGAGAGAGAAAGAAATCGTGGGGGAGAGTTTATACTTATGCAGGGTCCACCCTTTTAACTATCGTTTTTTTGTCATCCCGCTGCGTGTTTTTCTTCGTCCCAACATACTTTTTTTACGCCCTTTTCACGCAACTCTCATACACACGCGCGGCTTTGCTTCTGAAGTGAAGGGAGAGGGGGGAGGTCGTGGATTTTTTTGTGCAACAGAAAAGAAAGACGCCTCCCTCTCCTGCCCGAGAAAAATGGAAAAACGGCTGACAAGACGGTGCGCTCGTGGCGGGTGGCGGCCGAGGCTAGGAGGGCGGCGCTGAGGAGGAGGAGGATAGGGTTAGGGTTAGGTTGCTTGTTCAACCCAACCCCGCCAACACTCTGCACCGAGGGGTGTGGGTGCTTTCGGCTGGGGCCCCCTGCGAGCGTCTCCTCATCAACACACAGCGCCTTTGTGTGGGGGGGGAGGGGGTGCGCGCGGTTTTTGTGACAGAAAAAAACGCCTCGGAGAAACACACACACACACACAAACACCCACCCACCTCTCTCAAAACTTGAAATCATCTTTCTTGCCCTTCTTCTTCTTGCCTCCTTTGTCATCCCCCGCCCGCTTGCGCGCTGCAGCCGCCCTGGCGGCGACCACATCGCCCACGCCGCCGTCGTCCGCGGCTGCCGCCGCCGCCGCGCGCCTTGACGCGTAGAGTGCAGCCACCGCGTCCGCGTCCAACCCATCCAGGTCGTCGGGGTCGACGGCGACGTCCACGGTGGAGGGGGCGGCCGCGTTGCGGCCGGCCAGGGTTTGCAGGGCTTTTTGGGCGGCGGAGCGCGGTTGGGAGGGGGCGGGGGCGGGCGGGGGTTCCTCCTCGACCGCCGCCACCACCCCACCAGTCGTCGGCATGACGTACACGTGGTCCGACCCCATGATGGCGCCGTCGGCGCCCGGGCGGGCGGGGGCGGCCTCCAGGATTGTGTAGAGTGGGGGAGGGGGGGCGTCGGGGGCCGTTGCGGCCGCCCCTTTGCGCACGTCCAGGCCAGCAGGCACGGACGCCAGCCCACTGACGTCGGAGGCAGCAACAGACGCGGTGCCGGTGGGGTCGGCGTCGGCGGTGGCTTCTTCTTCTTCTTCTTCACTTTCCTCCTCTTCCTCCTCCTCCTCTTCTTCCACCACGTCCACCAGTTCACCCCACAGGCTGGTTTTGTCAACATCGGCATCGTCGTCCTCTGCCTCGCCTCCACCGCCGAAGGGATTCCCATACAGGGGGCGGCCGTCGCCATCCACGGGGGGTTTGCCCCACCCGCCGGCTTGGTAGCCATAGATCGCACCAGGCGGCAACGGTGCACTCAACCCCGGAATGCGCAGCCTGGGAAAAGCAGGCGGTGGCCCATACCGCTGCATGTTGATGAGCCAGGGGGGTGGGGACGTGGGGCCAGCCATGCCGAGCGCAGACCGCAGTTCAGCCGACATCACGCCGGGCGTCACGTCCACGCGCGTTTCGAACTCCTTCCCTTCATAGTACAAATCCCCGGGTTTCGTCAACGGCGGCTTGACCGCATGCACAAAGAAGGCGTCGTGCAGCACCTGGTAGTCGATGTCAAGGCGGCCGACTTTGGGGGCGACGCGGTCGCGTGTGCGCTGTTTGAGGGAGCGGTCGGCGTCGGCTTCAAGGCCGGCACCCCGCATCTCCCCAATGCCCGTGGCTTCGATGTAGGCAGGCAGTTGGAAGGGTGGTTTGTCGAGGCCGCGCTTGCCTTGGAGGTAGGCCCTTTTAGCCGCCCAGTGCCGCGGCACGGGCACCACGCCGCGCCCAGCCTTGACACAAGCCAGCAACCCGGGATCCGGGGCCGTCACGTCCCACGCTTCCACCAGGTCAGGGCGGGGGGCGGCCGCCTTCAGCGACGCCAGGGCGGCGGCTTGCAGTGCTTTGCGCTCGCGGCGCGGGAGAGTGGTGGTGGTGGGGTTGTGTGTGTCGTCGTCGTCGTTGTCGGAGGATGAGGCGTTGCCGCCGTCCTGCCTGCCGTTGGCATCCTCTTCCTCACCACCACCACCTGTCACCTCCTCCGCTGGCGCAAAGCGGGCCAGCACGGACGCAAACTGGGCGTCTGCCCCCGGCGGCAGCGGCGCGGACGTGAACTCGACCTCGATAGAAGGCGGGGTGGGGGCGGAAGCCGACGGCTGCACTGGCGCATCAGAGGCCGTGTCGGACGGGGGCGGTGCCTCGGGCGCGGCGGCGGCGGCGACCGCGGCCGCGACGGCGCTGTGGAATTGAAGGGGGGAAGGGAGGGTGTGTGTGTGAGCGCGCGCCCCCGCCTCCTCTCCTCACGCATGCACACGCACGCAAGCACCTTCACACACACACCCACACACACTCACCGCCGGTTGGCTTTGGCCGCTTTGCGGCGCGCCGCCTTTTTGTCGGCCAGCATTTTGAAGGAGGGCAGGGCTGCGTGAGCGGTGTGTGCCGAGGCAGACGCAGGCAGCTGCACACGCGCGCAGGGGGTGCCCCGGCAACAGGCCGCGCGCGAGCTGGTGGCGCGCAGGGGGAGGTGGCCACCGAAAAGAGAGGGATCGGAGACGGAGTGTGTTTCGACGTCGACTTCACATCTGTGCTGTTGTCCCCCGCTCTCTCTCTCTCTACTGGTGTGGGCGGCCCACACACACGCTTACCCATCTCTCACACACGCAACACACACACACGCTCCATCACACACCACCCAAATGCACCGCACCACGCCTCCTCTTCGCGGCCTGCGCGCTACACCACTCCACACCCCGCTGCCTGTGCCTCGGCGTGCTGTCCGCGCCGTCCCAGCGGCAGCCAGTGATGGTGAGTGTTGAAGGGGAGGTGAAGAGAGGGAAGGAAGAAGATAATATGGAAGCAAAAAACTCACCACCTCCACACCCTCAGCCCACCTGCTGCCCATCGTCCTGCCGTCCGCTGCTGCCGTCATGGTGGCAGGAGCTTTGGTTCAGGTTGTTGCGCCTGCTGCTGCCTTGACGGCCGCTCTCACTGCCTGCCCTCTGCCGCCGCCTGCGTCTGCCGCTCAGCTCGCGGCTTCCACCCTGCTCCCCATCGCTGCTGCGGCCCGGGCGCTGGGGTCGGCTGCGTCCGCTGGTAGGCTGACTTCTGCTACTTATGTCAAGCTCGCAGGCGGGGTGGCTGTGTTTGGTGGGGGCGCGGCGGCTGCTGGGGCGGCGGCTCTGCGGGCAGGGGTGGCGCCCGCCCCGGCATACGCGGCGCTGCTGGTGGGAGGGCCGCTGTTGCTGGCGGTGGCGGCTCTAGCTGCTGGCCGCCCTGGCCCCGCGGCTGCTGTCGCCTCCGCACCAGCCGCGGTGGCCGACGCCGCACGCACCGCCCTCGCTGCCGACACCCCCACCCCCCTCGCCCGCGCCCACGCCGGCCTGGCGGTGGGCGCGCTGGTGGCTGCGGCAGTTGCGGTGACTGCTGCTGCGAGTGCCGACCCCGTCACAGCTCTTTACACTCGGGTGGGGGCTGCCGCGCTCGCCGCCACTTCCGTTGTGTTTTCCGTTCTGTCTGATGCTGCCGCGCGCAGCCGGTCTGGCGCGTCCACGTTTAAGTTATTAGCCCAGGGTGTGCTCGCGGGGGCGGCTGTGGCAGCGGGCGCTGCAGTGGGGAGTGGGGCGGCGGCAACCATTGCGGCCGCTGCCACGATCGCTGCAAGTGTGGCGGGCTGGCAGCTGGCGGTCATGTAATAGATGTCCGAAACAACGAAGATGACAGCGCCAAGCCTTGTTTACATAAGGGGACCATGCATGAAGGGGGGACAGGGGGCGCAGGGTGGAAAGTGGGCGGGGGTTAAGGATCGTGGTCCAACGATCCTGCACCCGGGAAACGCTGGATCGCTGTCACAGGTTGGCGGTCTTCAGTGGCCTTGTGCTGGGCAAGTGTGGGGCCAAACGGGGGTCAGCGGGGTCGAGAGAGGGTGGAATAAGTCGAATATTAATATAAAGTTAAAAATTCGATTTGTCAACCTCTTTCGTTGACGCTGGCGCTTCCCATGAAGCGCCGGCATGAAGGAAAGTCAGATCTATCGTAGGATCAAGGCGGTGTGGCGCAGTGGATTAGCGCGTCAGTTTCCGACACTGAAGGTCACGTGTTCGAGTCACGTCATCGTTTCCTCTCAAAACGCTTTTTTTTTGCCTGATTCTCATCGCGCTGCTTTTTTAACAACGAGCTAATGTATTTGAGTTAAAACGCGCGACAAACCAGGGGCAAAATCGGGACACAATGTGTGCTTCGACTTTTGCTGACTTTTGCGGGAGCTGGTGGCACTGTGTGACGCGTTGGTGCCGGCCGCGTACGTGGGCCTGACAGTGCACGGGGAGCAGCCCACGCAAGTGGCGCAGCTGCGGCTGCAGGCGCAAGGCGGGGGTGTTTGGGAGAGAGAGTTGTGCGGATTTGTTTTCCTTTCCCCCCCCTTTTCCCCCCCTTGCCCCCCTACATGCATGATCATCTCTGTAAACAAGGCTTGGCGCTGTCGCCTCCCTGTTTCATACTCACGTCAGGGGTGTTGGAAGGGAAGGAAAGAGGAAACAAAGACTGTCGATCGAGGGCTCCACTAGTGGACGTAGTTGGTGGCCGACAGGTGTGAGGGGTGGTGTAGAGGTGCAGATGAGGCGGGAGAGTGTGGCTGTCCCTCACCAAAACATGGTGGACTGGGGGGTGGCGTGTGGAGGGTGGTGCGATTTTTTGTTTCAGCACGTCGACACGGACTCACTCTCCGCTCGTCATTTTTTTTGCACCACCCAATTCGCCCCCCACAACCCACACCCAAACGCCACCCCCTCCCTGCCCAAACCCCCCCACACACACCATGGCTGCCCACGCCCCAGTCACGTTCTACGACCTGCCGGACGACATGCTGCACTAGATTTTTGGGCGCGTGTTTCAACTTTCGCGCGAGGGTCAAGGCCATCCCGTCGAAGTGACCAGGCCCCCCCGTGGCGCCCACCTGGAGCTGCGCTCCGTGTGCCGCCGCTAGCGTGCGGTGTGTGTTTACGTGTGTGCCTCAACTCTTTACTACAAACTCAAAGCAAAACATGCGGATCGGGGGTGCGTTGCGCACGCGTTTGTGCCTCTCTCTCTCTACCCCCTCTCCCAACCTCCCCACTCGTCCCTCACTCCGCCTCCTCCCCAACCTTGAGCACCAGCTTGCCGCGCACGTGCAGCTCCTCCAGTTGGGCGTGCGCCAGCCCCGCCTGCTCCAGCGGCAGCACAGCCCCCACGTCCACCGCCAGCTTGCCCTCGTCGATCCACGCCGCGATCTTGGCCAGCGTGTCGCCGTCCTCCTGCACCAGGGTCGGCCCCACCCACGTCCACCCATTGGCGGCGGCGGCAGCTTTGCCGTCGGCGACTAGGTCGTCCGACGTCCCCGTGTTGAACACGTGCAGAAACGCGCCGCCGGGTGCGAGCGCGCCCCACGCGGCGCGCGCTTGGTCGCCGCCGACCAGGTCGAAGATGGCAGTGTAGGGGCCGGCCGTAATCACATCATCGGCAAACGAGGGGGACGAATAGTCGAGCGTGGCGGCCGCGCCGACCGACTTCAAAAAGTCGGTGTTGGCTGGCGACGCGGTGGCCACCACGTGCAGACCGTGCACTTTGGCCAGCAGCTGCACGGCGACGTGGCCGACGCCGCCCGCGCCCGCGGTGACCAGGGCTTTGCCGCCGGCGGCCAGGGCTGATGGTGGCGCGAGCGCGATGGTTTGGGCTGCAGTCAGGGCGACCAGGGGCACGGCGGCCGCGTGCAGCAGGGAGGTGGTGGTGGGAGTTTTGGCGGCGGCTTTGACGGGCTGAGGGAGGGGTGTGTGTGGGTGTGTGATGGTTGGTGGTGGTGGTGGGAAGCGTGACGACGACGGTTGTGTGCAAACCACCTCTCCTCCCTCTATCTCTACCTCCCGAAACTCACCACTGCCACGCGCTCAGCATAGCAACCATTCGTGTCCACGTCCCACTTGAAGCCGCGCGTCATGGCGAACACGCGGTCGCCAGCAGCAAACGCGCCGCCCGCGTCGGGCTGCACGACGACGCCCGCGACGTCGCCGCCGAGGATCTGAGGAGGGTTGGTGTGAGTGGTGAAGTGGGTGGTGTTGTTGGTGCAGGACCGGGCGTGGATTGCGGGGGCGGAGGGTCGGGCCGCGCCATTGGAAGAAGGCCAGCGTTTCGTTTCCCTCGCTCTTCCTCTCGCCCCCCGCCCCCACACCACACACACACCTTGGGCAATTTAGCAGGCAGCGTCCCCACCCTCGTCTTCCAGTCGACAGGGTTGACGCCGGCACCCACCGCGCGCACGAGCACCTCGTCGTCGCCGACGCTGGGCAGCGGCTCGTCGGTGACGGTGAGGCTGTCGGGCGGGCCGGTGGCGCGGCAGACGACGGCTTTCATGGTGGGCATGGTGTGGAGTTTTGGGGTGGATGGAGGCGCGCAGGAGAAAGGAAAACGAAAAAAAGGGTGTGTGGGAACGGTCGGGCGAAACCCGCGTTTTGATGTGTTGGCAGTTGCCGGCAGCAGCCCAGCCTGACCGCCGCGACGCACACACAGCACACGCATAGCATGGCACGAGTCATCTGATCGTTCAACTAATCATCTACAAAGAAAACTGCATTGAAAACACACACACAATCACCGTCCTCCCTTGACCTCTGCCAACACACCATCCAGCCGCCCCCTGCTGCCGCCCTTCAACACGGCAGCCGTCACGGGGTGCAGGTCCAGGTCCGCCACCTCACTCAGGGGCACCCAGCGCGCGTCCCGCGATTCGGAGGTGTCCAGCCGGGGCGGGCGCCATTTTGTGTCGGCCACTGTCGCCACGTAAACAGCGTAGAATTTCTTGTCGTCGTCATCATCCTTGTCCTGCTTGCCACCGCGCGTCACGTCGATGCGGTCGCGCACCGTCAGCGGGGGCACGCCTCCCATTTCTTCCTTGGCTTCGCGCATCGCGGTGTTGAGCAGCGACCCACCATCCTCCTTTTCCGAATTGCCTCCCGGCAGGCCCCACGCCCGGTCATGGTGCTTGGATTTGCGCTGCAGCAGCAGCACGAAGGGCGGGGAGGAGGGCGAGAGGAGGAGCAGGCCGGCGCCCAGTTTTTTGTAGGTGCCGGGTGGTGGGAGGGCGGTGTCCACGAATGCGGTGGCTGGGGAGGTAGAGGAGGACTTGACCGCAACGCCTCCACCGCCACCACGGGCGTGGGCGACGCCTGCCAGCGCAAACACGGCGAGTGCCGCGAGCGCCGCGAGCGTCACGGTGCGCGGCTGGGTGCGGCGGTGGCGGGGCGAGGCGGGGGCTTCGGAGCCGTCGAGGGAGAGCATGGGTGAGTGTGCGTGTGTGTGGGAGGCGGTGGGGCTGCTCTCTGGGCGCGGAATCGGCGCGCTCGAGAGGTCAGTTTGAATGAGCGAAGAGTGGGGTGTCACCGCCGTTTTTGTTTTTCGACTCTCTTTGCACCTCTTCTCTCTCCCCCACCTCCTCTCTTCACCGGAGCCGTGCCAGCGCCGCCCTCGCCTGCTCAAATTTTGGATCCACCTTCAACGCGTCCTCATAGTCTTCCACGGCGCTATTAGCGTTACCCAGCCCCTCGCACGCCGCGTCACGCCGCAGGAACGTTTTCACGCTGAGTGCATCAAATCCCAGCACCAAACTGGTATCAACAAATGCACCATTCAAGTTGCCAGCGGCCAGCTTGGCGGCAGCCCGGTTGTTGAGGGCAGCCAGCCAGACGGGCGACCCGGGCGTCGCGCCCTCCATGGCCCGCGTATACGCAGCGATCGCTTCGACCCACCGCCCCGCCAGATATGCCACGTTGCCAGCGTCGCGGTGGGGGTCAGACGGGGGTGGCCTCACGCGCCGTCGCACCAGCAACAGCAGCGCCGGCCACACGTGCCGCCGGCATTCCTTAATGAAACCCTCGTGCGACCGGACGCGCCCTAAGTGGGCGCCCCACTTAATGTCCACTTTAGCGAGAGACGGTAGCAGCGCTTCCGTCTCTCCGACGCGGGCGGGGTCCGCCCGCGTCGCAAACTCGGCCGCGGTCGGCGCGTTGGCCAAGCCCGTCGCGTCCCACTCGAGCACCATCTTTTTCAGTTCCAGCTCATACAGAACGGGTAGGCCACCACCACCGGCAAACAGCTCCGCCAGGTTGAAGATGGGTGGTCCGTTGGTGGCATTGCCAAGGTGGAGCAGCCGCACACTTGACAACGCAGCAAGCGAACGCAGGATGACGGGTACCAGATACGAACGAAGAGTGAGTGGGCGTTTTTGTTTTTCGTTGTCCGTGCTTCATTTTACCTCACTGCACCCCACTATTACACCACAGTTCAATCAATTCACTCCCTCCTCCCCCCCCCCACCTTCCACGGCGTCGCCTGCACCACCCTGTCGCTGGGCGGCGCCGACCGAAACCCAAACCTGGCTTTCGCACGCGTCACCGCCTCTCCTCCACCCCCACACCTCGCAATGACGGCCGGGTCATGCTGTTTTTGGGCGTCGACAACCGCGTGCAGCGCTTCCAGAATAGCGGTGGCAGCGGGGCAGGGTGAACCATCCTCGGCCGGCGGTTCCAACAACGCCACCGCCCGCGCCACCGCCTCCGCCGTCGTCATGCACCCCGGCATCGGCTCCTTGAACAGGGTGATGGTGCCGGTTTCGGTGCACAGGTTGCGCGTGGCGGTGGGAGGAGGAGTTGCAGTCGCCTGGCCGATGGGTAAACCGACGCGAACAGCCGGGCCACGCCCCACCCCCCCACCTCTCAACAAAAACGGGGCCGCCGCCGTGAACAGCTGCTTAGCATGCCGCCACGTGCCGTCGATGACGATGAGGAGGTAGTGCGGGTGGGCGTGCGTGCCGCCGGTGGGGACGCCAGCGGCGAGAGCGGGCGGCGTGCCGGTGGCTGCGTCGTTGACGTCGACGGCGTCTGGGCCCGGGAAAAGGAGCAAGATGGGCCAATTGTGGGTTTCGGCGTCGTTTAAAGCGGATTGGAGGGGTGGAGGACAGCGGTGGCCCTGGGGTTCAAAGAGGCAGGGACGTGAGTCAACGTTGGATCCACTTTCTCTCTCTCTTTCCCTCCGACCACAACAACAACACTCACATCAAACCGTCTGCCCACGCACACGTCCACGCCGGCCACCGCCGCCCCGATCAACGGCACGGTGCCCAGTCGCCTCTCGGTCTCGATCGGGTGCTGCAGGATGACGATGCGGGCGGCGGTGGGGATGCGAGTCGGTGGTAAAGCATAGCACACGCAGACGAGTTTGGTGCGGCTGCAGTGTGAGTGAGGAGGGGAGGGAGAGGTGGTGAGCACGCAGCCGTCGCTGCAATTCGCACCTCTCTCTCTCTCCTCCTCCCAGCCTCTCTCTCACCCGCAGCGGTCGCAGTCTTTGGCCGCTACTGGTGGCTCGCACAGGTCGCCACAGGCGGCGATGAAGGGGTCGACGGTCATCAGGAAGAGAAAAAAACGACACAGAGAGTGTGTTATTATTTTTCATTCAAGCCACCCTCACTTTCTTTCCCGGCGGTTGGCGCCTGCATTGACGCCCACGCACAAGTCTCTCTCCCCACCTCACATCACTCAATGCGTGCCGCCGCAACAGCAGCAGCCCGCTCCGCCGCGCGCGCGTTCGCTCCGCGCGGTGGCGCCACCTCCAGCCTGGAGGCAGCAGTCGGTGCAGGTGAGGGAAGGAAAGAGTGTGTGAATGCTGTGCCTTGTTTTGCATGAGGGCGGCAAAGAAACGGACGCGGCCGTCGCCGGCCGCACCCAACCCGCGAAAAACACTACCACCCCCCAATCCAACCAACCCCCTCCCAAACCTCCCCAGCCACTCCCTCCACCACCACGCACACACTCTTCACACGCTCCTACGCCTCCCCCTGCAACCTGCGCCTGGGTACGCCCCCGCGCCCCCCACCGATCACCGTCCGCTACGGCCCGCGCCTGGTCGATGCCTTTGTAGACCTGGCGGACGGCGTGGAAGCCGCCGTCCCCGGCCTGGACGTGGACGGCGATGAGACAGACACCGAGGGCGCGTTTGAGGTGGCGGCCCCGGGTGTAGGAGACAAGCTGCTGTGGTCGGGCCTCGGGCGCGGGCGCCCGCCGACGGTGGAGGAGGTGATGGCCGCCGTGCAGAGCGCTGGTGTGGGGGGGCAGGCGGCGGCGGGCGAGGAGGCGAGCTGTCCGGTGTAGCTTGGTTGGGATAGGGAGACAGAGAGAAGAAGAGAGCCTGTTGTTTTGTAACCACCCCCACACTTTTTGTTTCACCTCAAACGTCATCCCTCCCTCTCTGCCGTGTCAGTTGGTGTGTGTGGCTGCGGCTGGCGAGGAGGTCCAACTGTCTCCGGTGTAGTTCGGTTGGGGTAGGAAGAGGGATGAAGAGAGAGAAGAGCGTCGTTTCAGCCCCCACACACTTCCCTCAATGGCGTCCTGCCTCCGCCCCCCGCCTCTCTCCCCTCTGCGCCGACACCCCCACCCCCACTCACCCCACTGCCTGCCCACGGGTGCCCCCGATGCAGCCTCCGCCCTGGCCGCGTTCGACGCGCTGGCCGCGGTCGCGTGCGTGTCACCCCCCCGCGTGACGCTCGCGCAGACGGAGCGTGGCCGTGGTTTAATCACGACAGCCCCTGTCGCTGCAGGCGACCGCTTGATCACGATTGATCGTGCGGCTGCTTTAGTTGTGGCAGACAAGCCGTCTACCGCTGGAGTGGCGGCAGCCCGCGCTGCCGCAGCAGACGCGGCCGCGCTCAGCGGCCCGCTGCCGCCCCTCCTGGCCGCCTTTACTGCCCGCGCGTCTGACCCCTGGTTTGAGAGACTGTTGGCCTTGTTTCTGCATGCCTTGTTTTGTTCGCCCACGAACTCAATAGGGCGGCTGTATGCGGCGACACTGCCACCGCCCCCCCACGTCACCGCGCTGGCCGCGTTTTCGCCCACAGAGCGCGCCCTCCTCCCCCCCGACTTGGCTTCCATTGCCGCGTCTGACGCAGCAGCGTTAAAAACCATGCATGGACGTCTGTTTGAGGCGGGCACGGGGACTCTGGGGGCGTTGGATTTGGCGCCGTCCCCCGCCGCGACGCGCACCGCTGCCGCTCTCCTCAACTCGCGCTGCTTTGCAGACTCAGTCGGGGGCGCCCCCCTGTCCCTGGCGGTGCCGTTGGTGGATTTGGCCAATCACGAGGCGGATGCTCCAACCTCCCAGTTTGCGTTGGATGGAGGAGGCACCGCGTTTGGGCTGAGAGCGACGCGGGGGCTGGCGGCAGGAGAAGAAGTCACGATCTCTTACACCGGCACCGCCCCCAAGCCCAACCCCGCCATGATGAAGGACTATGGATTTGTCCTGCCCGGCAATGGTGCGGACTCTGTGGCGCTGGGGGCGCGTGGCGCGCTGATGGACGCGCGGTCGCTGGCGGCGGCGCTGGCGAAGGCGCGTGCTGACGCAACTGATGCTGTCGCCCGTGCCCGACTCGACGCGGCAGCCCGCTCTCTGATGTCACACGTCGCTTCCGCAACTGTTGGGGGCGGCGCACCTGCTGTCGCAGCCACAGCGAGGGCAGCAGCAGCAGAAGCACGCGCGGCCGCAACCGCCGCCCGCTCCGCAGCCACCAACCCTCCCACCCCCGACCTCGCCCCACCCCGCGCCCTGGCGGCAGCCGACGCGTGGGACGAGCGGGCTGCCGTGGCGGACGCGGTGGTGGCGGTGGTGGAGAGGGTGGAATGAAATGAAAAATCAAAGAAAGAATTTGCAATTTGTTTTCTGCTCTCCTGCGCACTCAACACACACACACACACGCTTAACACACTCTCTCGTCCCACTCAAAAGTCAAACGGCAGGCCGTTGCCCGTCGTCAGGCCCACCATCTCGAAAATCCCTTTGCCCGCGATCGCTTCGACCGCCAGGATGCCGAAGAAACCCAGCATGGCGGCGCGCGAGTTGAGGATTTCGGCGTTGTCGACAAAACCAAACTTGGGGGCGGCAAACTTGGGCGTGACGGGGGGCTGGGTGACGCCCTGTGGAAGGAGAGAACAAAGGGTCAGCGCCGGTGGTGTCTTGGTGGTGGGTGGGAGGGGAGCGCATTGCTGGTGCCGCCGTGCGCATGCGGTGTGTGTTTCAACACTGGCCACCAAGCCACGGCCGAAGGAGGGCACGCGTGTGCGGCAGGGCTGCGCAAACAGGCAGCCCGACGCGCACCAGCACGCCCAAACGCGCTTGGCACTCCAGTCTCTCCTTGTTGTGTGCCGCGGTGCGCATGCGGTGCGTGTGCTAGAACTCGTCACCAGGCCACGCCCGAGGCGCGGCGCCCGAGGGGTGCGCGGCGTCAAAAGGCAGACCCCCGACGCGCACCAGCGCCGCAGACGCTCTTCGGCACTACCTCTCTCCCACCCACACGCACCTTGGGCGGCGTCGGCGCCTGGGCGCGCACGACGACGGAGGTGCGCCGCGCAGTGGCGCGGGGGCGCAGGGCGGGGCGGGCGGACACGGCGGTCATGTTGGGGCGCTGATTTGGGGAGCGAAAAGGAAAGGCTTTCGGACGTTGTGGCAGTCTCGGCGCGCGAGTGAAGAGGCCCACACGTCGCGCTCGTTTCTCTCTCTTGCTGTCACATGCGCGGCCCCCATTTCCTCACCCTCGCCCTGGCCACCCTCCTCGTCACCGCGATGGCTCAACCACGTGCGTGTGCGGGTGGCAGAACAGTGGGAGAGAGAGAGGGAGGCGCGTTTGGCGTGTCTCCGCGCCACCAATGCCTTCCCGACCCACCTTCCCACCACCACCCCATCCCTCTCACCCAGTCGCCGGCGGCTACAAGCCCATCGACGACGCGGCCAATGATGCCGACGTCCAGGCGGCGGCCACGTTTGCGGTGGGCGCGATCGACAGCGGTTTAAAACTGGTCAACGTGGCTTCCGCGAGTAAGCAGGTGGTCGCGGGCCTCAACTACCGCCTCACCTTCGTCGCCGCCCCCGCCAACAGCACTGCGACATCCACATACGAATCCGTGGTGTACCAACCCCTGGGCGCGGCGCCGCTGCAGTTGACGTCGTACAAAAAGGTGGAGGGGTGATTTTTGGTTTTGTTCTTTTTTGTTGTTGCAAAGCAAAAGCCGTCGAAAAACGGAATCGAAACATGTGCAGCAGGCGGCGTGTGGGTTTCGCAGCAGGCCAAACAGAGGCAAAAAGGGAAAGGGGCGACTTCTCGCCTCTCTCTCAGCGAAGAGAGAGGGGCATCACACAGACACAAAAAGGCAACCACCACCATCACACACCGCGCTAACTCTCTCTAACACACACACACTTCCTCTCTCTTCCATCACTCATGCCTCCCACTTGACCATCAGCGTCCCCCCCCGCGGCGGCAGCACGTCCGCCAGCTTGGCACCCGCCGCCAGGTCTGGCATTCCAGGCACCGCCTCCCGCAGCACGAAGCGGCGGCCGGCCGCGGCGCCCGCGTCGACGGCGATGACGGCGTCCATGATGGACGAGACTGTGGCGTGCGGCGGGAAGCGGCGGGCGAGGGGGGGGGCGTCACCCCCCACACGCACGCGCACGGGCACGCCGCCCCCATCCTCCGGCTCGGGGGGCAGGCGGGCGGCGGCTGCAGCCTGGATGGCGTGGATGTCGACGGTGGGAGGAGCAGGAGGGGAGGGTGGCGACGGCCCTGCCTCTTCACCCTCACCCTCCCCTCCTTTCCCCTTGACCGCCTTCACCGCCGCCTCCGCCGCGGACGCCGCCAGGGCGGCGGCCAGTTCCTCCTCCTCGGTGCGGTGCTTGCGGCGGCCGTCCCCCGCGGCGGCAGCGGTGAGTCCTTTCACACGGCGCGCGATGCCGGTGCGGCCGCGGTTGGCGAGGGCGGCAGCCCCGGGCTCGTCAAACGTGACATCAGCAAAGGGGATGAGTCCCTCCAGCAAGGCAGCCGCACTGACAAACCCGGCCCACGTGCGCATGGCGGCCCCGGTGGCGGGGTCGAGGACGAGAATGGCGGGCAGCTCACTCA
Source organism: Choricystis sp. odSpoLacu1 (assembly GCA_958009055.1). Lineage (NCBI taxonomy): Eukaryota > Viridiplantae > Chlorophyta > Trebouxiophyceae > Choricystis > Choricystis sp. odSpoLacu1. The sequence continues at coordinate 377,435 of OY253656.1, forward strand.
ACTTGTACTGCTCCGCGGCCGCCGCCCCCGCCTCCGCCGACACGTCCGCCTGCCACAACACAAAGGAGGGCAGCAGGGCGCGTAGGGCGGGGTCGGTCCAGGTGTCGCGGTTGAGGAGGTGGGAGGCGAATATGGCTTCCGATTGAACGTTGGCCACCAGCCAGCGCCCGGTGGCAGCAGCAGCCGCGGCTGCCGACGCGAGATCCCCACCATGCAGCAGGTCCAAAGGAGGCGCAAACAGGGCGCCCAGGCCGGCGCCCGGGGTGGCGGCCGCTTCCGCACGAAAATCGCGAAACGCTGCGCGCGTGGTGGGGCGGGTGTCGGCGGGGCGGCGGGGGGGGGGGGGCGACGCCCACGTCGCCGTACAGGCGGTCGGTGACGGTGGGCAGGGGGGCGCGCACGGGGGCGTCGCTGTGGAGTGGGTGGGTGGGAAAAGGGATCAAATAAACGCACCACCCACCGACCATCCCCTCCTTTTCCTCCCCACACACACAAACCCCACACTCACTCGTCAACACCCCCCACCATCGCGGCCAGCGACCGCGCTAACGCTTCGTCGCGGTCCAGGGACGTCGCCGCGCCGCCGGGCAGCGGCACGCCCCCCGCGGCCGCGACGTCGCCCCCGGTCTCCAGAAACAGTTCGGCGGCAATATTGGCGTCGCCACCGGCGGCCTGGACGGGGGGTGGGTGGGAGTGGGTTGGAGATAGGGCACGGGCTTGGGGTGCCATCGGAAACACACCCGCGCCCTCTCGTACACCCTCCCTCTCTCTCTCACCTTCAGCAGCGCCGCTGCGACGGCGGGGTCTCCCGTCAGGCCGGCCAGCGTGGCCAGCGCATCGTCGTCGGCCATCGGGAAGGGGGGAGGAGGGGGACAGCGAGAACGCAGGGAAAGCAAAACGAAAAGTGAAGTGGGCGCGAGCGTCCGTCTCAATCACACTTCCGTTCTCTCAGCGACTCGGGCGCCCCCCCCGCAGCCGTCGCACGGCGTCCAATCCACGCCACCAAATTACCCTTAAATCCTCTTCACACCTCCACCCTCCCACTCCATGCGTGCCGCTGCCGCGGCCGCGGCCCTGCTGGCGTGCGCGCCCGCCGCCGCGGCCGCCCACGCGCACACCGCCCTCTCCGCCGCCGTGCGCAACGCGACGTCCGACTTGGACGAGTTTGTGGCCATCCTGGCAGACTGGCTGGAGGGGCGGCCGGGGGACAAGGACGCGCTGGTGGCGTTCCTGGCGATGAAGGCGGTGCGGTGAGTGTGGGCGGCAAAATGGGGGAAGGGGTGTGGATGCAACGCGTGCACGTTGTGCTGGCGGCCTGATTGTGGCCCCTGTGGGTGACAGTGTGTCACGCGTGTGCCTGTGGGGGCGTGGACGGGCGGTGGACGGCCGGTTTCGTGTGCGGGGGGCGGCGATTGGCGAGCGCCGGCGATGCAACAGCGACGTCAAGCAATGGGGGGGTGTTTGCCTGCGCGCTCGCCCGCCTTTCTGCTGCAGCTTCCAGCCTCGGACCCGCCTCGACACGTGGCCACAGCATGATGTCGCGCTCTGGCGGCGGCAAGGGGGCGGGTGTCGGGGTCGGAGGCGGGGGGGCAAGCGCCACACGCGCGCGCGAGAAGGGCGCCGCGCGACGCCAAACAGACCCCGACTCACCCTTCACACACACACTCACACTCACAGCCCTCACCGCGGCCTGGAGCGCACGCTGGACTGGGTGCTGTGGTTCTACCGCACCGCGTGGCCGTTTGTGGTAAGGGAGCTAGGAGGGAGGAGGAGGAGGAGGCAAGGCAGAAAACACAAAACACACACGCTGACACCACCACCACCACCTGACCATCTCACAGCTCGTCTTCCTCGTGTTCAAGCTGACCACCCGCCTGGACGCTGCCGCCGCCGCCTCCGCAGACGATGTCGACGGCCTGCCCCCCTTCAGCGTGCTGTCGCCGCGCGCGGCCGCCGCTGCCGGCCGGTCGCGCCCCCCCTCCTGCGGCGGCACGCCACGCTCCAAGCCCGTGCCCGCGTCCGCCCCCGTCACCCCGCGCTTCGCCAAGCTGGCTGGTGGGGCAGGTGGCACTCCCGACTCTGGCGGCCTGGCGCGCTCTGCCTCTGCCGCGTCGCGCTACGCGGCCCGCCTGCCGCGGGAGGCGAGACCGGCCGACGCAGGCGCTGAGTCGAGGCGGGTGGGTGGCACGATACGGGCGGCGTACCAGTAGGAGTGGAGAGAGTGTGTTTTTCTGTTTTCCAGTTTTGGGTGAGCGCAAACCAAACAAACGACTGTCTTTTTTCACCCCACCCCACCCCAACGAACGAGCGTCCCTTTTCTTTCATACAACTTAGGGATCAGCCACGGCTTTGCCGCGACAGCGCCCCTGTGCCACCAAAAAACGAACAACCTCTTGTTACCTCGTGATTTTTTGATCTTCCTCCACATCGCTCGTCTCCCAGTCCCGATGCCGGACGACCCGCCCGCCCCGCGCGACGACCCGCCCGCCAGCGAGCCGTCGCCTGCAGGCCAAAATCTGCATGTTGCTGCTGCTGCTGCCGACGCCGACGCCGCCCCAGCGGCCAGCGCGCCCCCCCCGGACGCCCCCCCCCCCCCCCCCCCCTCTCCCGGACGCTGAAGCCGCCGAACTGGACGCCCTGGCGGCTGCCGTGGAAGCCGCCCAAGAAGAGCTGGCAGTCGCCACCACCGCCCGAGCCGACGCCCAGCGCGCGGCAGCAGCCGCGCGCGCGGCCGCGGCCGCGGCACGCTCCGAAGCAGCCGCCCACCGCGCCCGCGCGGCAGCCGCCGACGCGGATGCTGCTGCGGCAGCGGGCGAAGCTGCTCGCGCCACCGCCGAAAAGTCGGCCCACGCAGACCGCGCCGCCGCGGCGCGCCGCGACGGCGTCGCGGTCGCGGCCGCGGTCGCCGATGCGGACGCCGCGCTGGCTGCTGCGGCGGGGAGGCTGGCGGGGCTGCAGGCCGAGGTGGCGCGGCTGCCGCCTCCGGCGCCAGCGGGAGGGGGCGGGGTGGGGGGTGGAGGGGGGCTGGCGCGGTCGGCGAGTGACGTGTCGAGCGCGTGGGCGACGGACGACGACGAGGGCGGGTGAGCGCACAATGCTGGTGGTGCACAATGCGCACAATGCTGGTGGTGCCCTGTTTTTTGTTTGTTTGTTTGTTCTTGGTGTGGACGCGTTTTGGAGAGGCTTGGCGCAGGTGGTTGCATGGGGACGAGGCTGTTCTCGCACAGGGCGGGGGCACAACAAGACCGCAAAAAAAAAGTGGGCCAAAAACTCTGTTGCGTTTTCCCTCCCCGCGCCCAATTCGGGGCGTGGGTGTGCGCGGCCGCCCTGCCAAACACACCCAGCGACTGGCTGACACACCAGCCTTGCCAGCCCCGGCGGCGGTGTCGTCAGCACGCGCCGCCAGCTGGGCCGCATCCGACGTAAAAAAAAAAAAAAACAGCACCCGAGAATGCCTGCCCCACCCTTTGCCTACATCCTGGGCGCCGCCCAGTGTGGCGTCGCCAGCGCGCGCGTTGACTCTGTCGACCTGGCTTCGAACACGCGTTTTTTGCGGTGAGAGAAAAGAGAGAGGGAAAGGATGGTGGGTGTGGTGGCGACGGTGACCAGAAAAACTAACGACCATCCTCCTCCCACCCACCCAACACTCAGCTCCCGCCTGGGCCGAGCCTGGCTGGACCAACTGGACAGCCAGAAAGCCCTCATTTCGGCCGCCGCCTCGGCCGCCGTCAACGCTGACGCCGCCGCGCGCGCTCGCGCGCAGGCCGCCTCCGCCGCCCTCAAGGACGCCCTCAACTTTGACCGCGCCAAAGCGGAGGCTCTGGCGGCCGCCCTGCTGGAGGCTGGGGAGGCGGGGGCCATGGTGCCGATGTCGTTGTTGTTGGATGCTTGGGCGACAGGGAAAGTTCGATACTATGTTCGCCGCCACGTCGTCAAAACGGCGGGCGTGCTGGCCGCATCATGTGTTGTTGTAGAAGGCATCAAGTCTCTGCTCCGCCACACGGTGGGGGCGCGCATCCGGAGGGCGGTCGCCGCGCGCGCGCGCGCGGGCGCAGGGCGGTGGCCGCGCTGAAAGCCGCGGCCGCCATCCTGGATGCCGCCCTGCCGACGCCCCTGCTGGCGACGGCAGTGGTGGTGGCGTCCTTGATGTAACAGAGAGAGAGGGGGGGGGTGGATGGTGAGGGAGGGAGCTGGTGTGTATGTAACAAAGCGGGCGGGGCGACGGCAGTGGTGGTGGCGTCCTTGATGTAACAGAGAGAGAGGGGGGGGGTGGATGGTGAGGGAGGGAGCTGGTGTGTATGTAACAAAGCGGGCGGGGCGACGGCGAGCGTTTCTCGTGCAACCCAGCTGCGGCGCAGACGCACTCGCTCTCACTCGCGCGGATTCGCAGAAGAAGAAACACGAGCTTTCTCTCGCGTGTGCCCCCACCACACATCCTTCCGACCCCAAGGTACGTCCCCTCGCATGCCCACGTGTCGTTCTGGTGTCGCGGACGCGGGCCAGACGCAGACGAGTTGGACGGGAAGCCCAGGGGAGCGCGCTCGCAGGCGCAAGGCGCCTGCGACGCCCCTTCAATGCCGCCCCCGTCTCCTCCTGCCCGCCTCTCCTGACCATGACTGCTTGCCGTACGCCACCTCAATCATAACCGCACGCAACGAGGCAGTCGTTCTTTGAGACGGCTTGCGCAGCGCGGGTGCAGGCGAGCGCCCGCGCGGGAGCCATTGACACCCACGTTTCCATTTCCCTTTCCTTCCTCAGGGTTCTGCGACGCGCCTCCTGCACCGGCCCGCCCTGTCGGTCTGTCTGCTCCGTCCACCTTTGTTGCGGGGGTAGCTGACGCCCCGCCTTCTGGCCCACACAAGGGAGCTGCCTGCGCGCGCGCGCACTCCCTTCCAATGCGCGCCCCGCGCCGCCGCACCACGGCGGTCGCGCTGGCTCTGGCCGCCGCTCTGCTGACGGTGGTAACTGCCGCTGACCCGGAAGCAGTGGTGACGCCGGCCGACGCTGCCGTCGACGTCGCGTTGAGGCCAGCCGCTGCGGACGGCGCTGCGGTCGCGCACACCGCTGCAGCAGGAGTAGCGCCCGACAGTGGAGCACCACCGCTGGACGTGGCCACGGCTGATGCAGTGGCCCCCGACGCCGCTGTTGCGGCAGCACCGCCCGTCGTCACCACCGCAGCTGCCGCACCCACTCCCGACGGCGACGCTGAAGCCCGCGCCCGGGAAGCCCTGGCCAAAGCCAACGCAGTTTTAGCCTTGCGCAGGGCGGGCCTACTCCCTGGCAGTGGCGCCCTGCCGCGCGAGATGGATGCAAAAACAGTCGCCGCCGTCAACGCGGCCGCGCCCACGTTTGCAGCTGAAGGGGGCGCCCACTTCCGGCCCCAACTGACGCAGAGCGTTGGCGGTGGAAGTGAAGCACGAAACGCGTCCACGGCGGCAGCCCCGCGTGCGCCCGCAACCGCCGCCGTGGCAGCCGCCCCCGCGCCGCCCGCCACGGCGGGACGGTGGGCGGGGCAGGACGCTTGGGACCGCGCCCCCGTGGGCGCCATGACGGACTACGTGAGGAACCGGCCTGGAGCTGTGGGTGGCTCCGGCGTGGCGCTGTCGCCCGCGACGGAACCCACCAACAGCCCTGGCTTCAACTTTGCTGTCAACGGCAAGCCGGTCGTCTCCTCGCCGTCGGCGCGCGCCACCACCACCTCCCCCACCACCAACGGCACCGTCGCCGCCAACGCCCTCATCGGCGAACTCGGCCCCCTGCGCGCGGACGAGTCCACCGGGTCCATCATCCAGTTCCTGTTTGGCATGCGCATTTCGACCCCCTTTTTCGGGACGGGGTTCAACTTTTGTGTCGACCGCTACTTTGGCTCCTTCCCCAAAGTCGGCATCGTCATCCCCAACGCGGCCGCCTGGTTGTTGCCCGACGTGGCAGGTTTGTTGGGGCCCACGCTGAACGCCACTGTGGCCCTGCCGACACCCGGGGCGGGCCTGCCCAAAGGCGCGCGCGCCGACCCCACGTCAGACGGCTTTGTCGTCTGGTTGCCGTCAATTCAACCCCTCTACATCTCCAACTTTGGGTTCAGGTATGGGCTGCAAATCGCGCAACTGTTTGGCATGGACTTTGGGTTTGGCGTGCTCAAGATTGGGTGCAGGGTGGATTTCGTGCGGGTGTGAAGAAAGAGGAGAGAGCGTTGCGCGGGGGGGGGGGGGGGGGGGGATTCATCTTCTTCTTTTTTCGTGTGCTTTCCCTCTTTTTAAACAACCGAGACCTCATCAGACATCTTTTCTTCAAAAAAAGGGGGGCGGGGGGAGCGGGGGAGGGTGCGCGTTTTTACCTCCAGAAACTCGGAGAGAGGACCCCCCCCCCCCGCGCGTGTTGTTTCTCAGCTTCCTCCGCCACACTCGCGAGTCTTTCTCTTCCCCCGCAGCGACACTCTCGTGCTCGTCGCCACCTCCCTCGTTGTTGCCAGCCGCTTCAGGTGCGTCGCCCTCCTAACCTCGCCAGCGCCAGGTGTTTGCACGGCGTCCACCGCCCGCGCCCACACGCCTCCTGCGCGCCCTCACGCAACACATGCCGCCATTGTGTGGTCTTGTCGCCCGCTCCCCACCCTGTCCGCGCCCGCCCTCCGGCTACAAGCTGGCGCACAGGCCACACACCTTGTGTGGCCACCGAACGAGACGCAACACACGGCCCAGCACTCACATTTTTTGGGCCCCCCACCCCTCCCTCAATGCAGCGCGCGCGCACGCGGCCTTCCCTCTCTGTTTGGACGCGCCCGCCCCCAAACCTTCATATGTCGGCACGCGCCGGCATTGCGCTGGCCCTGGCCCTGGTCGCCCTGGCCGCGCCCGCGGCGTCCCGCGGCCTGGCCGCGACTGCGCCCGCGCGCGCGGCAGGCGTGCCGGCCGCCCCCTACGCCGCGTTTGCGAGGTCCGACCCCCAGGTCGCGGCCGCCATTTCAGGGCAAGGCACGCCTGACACCGGGGCGCCGCTGACTCAAACAGGGGTCGAGATTCCCGTCGCTGGGCGCGCCGCGGGCGACCGCAGGACAGTCGACCAAGTGAACGAGGCCGCCCCCACCTTCACCATGCCGACGGCGGAGGGCGCGGTGGAGGCCAAGCCCAGTCTGAGCGTGTCCAACTCGGGCGGGTTGCCGGGGATGGCGGGTGGCGCGGCGGGGCCTGCCGGCGGCGCGTCTGCCGCGCCGCCCACAGCGGCTGCTGTCACCCGCGTCGCGGCCGACCTGCCGGGCGACCCCAACGTCCCCGTCGCCCCCTCCTACATGCCCCCTACTAATCCTGCGTACAAGGCGGGAGCTCCCGCACCCGCGCTCGCAGAGCTTGTGGCTGCAGCACGCGCGGCCGAAGCGCCCGCCAAGGCGCTGGCCGCCGCCCGCGCGGCCGCAGTCGGCCCTGCCAAGCCCGTCGTCCCCACGTGGGAGGGCGAGGAGAAGCAGGCCGCCGTGGATGGCGCGCCGGCCGGCGGCGCCGCCAAGCCGGCTGCCGCCAAACCCGCCTCCACCACCTCCACCACGTCAGCCGCCGCCGCCGCCGCCGACAACGGCGGCGTCCTCCCCAAGCACAACCCCGCCCTAAACGCGGCCGATGGCGGCAGGATCGAGGACGGCACCGCCTCCGCCGGCGTCGTGCGCGCGTCTGGCCTCGACAACCCGACAGGGCAAGTCGTCGGCGGCTCCATCGGGGGCACCACCCTCAATGCCCTGGTGGGTGTGCGTGTGGCGACTCCCTTCTTTGGTACCGGGTTCAACCTGTGTGTCGACCGCTACTTTGGCTCCTTCCCCAAAGTCGGCATCGTCATCCCCAACCCGATCGCCTGGCTACTGCCCGAGCTCATGGAGCTGGGGGACGGCCTGCGCGCGACGATCGACCTACCCATTGGCGGCAAGTCGGCCCCCGCGGGCGCCAAGGTGTCGGCCAACTCGGACGGGTTTGTGATTTGGTTGCCGTCCATCCAGCCCACGATGCTGGGCGAGTTTGGGTTTCGGTACGGTCTCCAAGTCGCCCAGTTGTTTGGTGTCGACTTTGGGTTTGGGCTGCTGAAGAGTACGTGCACCATTGATTTTGTGCGCGTGTGAGAGAGGGAGAGAGGGGTGGTTGGCGGAGAAGAGGGAGCGACTGGGCGCGTGTTTTTACTTTTTATCATCGTCACACTCGCCCGTTATTTTTTGCTGAAAAAAAAATAATGTTTACCCTTTCTGTTGTGCCAACACACACGAGACGCAGGGGGTGGGAAGAGAGCAGGAAACAAGAAAACAACGGCACACACTCGTTTTGTTTTTATTTTTCCGAGCCAACCACTCTCTCTCTCCCGACACACACACTCTCTCTCCCACACACACATGCTGGCCGCCGCAGCCGCCGTCGCTGCCCGCGACGGCCTGCGTACCGCCGCGCGCCGCACCGCCGCATCCCCAGCCGCGCCGCGCCTGCACGCCGTGCTGGAACCCCTGGACGGCGACAATGATGGCGTGTTCACGTTGACGCTGACGCGTCCGGACGCCAAGAACGCGATTGGTGGGTGTGACGGGAGGCGGAGGCGCGAGGAAACGTGGGCGATGCGTCAGCGTGGTGCTGGGGGGCATGCGAAACCAACACACCCGCCACCCCTCCCTCCCTTCAACCCACAGGCCGCCAAATGCTGGCCGAACTCCGTGAAGCCCTGGCCCGCCTGCGCCTGGAGGCCGCCACCCGGGCCCTGGTCGTGCGCTCAGCCACGCCCGGCGCGTTCTGTGCGGGCGCAGACCTGCGCGAGCGCGCCACCATGACCCGCCAGGAGACGGCCGAGTTTGTGGCGGCGCTGCGGTCCACCATGACCGACTTGGCGGCGTTGCCCATGCCCACGATCGCGGCGGTGGATGGGTACGCGCTGGGCGGAGGGGCAGAGCTCGCGCTCGCCTGCGACCTGCGCGTCGTGGGGCCGGGCGCCGTGTTTGCGTTTCCCGAGGCGAGGCTGGGCATCATTCCAGGGTCAGTAGTGGAGAGGGGAAGGGGTGGGCGAGATAAAGAAGCGGGAACAAAGACAAACGCTCAACCCGCCCCCCCCACCCCACCCCATCCTTCCAACAGCGCGGGCGGCACCCAGCGCCTGCCCCGCGTCGTCGGCACCGCCCGCGCCAAGGAGCTCATATTCACCGCCCGCCGCGTGGGGGCGGAGGAAGCCCTGCGCATCGGCCTCGCCGACACGGCTGCCGACCCCAACACCCACCCCTCCGCCACAGGGGCCGCCGATGCGCGCGCCCTGTCCCTGGCCAGAGACATCGCGGCCGCCGCCCCCCTGGCCCTGCGCGCCGCCAAAGCCGCGGTGGGGGGTGGAGTGGAGGTGGACGTGGCCAGTGGGTTGGCGCTGGAGGCGGCGTGTTATGCTTCGCTCATCCCCACCGCAGACAGGCTGGAGGGGCTGGCCGCGTTTGCGGAGAAGAGGAGGCCGGTGTGGAGAGGGGCGTGAAGTGCCGGGTGCTTGCAGCAACAAACTAGGGACGACTGAGAGCGAAAAGAAAACGCGTTTGTTTCACTCACTCTTTGTCTTCCCTCCCCCGGCCTGAAACCCAAAACACCATGCACCGCCTGGCCGCCCTGGCGTGTCGGGCATCCCGCCGCCGCCGCTACGCCACCAACTCGGCCGCGCCGCCCGCGCTGGGGGGGGCGCTGCTCGTCGCCAATCGAGGCGAAATCGCGCTGCGCGTGTTTCGCACGGCCAGGCGGCTGGGTGAGTGGATGTGGTGGTGGAGGCAGGAGAAGCGAATGAGCCCGAGGGAGCGTGTCAGGGGAAGAAAGGAGTCGGTGGCGGGAGGCGGAGGGAGAGAAACGCCCTCGCATCGGCATTGGTTTTCGCGCGCTGACGCACCACCAACACACCCACCCTCTCCGCCCACACACACAACACACACTCTCCCACACACACCATCCCATCTCCCAGGCATCCCCACCGTCGCCGTCTACAGCGACGCCGACGCCACCGCCGCCCACGTGGCCGCCGCCGATGCCGCGGTGCGCCTGGGCCCCCCCCCTCCCCCCCTCTCCTACCTGCACCACGACGCCGTCCTGGCCGCCGCCCACGCCACGGGGGCCACCGCCATCCACCCGGGGTACGGCTTTCTGTCCGAGTCGGCGACGTTTGCGGACGCGTGCGCGGGAGCTGGGATAACGTTTGTGGGGCCTCCGTCGTCCGCCATTTGCGCAATGGGGGACAAGGCCGCCTCCAAGGCCATCATGATGGAGGCGGGGGTGCCGGTGGTGCCGGGGTACCATGGGGACGACCAGAGCGATGAACGGTGAGAGTGGTTGGGGTGGTGGGAAAGAGAGAGAGAGGCAGAGAGGGGGGATGGCCGTCTCGCTTCTCCTCACCACACCCACACACACACACCCCACAGCCTCCTCTCCGAAGCCGCGTCCGTCGGCTTCCCCATCATGGTCAAAGCCGTCGCCGGTGGCGGCGGCAAAGGCATAAAGATCGCGCACACGCCGGCCGAGCTGCCGGCCGCGCTGCGCGCCGCGCGCGCCGAGGCCGCGTCGGCTGTCGGCGACGACCGCCTCCTCCTGGAGCGCCTCCTCCTCCGCCCCCGCCACGTCGAAGTGCAAGTGTTTGCCGACGCGCACGGCGGCTGCGTCCACCTGGCGGAGCGCGACTGCAGCGTGCAGAGGCGCCACCAAAAAGTCATCGAAGAAGCGCCCGCCCCGGGCGCGGACGCGGCGTTCCGCGACCGCATCGGCACCGCCGCCGTCGCCGCCGCCCGGGCGGTGGGCTACGTGGGTGCGGGCACGGTGGAGTTCATGCTGGATGGGGTGACGGGGGAACCCTTCTTCTGCGAGATGAACACGCGGCTGCAGGTGGAGCACCCGGTGACCGAGGCGGTGGTTCGGGTCGGTCACACCAGGCAAGGGTCCTCCTTTGGCGCCGCTGGCCTCGACCTCGTCGAACTCCAGCTGCGTGTGGCGGCGGGGGAGCGCCTGCCCTTCACCCAGGCCGACGTCAGCGTGGCGGGGCACGCGGTGGAGGGGAGGCTGTATGCGGAGCGCCCCGACGCCGGGTTTCTGCCCGCGGCCGGCACGCTCACCGCGTTTGCGCCACCCCCGGGTGCCGCGTCCTTTGAGTGGCCGGCCGGGGCCACCGTGCGCCTTGATGCGGGCGTGAGGGCGGGGGATGGGGTGGGCGTGTTCTACGACCCGATGATTGGCAAGGTGAGGGAGGGGGGAAGAGAGTGAGGGAACGAGAGGAGCGGGAGGCTGTGGTTCGACGCCGCGCCCTCAACCCACTCCCCCAGATCCTGGCCCGCGGCCCCGACCGCCCGTCCGCCTTTGTCGCCCTGGCGTCCGCCCTGTCCACCCTGCGCGTGGGCGGGCTGCACACGAATGTGGGGCTGCTGGAGCGGCTGGCGCGGTGCGACGCGCTCGCGTCCCCCGGCGCGCCCCCCGTCGACACCTCCTTTCTGACCACCCCCGCCGGCTCCGCCCTGCTGGCGCCGGCGCCACCCCCCCCACACGCGCTGGCGATGGCGGCGCTGGCGTCGCACTCGGCGGCGGCGGCCGCGGCGGCGGCTGAGTGCGAGCGCGGAGGTGCCTGGGCGGACACCAACGGCCGCCGCCCGGGCACGGGGTTGACGTGCCGCCGCCCCCTGGTGCTGCGGGATGATGAGAGTGGGGTGGCTGCCACAGTCATGGTGGAGACGGGCGCCGAGGATGGCAGCGTGCGCGTGTCGTGTGATGGAGTGGACAGCGCGCCGGCCCACGCCAGCGGCGCCGACGCCCGCCCCTCGCCCCCGCCCCCCGCGCTCGACGTGACCCTGGCCTCCCCCACCGTCACGCCCCCGCCCTCATCCTCCACCGATGGTCTCTGGCGCGTGACCGCGACTGATGCGGCCACCGGCGTGCGTGTGTCCGCGGTCGCAGCCCTCGGCCGCGACGCCGACGATTCCATCATCGACGTCTGGCTGCCCCCCCACCACCGCGCCACCCTGCGCACCCCCATCCCCCGCACCTGGGGGGATGGTAACGCGGGCGGGGCCGGCACAGCGGACGAAGCGGTGGCCCCGATGCCGGGGCGCGTCGCGCGCGTGGCTGTCAAGGTCGGCGACGTCGTTTCCGAGGGCGACACCCTGGCCGTCGTGGAAGCCATGAAGATGGAGCATCCGGTGGGGGCGCCGCGGGACGGGGTCGTGGCCCGCGTGGACGCGGTGGTGGGGGCGGTGGTGGGGGCGGGGGATGGGTTGGTGGCGCTGGAAAACGTGGTGGCACCCGCGGCGGCGTGAGAGGTAGTTTTTTCTTTTGATTTTTTTTCTGTACCACCAAAAAACTCTCTAAAACCACACTGTTGTTACACGTTGACCGCTCAAATCAACTCATCACATCCTAAACACGCCGTACGTGGCGCCGCGCGCCCACCCGCCACCACACCGTGCGGCTGCCAGCGCGAGCGACACGACGCGGCGCGTGTCTGCGGGGTCGATCACGCCATCATCCCACAGCCTCGCAGACGCGTACTCGGGGGCGCCTTGGGCGTCGTATAAAGCGCGCACTTTGTCTTCGAAAGCGGCGCGCTCGGATGCAGGCCACACGGCGCCACCATCCCTTTCCCGCTTCCCCGCCTCCACGTCAGCCAGCACGGCGGCCGCTTGGTCGCCCCCCATGACACTGACGCGGGCGTTGGGCCAGGTGAACAGGAAGTGTGGGGAGTAGGCGCGCCCACACATGCCGTACGCGCCCGCGCCGTGGGAGCCACCGACGATCACCGTGATTGTCGGGACGGCAGCGTTGGACACCGCCTGCACCATCTTGGCCCCATCCTTGGCGATGCCGCCCGCCTCGTACGCCGCCCCCACCATGAAGCCCGCGATGTTTTGCAGGAAGAGGAGGGGGATGCCGCGCTGGTGGCAGAGTTGGATGAAGTGGGCCCCCTTGAGCGCGGCGGGCGACAACAAGACCCCCGCGTTGGCGACGACGCCGACGGGGGAGCCACAGACCGACCCAAACCCGGTCACCAGCGTCATCCCATACCGCGGCTTAAACTCAGTGAAGCGGGAGCCGTCCAGGAGGCGGGCCAACAGGGCGCGCGGATCCCAGGGGGTGCGCGGGTCGGCGGGGACGACGCCACGCAGGTCGGACGCCGGAAAGCGCGGCTCCTCATGCCTCTCCGCCACGGGCGCCAGCTGGCCGCCATCCGCCGCCCGCCCCGCCCCCACGTGGGATAGGGTGCGCCTCATGAGGACGGCGGCGTGGGCCTCGTTTTCAGCCAGGGCGTCAGCGACGCCCGAGGTCTCGGTGTGCAGGGACGCGCCGCCCAGGGCCTCCGCGGAGACGACCTCCCCGGTGGCCGCCTTGACCAGGGGCGGCCCCCCCAGGAAAATGGTGCCGCTGCCCCGCACAATGATGGACTCGTCAGCCAGGCACGGCACGTAGGCGCCGCCCGCGGTGCAGGAGCCTGCGACGAGGGCGAGCTGGGGAATGCCTGCCGCCGACAACCTCGCCTGGTTGTAAAAGATGCGCCCAAAGTGGTCCCTGTCGGGGAACACGTCCGCCTGCCTCGGCAGGTTGGCGCCCCCCGAGTCCACGATGTAGACGCAGGGCAGGCGGCAGGCGGCCGCAATCTCTTGCAGGCGCAGGTGCTTTTTGACGGTGACGGGGAAGTAGGTGCCGCCTTTCACGGTCGCATCGTTCGCGGCAAACGCGACGGGGGCGCCGTGCACGCGGCCGATGCCGGTGACGATGCCGCCGCAGGGCACGGTTTCGGGGTCTGGGGTTGGTGTGGGTGTGGGTGGTGGGTGGGTTGAGAGTGAGGCTGACGTGTCGAGGGATTTCCATCGGCCGATGGCACAAGTGCCCTCCCTTCCGCCTTCTCTCCCCGCCCACCCCGACACACCACACCTCCTCTCCACACTACTCACCATACATACCATGCCCCGCCAGCGGGCTCAGCTCCAGGAAGGGGGCCCCCGGGTCGAGCACGGCATCGATGCGCTCGCGCGGCAACCACTTGCCGCGCGCTCGGTGCCGCGCCACCGCGTCGACCCCGCCCCCCGCTGCCGCGGCGTCGGTGAGGGCGCGCACCCGGGCCAGGGACGCGGCCATCTTGGCGGCTGCAGCGTCAAAGGCGGGGGTGCCCGCGTGCACGCCGCACGGGCCCAGCACGTCGTCGGACGCGGGGGGGGGCAGGGTGGAGGAGATGAGGCGGGCGTGGGTGGCGCTCGCCGCCAGGCGGCGGGCGGCGAGGCCGGCCTGGGAGAGCATGGCTTTGTTGTGTTTTGATGAAAACGACTGTGTTTCTGTTTTCGTCACACTTGACGTGATTTTCTTTCTTTCGCGCTGGCCTCTAGTTTCTCTCGTATCACACACAACCACCCAACCACACCACCCAACCACACCACCCAACCACACCACCCAACCACACCACCCAACCACACATGCCTCCCCACCCCCGCCGCGCCCTGGCGCTGGCGCTGGCGGCGTTGGCGTGCGCGGCGGCAGCGCCAGCCGACGTGCCACCGCCCGTTGCGTCAGCCCCTGCTGCCGCGACCCCCGTCGACGTGCTGCCGCCAGCGGCTGCGCCTGGCTTTGAGATGGTGAGAGAGGAGGTGGTGGTTGGGAGTGGAGTCTGGGGAGGGCGCGGTTGTGGGAGGTCCACACAAGCGAGTCGGCATGCGTTGGTCGGGGGACGATTGGGCCGTCCAAGGGCGGCGGTTGGCGCTTCCCGCGCGGTCATTCGTGTAGAGACGGCGATCTTGATGTCCATCATGCCGATAGCGGGGGTGGGAGGGCGGGGTGGAGGGAGGCGTCGCGCGGGGAGGAAGCGGGGAGGACGCGCCGACGAGAACCTGCGTCGAGCGCCCGACACCTGTTTTCACTCCCCCACAACCCACCCTCGCTTGCTCACCGCAAAACCCACACCCCACCCCACACTCTCCACAGGCCATGCGCGCCACCAACTTTGTGGCCTTCCCCCCCGCCCGCGCGACGCCGGCGGCGACGCCCGCGCCCGACGACGCCGACGCGGCGCCGCCCCCCGCGCCGCCGCCCCCGCGCCAGTGGCGCGTCACGGCCGCCAACGCCACCATCGAGTTTTCGATCAAGCCATCCTACAACACGCCGTTTCGGGGAGGACGGGACGATGGCGCGCCGACGTGGCGCCCGGGCGCGTCCCGCCTCAACGTGAGCGCCACAGTCGCTGGCCCCGGCGCGCCCGCGACCCTCACCGCCGCGCTCCACCCCGCCCCCTGCGCCCCACTGCCAGCGTTCCGGGGCGCGTCCACCCCCACCGCCCGCACCGTGTACAGTGCGGAGGGTGCGTACCGCCACGCCTACGTGGCGGGGTTCAACGGCGTCCCCCTCGTCCCCGACGGCGACAACGACACCAGCACCGCCGCACGCGCGCCCATCCGCCTGGCTGCCGGTGGCCAGGGTGCTGCCTCCACCACGCTGCCCTACCTGGTGGACTATGACGCTGTGGGGTCGGTCGTGCTCTACGCTCCCTCCCCAATCGCCGACGCCCCTCCCACCCCGGTCGCCTGCATCGGCCTCGCCCCCCCTCCCCCCACCTTCCCCGACGAGTGGGGCGCCACCATTGAAGCCAACATCGTGGATGCGGGGTACACGCTGCCCCTGCGCCAGATTTATTCCAAAAGACTGGGGAAAGTCAGGACTGAAGTCCACTCCCTGGGCTCGGACCGCGTCATCATCCAAGACTTTCGGCGCCAGACGGTGACGTTGATCGACCCGCCGAATGGGACCAGCCCGCGGGGCGCGTGCCGCACGATGGCGGACGCTGTGCCGCCGCCGCCCGACGCTGCCGCCGCCGCCACCACCACCATTCCCGGCCTCCCCTTTGGCGGCGGCGTCGGCGTGGGCGGGCCGGGCGGCGCCGGCCTGCTGTCCACCGCGGACGCGCTGGCGTTTGATGCGAAAGCTGTCCAGTTCGTTCCTGGGGTTCAAACCGAGGTCAGGGGCATTCCCTGTGAACTGTGGGCCGCACGATCACGGTGCCTCCCCCCCTCAACGCCACCCTGGACGTGACCTACTTTGTGCCCGTGTCCCAGTGGTTGACGGGGGGGGAGGGGTACCACCGCATGCTGAAGCGGTTGTGGTCAACGGGACTGCTTCTGAAAAAGGGGTGCCACGTGCCGTCCTCCAAGAGTACCACTTCATCAACTTCAGGCCGAGGCCCGGTCTGCCGGCCTCCGTGTTTGATGCGTGCACGATCGCGCCAAAAGGGGAGGGGTGTGGCTGCGGCAACGGCGGGAGCGGCGGTGGCGGCGCAACCGACGCGGACGCTGTGCCCTACTCTGCGGCGACGACGCCCGCGCTGACGTCCACGTCGACTCCCGATGCTTCATCGACTCCTCGCGGCTTTGTGCCGGAGCAGGCGGGGCCGTACGTGTTATTAACCCTGGTCGGCCTCGTGGGGGGTGTCGTCGCGACCATCGCCCTGCCCGCCGCCGCGCGCGCCATCGGGGCCCGCCGCTCTCGCAAGTTTGAGCAGTTTGATGCGGGGCGGGCGGCGGCGCCGGTGGGGCCGGCGGCGGCGTGAAAGGGAGGGAGAGAGAGATAAAAAGAGAGGGTGGGTGTGATTGAATTGATTGTGTGTGTTTTTTCTTCCGTGGGTGTGCCTGTTTGTAGCGAAACAAAGGAGAGAGAGGGGAGACTGACTTGTGATGCATACACATGCGAGGGAGAGAGGGTGAAACGCCCCACCACTCAACACCCCCACCATTTCAATTTTTTTTTTCGAGGCGGGACCAAAAGCGGCCAGTCTCCGCTGTCCCTCCCAAAGTGCCGTGGGTGGCCGTTCCACGATGTGGTTTGGGGTGATCACGTCAAGAGGGGGAAGGAGGGGGGGGAAGCGGCGCTGGAGTCGCCTCAAGGGATCATTGTTTGATTTGAACATTTTTTTTGGGGGGGGACCTCTCAAGTTCTCGTTGAAGTGTTGGAAAAAGATAAAGAGGGGAGAGGGGTGGCGATGGACCGGGTGGACGGGAAAAAAGGTGGGCGGGTTATAGAGTGCCGCCGACTTTCTTTTGTTCACGCCGCGCCGCCGCCGCACTGGTCGATTCGCCACACCCCGTCGAAAGAAAAAAAGGGAAGAAGAAAACTCTCTCTCTTCACCGCCCCATAAGCTCACACCCATACCCGCCCGTGAACACGGTGTTCACTTGCGCTTGGGGGCCTTCTTGGCCGCCTTCTTGGCGGGCGCCTGTGTGGGAAAGGAGGGGGGGTTGAAAAAAGTGAGTACAAAAAAAACGACCCTCGCCTTCCCGACTGTCCGCCTTCCGCTCATCAAACCACACTCACATTTTTGGCCGCCTTCTTGGGCGCAGCCTTCTTGGCGGGCGCCGCTTTCTTGGCCGGCTTCTTGGCCGGGGTGGCCTGGGGGAGGGGCGGAGGGGGAGGTGAGCGGAAGACGAAAAAAAAAAAAAAAAAAAAAAAAAAACGTTTTTCCTCTCTCTCTCTCTTCTCACCTTCTTGGCAGGCGTTGCCTTCTTGGCCGGGGCGGCCTTCTTGGCGGGGGTGGCCTGAGTGGGTGGGATGTGGAGGGGGAGGTGAGCGAGAGACGAAGAAAAAAAAACGCACGCCATTTTTTCTCAACGCTCTCTCTCTCTCTTCTCACCTTCTTGGCGGGGGTGGCCTAGAGGGGTGGAGGGGTGGGAGGGGAAGGGAGGTAAGCAAAAGATGAAGAAAAAAACGCTCGCCCGTTTTTTTCTCTCGAACCACCCTCTCTCTCTCTCTTACTTTCTTGGCGGGCGTCGCCTTCTTGGCCGGGGTCGCCTTCTTGGCGGGCGTGGCGACCTAGAGGAGGGGGAGGGAGGAAGGGCGTGAGCGGGGGAAACGGCATAGACCAAAAAAACGACGGCAGCGCTGTCGCGCGTGCGGGCCCGTTTTTTCTTCCGACCCCTCTCTTTGGTTTAGGAGCGCCCGCGCGTGTGTGGGCGGCTTCTCCTGGCCGCCCCTGCTGGGGCGGCGTGCAACGACCACAGTACGTGCCTCGCAGGGGAGGGCAGAGGCACGCGAAGCGCGGCGGGGCACCGACGGCCGCGGCACCCCGGCGCCGCTCCGGCCAACCGCAACAACGCGAAAAGTGTGTTTCCCGCGCTACCCACCCCGCCCCAGCTCACCTTCTTGGCCACGGTGCGGGCCGGCTTCTTGGCCGGGGCAGCCTTCTTGACGGCAGGCTTCTTCTTGATGACCTTCTGGGGGGGGGGGAGAGGGGGGGGGGGAACGGGAGGGCGGGTTACGAGGAGGAAACTCGTCGAAGTGAGCTGGCGTCCGTCGTTTTCGCGTGATGTGTTTCTCGCGACAGCTGCGCCCCCCCCCCGCCCGCCGCCACCCCTCCACTCGCCACCCACGATGCCGTCAGCGTGTGCGTATCAGCGGTGTATGGGTGGCGACGGCCGCGGGCCGCCACACAGGGTGGTGTGGGCGCGGGATGAGTGGGCGCCCGCGAGCAGCGTCGCGCGACGTTGCCGGACGGAGAGAACTCTCTCTCCCCTGGGTCGGCGCCGCGCTCGCCAGCATAACCGCCGCCTAGCACGCCGGCTCCGTGATCCACTCTGCCCCGGTGCGCCGGGTGGGCGGCGGTTGGGGGGGAGGGCGGGGCGGGGCGCGCAAAGACAGGCTCCAGCATGCGAGTTGGATGTGCGCGCACTCGCTTTTCGCCCTGCCTCTCGACCCGCCTGCCCGCTCCCGACACGTCGCATCCCCCGCTCGACGAAAGAGAGTGGTTCGCCCGGCCGAAGGCAGGGGCGGGCGCCGCCGATGGGGGAGGGGCGGCACTGCGTCGCGTACAAAAAGGCCGCGCGCCTGTCTATGCGCGCCCGCACGCCGGGGGAGCCGGATGCTTGCCCCGTTCGTGCGCGCTCCGCCCAGCCTCTTCTCTCGGCGCCATGTCGGCATTAGACTGGGTCGGCAGGCGGCGGCGGCGGCGGTGGGGGCGCCGTACCCCGCGGGGCGCTGCTGCGCGGCGCAAACGCCGCCAACGGTAAGAACCCCCCGAAAATGGGGCCATCTTCGAATCGACCTCCCCTCTCTGCTCTCTCACCTTGGCCTTCAGAGGGGCAGTCTTCTTGACAGCGCGCTTGGGAGCCATTGGAACGGTGGGAGGAGGAGGAGGTGGAGGAAGAGGGGTGAAGGTCGGTGGGTGGTAATAGGAGAATGAAAGTGGCCGTCAGTTCTTTTCTCTCTGTCGTTTGTTTGTTCGCGTCTCAGAGAGAGGCCACGCACGCACCAGTCCGCCGCCAAACAACCGGCTCTCTCTATGCATCTCGTGTGGGCCAGCTGTGGTGGTGTTTTGGACACAGTTGCGAGTTTTGACAAGAGGCGCTGCGTTCGCCCGTGGTGGCGTCGACCCGCGTGCGGAGCGGGGGCGGTCGGGCCCACCCCCTCTCAAAAACACTCGGTCGCGTGTTTCCGAGCACGCAACTCCCCATCCACTGATCACAGACGCGCGTTCACCGATTCAGTTCTGCAGAGCGGGCTTGGCTGGCTGCGAGTGGGAGCCGTTTCAAAACACAGCCCCAGCTGCCGCCGCCGCGACGAAAGAACACACGCGCGGCATCTCTTTTCTCTTTCGCGTCTGCGCGGCCCGCCCTCTCTCTCGCCCCGCCCTCTCCGCCCCAGGTACGCGTGTGCGCCCACGGCTTCCACGTGTCTAGAACCACGCCACCAGCCCCAACATCGGGGAGGTGTGTGTGTGCGCAGGCGCCCCCCCACACGCGCCGAAACCGCGACGGCGGCCGAAAAGGGGCGCGCCCCCTTTTCGGCGCCTCCATTCACACGCACACCGCGGCTCCCACCGGCACGCGACTGTTTGTGTGCGTGGTGGTCGTGCCTTGTTGTCGCGGCACGCGGAGCGGGACACAGGAGGGGTGGGCGGGCGGCAATTGGGGGAGCTTCTGCTCGGGGGCGCGCGAACAACAAAAACGCGCAGACGGAGCGGGGGGCGAGTTGGATCGACGCCTCAAGGGCGGGTGCTCCCTTTGCGTCCACCATGCTTGCTGTGGAAGTCTCATGGCTGCGTGTGTATCGTTGGACACAGTGTGTGGCGGGGGGCTGAAGCTATGCAGGGCGAACACGAGACGGCAAGCGCGCTCGATACACACGCGCCGCCGTTCTCTTCCGCCGCCGCGACCGCACCACGCCAGCCAGCGCTGGGGCAGGGCGTGCGACCGTGGACTGCTGGTCATCAAGACGCGGGAAGAAACCGCCAAACTCACCCCACCTCCCCCTCCCTTTTTTTCGCAGGCTGTCGGCGCGGCCCTTTGCGTCGATGTCACTCCCCACCACCACTTCCCCCGCGCACGCCCGCCGTACGCCCGCCATGATTACCGCTGTCGCGCGCCGCGCGCGGCCCCTGCTGCGCCAGGTGGGTAGCTTGTGTGCGAGAGAGAGAGCCGGGCGCGGCGGCGCGGGGGAGGCTGCGGGGAAGGCGTCGTTCGTGGTTGCCTGCGCGAGCGGCACGCGGCCCCTCCCTCCACCCTCCCTCACGCCTCCCCGCCCCTGGCGCGCCTTAGCTGCGCATTCACGCGGCCTGGGTGGCGGGTGGGAGGGGCGGGGTCGGGGAGCGGCTTGTGCGGGAGCGGCTCTGAGCGGATTGAGCCACGGCGCTTTCTCGTGCGAGGTTGGTGCCGCTCCCTCACAATCCTCGCACCCCCGTGCCCTCTCTCACGCCTTGATCACCCCTCTCCCCTCCCCCTCAGACCGGCGCCGCCCGCCCCCTAGTGACTTCGGTGGGTGTGGGGGGCGGGAGCGAGACGGAAGGCGGGGAGGAGGATGCGAAACCGCGCCCACCCCGCTCTCGACGCTACCACGCACGCGAATTGGGCGCTCACCCCTTCCCCCTCCCCCCCACCTCACTCCTCCCCTCAGCACGCCTCCCTCGCCGCCGAACCCGCCGCCGCCCACACCGGCGGCGCGGCCGGCACCAACGCCGACTCGTACGACCGCCTGGCGTCCACCCCCGCCTCCGCCCACGTGCGCTGGCCCCGCGTCCTCAACGCGCCCCTGGCCGAGGTGGACCCCGTGCTGCTGGACATCATCGAAAAGGAGAAGAACCGGCAGTGGAAGGGGCTGGAGTTGATCCCGTCGGAGAACTTCGTGTCGGCGTCCGTCATGGAGGCGGTGGGGTCGATCATGACCAACAAGTACTCCGAAGGCTACCCGGGCGCCCGCTACTACGGGGGCAACGAGTTCATCGACCAGGCGGAGACGCTGTGCCAGGAGCGCGCCCTGAAAGCGTTTGGCCTGGACCCCGCCGCGTGGGGCGTCAACGTGCAGTCGCTGTCTGGCTCCCCCGCCAACTTTCAGGTCTACACCGCGTTGCTCAACCCGCACGACCGCATCATGGGCTTGGACCTGCCGCACGGGGGGCACCTGTCCCACGGGTACCAGACCGACACCAAGCGCATCTCGGCGACGTCGATCTTTTTCGAAACGATGCCGTACCGCCTCGACGAAGCCACCGGCGTCATCGACTACGACGGCCTGGAAGCCACGGCCGCCCTGTTCCGCCCCAAGCTCATTGTGGCGGGGGCGTCCGCCTACACCCGCCACTACGACTACCCGCGCATGCGCCAGATCGCCGACGCGCACAACGCGTGGCTCCTCGCCGACATGGCCCACATCTCCGGCCTCGTCGCCGCCGGCCTGGTCCCGTCTCCCTTTGAGTACGCGGATGTTGTGACGACCACCACTCACAAGTCGCTGCGCGGCCCCCGTGGCGCCATGATCTTCTACCGCAAGGGCGTGCGCGGCGTCGACAAAAAGGGCAAGGAGATCAAATACGACATCGACTCCAAGATCAACTTTTCAGTGTTCCCTGGCCTGCAGGGCGGCCCCCACAACCACACCATCGCCGGCCTCGCGTGCGCCCTGCACCAGGCGGCGGGGCCCGACTTCAAAGCGTACCAGGAGCAAGTGTTGAAAAACTCGAAAGCCCTGGCCGCTGGCCTCGCCTCCCGCGGCCACACCCTGGTCTCGGGCGGCACCGACAACCACATCGTGCTGGCCGACCTGCGCCCCAAAGGCGTGGACGGGTCCCGCGTCGAGCGCGTGCTCGAGCTGGCCCACATCGCGGCCAACAAAAACACGGTCCCCGGCGACGTCTCTGCCCTCGTCCCCGGCGGCCTGCGCATGGGGTCCCCCGCCCTCACGTCCCGCGGCTTCACGGAGGCCGACTTTGACAAGGTGGCCGAGTTTGTGGACAGGGGGGTCAAAATCACGGCGGAGATCAAGGCGTCGGGCAAGGCGGGCACCAAGGTGAAAGAGTTCCGCGAGTACGTCGACGCCTCCCCGCCGCCCGCCATCGCCGAGCTGGCGGCCGAGGTGGAGGACTTTGCCAAGCGGTTCCCCACGATCGGGTTTGAGAAGAGCGAGATGCGGTACCAGGAGTGAGGAGAGAGGGTTGGGCGAGGGAGAGAGAGAGGGAAAAAGGTGTAAAAAAGAAAAAAAAAAATCTTTCATCGTTTTGTTTCCAAACGTTTTTCCTTCACTTCGCGGCGTCCGCCTCGGCGCGCGCCCACGCCAACTCGGCGGCGCGGCGCTCGCTGTGTGGTGGTGGGGAGGAGAAGGGGAGGAGGGTGGGTTGTGAGTCGCGTCGACGTCTCTTGCTCCACACCCTCACACCCACCCCCCCACACTCTCACCGGATAGCATTAAGCTTGCCCTCCGCCTCCACCGCCGCCGCCGTCAGGGCGGCCATGCCGGCCGCCAAGCGGGCCGCGTCGGCCGCGTCGGCCGCGGACGCGGCGCGCGCGCAGTCGGCGGCGGCGGTGGCCGCCGCGGCGGCGGCGGTGAGGGTGCGGATGCGGGCGGCGGTGGTGGTGGTGGCTGGAGAGAAAAGGGGAGGCAGGGACGTGAGCGCGCCACGGTGTGCAAGCTTTCCACCCCACCCCCTTTCCCTCCCTCCCCACTCACCTTGCGCCAGCTCGGCTTCGCGCTGCACGGCGGCCTCCAGCTCGATGGTGGCCAGGTCCAGCTGCATGCGCTTGGCGGCCACCGCTTTTTCGTCCTCTGTTGGTGGTGGGGAGGGAGGGGGTGAGCAAAAAAAAATGCGCTTGCACCCTCCCACCACGCCGACACCGGGGGCTCGTTGGCAGCGATGGTGGTGGCACAGCACTCGGTTGGCCTCAGAGCCGTGTCCGAGGCGACGGGGCGGGCAGTCTGCGGCCCAAACACCACCACCCACACGCTCCCCCCCCCCCCCCCCTCCGCACCCATGATCTGGCCGCGCAGCTTCTCCCACGCCGCCATGACGTTGGAGTCGGGGTTGGAGGGCGTCATGAGTTGTGTTGGTCGCGTTGCGTTTTACAAAGTAAAAAAAGGCAGGGGGGGGGAAACGTTTGGGGGTTGTGGGGGACGAAACGAAAACGAAAAAAATGAACAAAGCACCGCGAGCGAGGAAGAGACCACCTCCACACACACACGCCCTCTCCCTCTCTTCAGTTCAGCGCCGCCAGCGGGGACGGCCGGTAGCCGCCCCCACCGCCCCCGCCCGCCGAGCGCTCGATGCGGGCGGCCGCGGCCTTGACGTCGACCGAGGGCGACAGCTCGGCGGGGGAGCTCGCCCTCCCCTCGCCGAATGGAGGGGGTGGCGCATGCGGCGGTGTCGCCCCACCGCTGCTGCCCCCCGCGGGAGTGGACGGCGCTGCCGCCGGGGAGGCGAGGCCGTCGGCGGCGTCGGTCACATCATCGCTCGCGGACGATGACGACGCGCCGCGCCGGCGGTGGACGCCGTCTGCCGCGTCCAGGGACACGCTGACGATGTTTTTGAAAAATTCGTCCTCCGCGGTCAGCAAGACGATGCTGGTCCCCATGGCGGAGACGGGGGACGCGGCGAGCGCAGGGGCGCGCGCGGCGGGGGGGCGCGCGCCGCTCCTCTCTCTGCCGGGCAGCAGGGCGCCCACCACGCCGGCCGCGCCCGCGGAGATGATGGTGCCGGTGCCATAGGCCGCCCCTGCGGTCGCGGCCGCCCCTGCAGCCAGGGCCGACCCAAAGCCGAGCGCCAGGGCCAGCACACCCGCGGCCGACGCGGCGATGAGGCCGCCGCCCGCCAGCACGATGAGGCAGGCGTACAGCGCCAGCGCTGTGATGGCCAGGGAAGCGGCCGCAACGGCAGCCGCGGCGGAGGTGACGCCCAGCGACGCCGCGCAGGCAGCCACCCAGCCGAGCGGCGTGCGGGGGGCCAGCGCGCGCGCGTGGCGGGCCAGCCAGGCGCCGTCTTTGGGGGTGTTGGTGCGCAGGTCGCAGAAGGCTTGGAAGAAGGCGTCCCGCGTGTGGGCGGGGACGAGGTAGCGGCAGGGAGCTGGGGTGGGAGAGGGGTGGCGTGAGCGAGAGACGGCGTCGCGCGCCGAACTTTCGGCCGGCAACCGGCCCAGCGGGCGACGCGGGCGGCCGGTCACGCACGACCCGCCCCCAGTCGTCGCCCCTGTTTATCGTGCGTGCGTGGGGCGGCGTCCGAGGCGCGGTGGAGGGGGCGTGGAGGCGGCGCGGGGGGGAGGGGGGGAGAGAAAGGCACGACATCAATGGGCCAGCGCGTTTGGTCCTCCCAAAAACCCGGCAGCCGGTGTGTGTGTGCACCTCCCCGCACACAGCTGAACGCCTGCAAGCACATGCGTGTGTGTGCCCAGCGTGCGGGGGGAGGCGCAACGTTGCCAGGAGCCTGCCCTCCTCCATTTCCACCCCAATCACAAAACTCACCAGCCAGCACCGGCCGGTACACCATCCACGCCACCGTCGTCACAAACACGATGGCGCCGTGGGCCGGCCCATCGCCCCGGGCGGGCGGGGGGCGGGGCGGGGGCGGGAGCATGGATGCTGGGGGGGGAGAGAGGCGGTGTGCGCCGCAGACGAACGAAGAGTGTGCGAGCGTTTTTCGGCGTTTCCCCCCGTTTCTCGATGAGAACGAAAAAACTTTGAAACAGAATAGGAGGGGTTGCAAATAGCGAAAAACACACAGCTTTGTGGCCGCCAACAAAAAGAGGCTACCAGCACCAAAGCACACACACAGGCACCCAAACGGGGCCTGGCGCAGAAGGGCGTGGGAAACACTTTTTTGATCAGGTGAAAAAGCGGGTTTTCGAGGAGAGGGGGGGCGGGCGCAAGCGCCGCCACACACACACAAGTGCACACCAGAGAAAGAGAAAAAACTACTTCGAAAAAAGCGCGCCAATTGATTTGTGTGTGCGTCCTAGGGTGCTGCGTCCGGGCCGCTGAGCGGGGCGGGCGGCTGGCCGGGCGGCGGCGGCGGCGGCGGCGCGTCGCCGCCCCCCACCAGCGCGCCAAAATCGATGTCGTCCAAGGCAGCGTCATCCAGCCAGTACTGCAGGTCGGCAGCGGCGGCGCCCGCGCCATCATCGGCGGGGGGGTGGGGGGGCGCGGGGGCAGCGCGCGGGCGCCCTCGCGCGGAGGGTGCGGGCGGCCGCGCCACCCCAGGCAGCGCGATGCCGCTGCCGCTGGCGCCCCCCGTGTATGCCGTCACCGTGGCGGCCGCCCGGGGGGATAGCGCGTCCCCCGACGCGGCGCGCTGGAGGAGGGTGGCGATGTGGGCGGCATGAGCCTCCAGCGATGCTTGCAGCGACCGCTGCGCCCTCAACTGCTCCGCCAGCCGACGCTGCATGTCCAGCTGGGCGGCCAACGCGGTGCGCAGTTCGTCGGGGGCGGGCGGCGGGGAGGAGCCGCCGCCAGCGCCAGGGGTGGTGGCGCCCCCAGCACCGGGTGTCGCGCCGCGCCACGGGGTGATGCCGCTTGTTGGCGTCCAGTCGGTCAGGCCGGCGGCCGCGTCGTGCCCCGGCAACAGATGCAGCGGAGCAGACGACGCTTCAGACGGGTCGGGCAGGGCGGGCGCCAGGCGGCTGGGGCCGGGGCCGGCAGCAGCAGCGCTCACGCCGCCACCACCGCCGCCGCGCGTCGACAGGCGATACTTTTGCAGGTGCGACTTGACGTGCAGCAGCTCGAGGCCATCCACGCCCATTAAACGGCGCACCGTGCCGGGCGTGGCGGCCGCCGCGCCGCCCAGGCGGTCGACCGCGGCCAGAAAACGCGCGTGTAAATCAGGCGTCCAACGCAGGCGCGGCTTGCCCGAGGCGGGCGACTTGGAGGCTCGTCGGCGACGCGACCGCGTGCCTGGGAGGAAGGAGAATGGGGTGGGAACGGGGTGAGAGGGAGGAGAGAACCTCAGTGTGGCGGGTGCCCTTGCGCGCGTGCGGGCAGCCACGCTGAAAAACGTTGGGCCAACGGGGAATTGCGGGGGCGCGGCGTGAGGGACCCACCCCGCACCTCGCCCGGGACGCCTCGTTCCTCTTGCATTCAGCACACCACGCACCTTCGTCACGCTGTGCCGACCCGGGCAGCACCAGGAAGCGGCCCGCACGTGCCAGGGCCGGCCGCGAGCTGGTGCCCGCCGCGGAGGGGGGGCCGCTGCCGGAGGGACCAGTCTCCTCTGTCGACGCAGAGGGTTCTTCCATTTTTAGGCTTCCACGCCGAAAGGCCCTAGACGCCCATGATGATCGGCCAGGCGCCTGGCCGCAAGGTTTTGTGCCAAAGGAACACAATGCGGCGACGCGCTTTGGGACTTTTCGTGGTAAGAGCGCGACTTTTTTTTCGCCTGTGAAACCTACCCCACCGAAACACCCCTCCAAGCTTTTTGGGGGACTGGGTTTCGATGCGCGCTGCGTGGAGGTAAGCAGCCGACCCCAGGGCGCGCCCACCTCTCCGATCGCTGGTCGCACCCCCCACACACACACACGGCATGCCGCGCCCGCGCGCCGACCGCGCGCGCCCGCCGCCGTCGCCCACCACCACTGGCCAGCGCCTCGCCTACGGCCACCACGCCCGCGTGTTCGACGTGGCGCCGGCGCCTGCTGGCGCGTCCCACGTGTCAGGCTGGCTGGCCAGCGCGAGCGAGGATGAGACGGTGCGGCTGTGGGCGCCGAGAGAGAGCAGCGCGAGCGACGGTGACGCGGCGCGGCCGCCCCCAACCGACTACACGCAAGCCGGCCTGGCGCGAGGCCATGGCGAACCCGTGCTGCGGGTGGCGTGGGCGCCGTCGGGCGACCTGCTGGCCAGCGCGGGCGCCGACTGCTGCGCGCGCGTGTGGCGCGTCGCGAGCGGCGGAGACGCCACCACCACCCTGGCCCAAGCCGCCTGCCTGGGCCCCGCCACCGAGGAAGGCTACGCCTGCGAGTTTGTGGATGGCGCGGCCCACCTGCTGACGACGGATGGGGCAGACGTGGCGGTGTGGGATGTGGGGACGGGCGTGCGTGCGCCGCAGGTCGGACCGCCACCCCAACCCGAGGGCGACACCACCGAGTTTGCCAACCCGCGCTGGGCGGAGGCGCACGTGTTTGGGGTGGCCCTGGCACCCGGGCCCCGGCTGGCGGTGGGCGCTTGCTCGGATGGCGCGGCACGGTTGTGGTCGATCGACCGCGACGGCGCCACGCCCGTCGCCGCCGCCCGCCCCTTTTCCGGCGTTGCCGCGGGCGCGGCCTGGCTGACAGACAGCACGACCGCCGTCCTGGTGGCCACCGACGGCGGCGTCGCCGCCCTGGAGGCGCGCGCGGTGGGGCGCGGGCCGGTGTGGCGGGCGACGCTGGCCACGCCGGTGGCTGGGGTGGCCGCCGCGCGGGGAGGCGTGGCGGTTGCCACCGGTGCGGGCCGCGTCATTTTGTTGAGCGGGGTGGATGGCAGTGTCACCGGCGTGCTGACGGAGGGGAGGGTGCCGGGAGCACGCGCGCTGTTGTGCGTGGCGGGGGGGGTGCGCAGCAGCGACGCCGTCATCGCGGCGGGGGAGCCGGTGGTGGACACCCCCCGCGACGCCGGTGGCGCCCCCGCCCGCGTGGCCAAGTGGGCGCCGGTGACGGTGTGGAGTGGTGGGCGGGAGCTAGTGGGGTAGAGGTGGTCGCGTGTAGCTCTTTTTGTGGGGCACAAAAAAAAAAAACGGAGAGTGGGGCTGTCGCGTTGCACTTTCCGGCGCGGTTTCCATTGTCTCGCCCTCAAACTGGGACTCTCCGCGTGTTTGGGCCTCCGGGCTTCCAGCCTTCCGCCCTAGACGACACCTGTGGAAGCGTGGTTGCCACGCATGCGTACGTTTTGGGTCGAGGGCGGGGAGGGATTTTGGGGAAGGGGGGGGGGGGGGGGGGGCGTCGAAAAAGGGAACATCGCGTCTTTATTATATTCTCGCCCAACAGCCTCTCCTCCCCCCAACCTCAGCTCCCACCTCTCCCCCAACCTCCGCCCGCGACGCCGACGAAGTCGTCGCCGTGCTGGCCGCCCTGCCCGACTCTCGGCGACCGTCGGCCACACCGTCAGCGTCGGTGGATGGCGCGCCGCCGTCCACCGCCGCCGCGCATGTTGCCCCCAAGCGCCGCCTGCGGTGGACGCCGTCCCTGCACGCCGCCTTCCTGGACGCGGTGCAGCGGTTGGGAGGCGCGGATGCTGCGACGCCGGCCACCATTCGGCGGGTGATGTGCAGTGCTGCCCGCGGCGGCGCGAGCGGCGGCGCGAACGCCGACACAGGCGCCCACCTGTCCCTGACCCACCTCAAGAGCCACCTGCAGAAACACCGTCTGGCCATGAAAGCAGAGGCGGGAGGCAGGGGACGCGGCGACGGCGACGCTGGCCCCAGCCGGGGCGCCAGTTCGATGGACGGAGCACCCCCGCCGCCGCCACCGCACCCGCCCACGCCGCGGCCGCCACCCGTCGCGGTCACGCTCACAGACGCGCTGGCGGGGCCATCCGCCCCGGCGCCCCCGGCGTGGACGGCGCCGCCGCCGCTGGCGCTGCGCCTGTCGTCATCAGCCGTGCTTGATGAACTGCGAGCCGCCCTGACCGAGCAAGCAGGGCTGCAGTGTCGGCTGCACGCGCTCAAGGAGGAGCAGACCGCACAGCAGCGGTGTCTGGCGGCCCAAGCCGCTCGCGCGGCACGCCTTGTGGCTGCACTTCAAGCCGCCCCCGCCACAGGCGGTGTCCCCCCCTTCCCGCTGCACCAGCCGCAACGGTCCCCCGTGCCGGACGCACCACGTGGCACCGTGCTGGCCGACCCGCCCCCACTTAAGGCGGGGGGGGCGCTGGCTAGTGCGCGGCGGTCGGAGCGGCAGCGCGCCGCGTTGGCGTGAGTTTCTGTCTTTTGTTTCCAGCACCACTATGGGCGTGTGCATTTTTCTTAGGGTTTCCATTGATGCACCCACCGCCGATCCCGCAACCACGATCGTGATGTGCTCCCGCGTTTTGTGAGGGCGGTGTGTCGGCACCCAGTTTTTTTTACTCCCTCTAGTCCCCCCCCTCCTTTTCCCCCACACCGCCCCGGTTTCTTCATTCTCATTTTCCAACTCACCGACCGCTGCTCTCTGACTAATTGTCATTCACATACTCTGCGGCAAAATCGCCCATTATTTATTTGTTTTCTTAAGTGTAAATTTTTGCCGTATTTTTTCACCACCCTGCTGTCCGGGGGGGGACACTCACAGAAGCTTGGTTGTCTGGGGATTGGGCGCGGTCGCAAGGTGGGCTGGGATCGCGCAGTCTGTTTGGGTCGCCTCTGGGGGAGTTGTGGGCCAGAAAGCGAGCTAGAAGGTTTTTTTTTAAAGCAAAAAAAAAACAATAAAAATATGCCCTGAAACAGAAGAACAATCGCATCTCCGCCCAAAAACGAAGACCCCCCGCCCCCAACTCCCCACCCTTGATGTCGACCTCCGCCGTCTCTGGCGACGTCCTGGCCCGCTCCGGCTCGGGCGACCCGTCCTCCTCGTCCGCGGGCCGCCTGCGCCGGCGCAATTCCTGCAGCCCCGACACGCCCTCCGCCAGGCACGTCCAGACTGAACAAGCGCGCCGCGACCGCATCAAAGATGGGTGAGTGGTGTATTGGGTTGGCGTTGTGAGTGAGGTGGGGAGAGTGGGGAGCGGTGGACGGGGCAGTGCCGGCACGTGGCCCGACAAGCGAGAAGCTTTTTCGCGCGACGACGACGCCGAAAAAGACAGCCACCGCGCGCAGCACAATCGCACTCGCCCTTTTCCACCCACCCCACACCCACCCCACACACAGCTTCGAAAACCTGCGCGACCTCCTCCCCCCCGCAGCCCGCGGCGCCCAGCGTGCCGACCTGCTGGCGGCCGCGGTGACCGCGCTGCGCGGCGCGCGCCGCGCGGCGGCCGCGCTGCAGGCGGCAGGGATGCTGCGGTCGCTGCCCGAAGACGCCGCCTTTGCGCTGCGGGCGCTGCTGCCAGAAGGGGAGGCGGTGATCGAGGCGCCGGAGGTGGCGGTGGTGGCGCTGCCGCCAGTCGCGGCTGCCACCCCCGCCGCCGCCCCCGCGCTGCCCCCGCACGCCCTGCTGGCCGCCGCCCTGGCCGCCGACGGCGGCGCCACCGCCCTCCACATGTTGATGGCGGCTGCGTACGCGGGCGGCGGCGCGCCGGCTGGTTCGGCCGCCCCCCCGCTGGCGCCGGTGGCCAAGCGCGCGCGCGTCGAAGGGTGAACGATGAAAAAGTGTCGTCTTATTCTGCCTTGTCCCATTTTTCGTGCCTTTCCCCCACCCCACTCCCTTTTGCGTCTGCGCCAGAGCGGCCTGCGTCGTATCCCCATGTTACATTTGGAAGTAAAGTCAAAAAAACAACGAAACAAAAAAATTAGGGGGGTCGTGAACCTTTGCTCTCCCTCTCTTCCCTTCTCTCTCGCCTCCCTTCTCTCTCGCCTCCCTTCTCTCTCACCTCCCTTCTCTCTCTCTTCCCTTCTCTCTCTCTTCCCTCCCCTTCACGCCTTGAAAAACGAGGGCGACTTCAGCCCCCGAAACAGGCGCCCCGCCACGCCGTCCCCCCCTGCCTCCGAGTCTGAATCTTCCGACGCCGTCACCACGGTCGCGCCATTGCTGCTGCTGGTGTCGCCACTCCACCCAGTGGCAGCCAGCGATTTGGCCTCCGCCGAGGCCGCCACGGTGGCCAGCAGCTGGTTGTCAGTCTGCAGGGTGACAGCGGACAGGGGGAGGATGGACCAGGGCTCCTCCAGCGACACGCCAATCTCATCGATGCCCAACAACAGGAAGGCGATGAGGGCAGAGGCAGGCACGGCGCCCCAGCGGCATTCAGGCCACAGGACGGCGGGAAGGAAGGCGAGGGAGATGACCAGGACGCGGGAGGTGTGGCGGGTGTAGGACAGGGGGATTGGTTGGCGTAAAATCCTCTCTGCCGCCACAATGGCGTCGTTGACGGTGCTCAGCCCTTCATCCATGCGGGCTCGTTGTGCCTCGGACAGGGAGGGGGAGGAGGCGAGGGCGGCGGTGAGGACGGCGAGGGCAAAGCGCGGCGCGTCTGGAGACGCGGCCAACGCCGCTGCCTCTGCCGGCTTCAGCCTCAGCCTGGACGGCGCCGCCCGCACAGCCGCGCCCAACGGCGAGTCCTCCGTCATGTGAGACGCCAGGGCGCGGGGCAGGGTGGCTGCCCAGCGCGTGACCGCGTCTCTCACCCCCACGTCGGAGGGAGGCAGCCACGAGTGCGCCTGCCGCGTCACGTCCAGCGCCCTCGCGCACACGGTGCCCATGAGTGTCGATGCTTCCTGCCACCTCCCATACGAGTTGGTGGTGCGGGAGGCGAGGAGGAGGGAGAGGGCAAACGCGGAGACTTGGGCAGCGGAGGAGGCACCCACAGCCACGCTCGGCAGAGTTGAGGGCAAAAACCCTGCCTCCAGTGCGGTCTCGTACGACCCTGTGAGCAGGCCACTCACCACGACAATGCCCAGGGGGGCGCCCAGGCCGCGCACGATGCGGGACGCAAACAGACCGGACAGGTGCCTCACGTAGCGCGAGCTGGAGCGGTGCGCCTTCCACTGTGGGTACCCGAAAAAGGTGCGGCGATACTTGCGGGACTGTTCCTTGAACTCGTCAAAGTCGCCGGGGGCGCCCAGGTCGGCTTCCGGGGGGGGGAGGGGGAGGGAGGGCGCAGGCGCGGCGTCGGTCTCGGGAGGCGCGGTGGGGGGGGCGGCCCGCGCGACCACGCCAGCGCGGCCGGCACGCGTCACAGTTGCGCACGCTGGTGAGCGGCGGGCGGCGGGCGACGGGCGGGGGAGCGGCCGCGCGCGGGCGGCAGCCGTCGGGGCGTACATTGGAGGGGGGTGGCGGTTGGCGCGGGAGCCAGGGGGCCGGGTCGCGCGGCGTCGAGAGGGAAGAGACGGGTGGTGTGTTGTGTGAGTGAGGAGAGTTTGTGTGGCGCTCCGTTGTCGCGGGCAGCGGGGACAGCAGAGGTCCGCGGAATTCTTTCGACGTTGGAAGTGGAGGCGCTCGCAGCCCCACATCACCCATCTCACACAAAAAGCCTTTTTCGCCTTCCCGTCCCCACACAAAAGCAGCTGCCGACACCCGCATCAAATGTGGCACCGCGTCGTCCCCGCGTCCTCCTTTGCCGCGTCCCTGCCCGACCTGCTGGCCGCCCCTCCCCCCCGCGTCGCATTCTTCAACGCGGCGACCGACCCGGCCACCGGCAAACCATGGTGTCCCGACTGCGTGAAAGCGGCGACCGGCATCAAGGACGGCGTGGACGCGGCGGGCGGCAGCCTGCTGGAGGTGGACGTGGGCACGCGGGCGCAGTGGAAGGGGGTCGCCGACCACGTGTCCCGCGTCTCCCCCCCCAAGATCTCCGGCGTGCCCACCCTCATCGCCTATGGCAGCGACGGAGAGGAGGTGGGGCGCCTGGGGGCGAGGCTGGAGGCGGCGGCGGATGAAGGGGCGGCGGCGGCGTGCGTGGAGGAGTGGGTGGCGGCGTTGGCGAAGTGACTTTTTTTGACGAGAGTGTAAAAACGTGGTCAAAAACACAACGCATTTCGCGACCGGGGGAGGTTGCCGCGCGCGCATCCTGCTCCCCCGCTTCTCTGACCGCCATGCTAGCGTCTGTGTCTGCGCCGAGTGCGCGGCCTGGGTGAGAGAGGGGGGAGAGGAAGGGAGGGAGAGTGCACAACAAAAACACGGACGACGGCTTCTCCCTCCCACCCCGCCTGCGTGGGGGAGAGGATGACATGGACCGGCTTTGACGGCGATCAGAGCCACTTTTCTTACCGCATCTTCTTTCTTTCATCAGCACGCTGCCCGCCGCCCGCCGGGCTGGTGCACCACGGCATGCAGCGCCGCGCCGCGGTGTGCCGCCGCCGCCGCCGCAACGCGACGTGTCTGCCGCCGCCAAGAAAAAGGCAAGTGGGACAGGGACAGAGAGAAGCCTTGCTGCTGCGCCGCACGCGATGCGTCACCAAAACGCACACCCTCTCCTTTCTCCCCAGCAGGGCGGCGGCGGCACTCCCAAAAAGGGCGCCCCAAAAAAACCGGGCCTCGCCATCCCCGAAAAACCCCTCTACGCCGACGTGGACGTCGTCATGCTGACGTTGCTGCTGGTGGAGTCGTACAGAAGGGCGGTGGGGCGGCCGCTGTTCGGGGGGGGTGACGCTGGCGGTGACGACGACGAGGTCGGGGGCGGCATCGACATCGCGGCCGCCCCCCGCACCCTGTACGACGCCCCCTTCCCCGTGCTCGCCCACAACGCGTTCCAGGTGGATGACCCCGTGTTCACCTACGCCAACGCGGCGGCGCAGGCCGTGTTCGAGAGCGATTGGAAGGGGTTGGTCGGCCGCCCGTCGCGCGAGTCTGCAGAACCAGACGCCGCCATCCAGGCCGACCGCGCCTCCCTGCTGGCCACCGCGGCGGAGGGTGACGCCGTCACCGGGTACCGCGGGTGGCGCGTGTCGGCGGGAGGGACGCGGTTTGAGATTCGGGACGGCACGCTCTTCAACGTGGTCGCCCCGTCCGGCGCCAGAGTGGGGCAAGCCGTCGTGTTCACGCACTGGGTGTATGAGGATGGAAGCCACGGTGGCCCCGGCGCGCCCCCTGGCAGCGGACCACCGCCTCCCGGGGAGGAGGAGGTGGCGGCTGCTGAAGCCGCGGTCGCGGCCGCGGGCGATGCAGTGCGCGCCCTCAAAGAAGGCCAAGGCAAGACCAACGCCGACCCCGAGGTGGTGGCCGCGGTGGCCGAGCTGCTGGCGGCCAAGGAGGCGCTGGCGGTGCTGGTGGCGAGGGGTGGAGGGGAGGGGGTGTGACGCTGACGTGAAGGCATGTGGTGTGATCTGTCTCTCTTCCTTCGTGTGGTGGTGTGGTTCACAGGGGGCACATCAACATCAGTCGCTCCGGGCGTGGCGTGCGTCTGCCCGCCTCGGCGCGCCTGCTTGTTGTCAAGGGTGGGGGGAGGGAGGGGGACAAGATGGGTCTGCGCGACAAAAAACATCTTCCCTTTTGCGGTTCACCACCCGCCCCACAAAACAGGCGGCAGGGAGGGGTGAGCACCAGGGCAGATGAGTGTGAGCATTTCGGCGACGACGAAAAGGGAAGGCGTGTGTGTGCGGCACCCAACGCTGGAACAGCGGGTGGTCACCACGGGACACGAACAGGGGAGGTTCCCAAGGGGACGACAAAAATAAGGGCAGACTCGTAGAAATCAGGGGCGGCAGCGCTTTTAAAGGGGATTGTGTCAGTACAGAGTGTTGGTGGTGTGCGGGGGGGGGGGGGGGGGGGAAGGGGAGGTAACAAAGGGTTTGGACAAGTGATGGCGTGGTTTTTACTTCGACGAAAAAAAGGGGGGGGGGGGGGGGGGGGGCGGGGGGTGTCTCTCTCGGCTCGTTACTATCGCAGGATGGGTGCACAGTGCTTTCACCATGCTTCGTCGTCATCATCCACAGCCCTGCCAAACCACCAGGCGGCGTCCATCAACTCGACGGGCGACGGCGGCGGCGACGCCGGGCGCGCGGCGACGCACGACCGCGGCGACCGCGGTTCACCGTCCTCGCTGCCGTCCTCCGCCGCCGACAGGCGGGGCGTGCTGCTGGCCGCGGACTCGATCTCGGACACAAGCGTCAAAGCCGCCAGCACGGACGAGGGAGACGGCGGGTGGGACGGCGCGCGCGCGCGGCGGAGGGGGCCGAGACGGCCACCGTGCGCAGCAGCCCTCTCGCCGCCTCCTCTGCGTCAGCCGCCCGGGCGGCGGCGGCCCGCTTCTCCGCCTTGACAGCGCGCCAGTGGGCGTCCCACTCCTCCAGCTCGGTGAGGAGGGAGGGCGGCAGCATCGGCGGCCGGGGGGCGGTGGGTGCAGGCGGCAGCGGTGTCGACGCGAGGGCTGATGTGAGGGATGACAGAGAAATGGGGGGGGGAGTCGGGTGTGTGTATTCCTACGAAAGACTGTGAAAAAATGGAGAGGGTGGGGGTGGGTTGGCGGGGGTGTTGAGGGACCCGCGTGGTCGACGCGGCCATTCGGCGTTGTTGTTGTTTCCCGCCGCGTTTGGCGGGCGGTTGACCGCCCTTCCTCCCCCTTCCCCCACTCCAAGCGTTCGCGGTCTGTTGGAGACCGTTTGGAGGGGGACGATGCCCGACAGTGGCTCGCGCAACGGCCAGGAGAGAGGCGGCGGTACAGAGGTGACACCCTCTTACTCGCTGCGGCGCCCTATGGTGGGGGCAGGGGAACTGGGCCTCAGAGGCCCAGTTCGCCGTGTGGCGACGGCCGCCCCCCCACCACCAATGCCACGCGGCTGGAGGCGCCCACTGGCGCCAGAGTGGGGCCAAAATGTGGGGTGCGGGGGCGCCAACCGCCGCACTGGTGTGGTCACACGGGCGAGCGTGTGTGAATGCGCGGCCGCCGTGTTGTGGACACCCCGTGGGCACGTGCCCGCTCACCTGGGGCTGGGGCAATGGGTGGCACCCCGCTCAAATGAAGGACACGGTGTCGAGCACCAGAGTGACGAGAATGTGGGGCAAAGGGGAGCGGGGCGGGGAAACGGGAGCGCGGTGTGTTTTTATCTCGACATAAGAAAACGTTATGAAATATTCTTTAACCGTTTGGAATCATTCTGCCGTTTCATGCTCTTTCTGCGCCCCCCCTGCCTCCACCCCCCGCCCGGGACAGGGGTCAACGTCAGCATCCATTGGTAGGGAGTTGGGAGCGATTGGTTTGGGGGGGTGCAGCCAGCAGCCGGGGGTCTCGACACAACACCCACACACACACACCGTTGTGGCGAGCGTGTCACCTTCTTTCTTCGCGCCTCCCGCCCTGCCCCCAGGCCCGACTGACTTTGCGACACCCCCCCGTGGAAAAGACGAGCCATGGTTGGGCTGTGTTTTGAATCACGAACGCGTTTTGTTTTCTTTGGTTCTCTCCCCGCGCGCCCTGCCCTGCAAACAAGAAAAACCACCCCCACCCTCACCCTCCTTTCCCTCCCCCCCCCCCCCCTCCCTCTCTCTCCCTCTCTCTCCCTCTCTCTCTATCTCACTTTCTGTAGTGAAAAATGCTGAGCTTCAGCGCCACCGCCACCCCGGCATGCGCGGCCGCCATGACCGCCCACGCGGGGGCGGCGCGCGCGGCGCCGCCGCCAAAGACGGCGGG
Source organism: Choricystis sp. odSpoLacu1 (assembly GCA_958009055.1). Classification (NCBI taxonomy): domain Eukaryota; kingdom Viridiplantae; phylum Chlorophyta; class Trebouxiophyceae; genus Choricystis; species Choricystis sp. odSpoLacu1. The sequence continues at coordinate 413,821 of OY253656.1, forward strand.
GCGCAGCGTCAGCAGCAGAAAAGCACCAGACACCGCCGCCGCCCCCACAATCAGGCCCCACCGCACGCCTTCATAGGGCAACGCCGCCAGGGGGGCGACCGGCAGGAAGGGGGTCAACGCGTAGCCGTAGACACACCACACGACGGCCAGGGGGAGGGGGGAGGCGAGCAGCCAGCGGAGGGTGGCCCACACAGCGAGGCCACCCGCCCCCACATACCCATAAAACAGGGCGGCCGCGTACCCCACTTTGTCGACGTCGTAGTACCAGGCGGGCGCGTCGGCAGACCCTGGGTGCGTGCGGCGCCAGGAGGCCCACGCGGCCGCGTTGCCGGCGACGGCCGAGAGGAAGACCAGCGTCGTCGCAATCCAAAACGGGCCGTACAGGTCGGGGGCGTCCCCCGCGCCCGTGGCGTCCAGGAAGGTGGGGTGCAGGGCGCCGGTGAGGGAGGCGCGCATGCGGTGGAGGACGTCCTGTGGGGAAGGGAGGGTGGAGAGCACGAGGACGGGAGGGGGGGTGAGACCAACGAGACAGACAGAAGAAACCACACACAAAAAAGACGTCGGTCTCTGCTTGTGTGTCGCTTTTCCTCTTAAACCCACACAACACACACACACACACTCTCACACACCCCTGTGTCCACGTTGAAGTGTTTGCGGTAGCGGCGCAGCGAAAACATGCCCGCGCGGCGACCCTCGGCGTCGGCGGTGGGCACCCCGCCCGCCGCGCCCGAGGACGAACCGGGGGCGCCCCCCAGCAGGGCGCTGCGGCCGGTGGAGGCGGGCGGCGGCGGCGCGGCGGGGCGGGCCGACGACGGCGGCGGCGGGGAGGAGGAGACAAAGGGCACAGTGGGTGGCGGCGGCACGCGCGGCGGTGACGCCGGGCGCGCGGCGGCGGCAGGCCCGCCCCCCCGCCCGCCGCCATTGACGGCGGGCACGACAGCGTCGAGCAGGCCGCCGCCGCCGCCCAGGGTGGCGCCCGCGTCGGGAGTCGCGCGCAGGGCGGGGGGGGCGACGTGGTACCCGCCCGCCGCGCCAAAGGCGTCCGACCCGGCAAACGGGTCGATGGAGGACGCGGCGGCCGCGCGGGGGGGGGGAGTAGGCGCGCGGCGGCGAGTCGCGGCCGGAGACGGGCTGTGGGTGGGAGGTGGGAAAGACGGAGGGGTGGTGGGGAGGGCGTGTCGGGTGTGTCTCTCTGTCTCCCCCGTCTCCGCCCTACGCCTGCGCTTTTGATCCAACGCGCGCCACACAAGCCAGAGCCGGTGCAAGTCTGGCTTGCTGGCTTTTTTGGTCTTTTTTCCCATCAATCAACACGCGTGTCATGGCGCGCCCTCTCTCTCCGCGCGTTGTGCCTCCACCAGCCTCTCTGTGCTGCCGCCCTCACCTTCCACGGCCCCGACATGGCGGTGCGCGTGTGTGTTGTGTGTCCGTGCGCGGGGAGAGGGAGAGGGCAAGGAAGAGGCAAAGCGCCCGGGAGCGTTTTGTTTTTTGTGTTCGTGTGCTGCGCAGAAAAACTCACTCGGAAAACACGAGCCTCCTTTGCGCACAGCGCAAAAACACACGCCCTCACCCCCTCGGCTCGCCTCGCCTGTGCGTCCCACACACGGTGCGTATTACCCTCCGCGCGACCGAATGGGGGCGGCCTCTGTTTTGGGATCGCCTCCCCCCCCCACCTCGCGCCGCGCGCGTGTGCCGCCCACACTCGCCCCTCCGCGGGCGGCGCGCCCTCGTGCCGGCGGTCTCTCTCCAGGCCCCGACACGCGGGGCGCGCCAGCCTGCACCGGCGCCGTCGGTGGTGGGAGACGCGGGGCGACGGCAGGGTTTGCGCGCGAGAGAGGGAACAGGCCCCAAATCCCCAACGCTCCCGCTCCTAAGCCCAAAAAACCCACCCCCTCACCCCAACCCACAGATGCCTCGCCGCGTCGCCGTCGTCGGCCTGGACGACCCCCCTCCCTCCCCCACCCCCCCCGACGGCGCCGCCGTGGCTCGCGAGCGCGTGGCCCAGGTGGTGGGCACGCCGCGCCGGCCGTCCGCGATGGGGGGCGATGATGACGACGCGCGGCCGTCACCACGCTCGTCCTCCGACGGCTCCACCCGCCCCCTGTCCGGCGACGGGTCCGCCGCCGTCCCTCTGTCCGCGCCCCTGACGTCTTCCACCGCCCCCCTGACCGCGGGTGAGGCGACCGCCAGCCTGGAGGTGGTCGCCGCGCCGGGTGGCGACGGCGGCCGGCGGTGCGACCCGTTCTCGTGGCGCGAGTTTGCGTGGATGTGCGGCCCCGGCCTGCTCATGGCGGTCGCCTACCTGGACCCCGGCAACCTGGAGGCCGACATCCAGGTGAGTGTGGACTGATGACGGAGAGGAAGGTTCCTGTGGCATGAAAAAATGGGGAGGAAACGACCTGCAGCGAAGGTTCGTCCGTGTCACCCACCACCACCACCACCACCCCACACCGCACCACACAGGCCGGCGCCCACGTCGGCTACACCCTGCTCTGGTTCTTCGCCCTCTCCTTCGCCACCGGGTTCATGTTTCAGTGCATGACAGCGCGGCTGGGCGTCGTGACCGGGCGAGACCTCGCCCGCGTCGCGGGGGACGCCTACCCCAAACCCGCCCGCATCGCCCTCTGGCTGCTCCTGGAGGTGGCCCTGGTTGGGGCAGACATTCAGGAAACCATTGGGTCGGCGATCGCCATCTCGCTGTTGACGCGGGGCGCGGTGCCGCTGTGGGCGGGGTGCCTCCTCGTCACGGCCTCCGCCTTCGTCATCCTCCTGCTGGAACGGTGTGGCGCCCGCCACCTGGAGGCCGTGTTTGGCGCCCTGATCGCGCTCCAGGGTGTGTCCGCCGCCATCAACTATGGCCAAGCGCGCGTGCCCCAGCTGCAGGTGCTGCGCGGCCTGTTCATCCCCACCCTGCCGCGTTCCGCCGTCCCCTTTGCCGTCGGCGCCCTGGGCGCCCTCGTCATGCCGCACAACATCTACTTTGCGTCCGCCCTGGCCAACACACGCGAGTGTGGGCCCAAGGGGGTGGCCGCGAACGCGCGCGACGCGCGCACGCGCCTGATCCTGCGCTACGCGCGCGCTGAAGCCGCCATCGTCCTGGCGGGAGCCTTCGCCATCAACCTGTTCGTCGTCTGCCTCTTCGCTCACGGCTTCCACGGCACCCCCGCCGCCGACACCGTGGGCCTGGCGTCGGCGGGGCGGTACCTGGGGGACCGGTTTGGCAGCACTTTCACGTATCTGTGGGCGGTGGGTCTCCTCGCGTCCGGCCAGTCCGCCACCATCTCCCTCACCTATGCGGGTCAAATCGTGATGGCGGGCCTGCTGAGGTTTGAGGTGGCGGGGTGGAAGCGCATGCTGGGCACGCGGGCCGTCGCCTTGGTCCCGACCGTCACGATCGCCGCCATCTTTCAAGCCGCGGCCGAGCGGGCGGGCAAAGGCCCGACGTTTGACACCATGAACCAGACGCTCAACGTGCTGCAAGCGTTGGTGCTGCCGTTCTCGCTCGTGCCGTTGGTGGCCCTCACCGCCAGCCGGTCGATCATGCCGGCCGCGTTTGTGACGCCAAAATGGCTCGTGTGTCTGGCGGGTGCCGTCGCCGCCCTGGTCGCCACCATAGATGGCTACCTCGTCGTCGACTACGTCACCGGCCTGCTGGAGACCATGCCCGCCTGGGTCCACCCCGCCGGCGTGTGGGTGGGGGTCGGCCTCGCGCTCGTGTGCTACTATTTGCTCATCGGGTATTTCGCGGTCGGGCCCGCGCGCACGGCGCGCTTCGCGCGGTCGCTGGCGACGCGCGCGGCCGCGGGCGCCGCCGCCGCGCAGACGGCGGCCAAGGGGGTGCGGTGGCGGGATCCGGGGGCGGTGCTCGAGGTGCACCTTTAGATTTTTGCGGGGGGGGGGGCTCTGCGGCTGCCCTGTTGGCAACCGGCTGCGCCTCATGGAAGACAACAAACTCTGGGTGTCGCTAGGAGTGAGTGTGTGCTTGTCTGCTTCGAGTGAAAATTTGAGAAAATTCGTCGTGCAAAAAAAAGGGCGGGGGGGGGGGGGGCTCTGCGGCTGCCCTGGTGGCAACCGGCTGCGCCTCATGGAAGACAACAAACTCTGGGTGTCGCTAGGAGTGAGTGTGTGCTTGTCTGCTTCGAGTGAAATTTTGAGAAAATTCGTTGTGCAAAAAAAGGGCGAGAGGCGCAAGTGTTTTGCTTTGCTTCGCTTATGGTGCTTCAAACACAAAACCTTTCCACCAGTTTCCTCACCCCAGCCCCACGCGCGCCGCCTTGAACCGCGACACGCGGCGCGGCGGCGCGCCCGCACCCTCCGACGCGGCAGCAGCAACGGCAGTGCCACCACCATCCCCCGCCCTCTCTGTGACGACGCCCGTGAACGCGGCCGGCGCGGTGGGCGCGGTCGTCGTCGGCGGCTCCTCCTTTTTGACCAAAAACCCGCGCCGCAGCCCCGACGCCGACCCCTCCGCTGCCCCTCCCTGCTTGCCAGCAGCAGCCGCCTTCTCCGCCTCCTCTTCAGCCTTGAGTAAGCGCTCCATGAACGCAAACTCGTCCTCCCCACTCTCCCGGGCGGCGGCTTCCACGGCGGCCGCGCGCGACGCGGCAGACCCCGCCCCCACGGTCCGCGCCAACCCGCGGCGTGCGTCGGGCCCGTGGATGGATTCATCATACTCCTCCTGAATGTGGAAACCGCAGCCGCCACCGCCGTCGTCGGCGTCGGGCGCGGCGCCCGCAGCGGCTAGCTCCGACGCGAGTGCCGCCCTGTCGCGCGCGCGCGCCGCCACCGCCTCCGCCTGCTTCACGCGGTCGGCTGCAGCAGCCGTCAGCCTGTGCAGCGCTGCCGCCGCGGCGGCGGGGGGCAGGTCCAGGTAGAACGCGTCGGCGCCGGGGAGCGGCACCAGCACGCGGCCCCCGCTCTGCACCACCACCTCTGCGCGGGGGCCGCCCCCCGGCAGCCTGCCCACCAAGTGCTCGCCGCCACTCAAGGTCGCTACCCGGGCCGCGGCCGCCGCCAGGGACGCCACGTGCGTCGCCGCTGCGTCCGCGTCCCGCCGCGCGTCGCGCCAGGTGGCCGCGGCTTCCGTGGCGACGGCCAGGAGGCCGGCGTGGGCTGTCATTGGGCGTGTGTGTGAGTTAGAAGAGGGACTAGTCGCGGGCGCCACGCGCGCCCGCCCGCAGCAAGAAAGGAAAGAAAGAACTGCGAAAAGAAAAACGAATGCGCAGACCCGACGTCGATTGGAGACGCCTCTCTCTCCTCTCGGGCAGAGGGCGTCGCGCCCCTCCCGCACACACACGCGCGCGCGCGCCATGACCTCCTCAGCCATGCTCACCCTCGCCCTGGACGGCAGCCCCGCGCCCGCCGGCCCCGCCGCCTGGTGCGGCGCGACGGGCGCGGTCGCGCTCGCGCTCGCGCGTGGTCCCGGCGGCGGCACCGAGGTGGCGGTCGTGGACGTGGACAGGCCACAGGTATGACTTGGTTGGAGAGAGAGAGAGGCGGAGGATCAAGGTGGTGAGAGAGAGGGGCAAGAAAGGGCCCCCGCTGACCGACCCTCTCTTTTCTTCACCTCCCTTTCCACAGGATCACGCTATCCTCCGCCTCGCCGGCGTCCCCGGCCCCGCCTCCCGCCTCGCCTGGGCCCCACCCTGCGCCGGGCTTGCCCTCGCAGTGGGCGCCCGGGGAGCGGTCGCCGTGTTCACCCCGGTCGGCACGCGCGGCGGGCGCGCGCCGCCGCCCGCGCCCGTCGACGGCGGCGCGTGGGAGGGCGCCGTGCTGGCGTCCGGCCCGGCCGACCTGGTGGCCGTCACCTGGCTGCCCCCCCCCTCCCCCTGCCGCTGGCCGCTCGCCCCCCCGGGCGCCGGCGTGGACGGGCGCGCGGGCGCGGACGACGCGCGGTCCGCGTGTGTCGAACACTGGGCGGGCGCGGGTGCGCTCGTCCTGGCCACGGTGGACACGATCGGTGATGTCAGGCTGGCTTGGGCCACCCCAGACGGCGGGTGGGAGTCCGCGGACGCGGTGCGTGCAGCGCACGGCGACGACGACGACGGCGACGGCACGGGTCGACGCCCCGCCCCCATCACCCACGCCGACGTCGCCGCCGCGGACGGGGACGGCGTGCACGTGCTGACCGTGCGTGGTGGCGCCTGGCCCGCCCTCGTCACCCGCATTGATGGTGATCCGACTGCCAGGGCGGACGACGGCACACCGTTGGATCCCCCCGTCGCGGCCCCGCTCGCCGCGCTCGCGTGCGCGCGCGGTGCCATCGCCCTGGGGGCGTCCTTCCTCCCAGACGCGGCGGGGGACGGCGTGCTGCTGCTGTCGGGCGATGGCAGCATCACCACTGTCACGGTGAGCCGGTGGGACGCGCCCCCGCTGCGCGGCGACGGCGGCGGCAGCGCCGCGCGCGGCGGCGGGCGCAGCGGCGGCACAGCCCAGTGGGCGCTCGGCGCGTCTTGGACACTGTCCGCCGGCCCACCAGAGCTGGCACCAGCCCTGCCTCCCACCATTCTGGCTGTCAACTATGAAGGCGACGCCCTGGTGCGTGTGGGTGGAGGGGGGGCGGTGGCAGTGGCTGTCAACGACGCATCGTCCACCCGCGCACGCGCGCCACCGCCGCCGCCACCGCTGCCGACCCCGGGAGTGCTGGGGGCCGCGTTTGGGCCGACAGGGTGTGCTGTGGCGTTGACGACGGCCAGTGGCACGGTGTCGATTGTGCGGACGGCGGCGGCGGGTGATGACGACAACGACACCAGCCTCGCCGGACGCCTCACCTGGGCGGCCGCTACCGGCCGCTCCCCCCTCGACGCCGCGCTCGCCCTGGGCGCCGTCTCCCCCGCCACACGAGCTGCCGCCCTGGCCGAACTGACGGCCGACGTGAGCGACCAGCCGTGGGCCACGCGACCCGCGGTGTGGCCGCCCGCGGCACGTGGTGCCCTCGCTGTGTGCCGCGCCGCGCGTGCGGCGGACGCAGCAGCAGCTCCTGGCACCCTCCCCGACCCTCACTCCCCTGAAGCCGCCCTCGAAGACGACCTTCTGACCTGCCTGCGTGCCGCCGACGTGGAGGCCGCCGCCCGGGCGGCCATGGCCCCTCCCTCCGCGCGCGGCGCGTCGGCCGACGCGGCGCGCGCGGCGGACGCAGTCGCCCTGGCCCCCGCGGCCGCGTGGGCGGAGGTGGCCACCGTGCGCCTGCTGCTGGCGGGGCGGGCGTGGGCGAGCGGGCGGGCAGCGGGAGCGGCCGACGCGGACGCGACCCCGGGCGCGCGCCCCCTGGCGTCCTCTGCACTGCTCGCCTCCCTGCGCACCGCCCTGGCGGCCGCGGAGGCGGGTGCGGGCGGGCCGGGAGGCCCCCCCCACGACGCCGCCCTGGACGCCGCGGGCGGCGTGTACGCGGCGTGGCGGGGCAGCGGGTCTCTAGCCGACCGTGCGCGTTTGTTGGGAGCCGCCCTGGCCGCCGCCACGCCGGCTGCCGCCCCCTCCTCCAACTCTGTGGACGTGGCAGGCGGCACGCGCGCCCTGATGGATGAAGCGGCCGCCTCGTTTGGGGGCGGAGGGCTGGCGCTGCCGCTCGCGCGAGTCGGGGGGGGCGGTCGACCCTTCTTTGATCGCCGCCCTCTTTGCCAAGGGCGGCCCCGCTGCCCGGCTGGGCGCGGTGGCTGACGCAGCCGGCATCGATGCGGGCACGCCACCCCCCCCCGCCTCCTGCTCCGTTTGGCGCTGCCCCGGTGCCGTCCGCGCGGCGCGCGCGCGGGGGCGCGCTGCCGCCCCTCCCCCTGGACGCGGGCGCTGGAGCTCTCGCCCCCCCCTCCCCGCGACGACGCCGACCCCGCCGCCGACCGAGCCGCCCGGGGGCTGGCCGCCGCCCGCTGTGGTGGAGGAGGGGGCGTGCCTCCTCTAGACGCGCTATCGTGGGGCGCGCCGCGCGGTGCTCCCGCCTACATCTCCTCCGACGGCGCCGCCGCCACCGCGGGCGGGGACGGGGGAGCAGGGGGGGGTGGTGTGGCATCCATCCTGGGGCGCGCGTTCACGGCGGCGGCGCCTGGGGGGGGGGGGCGGTGGTTTGCGGCGTGAAGAGGAGCTCCTGGAGGGGGTGAGCGGTGGGTTAGTGGCGTGAGGAGGAACAGGGTCAAAACGCTTTGGTTTGTGATTGAAGCCCACTCTGTTTTTTGTTTCACACTCGGTTGCGCCCGTGTGTGTTGCGCGGCCCTGTCTCGGCCCCTAGATATCACACAGCCTCGCACGGGGGCGCGTGTGGGAGAGGGACTGGGGGAAAGGGTGCACACACCCGCTGCCCCCCCGCCCACCACGCCACCGTGCGATGCGGGGCCGCCAGCGATGGCCAGCGGTTGGTGCTGTGGTGATCGCAGCTCTGGTCACCCTGGTCGCGTGTGCTCCAGGTGGGTTGAGTGGCGGGGAGAGCGATGCAGGAGGGATGGTGAGCAGAGGGGGTGGCGGCCCCCACATTGGCGCCCACACACGACCGCCCCTCCTTTCCCGCCCACACACAGCCCCACCCCCCACCCCCACCCTGGCCACACCCTGCACCCGCTCCCCCGTCGCTGCTGTGTGTGGGTTCGCCACCCCGCCTCCCATTCCTTTGGTCGGCCTGACCATCGCCGCCGCGCGAGACGCCGTGGTCGTGAGTGGGCGTGCGTCCTGCCTCTCCCTCATCCGCGCCACGGCCGACCGCGCGGCCGCGCTGGATGCAGCCACAGGGCTGAACGCCCTGCGCTCGTTGGACCGCGTCGCAGCAGAGCGGGACGCGGCAGCATTTGATGGAGAGTTGGCAGCGTGGAGGCGGCAGGGAGGACGCAGGACGAGCGACCCATCAACCCGCTGGCCCCTGGCCTGCGCCCCCCTCATCATCAAGGACAACATCGATGTCGCCGGCTCCGCCACGACGGGCGGGTCGGCCGCCCTGCTGGCCAACGTGCGGCGGGAGGATGCGACCGCGATCTCGCGCGCGCGGGCCGCGGGCGCCATCCCCCTCGCCCGCGGCAACATGGGCGAGTGGGGCCTGTCCCCGTTGGCGACTGCATCCTCAGCGGGCGGCGTGACGGCCAACGTGTTTGATGGGCGGCTGTCCCCAGCAGGCTCGTCGGGCGGCGTCGCCGCCGCAGTCGCCGCCGGCTTCGGCGTCGCCGGCGTCGCCACCGACACCGGCAACAGTGTGCGCGGCCCCGCCGCGTTTGCGGGACTGGTGGGGGTGCGTCCCTCGCTTGGGGTGGTGCCGGCGGGGGGGGTGCTGCCGCTGGATGTTGACACAGACACTGTTGGCCCAATCACCCACACCCTGGCCGACGCGGCCGCCCTGCTGGACGTGCTGGCGGGGACGGATGGATCGTTTGTGACAGCCGCCGCAGAGGGGGCGCGCCCCGGGGCGGCGGCGCGGGTGAGGCTGGGGATTGTGGCGTGCGCGCTGGCGGGCGCAGACGCGTCCATCCGCGGCGTGTTCGAAGCAGCCCTGTCGTCAGTCGCAGCCGCAGGTGCCACCATCATGCCCAACGTCACCCTGACACGCACCACGCTGGGGGAGGAGGGCGGGTGGCCGTGCGTGGCGGGCGTGTGGCCGACACGGACCGGAGACGCCGCGACGCTGGAACCACTGCAGTGCATCCGCACCCTGCCCCGCGACGCGGACGCGTACCTGGCATCTGCACCATCCGCAGTCACGCTGCGCACGATTCAAGCCATCGCCGACGCGGGCGTCGTCCACCCATCCGCGTCGCGCGCGCTGGCGCGGCGTTTAGACGCGGCGCGCCGCGCGGCGACCCTCGGCGACGCTGCCGCCGGCAGTGACGGCAACGCCACCCACCCTGTGTGTGGGTGCGGCGCTGTGACCGCCAACCCGTGTCGTGCCGACCTGGTGGCCGCGTTGGTGGGGGCGTTGGATGGGGGAGGGCTGGACGCTCTCGTCCTGCCGACGTGGACTCAGCCCCCACGCCCGCTCACTGTCAACGCCAGCGCCGACACCACCCCTGACGGCAACCTGGGCCACCTGCTGGCCCCCGCCGCGGGCGCCCCCTCCATCGCGCTGCCCATCGGGCTGGACAGCAGGCGGCTGCCAGTGTCGCTGCAGCTCGTGGGGCGGCCCGGGCGCGATGCAGAGCTTTTAACCACTGCAGCCGCGGTCGAAGCAGCTGTGGGGGCGCCACCCGCCATCCCGCCCCGTTTCAAGGACGAGTGCGGTGTGTGTGTGCGTGGTAGAGAGTAGGAGGGAGAGAGAGGATTTTAGAGGATAGAAACGTGTTAAAGCACACCGAAAATTCTGACACTTACCATTTTACAGCTTGGCCGCCTCCAGGCCAGCACCAGCAGCAGCTTGCCCACCACGTCCCGCCCGCGCATGACCGCCACCGCGGCCGCCCACCCCGCGGACGACAGGGGCAGCCGGTGGTAGATCGGCACTGTCAGAGTACCGTCGGCCAGGCCACGAGGCGGGCCATGCTGGCCGCCAGCACGGCGGGCGTACGTTGCATGTGGGCCCCCCAGAACACGCGGTACGGGACGGGCGGAGCGTGACGAGGCTTCCCGATTAAGGGCGCTTGTAAACCCTAAACCACAAACCACAACGAAAAAATATCGAAACTTGACGCTCCGCGATGTAACCTCCCGCCCTCTCGCAAAAACGCAGAGAACGTATTTTTGCCCACCCCCGACCGTATGGCGCCACGAACCGCACGGGGTCGCCTGAAATGGCGCGCGCTGGCGCTGTTTGTCCTGGTGGCTGGCGCAGAGGTGGGGACAGGGGGTTCCGCGGACGCAGCGCGTGGTTTGGCTTGGATTGATTCGAGAGGGAGCGGGCGGTGCAGCCCCCCTGGGGATCTCCAAACTGCCGCGCTCCCCCTGACTGGGCCGAGGACGCATGTCGCCACCGCGCGGATGCGGTAATAGACGTGCTCCGTCCGGCGGCAGACGCGGGGGCGCCCACCCGGTGATCGGAACCCCACCCCATGCGCTTGCATGAACCTTCCCCCCCCTTCCTCGCCCCGTCCCTCCTCAGGCCCAGCTGCCCGCCCCGCTGCCGTTGCAGCGGGTGACCCATTGGCCTTCCAAGCCGGAAGCCGTCAAACCCAACTTCACGGCGGCCCTGCTGGCGCCGCCTGCCGGCACGGCCGACGCTGCGCGCGCGGCCGCGTTCGTTGCAGCTGGCGCGGCAACGCGGGCGGCAGACGCCGCGCTGGCGGGCAGAGAGCTGCCCACCCTGGCCGACAGCGCTGCCGCCAAAGAAACCGCTGCCGCGACGGCGCGCGCGGCGGCGCGCGGTGAGGCGGCCAACGCGTCGGCCGCACCGCGGCGAGGAGCGGCGGCCGGATCGCGGGCCGCCGACGCTGTCGCCGGCAACGGCACCAGCCTCAAGTCAGACGCAGCCGCGGCGGCGCCCCAAAAGCTGGCCGCGGCGGCCGACGCGGTCGAGGCGGCGGCGCTGGTGGTGGGGCACACCCCGGACGCGCGGGCGGCCGAGAAGGTGCCTCGGCACACGCTCACCGTCGTCGTCGTGCTGCACCTGAGCGGCGAGTTCGTCGACGTCGCCGGCGTCCAGGTGGACCCCAGCGACGGGCCCGCGGTCGCGGGCCGCCGCCGCCGCCGCCTGGCCCGGTCGACCGTGCCTGCGCCGCTGAGCTCGGTCGACGCGGCCGCGCTGGAGGCGGCGGTCCCCCGACTCGCCAACTTGACGGCGACGCCCGATGCCTTCATCGACCCGCGACTCGTGGACGCGGCCGGCGTGCGGGACGCGGTGCTCAGCTTGCTGCACGCGAGGCTCGGCGCGCTCGGAGCGCGCGCGGCCCCGGCCGCCGCCAGCCTGGCCGCCAGCGTGGACGCGGTCGACACGGAAGGCGCCGTGTACGCGGTAGAGACCAGGTTTCGAGGCGACTCCGTCACGGCAGCCGCACTCGCCAATGCGGTCAACGACGTTTCGCCGCGCGACGCGTGCCAGTCGTGGGTGAACCGCGTGGGCTACAACTTTTGCGCGGCGGTGGCCGGAGCCACGCCACTGGTGGTGGTTGAGGTGCAGGTGTGTGAGAGAGAAATGGGGAGACGTGAGAGGGAGAGGGCGTGCGCACGTGCCCCTCGTGCTGTTTTGTCACGCGCTCCCACCCCTCCCTGCCCCCTCCCCCTTCCCCCTTCCCCCTTCCCAGGCGCGCGCCGATTTTGCCGTCACAACAGACATCCTCTCTCGGGCCATCCCGCTGGGGCGTCTGTCCGACGCCCACCACTCATATGTTCCGTCTTACGAATCAATGATCAAAGACGTTTTTTGGTACCTTGAGAGATTTCTTGACGGCAAGGTCAACGTGATCAACTCGATAGCAGCGATGGAACAATCGAATCGATTCGGACAAATCGAGGAAAAATTCGCACATCTCACCGCTGAACAAAGAGACGTAAACTTTCGAGTAAACCCACACTTAAACGAACGACAAAGACTCGAAGCCGTCGCTTATCACGACGCCAAAGCGGGAGCCAACAAGCTACATAATGCGGCTGTGCGTTCGGGCCCAAAAGCCCAAAACTTGCTCGGCTCCGCGCGAAAGTACATGGCTGTTCTGGGATCGGTCGTCCTCGTCGGTGCCATTCTGTTGGAGTTTTTACCAAACGAGCCCGACCCGAAAATCATGGAGGCCCTGAACAGAATCGAAAGTAAACGAAAGAATTCGGGGTGCGCCGGCTTCCATCCCTTTGCCGCCGCTACCCCCTCGCCCCTCACACCCCCACACCCCCACACCCCCTCCCCCGACAGAAATCGCCCAAGACACGCTAAATGGGGTCAATGAGATCAAAGATGATCTCAAGCGCGTCAATCAGACGCTGACCGAAATCGAAAGCAAGATCGACAAGCTCTCCTGCGCCACCTCCATCAAGCTTCTCTCCGAGCCGCGCGCCTGGATCAAGGCCAGGTGGGGCACGTACAACGGGACCCTGCTGCCGCTCATGCAGACGTACGCGACACGGCTTGGCACGCCGCCGCCGTCATCATTCGCGGACCGCGTGGACGAGTGGGCGAAACAGGTCATCGACGGCGGTGAAGACAGGATCAACACGATCGCCGCCATCCTCATGGGCGATACCCCATTGCTGGCCGACTTTTCACTGATCGCCGAGTGCGGCCGCGCGTTTGCCGACGAGGTGCGCAAAGACAAGCCATTCGCCGCGGACGACCGCGTGCTTTGGAACAGGCTGACTCAGCTGACGGCCCTCCTGACCACGGACGTGGCGAACGTGAACACCATGCTGTCCGAGGCGTATTCGTGGCGCGCGACGAAGGCGTACCGCGCCGCGCTCGACAAGCACGCCTCGACCGTGTGCGGCGGCAACCTGACCGCGTGCCCCACGTTTGGCACGGCTGACATGCCACTCGCCCTGGGCGAGTTGTGCTCGCTGGCGGTCGCCAACGACAGCGCTGCGCTGCCGTCGAGCGCGGCTACGTGGGACTGCAGGGAGAGCGACCGCGTCAACGACCTCACGCGCAACTACATCATCACCGGGCTGGAGCTGATGGGCGCGCCGCTGTCGCGGGGAGGCGACTCGGGCGTGGGCGAGCGGCTGGTGCTGGGCACCGACGTGCTGGTGTCCGCGACCGACCGCGCCAGCAGAGACATTTTCAACCTGCCCACCATGTGGCTGGTGCCGGCCTCCCCTGGCGCGTTCGACTCGGCGTGCACGCTGCCCAACGCGACGGCGGAGGCCGGGTGCAGCCTGGTGGGCGACCACGCCGACACGACCAACACGGCGTGGGCGCACCTGCACTACCCGCTCGGCTACCACGCGTCGTTGTGGGAGGCGTCGCCGGACCCTTGGCTGATCATGCGGTACGCCGCCAACGCAACGGCCGTCGATGGCGCGACCGGCGACGCGGCGTCGCTGGTCAGCCGCATGGAGGGCGCGACGACCCTCGGGCTCACGGGCCAATCCGCGTTCTCCAACATCAGCGACCGATTCTGGTGGCTGCCCAACACCTCGTTCAGCGCCACGCTGCGCGACTTTGGCCTGCGCAGGCCTGGTGATCACGACGTCATGCCCGCCCACGGCTTCAGCACAGAGCGCTACTTCATCGACCCCGACCACATGTCGGTGGACACGCGCTGCTTTGTGGCCGCAGCGGCCAACGCGACGACAGCGGGCCTGCCCACGGGCATCGTATGCCACTCGGGGGACATGGCTGGCGTGTTTGATGGACCGTGCATCTACCACAGGTGGGACGGGGCCTCTACTTTCGATTTCGTTCACGCTGATGAATCGCACGACTACACGGTTACATGCCCAATCGCACCTCGTGCGTGGTTTGTGGCGTCCAAACTGGGTTCGAGGCCTGCTCAAGCTGGTCCAGGGCCATGGCCGCCTGCGACGCCGCTCACCGTCGTCTGTCCAGCTTTAAATAAATACTTCGATGATAAGGGTAGTGCCGGCGAGGACGGCGAGTATGGCCGCGACGAAACAGACCCACAGAAAGGTGTGAGTAATCGGGCTACGTGCGGCTTGAGCGTTCACAAGACGTACGGCGCTTTTCGGGACAGTAACACGTGCACTGGAGAGACGGACCCTTCCATCCTGTACTGTCATCACGCCTGGACATATCGACTTGACATTTATAAAAAGAGGACGTGCTCGACTGAAACGCAGCTCGGTCCCGGCGGTAAGGGTCAGATCATCGCAGTGACTCCACAAGCCGACTCGTGCATCCGTGACCCAGACGCAGCGTCCAACGCGGCCGCCCACCGCCTGGCCTACCCCATATTCAACCTGTCGTCACCGGGCACGACGCTGCCGCTGTCGCCCGAGCTGCAGGCGGCGCCACCGCCGCCCCACCTGTTCCGACTGCCCGCGCTCAACATACACACTCTGCCGTCCATCGCGTCCCCGTTCACGGGCAAGGACTTTTGTGACGAAACCCGGTTGACCAGGTTTGGCTCGCCGCGGCGATGCGGCCCGGGCGCGACCGAGTTCATTGTCGACGCGGTCGGTGCCAACGGCGCGGCCGACCACGCGACGTTCCCAATGCGTGACGTCGTCAACAACACGGCCACCCGGGCCGTGCTGCGGTTTACTCCCGGCAGCGACAACGTGACGTGCACGCCGGTAAGGAACACAACAAGGAAAGAGGGGAGGACTGCCTTGGCGATGAGGGGGGGGGGGGGGGAAGAGAGGGGATCCAGCCCTCCCCCCGGCCCAACCTCTTCGCCCTCCGTGTTTCACCCCTCACACTCTCAGGTGTGGGTGCGCGCCGACGGAACGATGCCCCCGCCCGGCACAGTCGTGACGACGGGCATGTTGTTCACGGTGGCGGCGGGCCCCGTGCTCAGTGCCGACGCGGACAAGGACTTTGTGTCCACTGTCGTCGAATCGCGTGCCGGTCGAGGCCGGCTGACGACCACGCTGTCCATTGAGGCCACCCTGGGCAACCCCCCCAACTCGACGGCGGCGGTGCTGCCGCGCGTCGTGCAGTGCCTGGTGACGGGGCGGGTGGCTGGCTCGGACACGGGCCTGCCCGTCTACGCGTCGGCCGCGGCGTACGCGCTGCCCACCGGCCGGCTGATGACCCCGCCGTCGGCCGCGTGGACGAATCAGGGCGGCGTGACCCTGGTGAACGCAAAAGCAGCCAGCATGGCCGTCAGCGGCGGTGGGTATGCCGACCTCAACAACGACGCCGCCAACTGTGGCGCGTGCGGCGCGGAATGCCCAGCCGGGGCGGCGTGCTGGCTTGGTGTGTGCGGGTGCGAGCGCGTGGTGACGTCCATGCTGCAATTGTCGTCGTTGCCAGCCGCGGTCAATGCCACCGTCATCGTGATAGGCGGCGGTGGCGGCGCGTCGGGCGCGCCATCCAACGTCGCCCGCGGCGACTACAACGTCACCGGGGGTGGCGGCGGCGGCGGTGGTTCGTCCGTTGTGCTGATCAACGGCACCGTCGTGGCCGGCGCGTCGGGCGGCCGCGGCGGCCGGACGGCGTTTGACGCCGAGGCACGCGCCGGCGGGGCAGGCGATCGCTTTGTTGGCTCCCTGCAGCTGCCCGCAGGCGCGTCAGTCGAGGTGTACGTCGGCGGCGGCGGCGGCGGCGGGGCCGCGGCTGGTGGCTTTGGCGACGTTGACGGTCCGGGCGTTCAAGCGGGCGGCGGCGGCGGCGGCGCCGGCTACTTTGGTGGTGGCGGCGGCGGGGGGTCGGCCCGGGGCAACTTGTTCAACCCCAACAACCTGTTCAATCCCCTGTTTTATCCCGCCTACGGCGCCACCGTCACCGGGCCCGGCGCGGGAGGCGACCCCCAGTCTCTGTACTTTCCTGCGGGCGCGGGCATCGCCGGCGCCCTGCACGCGGGCGGCGCTGGCGGTCTGGGCAACTCGCCCGCGACCTACCGCCAGCCCACGCCCGTGCCGCCCCCATCGACGCGCGCCGGCGGCGGCACCGTCGGGGCGGGTGGCGCCGGCGTGGCTGGCCTGTACTATGTGGCCGGCAAGAGGTCACCATTCCCGCTGTACACCGGCGGCTCGGGCGGTGGCGGCGCGCTGGGTGGCGGTGGCGGTGCCGGCACTCGTGGCACGTCACCGGCGGCTGCCGAAATCGCGGGCGGCGCGGGCGGGGGACCCGGCCTGCCCGGCGCAGGCAAGGGCGCCGGCGCCGGTGCCAGTGTGTGGGGCGGCGTCGACGCCGCGGCCGGCCGAGGTGGCACGGCGGCCGCCGACGGCGGCGGCGCCGGTGGCGGTGCGGCCGGCCAAGTCGTGCTGTGGCACATGCCCGACACGACGCTGGGCTGCTTCCTCAACTAGACCGCCTTCGTGTGAGTGTTGGTTGGGGGCACCTGCTGGCCCCTGTTGCCGCGGGGGGCGCCCTCCACCGCGTTTGCCCATCGGCCTGGATGAGTGGCGGCTGCCGGGGTCGCTGCAGCCGGTGGGGCGGCCGGGGCGTGATGCTGACCTCTCAACCACTGCAGCCGCGGTCGAAGCAGCGGTTGGGGCGCCACCCGCCATCCCGCCCCGCTTCAAGGACGAGTACGGTGAGTGTGTGCGTGGTAGAGAGTAGGGAGAGGGGAGAGAGAGGATTAGAGAGGGATAGCAAAACGTGTTAAAGCACAACCGAAAATTCTGACACTTATCATTCTACAGCTTGGCCGCCTCCAGGCCAGGCACCAGCAGCAGCTTGCCCACGACATCGCGCCCCCGCATGGCCGCCACCGCGGCCGCCCACCCGGCGGCCGACAGGGGCAGGCGGTGGGAGATCGGCACAGTTAGTGTGCCGTCGGCCAGAGCTGACACCAGGCGAGCCATACTTTCTGCCAGCACGCGCGGCGCGTGCAACATATGTGCCCCCCAAAAGATGCCGGTGACTTGAAAATTTTTTACGAGGAGGACGCCGGGCTTGAAATCGCGGGGAGGGCGGCCTGAGGCGAACCCAACCACGAGGAAACGGGCAGCAAAGCCCAGCGCGCGGGCGGCGCTGTCGGCGACCGCGCCGCCCACGTTGTCAAGTAAGATGGTGGCGGACCGGGGGCGGCCGCCGGGTCCTCCCGCGGCCGCCCGGATGGCGTCGCGCAGCGCGTCGCCGTCGAGGCCTGTCGGATCGACGACAGCGGACGCGCCGAGGGATGTTAAAATGCGAGCTTTCGCCTCGCCACGTGCCACCGCGACCACGGTGGCCCCCGCTGCGGCCGCCAGCTGGACGGCGGCGGTGCCGACACCCCCTCCCGCGCCCGTGATCACAACCACATCACTTTTCGTCATCTGCCCATAATGGTGCAGCGCCACGTCAGCGGTGCCAAAGGCCACCGCCAGCCCCGCCGCAGACTGCAGATTCGCCGGGGAGGCCGCGATGGAGGGGGGCAGGACAAAGCACGCGGCCGCGGGGGCGACCGCGACATCGGCAAACGCGCCGCCGCGCGTGACCGCGACAACAGCATCCCCTTTGGCAGGGCTTCTCACGCCTGCGCCCACCTCCACCACGATGCCTGACAGTTCGGAGCCGGGGGTGAAGGGGGGGGCGAGCTTGTCTTGGTACTGGCCGGCGACCTGTTTGTTTTGGGGGGTTTACGGGGGGTTAGTCGTCCAATCGGGGCGTTTTTTTCAAAAACTCCCTCCCGCTGGGCGTCCCTTCCCCCCTCCTTCCCACACACACACACACACCTGCAACAAGTCTGCAAAGTTGAGCGACGCGGCCGCCACACGGATGCGGACGTGGCCGGCGGGCAACGGCGCGGTCGTCGCGCCCGCGCCCACGTCGAACTCCACCACGGCCGCGGGGTCGCCCAGGCTGCGCGCCACGAGGGCAGGCATGGATTGTGTGTGATTGAGGCTGTGTGTGTCTTTGTTTTTTTGCAAGGCTGGGGGGCGAAACAAAAACCTGCAGATTGTGTGTGTGTGCGTGTGCGCTCCACTGTTATCTCTCTCTCTCCCACCCCGCAACCCCTCATCCTCACTTCTCCTCCAGCGCGGCGGGCGACGTCGCCCGCCGCTCCATGTCGGTGCGGAAGGCCCGGTCCCGGGGGGGGGCGTCCACCATGCCCGCGCCGGCCGGGTGAGTGATGTTTTGCACCGACTGGCGCCCGTGCCCGCGCAGGCGGTCCATCCCGCCCTCCCGCCCCTCCGACTCGAGCGTGGCTGCGACAGGCACGCCGAGTGGGTCATACAGGTTGGAGCCGTGCATGCGGCGAGCGGTGGGAGGGGTGGGCCACGGCTGGGGCGCGGCGCTAAAGGGGGAGGGGGTCGCCACGGGCCGCGCGCGCAGCATCGGGGTCGTGACCGCCGGCGCCGTCACGGCCTGCTGGCGGGGCAGAGGCCCCGTGAACGGGGGGCGCGTGCGTGGACCGGGGACGGGGCAGGGGGCCGGTAAAGGGGGGCGGCTGCGACGCAGCGCCCGACCGTGGCGGCGGCAGCGGCCCAGAGAATGGCTCCACGCTCACCGCGTGCGGACGAGGCAGCGGCCCCGTGTGGGGAGACACCTCCACACCGTCCGAGCCTGCTGCCAGCCTCGAACCGGAGCGCGGGAGGGGGCCGGTGTAGGGGGGCGCGTCGACACCCGCGACCCCTCCGCGCGGCGTCGCGGGCGCGGACGTGGGGCCGCCGCGTCCCCGCATTCCACCCCGCCCACCACGCGACGTGGGGGTTCCCCCCTCACTCGAGTCGGCGGCCGCCTCCGCGCGGCGGCGGGTGCGCAGGGTACCGCCATCGAGGGCGCCCGCAAAAAGGGCGCGCAGTGAAAACACAGGCTGAAAGTCGGGGGGAGGGGCGCCGCCACGGGCCAGGGGGGAGGCGGGTTCAAACAGGTGGGACGGGGGGACGAGATCGTCAAAGGAGGGGGGGGGCGGCGTGTGGAGGGAGGGGAGCGGGCGGCGGCGGAGGGAGGGGAGCTGCGGCTGTGGCTCGGCCGCCTCCGCGACCGGGGAGGGGTGGCGCGGGGCAACAGTCGGCTCAACAGACACGACGAGAGAGGGCGGGCGCGGTGGCGGCGGAGCGGCGGGCGCAGCAACCGGCGAGCGCGCGCGCGCGGCGTGGCGGCCGGCGCGGCCGCCTCTGGCGTCGCCGGCGTCGGCACCGCCCCCGCCTCCTGACTCTCACCCTCGTCAGTCGTCAGAGGCGGCGTCCACTCGCGGTGGCGGTGGTGGCGGCGGGTGGGGCGGCCGCCACGGAACGCGGCTGCCACGCGGGTCGCCCACCCCGCCCGTTCGGCGCGCCGCGGCGGCGGCGACGCGCGCGACGGCGACAGCGGCCGCGCCTCCTCCGCCAGCTCTGCGATCGACGTGGCCAGGGAGGCACGTGTTGGCGAGGACGCGGTCACCGTCCCCCCCTGCACCGTCACCAGGGTGGCGCGCGACACCCAGGTGCGCGGGGTGGGTGGGCCGGGGGGCGAACGGAGCACGGGCGCGCGCGCGAAAAACAGCGTGGCTGCAGCGACGCTGGGGGAGGGGGCGCCCACCGCTTCCAGCGCGTCCCGCAGCACATGGTTCGAGACCGCCCGACCGACAGCCGTGGAGGCTGGGTGCGGGTGGGCGATCTGGGAGGCGAGGGGGGAGGCGTGCGCGTGCGTCGCCGCCACGCCGTGCGCACGCCGCGCGGCCAGCAGGGACAGGGGGGGCGCGGTGGGTGGCGGCGGCACCAAGGCGCCGACGTCCACCTTGGCGTCCATCTCCGCGTGGTGGGTGGGTGTGGGGTGCGGGTCGGTGCGTGGGGTGAGAGATGAGTGTTTGTTTTTTTTTCGCACACTCAACCCTCAAAAACACACCCTCCCTTTTCCCGCACACACAACAATGGACCCACCCCCCGCCGTCCCCGACTGGGCCACGCCCAAGCGCGCGCCCGCTGGCGGTGGCCACCCCCCCCCCGACCCGTCGCCGCCGCCCGCGGACACAGACGCGGCCGAGCGGCACGCCGTGCGCGTCGCAGTG
Organism: Choricystis sp. odSpoLacu1; assembly: GCA_958009055.1. Classification (NCBI taxonomy): domain Eukaryota; kingdom Viridiplantae; phylum Chlorophyta; class Trebouxiophyceae; genus Choricystis; species Choricystis sp. odSpoLacu1. The sequence continues at coordinate 434,181 of OY253656.1, forward strand.
GCCGCCAAGAAGCGGGCGGAAGAGCTGGAGAAGGAGGTGAGTGTGCGTGAGAGGGGGTGTGTGGACATTTCTTGTGCTTCTGTGCAGGTTACGGGGAGCGCGGGCGGACGGCGGACGGCGGTGAAACAAAAAACGCGCCGACACAGCGCGGCGCGAGCCTTTTTCCTTTTTAACCCCTCCTCCCCTCCCCCAGGCCGCCCGCGCCACCGCCGCCGCCCGCGCCGCCCTGGCCACCGTCTCCGACGTGGCGGACGCTCGCCAAGCGCGGGCCGAGGCGGAGGCCGCGGCCGAGGTGGCGGCGGCAGCGAATGAACTCGCTGCCGCCCGCCGCGCCGACTTTGACCGCGCGCGCACCGACGTGGCAACCCACGGCGACGCCGTCACGGCGCTGCGGGATGGAGCGGCGGCCGCGCTGGATGACGCGGCGGCCGTGGGGCGCCGGCTGGAGGCGGCAGTGGGGGCGGCGGCAGGCAAAATGGTGAGCACCATTTTGCCCACCATTTTGATGGTGTTGGGGAGACGGGAGGGGGAGCGAAGAGACGCATTTTTAGCCACGCAACGGGGCGGCTTTATGCTGGGAGGGCGGGCGCGAAGGAAACCGCGTTTCCATCAAACACCATAAAAAACCCACCCCCCTCCCCTCTCTCTCAAGGACCAGGCCGCCGCCGCGGACGCCATCGTCGCCCGCCTCAAGGACACCCTCACCCGCCACACGCCCTCCGAAGCTGATGAAGCTGCGGCCGCTGCCACCGACGCTGCCTCCAAGACCGCCGCCGCGCACGGCGCGGCCGACGCGGCGCGTGTCGCGTCAGCGCGCACGGACGCCGCCGACCAAGATCTTCACGCCGCCCGCGACGCCGCCAAGCGCGCAGCAGCCGACGCGGCCGACGCGCGGCACGGGGTGGAGGCCGCGTCGGCGCGCGTGGCGCGGGTGCGGGGCGCGGCGGCCGACGCCGGCGGCGGCGAAGCGAGTGGACGAGGCTGAATCAGCCCTGTCGGCCGCCCTGGACACACTCAAAACCGCGGGAGAGGCAGCGGCCGCCGCGTCGGACGCGGTGGCGGCCGCGACGGCGGCCCTGGCGCGCGCAAAGGGGGAGGCAGAGGCGGGGGTGGCGGAGCCCTCATTCGCCGCTGGGGTGGCCGCGTCGGCGCGGGGCGCGGCCAACGCGGACGCGGCTGATGCTGATCGGGCTGCGGTGGCCGCCCAGAGCGCTGCCGCCCACGCGGCCCACGAGGCGGAAGCCGAGGCGGAAGCGGCGCGCGCCGCCGCGTCTGCTCGAGACGCCGCCTGGCGCGACGCGCGCGCGGCCGGGCGCGCGGGCGTCGCTGCCGTGGCCGGCACGGCAGCCGCCGCCCAGGAAGCGCGCAAAGCGGCCCAAGCGGCGGCGGGTGTGCAGTGCGCGCGCGTGCGGTCGGAGACGTGTGAGGAGTGAGAGAGGGGTGGGGGAACAGGGCAGGACAACGGAGCGCACAGGGAAAAAACAAAAGCACACACAGAGAGCTGTACACCTGCCCCCCCCTCTCTCGCGCGCGCCTTCCTACCCTCCCTCCGGCACCCCCGCCAGACACCTGGCCACCAGGGCCGCCAACCCCGGGTTCTCCAGCGCGGCCGCGACGCGCTCCTTGTCCGCCAGCTGCCTGTTCACCGCCTCCTCGGTCGAGTGCGCCCCCTGCGCAATGGCCACATCCAGCTTGAAGCGGGGGGGCAGCGCCCCCGCCAGCCGGGTGCGCAGGGCGAGGCCGATCAGGGTGGCCATGGAGCAGTGCGCGACGGTGGGGGTGAAGCGCACGCGCGCTTCACTTCTCCCACCGCCCCCCGTGTCCACCACGGTGACGGCGGCCGGGGACACGACGCCCAGCTGCTCCAGGGTCAGAGGGTGCTCCGGGTCGGCGATGTGGCGGATGTGCTGTGGGGTGGTGGTGGTGGGGAGGGAGAGGGAGGGTCGGTGTGGTCCCGACGAGGCCCCTCTATCTTTCCTCTCCCCCCCCCCTCTCCTCCTCGCCTCACCTCAAACACTTCCAGTGCATCGATGGGCTCACGCTCCGGGTCGTCGTCGTCCAGGGCGGGCTGTGCGGGGGGGGGGGGGGGGGGGAAGAAAGGATTGGCCGACGTCAATTGTGTCGCGCCGTCGCACGCCCCTCTGCCCTCTCGCACGCGCACACGCGCCACACCACACCCCCAAACGCACCCTGTCCCGCTTGAGCTCGGTGGCCGCGTACACGACGGGGGCGGGGTTGATGAGGGGGGGCGCCTCGTCGTCAGCCATTGGGGGGGGGGGGGGGGGGGGCTTCTGGCGGGGGGGGGTGCGTGCGCTGAGTGTGTGCGTGTGTGACGGTGCAGAAGAGTTGATGCGTGTTGTATGGTGTACAAAATTGTCACAAAAGGGAGTGTGTTGGGGGGAGTGAAAAACAAAAAACAAAAACGCGCTCTCGGTGTTTTTCTTTTTCCTCGCGCCCCTCTCTGTTGGTAGGGGCCCTAGTCTCTCGACGGTGGTGTGTCAAAATTCATGTGTGTGGGTGTTGTTTGGGGGGGGGGGGGGGGGGAGGTGGTCTGTGTGGCACAAAATGGTGTGGGGGGAGGGGACTGATCAAAAAGGGAGGGCAAGGGGGGGAAACAAGGCGCGAACCGCGTCCACACCAAACGAGAAACAGGCGCGTACAAAGACTCAGCGCGCCGCGGTACACAAAGGGGTGGGGGTGGGGGGCATATCTGCAAGATTGTCGGGCGGGGGGCAGGTCGGAACGGTTTCCGGCCCTCCGCACTTTGGCTCCCAAAACAGCCTCGAAAACGACTGCTTTGTCAACCTCTCAGCGGCGTCCGGGCGCGAACTGGACGGCCGTGATGCGGGGCGCGGGGCGGGCGTCGCCTGGGGAGAAGAGAGTTTTTTTAAGAAGGGGGAGGTGAGTTGGGGACCTGACTGGGCGGGACCGGCGGGTGAGGGAAGGCACGCCTCCCTCACGTGCCGCCAATCCCTGCGCCACACCGCCTCCCGACACCGCGCGGCCGGTGCGCCAGCTCTCCAACGCTCCCGAGGCGGGGTGCCTGGCGGCTGAGACGGGCGCAAAAAAAACGCGCGCGAGCGGGCGGGCGCGTTCCCTCCTCCGCGACACCCGCTCTCTCGAATGCGGTTGCGCCAGCGTGCCCGCCGCCGCGTCCCAGCCCTCGTTTCGCGTCCCTCGCCCCACACACGCTGTCGCAGAGATTCCAAACCCACTCACCCGTCACCCAGGCGCGCGCGTCCTCCAGCGGGTTGGTGCCGTGGGACACGGTGTACGCGCACCCAAACGCGACCGCGGCGGGGAGCACCAGGCGGGCCAGGACGGTGTGCTTGGTGGCCAGCAGGTGGGCCAGGCCGCGAGCCATGGTGAGTGTGTCAAAGAGTGGGGGAACAAGGGAGCGCGCGCGGGGAGGCTCAACATGCTCAGTTCGTCGCGAGGGTATGGAGCCAAAAAAAACGCGCGCCCGCTCACTCACACCCCCGCCTCGCAACCAACCGACCCCGACCGATCACCACCTTCTCTCTCCTCCTCAACACACCAACCCTAGCCTCCCCTCCTTCCACACATGATGTTCGACGCCGCCACCCTCTCCACCTACCCCGGCTCCGCGCGCGGCACGCCGCGCCCGCGCCTCGTGGCCGGTCTGGTCGCCGCCACCGTGGCCACAGCCCTGGTGGTGCTGGCCCTGGCAGCGGCCACGGTGCACCAGACGCGGGAGCTGACCAAGCTCATGTCGTGAGGAAAGCGGGAGAGGGGCGTGAGGGCGGCAGTTTTTTTTTTCCTGCTTGATGTAAAAACACACACCCGCTGCCCCCCCCCACCAACTCCTGCGCCCCCCCGGCGCCTCTCTGTCTCCAAGCATCTGCGCGGTACGCGGGAAGCGGTTACATGGTGCGTGCTTGTGGAAAAAAGAGGGGCGTGTGTCCGTTTCTGTGTCTCCCCCCAAAAAAAAAAACGCCACCCCCTCCCTCTCTTCTCACGCCTCCAGCTTCTCCACAGCGGCGCGAGCTTGAGTGTAGGCAGCGGCTGAAGGAATGGAGGGGGCAAACAGTGTGTGTGAGAGGGCAGGTTTCTCAGGGTGCCCCGACGCGCCCTCCCCACCAAACACACACACGCACACTCACCCAGCACGCACGCGCTCAGCGTCAGCAGGACCAGGGTGGAGGCCAGCAGGGAGGCGAGCGTGGTGTCGGACAGCTTCATGAGGGTGTGTGAGAGTGAGGGGGGGCAGGGGGGAGGAGAAAAGGGAGGGAAGCGTCGAGAGTGAGGGAAGGCGCGCGACTGACCTGCAGGAGAAACGCTCGGGAGCGCTCGGAGCGCGACCCTTGGCACACTTCAAAAACAAGTTGCGCGGGCCATTTCCCTTTTCGTGCGACACGCCAGGCTCCCCTGGCGCGCCTGCACTCCCCGCCCCCCCAGAAGACCCACACAATGTCGCCCACCGTCGCGGCAGCCGACGCGGCGCCCCCGCCCCCTCCTCTCGGCGGTCCAAGCGCGCTCGCTCGGACTCTCTCCCACCGTCCCTCCGGCGTGGGCCTGCAGCCCGCCTCCCTGCCCCGCCACATGTCTGTGCTGTCAGAGCAGGTGCAAGGCCTCATCGCGGAGGCGGCCTCCCCTCCCGACCCGCCCAGCCTGCTGACCCTGGCGGAAGCGGTGGCCCTGCTCGCGGTCGGCGCGCTGCTGGCGCTGTACGCGCCCACCTCCCTGCTGTGGCGGGCGGCGGCGGGGTGGTTGCTGGTGGAGTGCGCGGCGTACGTGGCGTTCAAATCCAGGTGCGGTTTTGGAGAGAGGGGCGGCCGAGAGCGAAAACCCACGAACCCATCGGGCGCACGGGCGTGCGCGCCAATCGGGCGCCTTCACGGACGCGTGCCCCCTGGCGAGCGCCGTGGGCGGCCCAATCTCACCTGTAGCGCGCGCTGGGTGGGCGACCCGGGGCGGAGGAGGGGCCGGGAGGCGCGTGCGGGGCGTTGTGTCGTCGGGCGCGGGCGCAGCTCTCCCATGCGTGCGTGAGACCCGCGAGAGCCGGCGGCCTGGGCGCAGACGGCGGTCGGCTGCTCCTGGCGGCGCCACTCGCCCGCCGGCCTGGCCTCCTGGCGCAGACGGCGGGCCGTGCGAGGCCCAGGCTGGCCGATGGTGTGCGTGCCAGGGGCGCAGCCGCTCCCAGGCTCGCCCCGAGCGCGCGCGCGCGTGCTCCTCGCTGCCCCGCTGCCGTCACTCCCCCTCTTGGCCCGGCGGTTGCCCCCCCCAGGCGCTGGGGCGGGCATGCTGTCGTCGCCTGGCGGCGTCAAACGCGGCGCCGAGGCGGTGGGCTGGCGGCGGGGGGCGGGTAACGCGCGTGATGGCCTGCGAGGCGAATGGCCGGACGAGCGACGACCCGTTCCTCCCCCTCGAAACCCTGGGGGCAGAACCGGCCGCAGTCCAGCCTCCCCTCCCGCCCGCCCGCTGCCACCCAGTGACACAGCCTCGTTTTGTCCACTCACTTTCCCCTCTCCCACCACCCGCACCCCACTTCACAGATACGCCGAGTCCAACGCGCGCCTCGACTACCGGTTCGACCCCAAACAAGTCGCCTCCGTCAAGGCCCGCTTCCTGACGCTGGCCAACGTGGTGTGCATCCGCGACTTTATGAGTGGGTGGTTCCACGGCGCGCCGCCGGAAAGCATTCGGCGCGGCAACGTGGAGGATTTCGTGGCCTATGGATTCTACACCGCCACCAAGGCCGAACTCCCCCGCGAGCAGCGGGACGCCATCGAAGCCTTTGTGCGCGAGCTGGAGAGGAGGTGGGGCGTCACGTTTCCCCCGGGGCGCAACCCCGCGCTGCGCTTCATGGCGCACCTGTGGGAGCCTCTCCGCGTCATCCACAAGCCGCTCGCCCTGCACGCGGCGTGCGAGGTGGGCGTCGTCGCCACCCGCGCCCTACTGTGGGCTGTCGGCTTTCGGCGGGAGGAGGTGGCTGGGTTTGAGTACTGGGTGCGCGACGGCAAGGACGCGGCCGGCACAGTCGTGCGCGCGTCGGCGCCCTTCAGCACCACCACCGCCTCCCCCGCCGCCTCCCCCGCGTCCTCGTCCGCCTCCGACTCGGACGACGCCGGCTCCCACCGGGGCGACTCGTTCTCGTCCCTGGCGGCCGCCGCCGCGGCCGACCGCCGCCCGCGCGGCCTCGCGCCCGGCCCGCCCGCCGACCCGTCCCGCCCCGTCGTCTTCATCCATGGCGTCGGCCTGGGCCTCGTCCCCTACCTCGGCCTCCTGGCCCAGGTGGCGGCCGCCCTGCCGCGCCGCACCCCTCTCGCGCTGCTGGAGGTGCCCCACGTCTCCCTCCGCCTCGCCCCCCGCCGCGCCTCCCCCGTGGATGACGTCGCGTCCGCGGCCGTCGCCATGCTGGACAGAGAAGGGTGGGCGGACGCCGTGTTTGCGGCGCACTCGTACGGCACGTTCTGCGTCTCGCGCGTGTGCCAGCGCGCGCGGCACCGCGTCGCGGCCGCCCTCCTCATCGACCCCGTCTGCTTCCTCACGTGCTACCCTCACCTCCTGTTCAACTTTGTGTACAAGGTGCCCGACCTGCTGGCCGTGCTGCGTGGGGCGGCGGGGGCGCTGGGGCTGGCGCGTTTCCTGTTTTCGCGTGATCTGACCATCGCCGAAACCTTCTGCCGCCGCTTCCTGTGGCATGAGCTCATGCTCTGGCCGGACGACATGCCGTCCCGCACAGTGGTCGCCCTGTCGCATGACGACGACCTGGTGCCGTCGCCCCTGGTCGCGGCTCACCTGGCGCACGCGTCGCCCTCCACGCGCGTCCTCTACCACCCCCACCGCCGGCCACGGCGGCATGCTGCTGGACCTGCGCTTCCAGCGCACCATGGTGGACGCCCTGGTGGCCATGGTGGACTGCGAGCGGGGGCCGAGTGGAGCCACGACGCCGACCGCGGACGACAGCGACGACGGCGCGGTCGCGCCCCGCGTCGGCCGAGGAGTACTCTGCCCCCACCCCCGCCAAGCCGCCCCTGGCCATGTCTGGCGGTCAGGCTGCCAAGGGCGGCCTGGCGGCGGGCGCGCGGCGGAGGCGGGGCGCGGTGTCGTGGGGTTGATGTGAAGGACCACACGCGCGCGCGGCGTTGCGTTTTTTTTCTCCCTCACAGACGCCCCCCCCCTCCCAAACCATCGAACAAAGAATTGACCCCCCCACCACTGGTACGTGTTTTTCCTTCCATCCCGCACTTGCCCCCCCCCACACAAAGAAAAAACGATTCGCTCATTGTTCCACGCTGTGTTGTGTGTGGGGGCCTGGCGGCGAGACAAGAGTTGGGGAGGAGAGGAATCACCTCCCCCTCCTCGCCGCCGCCCCCCCTCGTTTTGGCTTCTCCCCCCCACGATCTGCGCGCTGCGTTTGTGTGTGTGTGCGCACCGCGCGCGCGACCAGGGGGACAAGCGGCACTGACACCTTAACTTTCTTTTTTATGGTTTCACCTTGTTCTTTTGCCACTCGTCTGTTGTGTGTTTTGGCCGCCCCTGGCCCCTTTGTTTCCCCCTCGGTTTTTACTCCCCAAATGTTTTCGCTTCTACGCTCCTCCGCGCTGCAGCCAAGGCTTTTTTTTTCCCACAAACGCACCCACCATTTCCCCTCCCCTTTTTTTTTTCAAGGGGTGCCCCCCCCCCTTTTCGCACTCGCACACACACGCAGTTTCTTTTTTCACTTTCGCGCTGCACCACACACACGACTCCTGTCGGCTGAAAAAAAAATGTTACTTCCCCACAGTGCACACCCACCACCACCAAAAACAAAAACAAGTCTCTCTCCTCACCATCCATCATTCACGCTTCGCACGCCACTGATCGCCTCTCTCCCGCTTGTTTCTCGCCCACCTCTCCACCCTCAACCCCACCCTCCCACTCGTACACGCACACCTCGTGCGCGGCATTGAAGTTCATGGTGAGCGGCAGCACGCGGGTGGGCGGGCGCCCCACGCCATCATCGATGGTCATCGAGGTCACAATGGTCACCGCCCCCCCCCCACGCCGCCGCCCAGGCCGCATACTGGCGCCCGTGTCTAATCGCGATGCCCGGGGGGAAGGCCAGGTTGTTGCAGAACAGGAGGACGGGGGTGGAGGGTGGGACGCACGCGGCAAAGGTGGTGCTTAACTCACAGTCTGCCACGTCAGCGTGGTGGATGGTGACGCGGGAGCGCAGGGAGGCGTCCAGGGAGGCCAGCAGGGCGTCACACCGGACGAGGGGTTCGCTGTGAGGGGGTGGTGGTGGGTGAGCGAGGGCCAGCCGTCGTCGTCGTCCCTCCCTCCGCTCGCCCTATTCCATCCCCACACACACACGCACCGATACTTCTCGATGCCGACAGCCGCCCCAAACCCGTACTCCGCCACGGCAGCCACGCACAGGGTGCCGTAGCCGGAGCCGACGTCCACAAAGAGGGGACCAGTGGGCGCCGCATCGTCGTCGTCGGCGTCCGCGCGGCGGTTGGTGGCGGGCGCGCGCGGCGCCAGGGCAAACAGGGCTGGAAACGAAGGGGGGAGGACTTCGCCCATGGTGCGGGCCATGGTTGTGGGAGTGGCGGGGAGGAGGGAGGGGGGGAAACGGCTGGTGAATGGGGGACCGAAACAGACGTCGGGCCGACGGTTTTTGTTGTCAAAGCGAGACTCTTGTTTTTTTAGTCGTGGGGGAAGCCCCGCTCTCTCTCTCTCAAGCCCGGGATTACACACACACAGGAGAGACAGGTCCAAAAAAGTGGGGAAGGGGAGGATGTGGTAGTCGTGTGGGTCGTTGCGGGGCGGCTGCGGCTGCAAGGCCAAGGAGGGAAGGCAAAGGAAAAAATGATGGAAAGGCGGCGCGCGCAGGGTGCGCCGCCCCCCCCCAGTCCTCAGCACCCTGCCTTGGCCTCGCAGGCACAACGAGAAAAAGAAAGGGGGTGTACGTGTTGTGGCGTTTGTGTTTGGGGGGAAAAAAGAAAAGACAGGGAGGGGGCTGGCTTGATTTTTTTTGTGCACGCCGTGCCGTGTGCCTTCTCAGCAAAAACTGGGTGGGCAGCGCGGCACACAGAAAAAGAAAGTGTGTGTCATTTCAGTCTGCGCAAAAAAAGGGAGGAGGGACGTTACGTAGATGGATTGAGAGGGGAGTTGAAAAAAAAAAGGGAGGGCAGAGAGAAGAAAGAAAGAAAAAAATCCTTCCTCACTTCTTCATCCACGCCGGCTTCGTCAGCTGCAGCCCCGCCAGCAGCAGTGTCGTGTCGCCGTAGTACCCCTTGGCCAGGCCGCCATACGCGCGCAGGCGTTTGACGTCGCTCTCGTACTGAGCGGCCTTGGGGTCACCCATCACCTTGAGCAGCGCCCACGCGGGGGCAGAGAAAGCAACAGCCTCATACTGCTCCAGCGGCATCATCTCGGGCAGGCGGTAGCCCGCGTACAGCTTGGATTGAGAGTTGTAGAAGTTGGTGAGCTTGCGCGCGACCGCCTGCGCGCCCGCGTCCGACGGGTCTTGGGCAAGGCGCGCAGCCACGCGCCACGCGACGCGGCACGAGTTCCACGAGAAGTCGGAGTCGGTGTACTTTTCCAGCAGGGTGACGCCGCGCGGGGGGCGCGTGATGCGCTTGGCGGCGGGGTCCCACACCGCAAAGTCGGGGGGGAGGGCGGCCTCGTTGAGCAGGGTGTCAAGGGCCTTGTAGCCCTGGGTGCGCGCGCGCGCCCATTTGGCCGGGTCGCCCGCGCCCGCCTTCTCCAGCGTGGCAAAGGCGGCCGCCGCCGAGAAGTCGGACGGACGGGACACGTAGTGGAAGAGTTTGGGGCCCAGGCCGCGGTCTTGTTCTTCCGTCGGCTTTTTGGCGACCCAGTCGCCCAGGTTGGGCAGGCCAGAGTCCGCGTTGAGCGTCCACGCCTGCAGCTTCCCGCCAATGGCTTTGGCTTTGGCCAGGTAGGTCGGGTCGGACCACCGCTCAGCGGCGTACACCAGGGCGACGGCGGCGTCCAGGTCGCCGTCCGTGGCAGAGTCGTTGCCAAACGCAAACTTGTCGTCGTTGAACTTGAGCACGCCGCCACGGTCCACAATCTGCCACCCCATCATGCCGGACCTCTGGTTCTTGAAGGATTCATACATTTTGAGCAGGGCGTCAAAGTCGGACTTGGGGCCCGCGATGACGGATGCCAGCATGCCGAACCCGACCGACTCCGACACGGCCACCGCGTCGGCCGGCTTGGACACGCCGTCCTGGTTGTAGGCGACGTACGCCCGCCCGTCGGGCACCCGCTTGAGGTAGAGGCCCGCCCACTCGTAGTAGCCGAGGGGGAGGGACATGTCTTGGGGGGGGGGGCCCTCGTTGGCCTCCATCGAGGCGGCCTCGGGGACGGCGGACTCGCGGGTGGTGGTGGCCGCGGGCGCGGTCGTGCCGTCGGACGACGCGCCCGCGCCTTTGACAGCGGCCGCGACTTGGGACACGGTGGCGGCCAGGTCGGAGTCGGCGGCCAGGGCGAGGGAGGCGCTGGGGTGGGGTGGGGTGAGTGGGAGAGGAAGAGGTCGATGTTTTTTTTGTGGCGCACGACGCCGCGCCGAGAGAAGGGAGAAAAGTGGTGGGCGGGCAGCCTCTCCGCTCCCCCCCCCAAAAAAACGAACGCCAGGCGCGCCGCCCCCCCTCCCTCCTCCCCCGATCGCCTCCCGCACAGAGTCGTCTCGCGGCTCGGGGGGGTGCCGGGGTCGCACGCGCGCCAACCGCGGCGCTGCGCGGCCGCGCGCGCCGCGGGCCGCGCATGTCCACGCGGGCGGCAGTTTTCTTGGTGTGGGGGAGGCGCAGGCACGGCCAACTGCGTGTGACGCTCTTCTCGCCCCCAGGTTGCAAGGGTGCAGCTCGCGCCGTGCGCCTGGCGGGGCAGCGGGAAGCTGGCGCCCGGCGGGGGAGCGGCTAGCGGGGGGGGGGGCGGGCGCACCGCCCGAATCTAAAAATGCGGCCGTTGTTGTGGGTGGCGCCTCTCCTCCCTCCCGCCCTCTCCCTGCCTCCCTCACCTGGCCAGGAGCGCGACCACCGCCAGAGCGGAGACGCGGCTCGACATGGTGGAACGAGTGTGGTTTCTTTGTCGCTGGTGCGTTTTCTCTGACCGCAAAAAAAAGGCGAGATAGTGCCGAGAGTCTGCGAAAAAACCAACAAAAAACTGGACTCACAAGGCCTGTACCTGTAACCCCCCAGGCGGCTGACCCCACGGGAGCCTGACGCAGAGCCCTCTCCCCGGGACAGCGCCACCAAAAATAAGCGTGTGGTTGCCTGCGGTCCACCGGCCCTGGGGCGGTGTGTGGGATCGATGAAGCATGCTCGCCCTCTCGCCTCCTCCCAACAACACGCGCCACGCCTCACACTCTGTCGACAAACGGCGGTGGCGGGTGGATTGGAGTGGGTGGTAGAGTGTTGGGCTGGCCGGGGGTGAGAGAGGCTGGGGCTGTGTGTGGAAACAAAAAGAAGCAGACGAAAAACGGCTCTGCCGTCGCCACACCGCCGCTTCCAATTCAGGTGAGTTCTGGTGGCCCAGACGCGCATGCCGCCTCTGCTGCGCCCTCCCAGCGTCTTTGGCGCGTCTCTCTGCCCCTATCCCCCCGGCGGACAGAGGCTGGGGGGGGAAGGGGACGCCGGGCGCGGCAAGCAGCGGCCGCCGATCCCCACTCCTCCCGCTCATGCTCGCGGCTGGACGGCGGCGGTTGGCGGCCGTACGCCCCACCCCACGACCTCGCCTGCCTCTGTGTCGCTTTTACATAGTCCCCCGCGCGCACTGAGATGCGAATCGCAGCAATCGGGGCCCTCACACACCCGCCGCCACCGCGTTTTCTCCGGCGACGGCGCCTTTCTTTTCGCAGCGGCTGCCGCCTGCCGCCCGCCCCTCCCCCGATTCTTGCCCCACACCCCGCCTCGGAGGAGGGGTGCGCGCCAGCTGTGCGGGGGAGGAGAGGACGGCGGCCCCGCGGAGGCGCGGCGGGCCCCGCGCAGTTTGGCAGCGCGACCGTTTGGAGGCGGCGAAAAACGGCTCACCCTCCCAACCACTCTGCACACCTCAGCCCTCTCCCTCCTCTCCTACCTATCCCTCCACCTATTTACGCACCATGGCCGACGTCGCCACCGACTCCCAGTCCACCGCCTCCCGCGCCGCCGACAAGGCGACCGCGTTCGCCGGCTCCGTCCGCTCCAAGTCGGTCGCTGGCGCCAAGTCCGCCGTCCGCTGCGGCACCGCCGCGTGCGCCGGCTTCCGCGACTTTGTGGTGCGCGGCAACGTGGTCGACCTGGCGGTCGCGTTCGTCGTGGGTGCCGCGTTTACCAAGCTGATCGAAACGTTTGTGTCTTCTTTTGTGACGCCCCTCATTTCCGCCATCTTTGGCGGCAAGGGCGTCCCCTTCGACTCCCTCTACTTCTCCCTCAACGGGTCCCAGTTCACGTACGGCAAGTTCATCAACGCGCTGATCAGGTGAGTGAGAGATGGGGTGGGTGGGTGGGAGAGGGAGGAGGGTTTTTTTTTTCGTTCGTTTTGTGTGCGAAAAAAACACCCCACCCCACCCCCACCCCGCCCCCACCCCCCTCAGCTTCGTCATCGTCTGCCTCATCGTCTACTTCCTGGTTGTCCTGCCCCTCATGCACCTGCTGGAGGCGCTGGACCCCAAGTCCTCTGCGCGCCCGTGCCCCGAGTGCCTGTCGATCATCCCGGCAGGCGCGCGCCGCTGCAAGTTCTGCACGTCCACCGTGCCCCTGGGCGCCTCCTTCAAGAAGAAGATGAAGGAGGACGCGTCCGGCGAGCTGGCGGCCGACTTGAAGGAGGTGCAGAACTCGCAGGTGTGAGGAGGATCAGTGGGTGTCTGTGCAGCCAAGGCGCGGTGCGGCGCGGCGCGGCGGCGCGTTTTTTGCTTTTCGTTGTCGCCGCGCCCGGCCATCCCGAGACTCCACACAAGACCACCAGAGTGCGTTTCCTCGCACCTCGTTTTTTGACGCATATCCTTTATCTTGTCGATTCGTTCCCCCCCCCCCCCCCCCCCCTTTTCGTCCTCTTTCCCTCCCCCCCCTCTCCCCTTTTTCCCCCGCCCCCACACACACACACACCACCCGAGCGCCACCTGACACTGGTTCGTGCGTTGCTTTCATTTCGTGTTGGGTGTTTTGTGGGCGGGTGAACAGGGCGGGGCACCCAATCGGTGTGGCCTCTCCGGCCGCCCCCTGGGGAAGTCTGTGCTGCCTCCCCGTGCGCACACACACACACACTTTGAGAGAGAGTATTGTAAGCGAGTTGATGCTTTCAAGAACAAGAACATGAGAAACATGAAATGAAGTTTTTTTTCGGTGTCCAAAGCCAGTCGAGCGAGTCGAATTGGGTCGACAAAACGTCGGCCACCCGCCTCCCACGCCCAATGCGGACGCCCTCCTGGCGCCGACCGCCACCACGTCTCTCGCGTCGCGTAGCGGGCCTGCCTGTGGCCGCAGCGCTGGCGTCGCCTGCCGCCACCGCGCCCCGCGCGGCGCCGTCGCCCGGGCTGGCGCTGGAGGCGGTGGATGCACACGTCTCCTTTGGCAACAAAGAGGTAGGGCAGGCGGTATAAGTGCTTGCTGTTTGCATGCTGAAAACAGGATCGTCTTTCCACCACGCCCAACCCTCCTTTCCCTCCCCGACACAGGCACTGCGCGGCGCCACCCTCTCCGTCCCCCCCGGCCACCTCCACATCCTGCTCGGCCCCAACGGGTGCGGCAAGTCCACCCTGCTGCGTGCGTTGGGGGGGCTGCAACCCTTGACGCGCGGCGTCGCGGCCGCGTCGCCCCCCGCCTCGTTTGTGTTTCAAAACCCAGACCACCAAGTCGTGCTGCCCACCGTGGGCGCTGACGTCGCGTTTGGACTGGGGCGGTATCCATCCCTGTCGCCAGCTGCAGTCCAGGGCGCGGTGGCCGCCGCCCTGGATGTTGTCGGCTGCAGCGACCTCACCGCGCGCGGTGTGCACACACTGTCGGGCGGCCAAAAACAGCGCGTCACCATCGCGGGCGCCCTGGCCGGCGCCCCCTCCGTCCTGCTGCTGGACGAACTGACCACGTTCCTGGATGCAGAGGATGCAGCGTCCGTGCTGGCGGCCGTGAGGGCCGCCGTGCGCGCGCGCGGCGTGGCCGCGCTTTGGGTCACACACCGCCTGGACGAACTGCGGGGCGCAGACGGCGCCTCCCTGATGGAGAATGGGCGCGTGGTGGCGTCCGGGGAGCCGAGGGCGGTGGCGGACGAGTTGAGGAGGAGGGGGGCGGTCGTGCCGCACTGGTGATGAGAGAGGGTTGACGAGACTGTGTGTTTTCCACACTTGTTTTTTTTTTTTGCTTCCTGAGTGTACACAGATTCACAGCACTTGTGTGTGTGGAGAGCAATCTGCATCGACACACACACACACTGTCACCGAAACATGGCCTCAATGTCTTCCAGCGTCTTGCCCCGCGTCTCCGGCACAAACGCGGCGATGACAAAAATGCTCACAGCCGCGATCACCGCAAACCCAGCGTACGTGGTCGCCGGCCCCACAGCCGCCTGCACAGTCGGCAGCGCAAACGAGACGGCTGCATTGGCGCCAAAGTTGGTGAGGGTGGCGAGGGCGGCCGCGCGCGAGCGCGCGGCGAGCGGGAACACTTCTCCCACAAAGAGCCAGGTGATGGGGCCGAAAGAGATCTGAGGGGGGAGAAGAGAAAGTGTGCGTGCGTGTGGTGGGTTGGACACCGTCTCCTCATCGAGTGGCGGGGGCGGGGATGGGGCGAGGCAGGGACGGGGAAGTTTTACGGGGGCAATGTTGGAGGCAAGGGTCCCCCCCACACGCGACTGCACACCACTCTCTCCCTCCCCCCCAAAACCCTCCCCCTCCCTCACCTGGTACGCCACCACGTACAGTAGCAACGCCGCCAGCGACGCGTACGCGCCTGCGCTGCCCCCGCCCATCGCGGTGGCGACCGCCAGGGCGGAGAGGGCGACCGCCATCGCCGCGACCCCGCCGATCAACAGCGGCCGTCGCCCCGCGCGCTCGACCGTCGCCACCGCCGCCCCCGTGGCCACCAGTTTGAACAGGCCGAGGCCGACGGCCACGGTGGAGGCGTCGCCTCCGAACCCCGCGGCTTCAAAGATGGAGGCGGCATAGTAGAGAACAGAGGGTTGGCCTGTAATCTGTTGCATCAGGACGAGGGACAGCCCGATCAGCAGGGGGGTGCGGTAGCGGGGCTGGGTGACGAGATCGGTCAGGGAGGGAGCGCCCGCACCCTCGGCTCTGGCCGCCGTGGCCGCCGCCGCCATGTCGTCAAACTCGGCGGCGACGGAGGCGGGGGCATCGATCGCCGCGCGCCCGCGGCAGCGCGCGAGCGCGGACCGCGCGCGCTCCTCCCCCTTGCCCGCCAGCAGCAGCCAGCGCGGGGAATCAGGAGCAAATAAAGCTGTGCCGATGGCCAGGATCGCGCCTGGGATGGCGGCAGCCCCGTACATGAGCCTCCACCCGCCCACGTCTCCGCCCCAGGCCGAGGCGAAGACATACCCCGCGAGAATGCCGCCCACGATGGCCCCCTCTTTCAAGGAGATCAACAGGCCACGCACAGACGCGGGCGCTGTCTCCGAAATGTAGGAGGGGGCGGAGTGCATGGCGAGGCCGATGGCGATGCCGTAGAGGGCGCGGGCGGCGAGGAGGGGGGCGAGGCCTGGGGCTGTGGCAGCCGCGGTGGCAGCCGCTGCGTACAGCCCCCCCGCCGCCACCAGCTCTGCCTTGCGCCCGATCTTGTCGCCAATGGCAAAGGCCAGGGCGGAGCCCAGGAGGGCGCCGACTAACGATGACGACACAACCCCCCCCGCTTGGACGGGGGAGAGGGAAGACGCCCAGGCCGCGCCCGAGAGCGCCCCCCGCAGCGAGGGCAGGGCGCCCGAGGTCGATCCGATGTCGTAGCCGAAGAGTGCTCCGCCAAGTGCAGGAAACGAGAAGGTGAGGGCGACGGCGGCGAGGTCGAGGGCGGGGGGGGGAGGCTGGGGTGGGGAGGGAGAGAGGAGGGGGTGACGTTTTGGGTGAGACATTGCGCGTCGTGCCTGCCAAACCCTGTCCGCCTCCCCTGTCGCCTTGCCTCCCTTGCGTCCTCTATCTCACCAACAGTGGGTCCTCCGACCCCGCGGACGAGGCAGCGACACGCTTGGGCAGCAGCGACGACACAATGCCGCGTTCCGCCAGTGACACACGCCGCGGCGACCGGGGCGCCGCCCGGGTGAGGCGTGGCGGCAGGCCACGTGTGGCGTGTGGGTGGAGGATCATGTGGTTTTGTGTGTTTGAGTTGCGTGGGAGAGAAGATGAAAAAGTGAACGAGGTGCGGCGTGGGCGGCGCAGCTGGCGAGAGTGCAGGCTGGGAAGTGATCATCGGCATGTCGGTGAGAGGAGAAATGAGCAAAGGTCTCTCACGCGCGCCCCCCCTGATTTCACTCCTCTCTACCGCCGTGTCTGTCGGCGCACACACACGCCTTGAGCATGGACCCGCCCGACCCCCCCGGGGGCGGGTCGACCCAGCCCGCCGCCGCGACGCCCGCCGAGGTGGACGAAGCCTACGACAAAGTATTCGTCACAAGCGAACACCCCCGCCCCTCTCTCTCTCTCTCTCGCATTCAGTACGTGTCATCAAACAGCACACTCTTGTCAATCAGCTTGCCGTATGCCAGAATGCCGCCCGCCACGTTGAACACGCGCTTGAAGCCCGCGTTGCCGACAAGCCAGGTGCCGACGCGCTGCGAGCGCGCGCCCGATCGGCACAGAATGTAGGTGGGGGCTTCAGGGTCCAGTGTGGCCGCCACAGTGGGCGCCCACTCGTTGAACTGGGAGAGGGGGAGCAGGGTGAACAGGCCGCCCGGCAGGTTGGCGCGGTCCAACTCGTCCGGCTCGCGCACATCGATCAACTGCAGGCCGGGCGGCGGGTCGGCGAGGACGTCGCGCAGGTCGGTGACGCCGGCTTGCACGACGTCGATGCCGCCTTCACGTTCCTCCATGACGCTGATCAGGTGTTCGCCAAACTCGCTGGTCGCGCGCGCAGTCGCGCCGACCGGTGTCGCAAAGGCCACGCTCTCAAATTCCGGCACAGTTTCACCCCTCTTGACCCAACCAAGGTCCCCGCCAGACCCAGAAGACGGGCACTTGGACTTTGACCGCGCCGCGTCCGCAAACGAGGTGTCGCCCGCCTTGATGGACGCTTCCAGAGCGTCCAGCTCGGAGGTCGACCCGGGGGGCAGCAGGACGTGAGCCACGCGCACGGTGCGGCCAGGGAAGTCGGCAGAGGAGGACGCGGACCGAGCGACGGCGCGGAGCGGGCGAGCGGGCGCGCGGAGGAGGGCGGCGCGAGCGCGGGCGACGAACGCTGGCGCGCGCGCCAGCATTCTCCGGGGTGGGGCGAGAAAGTGAGACACACACACGAGTGTGCGTGCGCCGTGTGCGGACGCAGGGAGAGGGTGGCGAGACGGGCGGGGGAACGCGACGGAGGCAACAATTGGCTTGTCGGCGTGTTTCGTTTTCCTCTCTCCCTTTCCTTCCTTTTGACTTCCTTGGACCCTCCTGACAAAAACAGTCAGTTGGGACACGTTTTGTGTTGCACGACAGACATTCACTTCACATGATCGCGCACCCCCGCTTCTGCGCCCCCCCCCCGTCCTCCGTGCGCCGACGCTTGGCGCCGACGGGTGCTTCCTCGCCGCTCGCCAACCCCGCCCGCGTGGCGGCGGCAGCGGCGGCCGCACTCGGGTCGGCGCCAGCACAATACTCCGAATATTGAGACGCTGTCAAGACGCGGCACCCGGCTAGCTCGGGCGTCGCAGCCAGCGCCGTCGCGACGGCCGCGGTGGCAGCGGCCGCCGGCGACAGCTGCGGCGCGCCCCCCCGGCGCGTGGCAGCCCCCGCCTCACCGCCCTCGCCCGCCGCCCTGGGCTCCCGCGCCGCGTCCAGCGCGTCCCACACCTCGATCGAGGCGGCGGCACCCCCCAGCCGCGGCAGCACGCGGCACCGCCGCACGCGCGCGCGCGCGGAGGCAAGACTCGCCAGCGCTCGGCAGTCCAGGGCCGGCGGCAACGGCACCACGTATACCACATGATCGCGCGGGCGGGAGGGGCGGGGGTCGGGGCGGGGGCCGGCGGCAAGGAAGGGCAGGTCCGAGGCGTGGATGAACAGAGCATCCCGCCACCCCGCCACCCCCCCCCCCCTCCCCCCAGTCGATGCGGCGGGGGGGGGGGGGGGAAGGCCAGAGCGGCCACCATATCGCGCGGTGAGCGGGGGGTTGGAGGGGAGGTTTGGGGTGGGGGCGCGCCGTTGCCGCCACCCGCGGCTGCCGCCGCGGCCTCCCGTGTCGCCAGCCCCCAGAACGCGGCCGCCGTCAAAAAGGCGTCAAACCCGGCCTCATGCTCGGTCGCGTCCGCGGCCGCCGGGTCGGCCGCGGCAGCGGCGTAGCGGTCGCACCCGGGGGCGTGGGTGGGGGGCGGAACGCGTGGCCCTGGCGGCGCCCTGCTGCGCCGCCCGCTCCCACCATCACCAGCCGCCACCACCGCCCCAGTCGCCACGACGCCGTCGTACACTTCACGCAGCGACGTCGCCCGCCCCCAGGGCGACGTGTCGGGGGGGCCGCACATGGCTTTGGTGTCGTACAGGCCGCCCGGGAACCAGTGGGCGACGAGCTGTTTGAACGCGCCCCACTCCGCCGGCAACCCTCCCCCCACAAACGCGGACAGCAGGTGCAGCACGTCGCCACTGCCGTTGTGCACGACAACGGGGACGCGCGCATCACGCAACGCTTCCATGACGACGGAGAAGCCGGCGGCAGCGGCGATCGCGGCGTCACTCTCGGCCGCGCGCGCCGCGTCGGCGGCGGCCGCGCCGCCGGGCGGCGCGCGCGACACCACGATGGGCGCGTTGCGCGGGCGGCGCACGCCGAGGGGAGGGTCTGGACCCCCCGTGGCCGCCACAAAGGGAGGGTCGGGGCCATGGCCGTCGCGCAGGGTTTGGTAGACGAGCGCCCGTTGGAACGCGTTGCCGCACGGCAGTGTGAGCGGGGGCGGCGTGTGGGCGCCACCGCACGCTGCCAACCAGGCAGCCACATCCTGCTGGACGCGGGCCACCAGGGCGACGTCGTCGGGGCGGGTGGGGATGATGGGCGCGCGACCGGCGGGGGCGCCGCCGTTGTCGCCACCACCCGCCGGCGCGGCGCGGCGGGCGCGGTCGGACGCAGCCCGCGCCAGGGACGCATCCCGCCACGCCAGGGGGGCGTAGGGGACACCTTCGCGGATGGTGGCTGTGGTGTCAAAACCTGCGGCGGTCAGAAAGGTGAGCGCGGCGGCAGACACCGCCATCTCCTGGCGCCCGCCCACCGCCCCCGGCCACACGGGGCAGTTGAACGTGGCGCACTCGTACCCGGCGCCCGTCCAGGTGGCGGCGCACAGGCCGACTTGGAGGGGGGCGAAGCGGGTGGCTGCGGGAGCAATGCGGGCGTACCGATCTTCGGCGTCGTCGATGGGGCAGGGCGCGTCCCCGCCCGCCTCGATCCCGGTGTACTCCAGGTCCAGGGCCACATAGTCGGCGGACGCCAGGGCGGACCGCAGGCGGGGGAGGAGGGTGGGGAAGGTGTCGCGCGTGACCTGTGGGAGAGAGGGTGGGTTGGGAGGAGGTAAAAAAACGGAAAGCAAATCGGGGGCGTGCTCTCTCCTCGGACACCGCTCCCGTCCCGCGCGCTCCTTACCTCCATCGCGGGCTGAGAGGTGGGGACGGTGTGTGTTCTGACGCACCCCCCACGCGCGTGTGGTCTCCGTCCTCCCCGCACGGGCGCGGGAGAGGGGAAGAGAGAGAGAACGACGAAACGGGAGTGTGAAGCGGCGTCGACTGTGCGCGGTCCTCTCCCTGCCGCCCTCGATCGAAAACGGAGCGCGTTTCTGCACATAACACACAAAACAAAAATCAGACGCTCTCCACCTCTATCCCTCCTTGTCACCCCGCCGCCTGCAACGCCAGCAGTTCGTCGCCCTCGTCGTCGTCATCAAACGCGAGCTCCAGAAGCGCGTCCTCATCCTCTTCCGCCGCGGGCGCTGCCCCCGCCTCGGCAGACGGGAGCGTGGCACCACCACCCCCTCCACCGCCCAGCCACCCGTCCAGGCGGCGCGCTTCCTCGACCGAAGCCAGGTCGAGCCCGCTCAACGCCCCCTCCCTCAGCTCCCGCATCTCCACTTTCAGGGTGGCCGTCTTGCCCAGGGCTTCCAGTTGGTCCAGCACCACGGGGAAGGGGAGGCCGGGGGCCAGGCGGGCCGCCCACTCGGCGTAAACGTCAACCAAGGCGGCCGCGTCCTCGCCCTCGTGGCCGCGCCCCGCGCCCCTGCCGCGGCGGCGGGCGCGGAAGCGGGAGACAAGGTTGGCGTACAGGTCGGGCAGGCCGAGCGGGGACTGGGGGTGGAGTGGAGGAGGGCGTGTGAGTGTGTCGCATCGCGCGGTGTTGCGAAATTGCGCGCGTCCGCTCCGCCACCCCGTCCCTCCTCCTCCCCCTCTTCCGCACACCTTCAAATCCTCCAGCGTGATCTGCCGCTTGCGCTTGGTTTTGCCCCCCAGCGCCGCCGCGGCGGCCGCCCTGTCGGTCGGCGCAGTCGCGCCCGATGCTGCGGTCGCTTCCTCGGCCCGCCGCGCCGCGCGGTGGGCGTCCACCTCGGCCTGGGGGGCGTTGCAGTCACGCATCAAGTGGCGGCCACCGCACTTGAAGCAGCGCAGGGGGCCGCCCGCGGGGCGGGCGGACGGCGCGCCGGCGCGCGGCGTCGCTGCGGGGGTGGCCATCGGAGGGGCGGGCGCCAGGGTGTGTCTGCGTGGGAAGAGAGGGATAGACGGAGCGTGTGTGCAGGCTCTCTGGCCGAGGCAGACAGTGTGAGACGGGCGGGCGCGTGTTTTTGAAAAATCAATGTCTGTGTGTCTTCACCCCTTCGCTCACCCTCCTCTCCCCACCACCAACGGCGCCACCCGCGCCTCCAGCACCCCCGCCAGCGCGGCCCGCACGGACGGGCGCTCATCCGTGGTCAGGGCAACTAAAGACTGCAGCAGGGCTTGACCGGCCGCCGCCCAGGCGCGGGGAGGGGCGGTCGCCGCGGCGTCCAGAGCCGCCACCACCAGCGGCGCAGTGGCGTCATCCCGCCACGACGGCGGCAGCGGGGGCGGCGCGTCCGCGTGGTGGGAGGCAACAGGCGCGGACGCGCGCCCCGCGCCAGCCAGCACGCTCGCCGCAGCGGCCAGCAGGGCGTCGCCTGCTGCTTCATCACCCGGCGCCGCCGCCGCGCGCGCGCCCAGCGCGGCCAGCAGCAGCGCCCCCCCCCTCCGCCTCCTGCCGCACCAGCCCCGCAGCTGGAGGCGCGGCCCACGGGTCGACCAGGGCGTCGGCATAGTCGTCCGCGTCGGCATCGGTGGGTGGTGGTGGCGACTCCCCACCCCCGCTCAACAGCGCCGCTACCGCCGCCCGCGCGCCCGCATCGCGGTTGACCGCCGCCGCGCGGGCGGCGGAGGCCGCCAGCTCGGCCGCCATGTCGTCTAAACGGTTGGACGGAGGCGGCGGGGAGGCAGCTGCGACGGTCGCCAGGGCGGCGCCGAGGGCGCGGGCGGTCAGCAGCGCCGACCGCGCGCGCGCGCGCGTGCCGCGCCCGCCGCTGTGGTCGCGTCGGGACCCGGCGGCAGCGCGCCGAGCGGGGTGGAGGCGCCGCCAGAAGCGTCATCGTCTCCACCATCCACGTCCGACGTTAAACCGGCCAGCACGTCGCCTCGCGTGGCGGCACGCAGCGCGCGGCGCGTCGCGAGCCACGCTGCGTCGTCGCCGCGCGCCGCCACCGCCTCCACCACCGCCTGCAGCAGGGCCGCCCCCGCAGCCGCCGCCCGCGCGTCCGGGGCCAGGCAGTACCTGACCATCAGGGACAGCAACGGTCGCAGGGCGGGGGACGAGGCCGGCACGTGGGCGCCCACCAAGGCCGCCGCGCGCGGCGCGTGCGCGCGCGCGTGGCGCAACAGCCGCGCGACGCCCTCCGTGGACCAGCCGACGGGGCGAGACGCTGCGGAGGGGGTGGTGGAAGTGCCGTCGTCTCCTCCATCCTCGTCCACAGGGGGTGCGTCACCCGGGCGGGCGGGCAGGTCGAGCGTGTAGCGCAGGGTGTGGCTGCCGTAAGCACGCCACGCGGCTTTTGACCAGCGCGGCGCGCACTCGGCCGCCGCCTCTGCCGCCGCCGCCGCTGCGTCCGCCACCACGGGGCGTGGGTCGTGCCTCGCCACCGACGCAAAGGCGGCCAGCACCGCGTCCCAGGGGGTGGGGGTGGCGTCGCCACCGCGTGGAGACGCGGGAGTCGGCGCGTCGCCGTCGGCGCTCGCTGCGGCCGCCAACCGCCGCGCCACGCTCTGCAGCTCGAACGCGGCCCCCACGCTCAACTGTTCGTGGGCGGGATTGCGCATGGCGGCGCCCAGGGCGACGGCCAGACCCACGACGGCGCCGCCGCGAGCGCCCGGGGCGCGGTAGAGAGATTCCACGGCCGGGGCGGCCGCGTCGAGGGCTGCGGCAACGACGGACGGCGACGCCGCGTCGCACGCGCCTGCCGCCACGACACGCAGAGCAGCAGCCCATCCTGGGGCGCTTAATCTCCGACCACGAGAAGCCAAAGCTCGGCCGACTGCCGCCACGGCGGCCTCCCGCACGGCGGGGAAGGCGCCGCCGCGCGCGGCCGCTTCGAGCGGCTTGAGTAAATCAGCAGCGCCCAGCGCGCACTCGGCGCCCCCCGCGCGCGGGAGCAGACCGTCGACCAGCCTGGCTGCTGACGCGACTGCGGCAGTGGCTGGCTCCACTGCATCCCCACAGGCGGCGGCCGCCAGGTGGGCGCCTGCCACCGCCCACACGCGGGCCGCGTGCGCTCGGACGCCGCGAGCGGCGGTCGCGGCCGCTGCCGCCAGCGCGGCCAGCGCCCACAGCCTGGGCGGGGAGGCAGCCAGCTCTTCAGTGCCGACGGCGGCCAGGGCGCGCGCGTACACGACGCCGCCCTCGCCCCGCAGGGAGGGGCCGGTCGTGAGGACGTCGGCGGCGGCGGCCGCGCCCGGGGGCGACGTCACCCAGTCCACCAGCGCGGCGCCCGGGCCTCGGAACACGCGCTGTCCATCGGCGGGGGAGGGCGCAGCGGCGTCGGGGGCGAGGCCGACGCCGCCAAACAGGCGGGCAAAGGCGGAGGAGCGGGGGGGTGGGGGCGGGGTGGGGGCGCCTGCGGCTGCAGCGGCCGCCGCGACCGCAGGCCCCCCCGCCAACCCGCCCCCCGCCACGCGCGCGGGCGACCCGTCGGCCGTCGGCGGCCCCGGCGACGCTGCGGATGAAGCGGGCAGCGACTCACCGTCGTCGACGTCACCAGGAACGCGGTCGGGTGTTTCCTGCGGCGTGAGCAGCGTGGGTGCGCGCGGGGCGCCGCGCGGCGTCGACGCGTCTCCATCGTTGGCGGTCGCTGCCGCTGCGGCGGCCAGCTCGTCTAGCCGGCTCAACACGCGCAGCACGGGGACCCAGCCGCCCCCCAGGCCGGAGGCTGCTGGTCCGGCCGTTGTAGCCAAGAGTGTGGCAACAGCCGCGACCCCCACGCTCTCGCGCGGCGCGCCTCGCACGGGCGGCGCGTCCAGGGACGCAGCGGCCGCCAGGGCGGCCACGCCCGCGTCCACGATGGCGTCGGCGCCCAGGGCGGCGCCCAGAATGATCAACCGGGAGAGCGCAGTGAGGGACGGTTGGGCGGACGGGCCGTCGGGGGCTGCAGCGACTGCCGCCGCCAACCCCCGCACAGCGGCGTCCCCGCCCACCAGCAGCACGGGGCGCGCGTGCTCCGCGTGGGTGGCTTCATGCCACAGGTGGGCGGCGCCGCCGCCGGCGTCGAGCGCGGCGCGCGCGGCGCCGAGCGCGCGCGCGCGCGCTCGGCTTTTGCTGCTGCGCCTTTATCCCAGCGGGAGGCACCACCACCACCACCACCTCTAGGCAAGCCCAACGCAGCAGCCAGGCGGGCGGTCGCATTGGCGGGGCGGGCTGCTGCTGCGGCGGCGGCCGCGTCGTCGCCCGCGCGGCGAGGGGGGGCGATCTCTTCAGCCACGACGCGGGCGTACATGCCATCCAGCTCTGCCCGGGGCAGGCCCCCCCCCGCCGCCGCGTCACACATGCCCGCAAAATCGTCAGCGGACAACGACGCGGGGACGGCGGGGTGGTGGGCGTCGGTGTTGAGCATGACGAGGGCAAAGGAGACCAAGTAGGCGGTGCCCGCAGAGGCCAGCGCCCCCGGGGACGTGCGTGCTGCAGCCTCCGCCTCCGCCGCCTGCTCTGCGTACGCGTCCGCAAAAGCTTGCACGATTCTGTCGATCTGTTGGGCTTCACCGGGCAGGCGGAAGCCGGACAGGAAGACGCGGAGGGCTTGGTCGAGGGGGAGGTTGGTGTAGGACGGGAGCCTCGCGTAGGCTCGCAGAATGTCCACGTGGGTCGCGTCTGGCGACCCAAACAGTTCACCCAATGACGTCGGATCCACCTCGTCCGCCCGGTCGCGCAGGAAGGACGCCAGGGCGGTGGGTTCGGGGGGGACGCAGCCCGACGCGACCAGGGCGCGGATGCCGGCGGCCGGGGTTCGATTGAACACGGCCACCCCCGCCGCGAGCGAGTGTTTGCGCTCCTTGGCGGCGGCAAAGGTGGCGACTTCGGAGGGGGGGGAGGTGGTGGACGGGTGAGGAGGCAGCGCGTGACCACCGCCCCCTTCGCTCGAGCCGCGTCCCGGGGGCGGCGCGACGTCGGCCAGGGCGGCCGTCCCATCATCCGCCGACGCCAGCGACGCGGCCGACGGCGGCCGCCCTGCTGTGAGCGCGGCGGCGGCAGCAGCAGTCGCGATGGCGTCGTCGCCGGCAGGGGCGGTGGCCTCCTCTGCTTCTGCGGCGGCGAGAGGGGCGGTGAGGGGGGCGGCCCAGGCGTCGAGCGCCGTCGCGGCCGCGGCCAGCACGTCGGCGCCCGCGCCCGCGGCCGCAGCGGTCGCAGCCGGCGCCCCCGCCTTCATCGCCGCCCGGGACGCAGCCTTGAGCGTGCGCTCCACCAGGTTGGCGGAGTGCAGGTCGCAGTCAAAGTTGACGAACAGGTCGATCAAAGCTTGGGGAGATGCTGCCAACGAGCGCGCGGCGCGCAGCGCGGCGGTCGCGCCGGCGGTCGCGCCAGCATCAGTCCACCACTCGGCTTCCGCGGGTCTCAGGATGAGGAGAGGGTAAAAGGCGCCGACCTCGGCTTTCAGGGCGGCGCGCACGGGGCGCAGGCGCAGGGCGGCCGCCAGGAGGGAGGCACCGGTCGCCGCGGGCGCCGCGCCGGGGGGCGCGGCCGCCGCCCGCAACAACACCAAGGACAGCGGCCGCCTCAGCGCGTCCGCAAAGGCGGGGCGGACTGCGTCCCACCCATGGCCCTGGCCTTCTAATGACGAGGTGAGCAGATCAGCTGCCAGCGCGCGCGACGGCGCGAGCGCGGCGTCCCCCGCGCCCGCGCCCGCGTCGCGCGCCGCCAGGCGGCACACCGCGGTCAGCAGGGCCACCGCGTCGCGCTCGGCCAGGGTGAGGCCGCGGCGGGGGGGGTGCCAGGGTGCGGGTGTGTGTGGGTGGGGGGGCGCGGGCGGCGGCGCGGGCGCGCCGCCGTCACTGCCTCCCACCTCCCCGCGGTCCCCCTCCAGCGCGTCCAGGGCGGCCTCCAGCCCCGCCACATCCCCCCGCTCCGCCAGGGACGCCAGCTGGGCGGCGCGGGCGGTGCCCATGGCGGCATCGAGCTCTGGGGGCGCGGGCGCGGCCGCGTCGACGGGCGCCACCGACGTTGCGTCGAGTGCGGCGGGCGCGCCCAGGTGGCCGCCATCGCCGCCGCCGCCCTGCACGCGGGCGCCCCCCCTCAGCTCCATGTCAGACACGTCCCGGCTGAGCGGAGCTGCGTGGGCCACCCGTTTGAGGGAGGTGGCGAGGGTCTGCATCAGCGCGCCGCGTGCGGCCGCGCGCGCCGACGGCGCGCCCCCCAGCGCGGCCGCGAACTGAGCCCGCACACAGGCCATCAGCGTGTCGCCGTGCGGCACAAAGTGTTCGGCGGTGGAGGCGGCGAGCAGGGTTTGGAGGGCGCCCAGGGCGGTGGAGGGGGAGGGGGAGGGGTGGGCGGCCGCGGTGACGGCCGCTGCCACCACCCGCGCGACCGGCGTGCCGTCGTCCAGCCCGCCCCCAGCCGTCGACTCGCCCTGGAGGTAGGCGTGGGACACCAGCTTGTGCAGGCACGTCAGGGCGGGCTCCACGACGCGGGAGTCGGGGGAGGCGCAGGCGAGGCGCAGGGGTTCGAGGAGCTGTAAGTGAAAAGAGGGGCGTGTTTTTGATCGGTGCTGTGCCCCAAGATTCCTACACACCACACCAAGCAACAACCCACCACTCTCACCATGTGCGTGTCGTCGTCGTTGAGCGGGGTGCGCACGCCGCCGGGTTGGCGCACGCGGGCTGGGGGAAAAGGGGAGGGTGGGAAAAAGGGTGTGTGTGTGTCGGATGAAAAAGAGGGTCACACACCTGTGCGATCAACCAGCACAGAGCATGGAAAGCGTGTGTCTGTGTGTGTGGGGGAGCGGCGAGGCGGCGGCTGCCGCGCACAACCAGCGGAGTGCGCATTGATGCGTGCGTCCATCACGCGCCTGCCCCCCGGCTCTCTCTGCACCTCCCCACACTCACCCAGCGCCGCGTCGCACGCCGCCTTCAGACTGCGCATCTCCTGGGATCGCCCCCCGCTCGCGGCCGCCGCCACCGCCGCCAGGGATGCCTCCACGAAGGCGGCAAACGCGGTCGCGGGGGTCGCGCGCGGCGGAGGGGGCGGCGGAGGCGACGCCTCTGCCGGTGGGTCGGCCGGGGGCGGGCCCGCGTCCGCCATCGGGTGAGGGGGAGGCGGGAGGAGGCAGGAAGAGGGGTCTGAAGACGAGGTGCGAGAGTGGAGCGGCTTTTCTCGTCTCGCTCCCTCTCCCCACCCACTTCTCTCTCCTTGTGCCGCACACACACCCACACACGAAACCTGCCCGCCATGAGCACCAGCTCGTCCACGGTGCGTGGGCGGACAGGCTGGGGTGTGTTGGGGCGGGGAAAGCGCAGAGTTTGGGTTGCTTTTTTTCTCGATGACGATGCACCTTTTTTTCACCCCACCCCCAGCCTGTCGACTACCCGGCCGAAGCCAAGCACCAGCTAGAAGCACGCTCGCCGTCCCCACCGCCTGCTGACCCCACCCCCGCCCCCGGTTGGGTGGCCCGGGTGGGGGCGGTCGCATCGCGCTTTGCGGCCGTGCTGGGGTTGACGGCCGCGGAGGACGCGGCATCGTCCGCCAGCAGCCTGAGCTCTGCCGGCAGCTTGGAGGCGGGGATTGACCAAGAAGCGTCGCACGAGTTTGGGGCGGCGGCGGCTGCCGCCGCCGCGGCCGCCGACGCGGCGGCGCTGGAGCAGGTGGCCTCCGGCAAAGCCGCCGCCTACCGCGCCACCGCCGCGGCGGCCGCCCAGGACGCGGAGGCACGGCGCACGGAGGCGGCCGCCCTGCACGAACGCAGCGAGGAGGCGGCGGCGTCCGCAGCGTCTGCCGCCCGTGCGGCCGCCAGCGAGCGCGCCGCCGCGGCCGACCGCCTGGGCGACCTGCAGGCCGCCCTGTCCGCCCCTCAGCGCAAAGACGAGGCGGAGCAGGCGGCGTCGGCGGCAGCGACCGCGCTGGACCGCGCTGCGGCCGCACTAGCGACCGCGCGCCGCGACGCCGACAACGCACACGCGCTCGCCACCGCCCTCGCTGACGACGCCGCCTCCGCCAACCGGGCGGCCGACGTGCTGGCTCGGGATGCTGCCACGGCCGCCACCGCTGAAAGCCGGGCGCGGGCGGCGCTGCCGAGGGCCGAGATTGCGGCCAAGGCGGCGTCTGTGGCCGCCGACGACGCGACCGCGGCCGCGCACCGCGCCGAGGCGGAGGCGCACGCCGCGCGTGAAGCGGCGGACGCGGCGGTGACGCAGACCAAAAATGCAGCTCACCGCCAGGCGGCGGCCTCGGCGCGGGCTGAGGCGGCGCGGGCGGCGCTGGAGAGCGCTGAGCAGGACGTGCAGGCGGCCGACGCGGCGGCCGTGGACGCGGTGCGGCGGTGTGGCCAGTTTGGGGGCGCCGAAAAAGAGGCGGCCGAGGCGGCTGCGACGGCGTGCCGCGCGCGGGCGCGGGCAGAGGCGGCGGCAGCTGAAGCGGCGCGCCTGTGGGCGGCGGCGGAGGGGCAGACGGAGTGAAGAGTGGGGGGGTTTGGGTGGGTGGGAGTCGGCTTTTTCATGCAAGAAAAAAAAACACTCTCTGTAAGCCTCTCCTTTCCCCCCGCGTGCGCGCTTTGGTGCGTTGTGCGCTCTCTCTCTCTCTCGCACATGCAACTCTCTATCCACCCCACCTCATCAGCAGGAGCTGCCGTGGCGCCCCACAAAATCCACCCCATTCTTCACTTCCACCCCCACCGCCTTGGCCTCCGCGCGCGCTCTCGAGTGCGCCTTGTTGGCCGTCGCCCGCCACGCGGCCGACGCGCGGGCAACGGCCCCCACTTTCTTGGCGTGTTTTTCGAGTTTGGCGACAGCGTCGACCACGTGGCGGGCGAGAGTCGCAGCGAGCCCGGGCGAAAAGTCTTCCCGGCACACGACACGCAGGACGGTCATGTCCTCCGCGCCTTTGGCCAGCGGGTACGCGGGCACCACCCAGCCGTGCTCGCGCAGGACGTCGGCGACGTCAAACTCGTCGAATCCCTGGCCGCGCCTGCCGTCGGGGAGGGAGAAGGCGACCAGGGGGACACCCGGCGTCGGCGCGCGCGGCGACCGAATGACAAAGCCGCTGTCCGCCAGGGCGGTGGCCAGGCCTTGGGCGACGGCGGTGCAATCCTCCATGACTTGGCGGTAGCCGGCGCGGCCCAGGCGTTGGAAGAGGTAGGCTGTGTGTGTGGGGGGATGGGGGGAAGAGAAAAAAGGGGTGAATGAAAATGAGTCGAAGCGTTTTCGTTATCCCCATCACCCGACCCCCAACTGCTCCCGTTTTTTCTCTCACGCACCTTGGCCCGCCACCTGGCTGAAGCTTTTGCTGAAGTTGAGGGAGAACGAGATCTGTTCGTTGCCTGCGGGTTAGGGAAGGGGCGTGGGTGGTGGTGGTGGGGAAAGGGTCGATGAAAAGAATCGTCCACGCCGACGCCTCTCTCTCTCTCAGTGCCCGCTCAAACTTACCCAGGTACTTGTCGGCGAAGATTAAGTTCTCGGGCAGGTGCGCGCGCGAGCGGTACAGCAGCCAACCGATGCCCGCCAGCATCAGCCCAAACTTGTGGCCCGAGAGGTTGATTGAGACGACGTTTTTGAGCGCGAAGTCCCACTTGAGGTCGGGGTACATAAAGGGCGCGACAAATCCGCCCGACGCGCCGTCCACGTGAATCCCGATGTCGGTGCCGTTGGCCGCATTGAACTCGCCGATGGCTGCGTCCAGGGCGGCAACGTCGTCAAAGTGTCCGGAATAGGTTGAACCAAGCACGGCAACAACTCCGATGGTGTTCTCATCGCAGCGGGCGACTATGTCAGCGGCCGAAGCAACGTACGTGTCGTGGCCGACATGCACTTGGCGGAGTTCCACGTCAAAATAGACGGAAGCTGTTGGACACACAAGGGGAGGGGAAGACGCGTTAAGTGGGAGCGGCTTTTCGCGTTTTGCACTCATTTTTCCCTTCGACACACACGAAAAATGCCAATTCTACCTTTCTCGTGACACACATGAATAGAAGAGGGCGTCACCATGTTTGGTTTGTCGGTCGGTTTGCCAGCCGCCGCACGCGCCGCACGCCAACGGTGCTTCATTGCAAGCACGCCCAGCATAATCGCCTCGCTCGACCCCACCGTCGACGTGCCGCACACGCCCTCCGCGTGCAGCAGGTTGGCCAGCTGCTTGACGCAGGTGGAGTGGATTTCAGTGCTGCTGGGGTACTCCTGTGTGTGGTTGTGTGGGGGGGGGCCCAGGTGAGTGTCACCCATCCCGCTCACCTCTCCCTTTTCCACTTTTTTCTCCATTCGACCACTTGCCTCTTCGTCCGCGAAATTCGTGGACAAGGACTCCATCATGATCTGCTGGCACCTGGGGTGGGGTTGGTCGGGAGGGCGGGAGGGTGGGCGGTGGTCGATCGGCGCGCAACGGGCGTCGATATCTAGCGATTACCCTTCCTTCCTTTCTTGTCTTCCCCCTCACCACACTCACTCTGGCTCCACCGACGTCGCCACAAACGAGGCCAGATTGAGGCGCGGGTTGGCGTCCAGCAGGCGCTTGTCGCGGATCAGTTGGGCTGCGACGGACGGCGGCTTGGGGCCGGCGGGAAACTCGGCGTGGTCCAGGGAGTCGGTCTGATGGAATTGTGTGTGTGTGTGTGAGGGTGCGTGTGTGTGTGTGGAAGAAGGCGGACGGAATCACGCCTACCGCCGGGTCGCGCCGGGCGCCCGCGTCGGCAATTGCGTTTTCAGCACGTTCCAATTACGGCACTCTCCCCGCCCTCTACCCCGTCTGCCGCCCTTTCCACGCCCTCCTCGCATGCCAGTACACACCCATCCCAACCAGCAGAATGCATGCAACAAACCAACTCACCAGGCGGCAGGAGCCGTAGGAGAGCCCCGGGTCGGCGCCCTCAACGCGCGCGGGCTGCAGCTCCTCCAGCTGCTTGAAGGCGGCCGGCTCGGGCGGCTGCGACATGTTTGGTATGTGTGTGTGTGTGTGTGGGAAGGGGTGGGAGAAACGGGAGGAAGGGCGGGGATGATGGAATCAAAAACGGAAAGTGTGTTAAAACAAAAAAATCAAACCTCCCAAACCTCACTCCTCCCCCTCCCCACTCGCCAGCGTGGCCGCACTCGAGTACGCGTTGCTCTTGTGCTTGGGAGCAAACCTGAACCCGGGCGGCGGGGGGCCCAGCACGAGTTCAGTGGTGCGCACCCAGTCGGCCGCCGACGGCGACGCGAGCAGCGTTTCGAGGTCGTTGCGCCCGACAATGGGGGGCGGCCGCCACGCCAGCTTGGCCGAGGGAGTCGCCACATCCAGCAACCCGACCGGCACATACCGGTGCGCAAACGACAGCCACTCCAGCAGGTATCGGCGCGTCGTTTCGACGCCGCGCACGTCGGCGCCCCAGTGAGTCAGGCCCAGGGAAGCGAAGCGACCAATCAGCGCCAGCCTCTCCCCCGCACTGATGTCCCAGTGGCGCCTCTCCTTGATCTCGGTGAAGAGCCAGGGTTTGATGAGGGCGCCGCGGGCGAGCATGGCGGTGGCGGCGGAGGGGGCGGTGGCCCGCGCGGCCTCGTATTCGGTGAATGAAGCAACGTCCCCCGATCCGATGACCTGCAGCCCACTCTCTTTGACGGCGTCTGCCACCCTCTGCACATAGCCCCAATCCGCGGCACGCGAGTAGCGCTGCTGCCTGGACCGGCCGTGCACAGTGACGGCAGCTGCACCCCACGCGCGCGCGCGCGGCAACCACTCGTGCACGCAGTCTTTTCCGTCGGCCCACCCTTTCCTCACTTTCAGCGTGACGGGGGCGTCGACTGCGGCGTCCACGCACCGGATGATGGCCTCTATGCGGCCGGGTTTGGTGAGGAGGGCGGAGCCGGCGCCCTTGCCAGTGACGAGGTCGATCGGACACCCACAGTTGAGGTCGAAAAAATCAACGCCATTTCTGTCTCCCTCCGCACACGCGTCGCCGACCGCCTGCGCCGCGCGCGCCACCGCATCCGCGTGCCCGCCCGCCAGCTGCACCCCGAACAGGCGTTCAGACGGGTGCCGCTTGACGAGGGCCCACTCAGAGGGGGAGGCCGCCATGAGGGAGGTGGCGAGCGCCATCTCTCCGCACGTGATGTCGGCGCCCAGCCCCACGCACAGCGCGCGGAAGGGGAGGTTGCCCACCGTGGTCAGGGGGGCCAGGTACAGCGCATCCCTGAAATCCAGGCGCCTCTTTTCGGAGGGGTGGAGGCGGGTCTCGGTGTAGGGTGGCGGGTCGGATGGCGTGGGGTGGGTGGAGGCGGCGGGGGGCGCGTCGGCGGCGGACGAGTCAAACAGCAGCACGGGAGCCGCGGTGGCTGCGGCGTCAGTGGCAACAGCGGCACCATCCCCACCACCGCCACCCTCCTCCTCCCTCCTTTCCGCCCGCCGCGCCGCGCGCGCGCGCGCCCTCTCCGCCGCGCCGTCCGAGTGCGCCGTGTTGACGCCCGCCGCGGTCAACGCCGCGTTGGCCGGCCCAAAATCGTGGGCACCATCCCGCAGCGCGTCGCGCAGGGAGCGCGGGAGAGTGTTGACGGCGGGTTGGACGGTGGGGAGAGGGGTGAGGGCGATGGGCGTGCCGTCGGGATGGGGGGCGGTCATGGCTTTAACCACAGCTTCAGCGGCCACTGTATCAACCGCACTGGTGTCGCCATGGGAGGCAGCCCAGCGACAGGTGTCGCCGTGGGGGCAGGGCGACGGCGCAGTGGCAGCAAAGGGGCACCGCCCAGGGAGTGAAGGGAGCGGCGGCGGTGGAGGCGCCGCGTCCTCGCCCTCGCCTCTGCTCCCATGCCCAAACTTGCACTTGTCGCCAAACTTGCAGGAGCCGACCGCCACCCACGACCGGCAGCAGGCACCGGCGCCGCCCGCCGCCGCGCGGGCGCGCTTGGCTGCGCGTTTGGAGACGGGCGCGTCCGGGGCGGCCGCGCCGCCCGCCGCGACGGCGTCCACGAGGACACGGGTGGGCGGCTCGCCCCAGTGGGCGGGCAGGACGGGGGCGATGCCTGTGTGTGTGGGGAGGGGTGGTTGCAGGTTGAGTGTTTTTTTTTTTTGTTTGTTTCCCTCTGCAGACGCCCAGCACGTTCAGCGCGCTGGGCGTGCCTTCAACATACACTGCTTGCCGAGGATGAAGAATAGCGGACGTGTGGCCTTTACTCTGCCGTGCATTGCGACGGCTGCGTTTTATTTATTTTTTTTTCCTTCCCCCATCGCACAACGCCCGACCACGCACCCGCTGCCACAAGCTCAGCAGGTGGACGATCACGCCACGTCAGCATGCTGGGAGGTTGGGACGGGTGTGAGCCGGCAACACTCGCGTCTCTCTCCCCTTTTAACCAAAAAGGAGAGTGTTTTTTGTTTTCGCGCTCTTTCCTCCCTCTACTTTCAACGAGCGACATAAAAACGAGAGCTTGTTAAACACAGCAAAACACACACACAGCACCCCTCTCTCACAGCTTGGCCTTGGCCACCCCGGTCGCCCGGCTGGCCGCCTCCACGCCGCGCGACACGGCCGACACCGCGCCGCGCGGCGCGGCGGGCGGGCGCCACAGCCACGCCGCCCCATCCACGACCAGTGTGTCGCCACTGACGTAGCGCCCCGCGTCGGAGGCGAGGTAGAGGACGGCGTTGGCGATGTCCCAGGCGTCGCCGAGGCGTCCCAAGGGGACAAACGCGGAGATTGTTTTTTCGAGTTCCGCTGCCCCCACGCCAGCCAGCTTGGCCAGGCCCGCGGTGCCGGCCACGGGGCCTGGAGCCACGCCACACACGCGGACACCGTATTCACCCCACTCGAGGGCGAGGCAGCGTGTCGTTGCGTCAACGGCTGCCTTGGCGGCGCACGCGTGCGCCTGCCACCAGGTGGCGCCATAGTGCAGCGTCGCCGAAATGTTGACGATGACGCCCCGCGTCTGTTTCAATGAGGGCAGGGCGGCGGTGGAGACGGAGAAGGTGCCGACCGCGTCGATGTCTAAAACAGTCCTAAAGCCATTGGCAGACAACGACTCCGCCGCCGCCAGAAAGTTGCCCGCCGCCGCGTTGACGACGATGTCGAGGCGGTTGGTGAAGGCTGTCAGAGTGCCGGCGATCCAGGAGGCGACGTCGGGGGGGGAGCGCACGTCGCCGCGCAGGCCGACGACGGAGGGGCAGCCAGAGGACCGCAGGTCGGTGACGGCGGCCTCCAGGACGGGGGCGCGGCGGCCGGTGATGGCGACGGAGGCGCCGTGCAGGCCTGTGTGGAGGGGAGGGGAGGAGGGTTGGTCGGTGTGGGAGGGAAACGTTGCTTTGCCACCACTTCTTTCCCCACACACCACACCACTCACCCAGCTGGCGCGCGATCTCGAGGCCGATGCCGGACGACCCGCCAGACACCAGGGCGACCTGTGGAGGGGGGAGAGGACGGAGACGAGAGGGTGTCGGAGGGGTGTTCGGTGCGCCATGCCGGATCGGCAGCATTTTTTTTAAGCTCGCCCGCGCACGCTCTTCCCCCCTTTTTCTTTCACACACACACCTTGCCCTTGAGCAGGTCGTTGCGGTAGGGCGACTGGGGGGGGCGGGGAGGGACCATGGCTGCGTGTGTGGGGATGGGCCGAAAAAGAAAAGGGCGCGCCGCTGTGGGGCGAGTGAAGAGCGAGCGTGCGCTTCGTCACTCTGCGGCGCACCGGCCACACTCTCCCCACCGGCTGCACTCGCTCCACGCGTGGGGGCCTCCTTGCCCCCGCCAATTCACGCCACATGGACCGGTAAGTCAAACTACGCACATAGACCACGACGGGCGGCCCCAACCGCCGCCCGCGCGCACACCGCCACCGCGGTCAATGGAGAGAGACTAGTTTCGCCCATGTCCCCTCCCCTCCCCTCCCTCTCCTCTCCACAGGTACTCTGTCACCCGCCAAATTGGGGACGGCACCTATGGCTCCGTCTGGGAAGCGGTGGACAAGGAGACGGGCGAAATGGTAAGCGAGGGGGGAGAGCGCGCGTGGGGACGTCTTTTTTCGTCAACCGCCGGTCGGACGCGGACCGAAAAAAAACCAACGACCAACGACCAACACCTCTCTCCCTCCCTCCACACACAACACTCCCAGGTCGCCGTCAAAAAGATGAAGCGCCGCTACTCCCCTTCCCGCCCCGCCGCCGCGGGGGACAGGGAGGCGCGGGCCTTGACCCTTCTCGGCCCCCACCCCTCCATCGTCTCCCTGCACGCCGCCCACCTGGCCCGCGACTCCCTGTGCCTCGTGTTTGAGAGGTGCGACTGCAACGTGTACCAATACATCAAGCATGGAGGGGGTGGAGGGCTGCCCCCTGCGCTGGCTGCGGCTTGGGCCGGCTCCCTGCTGTCTGCTCTCTCCGCCGTCCACGCTGCCGGCCTCGTCCACCGCGACGTCAAGCCTGAAAACATACTGGTAAAAAAAGACGGGCCCTCTGGGCGGCCTGGAGCCTCCCCCACCGTCAAGCTGGCTGACTTTGGGCTCGCCCGCCCGCCCCCGCGCCGCGGCGGTGGGGGGGGAGGCGGCGACCGCGACGACGCCCCCATGACGCAGTATGTGTCAACCCGGTGGTACAGAGCGCCCGAGGTATGGTGGTGGGGAGTGGGGAGGGAGGCGAGTGTGTGTGGGTGAGACAAAAAAAAAACGCGGCACGCCCGTTTTTAACCTCCCTTTTTCTTCAACCTCTCACAACAGATCCTCCTCCGCGACCCCGACTACGGCCCCCCCGCCGACGTGTGGGCGGTGGGTGCCGTCCTGGCGGAACTGTTGACGGGGCGGCCGCTGTTCCCTGGAGCCACGGAGGCAGACCAGATTGCTCTCCTCGGGGCTGTGTTAGGCCCTCCCCACCCCCGCCCCTCCGCGCCGCCCCCCCCTCCCTGCGCGGCCGCCGCCCTGGCCGCGGTGCGGGGACCCCCTAGCCCCCGGGCCGCCCTGGAGGCGGCGCTGGGGAGGGGAGGAGGCGGTGTGCCCCCGGGAGCAGTGGACGCGCTGTCTGCGCTGCTCGCGCTCGACCCTTCAACCCGCCCCACCGCCACCGCCGCCCTGGCCCTGCCCTTCCTGGCCAAAGCTGTCGCTGCTGTGGCGGCGGACGGCCTGATTCCGCGTGGTGTTGCGCCCCACAAGGCGACGGCGCGGGAGGTGGAGGAGGGAGGGAAGGGGGACACACTCATCCGCGCGCGCCACGCGGCCGACGCTCCATCCGCCCCCCTCACCTCCATCGCCGTCGTCGCCGACGGACGGTGGGCGGTGGACGATGTGGAAGCGCCCGCCATGCCGCCCGCGCGTGTGGCGGTGGCCAAGGCGCGGGCGCCTGCCGCTGCGCCGCCGCCGCTGCGCCCCCTCGCCGCGCCCAAACCACACCGCTGCCCGCGCGCCGACTCAGACCTGGCGGCCGCGGCCGCTGTGCTCGAAGCTGCCGTGGCCACCGCTGCCGCGGAAGGACTGTCCGTGGCCGACGCGCTGGCACGGCGGCCGAGCAACGCGGTGTGAGAGAGAGGGAGAGAGAGAAACGTCACTGTTTTTTTTTTTTTGTTTTGTTTTTTTTTTGCGTCCCCCGCACACCCGCGTGCCCCCGCGTGCCCCCTTGCACACACAAGCGCACGCTCTTCCCTAATTCATTTCGTCTGTCACACACACACACACACAACAAAAAACAAAGCCACACAGCCTCTTCAATTCTTGCCTCTCCCCCCACCCCCCCCTCTCCCCCCGCCGCCTCTCCGCGGTTCCGGCCGGATCGCGGTCGCCCACCCCAGCTTGCCCACCAGCCCCTCAAACCAGTCCGCATCCAGCGCTCCCAATGTGACAAATGGCAGGGCGCACGCCGCCGTCGTCACGCGCACCGCCCCCCCCCCGCGGCAACCGCGTCGGGTGGCGCCCATCGAACGAGACGCGCGCCGTGGCGCGCGACCGCGCGGGCAGCGACAGCTCGATCTCAGCAGCTTCAGGCAGGACGACGGGGCGGAAAGACAGGGAGTGCGGGGCGACCGGGGTGACCAGGGTGCAGGGGACGGACGGCGACACGAGGGGGCCGCCCGAGGACAGGTTGTACGCGGTGCTCCCGCTCGGGGTCGCCACAATGACGCCGTCCGCCTCCACCCGCGTCACGGGG
The DNA here is from genome assembly GCA_958009055.1 of Choricystis sp. odSpoLacu1. Taxonomy (NCBI): domain Eukaryota; kingdom Viridiplantae; phylum Chlorophyta; class Trebouxiophyceae; genus Choricystis; species Choricystis sp. odSpoLacu1. The sequence continues at coordinate 471,056 of OY253656.1, forward strand.
GCGCCATCGATGGAGACGTCGAGTGTCACCATGGAGGGAGACGCGCCGCGGTCGATCAAGCATTCATTGAGGACGAGGCGGGGGGGGCCGGCGTGGGACCCGTCGGGCGCGAGCACGCGGCACGCGCGGCGCGTGCGCAGCGTGCAGAACACGGGGCTGCTGGTGGTGCCACCGCCGCCAGCGTCCAGGATCGTGGTCAGGATGGCCTCCGCGTTGGCGGCGTCAAAGGGGGTCAGAAAGCCGAGGGAGCCCATGGCCAGGGGGACGACGGGGGGGAGCGGCGTGTCTCGAGCGAACAACGACGCGACGCGCAACACCGTGCCGTCCCCGCCCAGCGTCACACAGAACGCGGGGCTGCCGCCATCCCCGCTGCGCCCGCCTTCATCGTCATCGGTGCCGCCTTCAGGCAGGAAGGGTGTCAGGTCGGGGAACTCGGTGGCGACGACGGCGCGCTCGGCAAAGACGGTGACGCCGCGCGAGGACAGGAAGTCCGCGACGCGCCGCATCGCGGCCGCCGCGGCGCGGTCGCCCGCTTTTTTGACGAGCAGGGCTGACGATGGAGGTGTCGTCCAGGCCAACAGGGCACGGCGGTGGAGAGTCGCGAGGCTGCCTTGAGCGCCTTGGTCGGCCCACAGCTGTGAAGGGAGGGGGGGGGGGGTGAGAGTGGTGAGTGTCGCCCATGGAGGGGTTTGGCCAGCATTGGCGTCGTCCCTCCTCTGCCCGCCCCGCCTGTTCTCTGCCTTCCTCTCCACCACACTCACCACACTCGCGTTACGCACGAGCCCTGTCCCAGCGTCCATCGGAGAGTCAGCGGCTGGCTGGCCGCCACGCCGCGGCACTGCAGCCAGCGGCACCACGCTCGGCGGCAGCGACGAGCGGCCGGTGTGGCGCCACCGCCGGGTAGCGACCGCCGCCCGGCTGGCGGCAGCTACAGCTCGGTGACAACGCATGCTGGGGGCGTGAGAGGTGTGTGTGTTTTGTTCCCTCTCTCACGCAAAGTGAGAGAGTGTGTGTTTTCGCACGGCAAGACTCTTTTTTGTTTTTCTCACACCCCCACGCTCTCTCTCTCTCGCTCGCTCGCTCTCGGTGTTGGGTGGCGCGGTGGACACACCAGCCCCCGCCCTCCACACGCATGAATGAAAAAACGCACACAAAATAGGGGGAAAAGAAATGAATCGGGGTGTTTTCGGGGGCGTGATCAGGGCGTCGCGCCCCCACCACCTCCCGGCTTCTTTCACCGCCGTGTTCAGCTCACGAGACCTCGCTCGTGCCAGAAGTAAAGCCCGGCATCATGTACCTGAGAATGGGCGGGGGAGGAGGGGGAGAAGGTGAGAAGATGATCAAAAAAATAGCAGGCAAAACGTGTTCCTGACCCGCCGGGCGCGCCCCCCCCCCCCTCCCCGCTCACTGCAACCCACCTGTACTGGCCGTCCGCCGCAATGCCGAAGCCCTTGGGGTCGGCAAACACGTTCTCCAGCAGCTGGGACATGTCGGGCTTGGGCGACGCGTCAGCAAACTCGACCGACTCTTCAACCACCGCCGTGACCGCGGCCTCGATGTCCGTGAAGTCAGCCTCCGCCATCAGCCGGTTGGCCAGCGCGTACTTCTTGAACGCGGGCAGCGGGTCGCGGGCAGCGTAGTGCGCCTTCTCCTCCTTGGAGCGGAGTTCATCAGGATCCGCGAGCGAGTGGCCGCGGAAGCGGTATGTTTCCGCCTCGATCAGCGTCGGCCCATCCCCCCGGCGCGCGCGGGCGACAGCCTCAGCGGCCACCTCGCGCACCTTGACGACATCCATGCCGTCCACCAGGACGCCCGGCATGCCAAAGGCGGGCCCCTTTTTGTAGATGAAGGGGTCTTCGTCGCCCGCGGACGGCCCCGTCGCGCGCACGTGCTGCATGCCAATCGCCCACTTGTTGTTCTCCACCACAAAGATGCAGGGCAGCTTGTAGAGGGAGGCCATGTTGAGGGCTTCATAGAACTGGCCCACGTTGCAGGTGCCGTCCCCAAAGAAGTTGACGGCCACCTGGTCGGCAGTCTCGTCGCCCAGCACTTCCCGCTTGTACTTGATCTGGAAGGCAGCCCCCAGCCCCACGGGGATGCCCTCCCCAATGAACGCAAACCCGCCCAGCAGGCCAAACTCTTTGGAGAACATGTGCATGGACCCCCCCTGGCCGCGGCAGATGCCGGTCTTCTTGCCAAACAGTTCGGCCATGATGGCGCGCGCGGGGACGTCCTTGGACAGGGCGTGCACGTGGTCGCGGTAGGTGGAGCAGATGTAGTCGTCCTTGCGGAGCAGGCTGGAGTGGGTGGGGAGGGGTGGCGGGGAGGGGGTGTGGCGGTGAGTCGTGTGTTGCGAGGGGGGCACCGAAGCCGGGAGCGTCGCCCCCCTCGCGCGCTCCCTCCTCTGCCTCTTCTCACGCACCGGATCACGCCCGTCGACACCGCCTCCTGGCCGGAGTACAGGTGGACGAAGCCGAACATCTTGCCGCGGTAGTACATTTGGGCGCACATTTCCTGTGGGAGGAGGGAGGGGAGGGAAAAAGAGGGGGGTGAGGGCACCGAGCGGAAAAAAAAAGCGCGCGCCGCGCCAAGGGTGGCGGCCAAAGGTGGCGCGCGCAAACACGCGCGCAGAGCATGCGGGTGTGCGTGCATGGAGGCACAGGCCCAGTGTGTGGCGTCGGGGCGAGCGCAGGCCGGCAGCCGGGGAAGGGGGGGGGGGGGGGGGCGCGATCGGAGCGACCGCCTCGTTTTTCTTTCGAGGCGAGCGGGTGGCCGACGCTGCGCCTCCCTGCTCCGCCCCCCGCCCTCGCCCCCTCGCCGCAAGCTCTCGCTGCCACGCCTCCCCGCAGGCGGACCACGCATTGCTCAATGCGCGCACTGCGCCGTGCCGCGAGGCAGGCAGCGCGCCAACCGCCGGGCCCGCGCCCCTCGCTCCCCCCCGGGCAGCGCCGAGCGGTCGCGGTCGCGCGGCGAGGGGGGGCGCCCTTGCCTCGGACGCGTTCCCTCTCTCTCCCCTCCCTCCTCCCTTCCCTGGCCCTCCCTCACTCTCTCTCTCCTCTCACCTCGAACTCGCGCCCCAGGAACATGTCGCGGTACAAGTCTTTGGCGACTTCGGGCGTGATCGCGGCCAGGGACGCGCCGGTGACCGCCTTGGAGGGAGCCGACACCGCGCGCGCGGGGGACGGCCCCGCCGCCCGGCGGGAGGAGGCCGAGGATGCCGCGCTGCGGGCAGACGGCGTGGGCTTGCGCGCGACCGCGGTGGGCGCGCGCGGCGCGGCGCGGTGCGCGCGCGGCGCGGTGGACGGCAGGGACGCGCGGGTGGCGGCGGCGGCCTGCATTGTGATAGGGAGGAGTGTGTGGCGGGTAGTGGGAGGGGCGAGGAGCCGGTGTGGCTGGGGAGGGGGGCGACCGGAGCGGGCAACGTCCAATCTTTGGTTGTGGGGCTCTCGTCGTTTTTGTGCGGCTTGCGGTCGTCTTCGCTTTCCCTCACCTCCCCGTCAACCCGAACTCCTGGTGCATGTTTGGTCCTGCTGCTACCTCTCCACCATCACACAGTGCGGTTTCTCACGAGAGATGAAAAAGAAAAAGATGATTCGAACCCCCCCCCCCCCCTTTCCTCCCCCACTTCATGTGCATCACCCCGCGTTGCGCCGCGCAATCTCCCACGGCTTGACAATGGCCAGCACAATGGCCGCCGCAATCACCAGCACCACCACCAGCGCGCAGCACAGCAGCCGCCGCGTCCGCTTCTGCATGCGCTTGGCCTCGACCAGGTGCGTGACGCCAGACTCGATGTGGTCTTTGGCACGCGCGACTTGTGCCTCGATCGAGTCCAGCATCTCGCCCTGCGCCTCCACCAGCACCGCCATGTCCAGGAACACTTGGTGCAGGTCCAGCAGGGAGGCTTCCAGATCTTTGACGGCTTCGTGGCGTTCGCGCACGTCGGCCAGTGTGTCGGCGACGGCGCCGCGGCCGGCCTCCAGGATGGCGCGCTGGAAAATGGTTTCAGACTCCCCGCTCTCGATCATGGCGTCCACGGCGGCGGGGCTGGGGCGTTGCCCTGTGACCGTGAACACGCGGCGCTCGACGGCGTCCCGGTACTCGGCGCCCAGGCGGGCGCGCAGGGCGGCCAACTCGCCCACGCCATCGCGCAGCCTCTTTGTGAGGGCGGCCGTGATGGCGGTGCGTGAGCGTTCGGTGGATGAACCCGGCCCACACCCCTTCTTCTGCAGGCTGGCCGCGTTGGCTTTGTCCAGGCGTTCGAGGCGCGACTTGACGGCGTGTGCCGCGCGCGACACGCTCTCCACGTCAGCCTGCATCGCCTCCCGAATGGCCGTCATCTCGGCGCCCCGCGTCACCGTCTTGGACTGCTCATGCAGGCGGGACAGGGCGGCCTGCTTGTCCCGGATGGAGGCGAGGGCGGCCTTGATGGAGGCCACCTCTGCAAAAAAGTCGGCCATGGCGGCGTCCGGGGGGGACGCGCCCCCCGTCGGCAGGCCCAGCTCGATGTCGCCCGAGGAGGCGCCGCCACCGCCCGACCGGCGGGACGGGCGGGTGGTGGTGGTGGTGGGGGGAGGGGGGGTCGAGGCGGGGGGGGTGGCGCCGCCGCGCACGATGGACAGCAGGTCGTTCATTTGTGTGTGTTGTGTGTGTGTGTGTGTGCCTTTGTGTCAGGGAGACCCGGGCAGCCAGCAAAGGTGGGAGGGGAGGGACGACGCTGTTTCGATGGACCAATGCGCGCGCGTCGCCGCGAAAGCCTCCGCGTGTGTGTGTGTGTGTGTGCGCACTCCCGGCTTCACCTCGAGGTGGAGGGCAGTCACACACGCTGGCGCAGCGTGTGTGTCGTGCACGAGCCGTGGGCGAGTGAGTGAAAAACGGAAAGAAAGAGTGAGCGCGGCATGGATTGACGCACTCAAGGGCTGTTTTCTTTGCGCCGGGGCCGCCCGCCTGCCCCCTTCCACACCGCACGTTCCCTACCCCCCCCCCCCCCCCCACCCACCCTCACCATGGCCGACGCCGCCGCCGCGCGCGCGGCCGAGCTGGTCAAGAAAGCGGACAAGCGGCTGGCCTCGTTCTCCCTCTTCGGCGGCAACAAGTATGAGGACGCGGCCGAGCTGCTGGAGAAGGCGGGCAACCAGTACAAGCTGGCCAAGTGCTGTGAGTAGAGAGTGGGGGGGTGGGGGGACGGGAGGGAGGAGGGGGCGGCCGTTTTGTTTTGGGGGAGGGCGATGGGCGCCATCCCTCTGGTGTTTGACCGACCCCGGTGTCCGCCTGCCCCGTGTCCCGCGCCTCTCACACGCAACCATCCATCCCATCCACCCAGGGCGCGACGCCGGCGTCGCCTTTGAGCGCGCCGCCGAGGCGCACGTGAAACTGGGCGCGGCGCACGAAGCGGCCGCGGCCTGTGTCGAGGCGGCAAAATGTTACCAAAAAACGGACAAGGGGGACGCCCTGCGCGCCATGCACGCCGCCGTGGCCCACTACACCGAGCTGGGGCGGCTGGGCATGGCGGCGCGGCAGCTGCGCGACGTCGCCGACACGCTTGAGAAAGGAGGCGACGCGGCGGCCGCGTGCGAGTTTTATGAACAAGCCGCCGACCTGTTTGCCGGTGAAGAACAACACTCGGAAGCGACGCGCTGCCGCCTCAAAGTGGCGGCCCTGTCGGCGGAGGCGGGGCGGTACAACGTCGCCGCCACCCAGTTTGAAGACGCCGCCCGCGCGGCCGTGGAGTCCCCCCTCCTCAAGTTTGGCGCCAAAGGCCACCTCCTCAACGCGGGCGTCTGCCTGCTGGCGGGCGGTGGCGCTGGCCCCGACCTGGACACCGCGCTGGACCGGTACGAGTCTGTCGACCCCACGCTCGCGGGCTCCCGCGAAGGCGACCTCCTGCGCGCCCTCGCCACCGCCGCCTCCACCCGCGACGTGGACGCTTTTACGTCCGCTCTGGCCGGCTTTGACGCCGTCACCCGGCTGGACGCGTGGAAGACGGCGCTGTTGCTGCGCGCCAAGCGCGCGCTGGAGGGCGGCGGCGCGGGGGGTGGGGATGGAGGGGAGGAGGACTTGACGTGAGAGAGAGTGGAGATTTGTGTGTGTGTTGTAATGCCGCCCGAGAGGCTGTGCGCCTGCTGCCTGTTTGAAAGTCGAGGGAGAAGAGAGGGGAGAGGAAGAAAACGACACACCTGTTTTTTTTGTTGTCGCAACCCCGCTCTCAAAAACCCTCTCTCTCCCCCCCCAAAACCCTCCCCCACCCAGCCCACCATGGCCTTCCTCACGACGCTCATCGAGGTGGGCGCTGCCTTGGGGGAGGGCGTGGAGGGCGGGGCTGTATGAAAGGGAGAGAGAAGTGGTGGCACCTGCCTCGACGCTGCCACGCGTGGGGCGTTGTTTTTTGTTTTCGTTGTTCGTTCGTTTTCTTTTTCTTCATCCCATCACATCCAAACCTCTCCCCCGCTTCGCCACCACAGGTCATCACCGCCATCATCCTTCCCCCCTTCGCTGTCTTCTTCGTCACAGGGCTGTCTACGCAGTTAATCATCAACATTCTGCTGACGATGTGGGTGCGGGAGGGCGGAAAATGTTTTTTGTTTGTTTGGGGCGCGCGTCTCTCCGCAGCCGCACACACCACAAACCCACCCTCCTTTCCCCCCCCTCCCCCCTCCTCAGCCTGGGCTGGATTCCTGGTGAGTGTGACATGCCAAGAAATGAGGGCGTTTGTTTGATTGAGAGAGACAGGGCCAACAAAAACTAAATCCTTCTGACGCCACCTCTTTTTTCAACCCCACCACACACTCAGGCGTCATCCACGCCCTCTTCGTCACGTTCAGATCCAAGGGCATTTGAGCCCGCGCACGCGCTGGTGTTGGGGCGCTCACGGTGTTGGCGAGAGCGGGCCAAGGAGAAATAAGGAGCGCCCACACACGCGCACAATCGTTTGTTTTTGCGCACACCGGCGGGGGCTGCCCTCCCTCCTCTGCGCCCGTGTGTAAAACCAAACGAAGCACACACACCCCACACCCTCCATGTTTTACGCCCTGCAACTCGCCGCCGTGGCTGCCGCCTGCTGCCTGTGCCCCCCTCTGGCAACGTTTCTCGCGACCGGCTTCTCCAGCCGCCTGATCACCACCACGCTGGCCACCGCCCTGTTCTGGTTTGGAGGGGTGGCCCACAGCGCGTACGTGTGCTGGACGGAGCTGCTGGTGAAAGGGGGGAGCTGATTTGTTTTAGTTTTTTGGGCGCCGCATTTCGGTGCCGCTAGTGTTTGCAGCCTTTTTCTTTCGCGTCCGTCCCCCAACTCGACTTTGCAAAGCGCACGCAGAGAGAGAACACGATTTACACGTAGGCGGCGGCGGAAGGCACAAACACACCACACATTTTCTTCACGCCACCGTCAGCACTGCCGTCTTCCCGGGCACCACCTCGGAAAGAGAATGCCCTTTCCCCGCAGTCAGGTCGGCCACCAACTCCTTCAGGGTGGCGGCGGACGCGGTGGCGTCGGCGCCTTCGTCGACCTGTGTGTGTGTGGGGAGAAAAACGAGTGAGTTTTTTTTTTTCCTTAGCGATCGGCGGCTCTTGCCGCGCTCGCGCGGGGTCGACGCGCGCGTGTCCGGCCTCCCTCTCCTCTCCCAACGGCAACACGGGGTTGTAACCGTGTGGCAGGCGTTGGGATCGGAGACGCCTGCCGTTTGGAAAGGAGGGGGCGGAGGGCAAACACGCCACACCGGCTCATCCCTCTCTTTCCTCGGCCCCACACACGCACCTGGGTCGCCTTGAACTCGGACTTGAACTCGCCGTCCTTCTTGATGACAAAGGTGGGCATGGTGGGTGAGGGTTGTTTTGTGTGTGGGAGGCGAAGAAGATGAAAACTTTTGGGGATGTGAGCACCAAAAAAACACTTCACTCGGACCTCTTTTTTCCACCCTTCACCCCTTCCTCCCCAAACTCCACCACACACACATACACACCATGGCTCTCGAAGGCACCGCCAAGACCATCGTCGACATATTGCTCGTCATCTTCCTGCCCCCGCTGGCGGTGTTCCTGGTGCGAGAGAAGGGGGGGTTGAAAAAAAAACAATTCGGCAAACACACCGGCACGTGCGCCCTGCGAGCCCCCTCCCCGGCTCCCACACTCACTGTCTAACGAAAGTAAAGAGTATCCAGCGCGAGTTGGAGGGGTGACGGGGAGCTAGCGGGCCCATTTTGTGGGACAAACGGGGAGCGGCGGTTGGCGCATGCCGAGCTGGCGTTTTTTTTTCGCAAAAAAAAAACGACCCTTCACACCCCCTCTCCCGACGTTCCGCCGCCCACCCCGCCCCGCCCACCACTCACCCATACTCTCCACTCCCCCTGAACAGAAGGACGGCGGCTTGACGACCAACTTCTGGATCTCGCTCGTCCTCATCTTCTTTGGCTTCTTCCCTTCCTCGATCTTTGCCGCGTGGCACGTGTTCTTCCGCAAGTGAAGAAAAGGAAAGGAGAGAGAGAGAGAGAGAATCTCTCTCTCCGCGGGCGGGCTGGCTGGCGGGTGGGCTTGCGTGCGTGCAGTCTCCCTTTCACCCCCCCACAACAACAACATAAGTACTATCCACCGTTGTTGTAAACCAAAAAGGTCATCCCACAATGTCTACTATTTACTATGAACAAGAGGGCGGGCGTGCGAGTGTGGTCGCCGCGCCAGCCACAAAGCAAAACACGCACGCCTCATTTTTTCTCACAATGTTTCATTCATTTTTTCACGCAAGCAATAAACGTCTCTCTCTCTCTCTCATCACAACGCAAGATCCACCGTCACCCTCACATCCGTCAACGGCAGCGAGGGGAACGTGTCCTCCGCGGGCGGGGGGCCGCCCCCCGCGCCCACGCCGCCCACTCCATCTTCGTCACACGGCCACGACGCGTCGGCAGCCACGGTGACGACCGCCCTGCTGAACCCGGCCACCGTCAACGCTGCCTCGGCGCCGCGCGGGTCGCGGGCCAGCTCGAGGACGGCGGCGCGCAGGGCGCGATCGCGCGACGAGAGGGCGGTGGCTGTGAGGGCTCGCACCACGGGCACAATCGAGGGCGCGACCCCCGTTCCATCGGGAAGGGTGTACCCTCTGCACGCGGACGTGGTGCGGGTGGGGGAGGGGGCGATGGGAGGGAGAGGGGGTGGCGCGCCTGCCACGAGCGGCCGCTCTGGCGTGGCCGCAGCAGCAGACACCGCGTGCGCCAGTTCGTGCGTCACCCTGAACTCGCACTCGCCGGCGTCACCATGGATGCCGGCTTCTTGGGTGAGTTGGGTGTAGAGTAACACGGATTGGGGGCCGGGCGCGCCAGAGGGGGTGCCGCCCCCCTCGGCCGACCGGGGGCGCACGGGGGAGGCCGCCACCGCGGGCGAGCCGGGCGTGCCCGCCCGCCCACCACCGGGGCGCCGCGTCCACACCAGAACGCCGCCATCGTGGGTGGCCACGTCGCGGGCCCAGGCTTCCACGGTGGCAGTGGCTGACGGCAGGCGCGCGGCGCGCGCGGCGCCGTCGCAGTCGCCGCGCGCGGCGGCGCCGCCCGCGGGGCCGTAAGCGCAGGTGAGGACGGTGGTTAAAGCGTCGCGCAGGCCGGCGCGTGGTCCCCCGGGGCGCAGGGCGGCAGCCAGCCCCGCACGCAGCGCGGCCGCGACGCCAGGGCGCCAAGCCGTGTCGGCCGGGAGCAACGCGTCCCGCAGCCCATCCAGCGAGTAAAACTCGGCCTCCGGCACCAGGGCGGCCAGGGAGGGGGCGCCGGCCGCGGCGGCGGCGGCCTCCGCTGCGGGGGGGGCCGTCGCGCAGCCAGTTAAGAATTGTCGCAAAATGAGACGGGTCTCTGTCGATGAACACACGGCCCGCGGAGTCCAGGGTGGAGGGCAGCTCGCCCTGCACGAGGCGGGCCAGCATGGAGGCTGGTTCCTGTGTGGGAGGGTGGTGGGTGGGAGGTGAGGAAGGTGTGCGTCGCGTGCTAGCCAAAAACGGAGGCCTCCGCCGTGGTCCGCCAGGCAGCGTCTGCACCGCCCCCTTCCTCCTCCCGTCAGCATGGGACGGATTCACACAAGCCAATGCGGGGGTGACAGTGCATTGACGCCGGGCGCGAGGCGGCGCGCGGGCGAGGGCATGCGCAATGCAGCTGCTTCTCCCGCATTGGCGCGGGGTGGCGCGCCTCCCTCCCTCCTCCCTCCCTCCCCCTGGCGTCGTCAACACCCACACGCACCCTCTGCGTCAGCGTCTCCACCGTGGTGGTGAACGGGGTGCCCCCCACGTTGAGCTCGACGATGCCGTTGCGACGCGCCATGGGGGGGGAAGCAGAGGCTTCTCTGTGCGGCGGTGGTTGACGCCGGGGCGCGCAGGGGGACTGGGCGCGTGCGTGTGCAGAAACGAGGTTTGTGTGTGTGTGTCCGAGGCGCGCACTGTGCGCGCGCAGACGGCGCGTTGCGTGTCGGAGAGAGGAGGAAAATGCGCGTGCTTGTGAGCTGCGTTTTCTCTTGTTTCACAAACTTCACCCAAACCGCTCTCTCTCTCACCCACCCACATCCCCAAACCATCTAAATCCCTTCCAGCGCCGCCCGCAGCGACGGCAGCAGCTGGGCCATGGCCAACTGAAACCCGCGGCTGGGCGGGAGGGGGTCGTCCTCCCCCTCTGCCGGGCGAAAGGCGGCGGGCGCGGTCGGCCGCACGTCGGCGCCGACTGGCGCCCGACCCTCCCCATACGCGGCCGCAGCCGCCAGCAGCCCCTCCCGCGCCTGGCGATAGTGGGCGCGCACCAGGGGGCCAAAGGCACCCGGCGGGGAGCGCAGCAGCGCGCGCGCGGTGCGCGCGCAGATGAGAAACGCGCTCTCCGAATACAGGCGCGAATTCTTGGCGCCTTCTGCGGAGCCCGCCTGCTTCTCGTACCCTGCCTCATTGTAGTAGGGTTCGGGCACGAGCACGAGGCCTTGAATCGACACCAGGACTTGGAGTAGGGTAGAGGTGGCGGGCGACCAGCGCTCCTCCTCGCGCCCCGCCCACGTGCCCAGCAGACTCAGGCACACTTTGCCACACTCATACAGGTTGGGGTTGACGCGGTGGCCGTAGGCGTGGTAGGAGACGGAGGGCGGGGTGGACGGGTAGTCGGGGGGGAGGGCGATGTCGAAGACGAAGATGTTGCCGACGTAGGGGGTGCCCAGAGGGCCGACGACTGCCGCCCGCAGCGCGTCCAGCCTCCCCTCCCACGCCCGCACCCAGATTTGACCCGCTGGCAGCCCCGCCCGCAGCGCGTCCCACTCCTTCATGACGGCCTTGACAAAGCGGCGGGGAAGGGTGGTGGCCGTGGCGGAGGGAGACCGAAAGATGGCGTGGTCGGGGGGGGGGTCGCCTTCCAGCACGTCAAAGGGGGCCCAGTCGGTGGGGAGGGCGGGGTCATCGGTCGCGGGGGTGGTGGTGGTGGTGGGGACGGCGGCGGGGGCGGCAGCGTCGTCACCAGCTGCCGCGCCGCCGGCGTCGGCGAGGGGGGGGACGCTGCCCGCCCCGTCGTCACCGTCCGCCGGCGCGTCCGGCATCGACGCCGTGCCGCCACTGGCGTCACCGTCGGACGATGCAGTCTCGTACTCGTCGTCACCGGCGCCACCGCCCGGGATGTAGTGCATGTAGGGGGGGGCACCGATGGTGGTGGGTGGCGGGGGGCCGCCCCCACCGCCCGGGCCGCCGTCATCCTCCCGCGACAGCACAAACAGTTCGTCCGGCCGCTCCCCGCTCACGCCGTCCACCCCCAGCCAGGCGACACGCACGCGGCCGCCCGCCAGGCCCACGACTTCACCGACGGTGGGGGTGGAGGCGGAGGGCGGGCGGCGTGCGCCGCCACTCCCACCACCATCCAGCCGCACCACGACGTCGCCATGGGCGAACGCCCAGTCGGGGTGGGGCCTGATGGAGTAGACGGGCACAATGGTGGCGGTGGTGGGGTCGGGGGGGGACAGGCGGCCGTCGTCGCCGCGGGTGAGCCAGGCAACCGTGGCAGTGCGTTCGGCAGCATCGACCGACAGCACGACGCCCGAGCGCGGGGTGGGGCGCCGCCCACGGGCAGGACTGCCTGCATCATCATCATCTAGCGGGCGCTCCAGCACCAGGTCGTCCGGCCAGAAGTCGTGGTCGTCCAGGTGTGTGATCGGCAGCAGGGTGGAGGCTGCCACCCCGCCCTCCCGCCGCCCATCCTGCCACACCACGTCCGCCACCGTGTGGGACCCCATGACGAGGGCGGTGGGCGGGATGGCGCCCGTGGACGCGGCGGACGCGGCTGCGGCGCCGCGGCGGGCAGAGCGGCGCGCGCGGCGGGTGGACGAGGCGGCCGCGCCGCGCCGCGACGCGGCGCGGGGGGGGGGCAGCAGTGGCGGCGGGCGGGGCGGCCGTGCCGCCACCACCACCTCCTTCAGTCGACAGCAGGGATGAGATGGCGGCCGCCACACTGTTGGCCATGCGGGAGAGAGCGGCGGGGGGCGGCGGCGGCGGCGCGTCGGCGGCGGCCGCGTCATCGTCGTCACTGCTGCCGTCCTCCGCGTCGGCACCACCCCCACCTTCACCATCACCGCCGCCCAGCCACAGCCCACGCGTGCCCAGGTGCCAGTAGGCGGGGTCGAAGAAGTGGCGCCCCACGACGGCCACGCCGCGCGGGCGCACAACGGCGGGGGGGGCGTGCCCCGCGCCGGGGACGACGGCCGCCACCCAGTCGACTTCGAGTTCGTCCACATCGACGCGCACCACGGTGGCGCGCAGGGAGGAGACGCGGCCCCCGGTGCCGTGCACGCGGACGCGGAGGGCGGAGTGGAGGGCGGCGACGGAACGCAGGGTCAGTTTTTGCCCTGGAAACCAGGGGCACCGGTGATCGTCCGCGAAAGTAACATCGGCGGGGCTCGCAGGGTGTAACACGTCGCACTCGTCCAGTAGGGGGCCGTCGGGGGAGGGGCGCACGTCGGCGACGATGCCATCCGCAAACTTTAAAGTCAAACACTCCACCACCAGCGCCACCCGCCCCAACCACCCATCCTTGACGACGTGCTGGTCGGCACAGTAAGGGAGCAGGGGGGCGAGGCGGGTGGAGGGCACGCCCCGGCGCAAGGACGGGGCGGGGGGCAGCGCGACGTCGACGAGGCGGCGCACATCAATCACAACAGCCGTCGGCCCCAGTGGGTCCCCCACCGCCGCCACGACGTCGCCCGCCACCAGGCCTCGGTCCACGACGGCCAGGGTGGCCGCATCCTCGGTGGCGGGTTCAGCAGGGATGGGGGGGGACGTTGGGGGGGGGGCGGCGGCGGCGCGCCGCGCCCGGCGCGGCGCGCGGGGGCTGCGTCGGCCGCCCGCGTGCCGTCAACTGCCGGCTGCCACGCGACGGCAGCCATGCCGACTGGCAGCGGGCGGCGGTGGGCGTGGTGGTGGCCGTGGTGGTGGCTGTCGTCGTCACTCGTCGCGGACGACCACTCGCTCTCGGAGCCGTCGTCGCTGCCGCGGTCCGACCCCGAGGGACCGCCCTCGGACTCGGTCTCGCCACCGACACGCCAGACGAGGCCTGTGTGTGTGGGTTGGGAGGGGGAGGAGGGTGGGTGAGTTGTGTTGTGGTCCCCCTCGGGACAATGCGTGGTGTGTCGGTCGCCGATCGCTGCCCTCGGGCGCCCACCCGCCGCCACGCCTCGCCTCGGGTGGCCACCATGCGGCCACAACCGGGGGCAGGGGCCCGCGTGCCTCGTTCTTTTGCACCACGCCTCGCGCTACACCACCACTCACCCAGCTGGCCGGTGTCGCCCTCGCCCGCGCGCCGCACCACGTCGTAGCTGCGCAGCAGCAGGGGGCCACGGCGGGGTGGGGCCGCCATGGCGGGGAGGGGAGGGTGCGGGAGACGCGGGAGGGCGCGTAGAGAGAGGGAGCGCACGAAGCTCCGATTGTGTCGCTGCTGCGTTCTTTCTTTTCCCTCACACACAAGCCCGCCGCAGCACACGCCCACCCACCCCGACTCCCTCGCGCGCTCTCTGTCACGCATCCACTCTCGTGCCCTTGCTTGCGTTTTGTCCCCACGAAACAAAGTGTGTGATCTAACATCATGTTTTGAAAAACCCTCTCCCCCACCCCCCATCACCTCCCGTCCACCGCCTTCAAACACTCGCTCTCGCACCTCCGCATGCACGCATCATTCCAGGCGGGCACCTGGTGCAGGTTGGCGCACACCGCGCGCTGGCAGGCTTCCGAGCACGCGTCCGCGCGTGCGGCGCCGCACACGGTGACACAAGTCCCTGGGGTGGGATCCTTGGCCAGCCCCCCCATGCGACGCAGCAGGCGTTTGGAGGTGCAGACGCGCTCGCACACAAAGGTGGGGGTGGCGGAGTCGTCGCCAGGTCTGTGTGGGAGGGGGTGGGTTGGAAATAAGGCATGGGCGAAAAACGGGCGGCGCGTTCTCCCCCCCCGCTGCCTCCACGCTCTCTTCCCCTCCCCACTCACCTGTCCTGGCCAAACTCGCCCTCGCCCCCGTCCAGCACGAGCCCCCTGTCCCCGCGGTCGCCGGCGCGGCGGCGCGCGTCGCGGTCGCCGCCGCCGACGATGGCGCGCGCCAGGGCGGCGGGGGCGCCCACGACGGAGCCGAGCAGGCCCATGGGTGTGTGGGTGTGGGTGAGGGTGGTTTGAGAGGCGCGCGGCGGGGGTGGAAGGAAAGGCGCCGGCCGCGGATTCAAAGAGAAGTGTTTTTTCCCTGTGGAGAAAAAAAAGACGAAAAAAACGCGCCCACCCACTCTTCAGGTGAGATCATGCTGGACGCGTCTGCACCCGCAGACCAACGAGAGAAACGAGATGTGTGTGTAAGTTCAACCGTGTGCGTGTGTTGTGTGTGGGAAAGCGGGTTTGCACCACCAGAAAACAAAAAACAGCCTTACCCCCGCCCCGCGATCAACGCCAGCGCGTCCCGCGACAGCGTCCTCTCGTCCGCCCCCGGGGCAGCCGGCCTCTGGCCATATTGCCGCTTGGCGGGGCGGGAAGGCGGCGGCGGCGCGTCGTCGCCGCCGCCTCCTTCCGCCCGCTTGGCCGCCCGCCGCGCGTCCGCCCGCTCCGCCGCCCGCGCGGCATCCACTTTGGCCAGGTAGAAATCACGCTCGGCGGCGGCGGCGGACGCTTCCGCCGCGCGGCGCGCGTCGCGAGCGTGGGAGGCGGCAGCTACATCCGCAGTTAAATCGTCCCACACAAATCCCGGCAGATATTTCAGTGTCCACAAGTCGGCCGCGTGGGCGGAGCGGCGGCGGCCGCCGATGGGGGTGGCGTTGAGGGTGGCGGCGACCTGTGGGGGATGTGATGGGGTGGGAGCGTGGTTTTGTGAAGGAGGAGCGCAAACGGTTCCCTCCTCCCTTCCCCCCTCTCCACACAAACACACAAAAACTCACCTGTTTGGCCACTTTTTTGTCCTCAAACTCGATCCACCCCTCCACGTAGCGCTTGGCCCGCTTGGACGCCGCACTGACGCCGCCACCACCCCCCGCCTTGGCCCCCTTGCGCCGCGCCGCGCGGGTGGCGCCGTCCTCGGGGGCCAGGTAGATGCGCCCAATCTCGGCGCGCGCGGACAGCAGGTGCCTCACTTTTTGGGGGCGCTGAAGGGTGGAGGAGGGTGGAAAGGTTGAGAGGGTCGTCAATGAAAACAGCGTGCCCTTCCCCCTCCACACACACTCTCTCCTTCACGTACCATGTGTGGCGGCACTCGACTCATGTAGACGACGCCTGGCGAGTGTTTTTTGGTTGGGGGCGGTGAGACACAGAAAACCAAGGCGGCTGCATGCCGCGCCCCCTCCCTCCCCTCCCCCCTCCTCTCCTCTCACTCACCTCGCCTCTTGTACGCCTTCTGCAACCGTTTCAACTCTTTGTCCTTGACCCGGCCGTCCGCCGCCAGGGGCAGCGGCGCGGCCGCCAGGGGGGCGTTGTCGTCGTCGTCGGCCGCCGGCGCTCGGGGCGGACGCGAGGGCAAGGGCGCGTCCGAGTCCGACATGTGGGGAGTGAGGTGGGCGCTGCGCGAGTTCTCGAGGGCACGCTGCCACACAGCCAACTCCTGGGCGGTGGATAAACAACTCGCGGAAAGTGTGAACACAGAACACTCCGGCCTTCCGAATTGGCCAGCGTTTGCGCAAAAAAAAACCTCCCCACCCTCCAGCACACCACCCACACCACACACCACAATCATGCCCACCTACGCCGTCTTCGGCGCCGGCGGCAAGACCGGCAAGGCGTGCGTCCTCGCCCTGCTCGCGCGCGGCGACACCGCGCGCGCTGTTGTGCGCGACCCGGCCAAGCACGCGGGCGCGTGGGGGGAGGGCGGCGACAAGCTGGAGGTGAGAGAAGAGAGAGAGAGTGAGGCTGTGTGTGTTGTGTGTGTGTGTGTGTGGACAACGGTGGTGGTTTCTTTGGGACACCTCTCACCTTTTTTTCCGTTCCGCCCACCCATCACCACCCCAGGTCGTCGCTGGCGACGTCACCGACGCCGCCTCCGTCGCGGCAGCCCTGAGGAACACGGCCGGCGCCATCTTCGCCGCCTCTGCCCCGCGCGGCGGCGACGTCAACGCGGTGGACGACGTGGGCGTGGGGATCGTCGCCTCCGCCGCCGCCGCCGCCAAACTGTCCCGCGTCGTGCTCATCTCGTCCAACCTGGTGTCTCCCCACCAGAAGTGGCACCCGATACGCGCGCTTCTGAACAACATGAGGGGTCCGTTCTCGGGCCAGCACATCATGGACGCCAAGTGGAAGGGGGAAGCCCGCCTGCGTTCTTCAGGTGTCCCCTACACAATCCTGCGCCCGGGCGGCCTGACCGACGGGCCGGGGGGCCAGGCCGCCCTGCTGGTGGGCCAGGGCGACAAGACGATCGGCCGCGTGTCGCGCGCCGACGTGGCGGTCGTCGCGGTGGCCGCGCTGACGAGTCCCGCGGCGGTGGGTGTGTCCCTGGAGCTGGGCAGTGAGGGCAGCAAGAAGGCGGAGGAAGGGCCGGCGCTGGGCTCGATCTTCGACGGACTGATCAAGGATTGAGGGAGGTTTGTGATTTTTCTTTTTTTTTGGCGTGTGTATTAATCTTCGGGGGCAAAAAACACAGATCTACAAAAGTCATCTTTTGGCGTGTGTGTGTGGGGAGGCGGTGGGGAGGCGCGGAGAAGAAAAGGAGCAGCCTTTCCACTCCCACCCCCCAGAGGCAAAAAATCACCGCCGCCCGTTTCCCCCCCCCCCTCTCTCTCCTTCTCAACGCCACGGGTCCATCTCCGCGCACTCCAGCACGTTGGCGTCCGGGTCCCGGAAGAAGATGGCGGGCCGCCCCGACGCGGACAGGGTGAAGGGAACGCCCGCCGCCTTGAGCCTCTCAGCCAGCGCTTTGACGTCTTTCACCCCCACACAAAAGTGGCCGTCCCGACCTCCGTGTGTCGGCCGTCCCTCTGTAGGATCAGGGGACGGCAGCTCCATGAGGTGCACCATTTCCCGCCCGATCCACAGCCACGCGCCGCGGTAGGGGAGCTTAGCGTCGGGGCGCGCCGGGTTAAGGGACAGTCCGAGAGTGTCCGTGTAAAACGCGAGGGCTCGGTCCAGGTCGGACACGAGGAGGCCGACGTGGTGCAGGCCTTCGAAGATGGGGTGACGGCCTGTGTGTGTGTGTGTGGGAGGAAAGGGTGAGGATCACGTCGAAACGTCAGACGGGGAAGCCTCCGACGCGGTCGGGGCGCGCGCGCGGGGGGGGGGCGGCACGCTCATTGCTCTGCTTCTCTTTGCATCTTTGCCCCCCAATGCCGCACTCTGGCATCATGCACGCCCGCTTGTGTGTGTGGTAGAAGCGGGTGGAAGGGGGCAAGCGGGTTGTCGCGGCAGTCGGTTGGGAATGCACCAAAAACCAAGAAAAAAAACTCTCACACTCACCGTCCTCGCCCACCGCGCCGTGGCGCGACGTGGACGCTTCCGCGGTGGAGGATCGCAGGCGGGACCAGGAGGCGGGCGCGGTGCGGGGGGGGGTGACGAGGGAGGCGGTGGGGTGGAGGCGGGGGGCCCGGCTGTGAAGGAGGGTCGGGGTGGTGAGGCACAGCGGGAAAACGCGTCTTTGACGCAGGGCCGTCCCTTGTCTCGACAGCAGCGGGGACAGTAGATACTCTTCATGAGTGCGCACGTGGTGCGGGCGGGTGGAGGCGGCGAAACCAACTTACCCGGCGCGCGCCGCATGCGGCGCCGGCGCGCCGGCGCGAGCGCGGACGGCGGTGGGCGCCATGCAAAGCGGCGCCCAGCGGTTTGTGTTTGTGATGTGTGCTGGAGTGTGTCGAGTGGCTCTATGGTGCGCGGGAAGGACGCGGGGTTGCCCGCGCGGCCGAGGCAAAGGAAACAAAGACGGACAGAGTGCAAACCTGTCGTCGAGAGACCGACCTGCTCCTCGCTCACTCTCGTCGTCGCTTCGTTCTGTCCCGTGTCGCCATTTGACACTCGACGCCGGTCGCTCTCCACTCTCGCCGTCCGTCGCTTCACGTTTTCGTGTGTCCTGTGCTGCACATGGCTGCCCTCGCCTGCGTCGACAGGCTGGCCTCGTCCCTCGCGTTCTTCCCCCCGGACCCGCCCTCCTACTGCCTGCGCGTGTCCAAGACGACGGACGCGTCGTCGTCCGTCATCGTGGCCCCCACCCAGCGTGGTGTGCCCCCGCCGCCGGCGGGTGTGCGGTGCGCGACCCTGCAAACCGACCACGCGACGGTTGTCCTGGCCGCGCACTTGCCACCGCCCGCTGGCGCACCCTCCCCCTCGTCTCGCGTCCTGGTGTTTGCAAATGGCAACGCGGTGGACCTGGCGCAGACGCTGCCCTTTGCGTCCGCACTCGGCCGCGCGCTGCGCGTCGGCGTCGTCGCCTTTGACTACTCTGGCTACGGCGCGTCCACGGGCACTCCCTCCGCCGCCAACGCGGTGCGTGACTTGGCAGCCGTGTGCGCGTGGACGGTGGACAGTCTGAAATACGAACCTGGTGCCATTGTGTTGTACGGCCAATCGATTGGAACCGGCCCCGTCGCCGCGCTGGCTGCTGATGCCGCCTCCCCCAAGCCGCGCGTGTGGAAGGGGGGGCCGGGGGCGGGGTTGGGGGGGGTCATCCTGCACTCGCCCCTGGCGTCCGGGGTGCGCGTGTTCAAGGTGAGTTGTGTGGTTGGAGAGGGGAGGGTGGGAGGAGAGAGAGAGAGGGATTTTTGCGCAGGACGGGTCCGACGCACTCACACACCCACCCACCACCGAAACCCCACTCTCCCCTTCTTTCCCCCAGCCGCACTGGAGGTTTTGGCCGGCCTGGCTCGACATCTTCCCCGTCGTGTCGGCCGCGAAACGCATAGATGGTTCGTGCGTTTTCGTGTGTTGTGATTGGCTGTGGCGTCTTTGCCCTCTCTTTTTCATCGCTCAACCCCCCACCCAACACCCACACTCAGCCCCCCTCCTCGTCCTCCACGGCAAGCGGGACGCCGTCGTCCCCTTCGCCTGCGGCGAGGCGGTCGCGCGCGCCGCGCGCGCGGGCGTGGAGGACCACCTTTTTGTGGAGACCGCGGGCCATGACGACGTGGAGGCGGCGCCCGAGTACCTGCCCCGCATCAAGCGCTTTTTGGAGACTGAGGCGAGGCGGGCGGGAGAGAGAGAATGATCAAAATTTTTGTGTGCTGGTCGAGGCAGCTCTCTTCTGTGTGAAAATACAGTCAGTTTCGAAAAACGACACTCTTTCCGCCTTTTTCTCTCTGCGCGCCCGCCCGTCTCCGCCACACATGGCGACCTCCAGCGGTGGGCGTCCCCCCCCTGCCTCGCCTCCTGCCCCGGGTGAGCCTTTTTTCTCTCGCTCTGGGCGTGGGGCGCTGGCCCCAATTGCGTCGCCCATCGGATTTTCGTCCCCCATCCTCTCTCTCTCACGCTCTCTTCCCCTTGCCACACACAGACACAACCGACCTGACCGAACACGAACTCCTGCTCAGCCTGGCGGCAGAAGCCGCGCGCTCGCCGCCCGCCCCCGAGGCCGGCGTCGCGGCGTCGCCTCCGTCGCCCCCCCGGCAGGCGCCCCCGCCCCCGCCAGCCCCGCATACAACAGCGGCTGCAGCTCTGCGTGCAGAGGCTGCGGCGGCTGCCTCATCCTCCTACACCGAGCCTCTGTCTGGGCTGCGCGTATCGCACGCGCTCACCCCGCGCGGCGCCCTGGCCACCGCCGTCGCGGCTGCAGCCGCCCGCTTTGGCAAGCTGCCCCTGGCTGTGGCCATGCTCCGCGGCGGCGGGGAGGGTGCCCCCGTGGCCACGGTGGGCGTGGTGGTGGCGGCCGACGCAGCGCCGCGCACCGATCGCTGCGGCGCCCCCCACACCATTTTGGCGCTGTCCGACCTGGACGGCACCCTGGCCCGCCTGTGCCTGCGGGGGCGCGCCCTGGAGTCGGGGGCGGGGGTGGGCGTGGGTACAGTGGTCGGAGTGGTGGGGCCGCGGTTGGCAAAACCCTCTCCCCTCTCCTCCTCCTCCTCCTCCAAACGCCCGGCCCCCGCCCTGCTCACCATCGACTCCGCCTCCTGCCTGCTGGTGTTGGGGCGAGCGCGCGACTGTGGCCGCTGCGCCGCCCCTGTGGGGCCCCCGGGGAGCGGCCAGCGGTGTGGCGCCCCCGTCAGCGCCGCCCGCGGCCCCGTGTGCCGCCGCCACGCGGCCGGGGAGGCGGTGCGGCTGAGGCCAGGGCAGGGCGCCCTGGCGGACTGCGGCCTGGCGGCCCACGTGGCGCGCGGGTTGAAGCGGGGGCGTGCAGGCGGCCGCGCCACCCCCTCCAACTGCGACCCCGTCGCCCCCCTGCCGCCCGCGGCCGCGGTATCGGCTGCGTCCGCGTCCACGGGGGGGCGCGATACGCACGGCGTGCGGTTTGTGGAGGCGACGGTGACGGCGGCGGCGGCAGCGGCGGCCGCACGCGGCGGCGTGTCGGCGGCCGCCGCCGCGCGCGCGTGGGTCAAGGCGCCCGCCGTGGGGCGGCTGGGCGGGCGGTTGAGTAAGGACGCTGCCAATGCTGCGAATGACGATGACGCGTTTGTGGAGCTGGCGGGCGATGACGACGACGACGACGGCGCGGCCGCCCCGCCGCCTCCTCCCCCCCCTCTGCGCACCCGCCCGCCGCCCCAGAGGCGTGTGTTCGACCCCAACCGCGTGGAACGGTCGTCATCCGCTCAACGTGCCGCGCTGGCGGCGCTGCGGCGCGGCAAGCAGGGCGCGGCGGAGGGCGGCACGGCAGGCGTCGGCAGCCGCCGCGCCTCGTCGACTGCCGCCGCGCCATCGTCTTTCGAGGCCGCGTTCGCCAGCGTCGCCTCTGTCGGCCACTCTAATACCGCCCGCCCCGTGTCCCGCTACGGCGCGGCAACAGGGGACGCGGCCCCGAGCGGCCTGGACGCGACACTGGCGTCGCTAGGGGAGAAGGATGGGCAGCACCAGCGCGCCGCGACGCTCTTCAGACTGCCAGTCAAGAGTGTCACGTGCGCCGTCTGCCGCTACACCGCGGAAGCGCCGCACCCGGCGTGCGCGGCGGGCGGCCACGCGCTGGTGTGGGGCAAGGCGACGAAGCGCTGGTTTGCGTGTGGCGGGTGTGGGTGGCGGACTGCGACGCTGGGCGCGCGCCACCCCGCGCACGCGTGCCGCAAGTGTGGCGCCACGGCCTTCAAGCGGGTGGCCGCTGCCAAGGACAGGGCGGCCGTGGAGGTGGAGGGGCTGGCCGAGCGGGCGGCGTTCCTGCCGCGCGGGGAGGAGGTGCCGCTGTCGGTCAAGGACTGGTGAAGAGAGGTGTTAAAAGTGTTTATAAACTTTTTAACACCGAGAGAGATCTGCCACTGTTTTTTTTTTTTTTTTTTGGTTTTGGTAAAGTTATCAAGTCTTGCGCATCACAGCGGGTGGGTTGGGTTGTGGGGTGGGGGGTGGGGGGAAAAGACGCGAGCGCGCAAGGGCAGCGTCAAGACGACGCCCCGAGAGCGCTCTCTCGCTCTCTCGCTGCCCCCTTCCCCTCCAGGCCTCGATTCTCCCTCTCTCCCCGCCCTCCTCTCTTCTCTGCTTGCAGGTTTTTCGACTTTTGTTATCCTTTTGCCCGGGGGGGGCGGGGAGGGAGGGAGGGGGCAGAAAGTGCCCCCTCCCGCTCCCCCCCTTCTCCCCGCAGTTCCTTTTTTGTGGTGTGGCGGTGTGCGGTTGCCGACGATAACGAAAGAAAAAAAAAAGGGCCGTACTATACGTAGAATGAAATGAGGTGAAAAAAAGGGGGCGACAAACGAAGTGTAAGTAGGTTGTACGTAGATGGGGGGTTGGGAACACACACACGCCAACACGTGCGCGCGCGCGCACACCGCACGACGAAAAAAAGCGTCGGCCACACAACACACACACACACACACACACACACGATACATTCTCCAAGGGACATGGCTCGGGCGGGCAAATGACAACAGGGGGTCGGGTATAGGGCGGGCATGAAAGGGGGGGATGAATAAGAGGGGGCGGGGGGGTCGATAGGGAGCAAAGAAGGCCAAGGGGGGGGCAGGGGGGGTTGGCATGTGTCATCGCTCTCACTCTCTCACTCTCTCGCATGATTGTTTTTGTGGTCTCGGGGAAAGGGGGGCAAAATGGTGGCAAAAAAGGACCGGGAAAGTCGCGATCTCGGGCGTTGGATTTGTTTTTGTTTGTGGGGGGGGAGGGGGGCTCACACACAAAAAATACAGTTTTTGTTGGTTAAATAGGGTCGTGTCTCCACCCCAACTCACATGCCGGCATCGTGCTTGGGCTCGGCGCGCGGCGTGGACGCGAGCAGCGCGCGCGGCGTGAGAGGGTCGTCGAGGCCAGACGCGCCAAACAGGCCCAAGTCCTCGCCCCCGATCTGCACGGTGGCGCGGAAGGGGGAGTCGGGCATGCCGTGGCCCGCGGCCGCGGCGGCAGCAGCTGCGGCGTGCAGGTGGTGGTGGTGCGCGGCCGCCGCAGCCGCGGTCATGGTCGTGCCGCCGCCGCGGGGCGTGCCGCCCAGCCCTCCCAACAACGCCGACGCAAACGCAGCCGATGTGGGCGTCATGCCGGCGGGCGGCGTCAGGCCGGTGGCCAGGTGGGCGGGGGGGTGGGGGCCGAGCTCGAGCGGGGCGGGCGCCGAGAGGCGGGCGGGGGACGTGCGCGCGGCGGCGGTCGCGGCCGCCGCGCCACTCACCGTCCGCACCGTCAGCGGGGGCGGCGCGCCCGGGGGATGCACCCCCTCCGCATACTGCAGCGCCGACAGGGACGCCGAGTGGCGCAGGCCGGGGGAGGGCGGGCGGGCGGAGAGGTGGGGGTGCGGCGCGAGGGAGGCCGCGGCGGCGGCGGCAGCGGCCGCAGCTGCCACCGCAGCGGGCGGCGGGGCGGCCGCGTACACGTACCCTCCCCCCGCTACAGCTGCAGCCGCCAGGTCGGGCTCGCTCATGGTGCGCGCGATGGCGCGGGCGAGGGGGGAGGGGGGGCCGTAGGCAGAGGCGCCAAACCCGCCCTGCGGCGCCACCCCACCGCCAGCCGGCGGGTGGGCGATCAGCATGGGCAGCGCGCGCGACCCCCGCCTCCGCACCGCAGCCGCGCCCCTGCCCCGCCCTGCGCCGGTGGAGGCGCCGCCGTACGGGGCCAGAGGGGGGAGGGTGCGCGCCGACAGGGGGGACGGCGTGCCGTCAGCCGACGGCCCTCCCGCCGCCCGCCGCCGCTTGGGGGCGGGCATGCCGGGGGGCGTGCCCGAGGAGGCGATGGCGCCCGTGTCAAAGGTCAGGCCTTCTCCAGGAATGACGCCCGGCGGCGGGCCGTCACTTTTAAAGTTGACAAACGAGCGCGCCTCCGCCGGCTTGAGCCGCCACACGGCGGCATCGTACGCGTGGGCGGCGCCATCCTCGGTGTCGAACAACTCTCTATATGCCCAGCGCCGGTTGACCATGACCTTGGCCTCCCACTTGCCCTTTTTGCGCGAGACGCCACGGTAGCGCGACGACTTGTCCATGGGTTTCACGCCCAGGGCGCGCTGCAGAGCTTCCCGGCCCAGGCCGGCGTAAGCGGCGGGATCATCCCCCGTGTAGGCTTCGGGCGGGAAGTTGGTTTGAGCGTCGTGGCCGTGGAGGGCCAGCGCAACGCGGTCGTACACGCGCGCCGCGTCCTCCTCTGCACCATAGTAGCCCAGGTGCGTGACTTTGCCATGCACCAGGATGCGGGCCTGCCACTGGTTGCGCCGGTTGGAGGCGCCCACCCCCATGAAGCGAGAGGTGCGGGCGCGGGAGCAGAAGCGCCTGCGCGGCGCTTTGGCGCGCTCAGATTTGAGGGCCGTCTTGACGTCGTCGCGCGATTTGCCCACCAGGTCGGGCACCGCTGCGTCCGCGTAGTCGGCCATGGGGAAGTTGGTGGTGCAGTGGGGGGCGTCCCGGCCGAGGAGGCCGATGGCGGCGCGGTCGTACGCACGGGCCGCCGCCTCCTCCGTCTCATAGTAGCCCACGGAGACGCCCGACTTGCCGAGGGACGCCACCTTGATTTGCACGCGCCACTTGCGCTTTTTGCGGTCGAAAGAGACACCGCGGAAGCGGGACTTGAGGCCGGAGGGGCCGCCGTCGCCACGCGCGGCCGCGGTGGCGGCTTTGGCGCGGGCGGCGACGCCGGCATCGGATGGACGTGGGCGCAAGCCACGGCCGCCAGCCGAGGAGGGGGAGGGAGGGAGGGAGGCGTCATCGTCGTGGCCGTCGTCGTCGTGGGGGGTGGCCAGCGCGGCGGCCAACGCTGTCTCGTCGTTGGGCGTTAAAGGGGCGAGGTCGGCCATAGTGTCTTTTGATTTGGGATAAAAAAATGTAAAGCAACCAGGAGGGGTGGCACAACGCGGGGGCACAGCGCCGCGGGCCGGAGGTGGGGGAAGGTCCTGCGGAGGAGGGAAACGAGGGGAGCGAGTGAGGTCAGGTCGCGTGCTGGCGGAGGCCTGCTCTCTCTCCCCTCCCCCCTCCACCTCCCAATCCTCCCGCTCGGGAGCCCACACATGTCAACACAGTGTGTCGGGGGGGTCGCGCGTCAGCCGCAAGGCCGCGCCAGACGACAGGGAGGGGTGCACGGGCGGGCCGCGGACGCCTTTTGGCTTTGCCCCCAGCGGCGCCCTCCGCCTCCGCCCCGTGTGCCGTCACACGCCACGACCACCCATCTCATCCCGCCACATGCATCCCTCGACACGCGCACGGCGTGCGCGAGGCGTGAATGAGGGCGTCCGGGGGGGCGCGGGGGCGCACAAAGGGCGGCCTCCGCAACGCAGAGTGGGACAAAGGCCGTGCCCCCCGCGCGCGCTGCCGCCTCCACGCGCCACCGCGATGTCGCGTCGCCGAGACATCTGCTACTCACCCGCTCGCTTGACGGCGGTGGGTCAGCCCAGGAGCGCTTGTGGGAGGCGGGCGGAGGCCCAGCTGCGCGCGTGAATTCCACCACTTGTGTCTGCGTTCCTTTTTTTCTTGCCGCAACAACTCGCTTCGTTTTTTCCCTGCCTGCTGACGATGCGTTCAACCCTCCCATCCGCCCGCTCGTACCGTCCTGCGTGTCGACCTCTGGCCACACGCCGGTGCCCGCCTCCCGCGGCCGCCAGCGCACGCGCTGACCCACCCCCCCTCCTCACCCTGCCCACCGTGCTCACACTGGCCCGCGTGGCGGCGGTGCCACTGCTGGCGTTTGGTGAGTGTTGTGTGACGGGGAATGTGTGTGTGGAGGGGCGCCAAAGCCGCGAGGATGGATGACTTAAAAGAAGCCGACCCCCTCTTCTCCCCTCAGCCTGGTTCCGCGCCCCCCCAAAGACCGCCCCCCTCATCACCGCCTCCATTTTTGCGGGGGCCTCGGTCACCGACGCCCTGGACGGCGCCCTGGCCCGGGCGTGGGGGGTGTGCACCCCGTTTGGCGCGTTTTTGGATCCTGTTGCCGACAAACTGGCCACGACAACGGCTCTCGTCTTGTTAGCGTCCCGCCCGGCACTCGCAGGCATCGCGTCTCAACACCCGTGGCTCATCCCAGCCTGCACGGCGGCCGTCGTTGGCCGAGAAATCGCCATGTCAGCACTGCGCGAGTGGGCGGCGGCAGCCGGCCCGTCGGCACGCGCTGCCGCCGCCGTCTCCCTGGCCGGCAAAGCCAAGACAGCCCTGCAAATGGTGGCCATTGTCGCCCTGCTGGCGGCCAGCGGGCGGCCGTGCTGCGCGCCCAAGGCGGGGGTGGGGGCTCTGTTTTACGCAGCGTGTGTCTCCGTCGGCACACCCGCCCTCGTCGCGGGCACGCTGCTGGGGCTGGTGTCGCTGGGGCAGTACTTGGGGGCGCTGTGGCCCTGGTTGAGCGGGGCGAGGAGCGATTGAGAGTGGGAGAGACAGGGGTGCCTCGCGTGAAAAACCATCCAAAGCTCGTTTTTTCTTTCTTTCATGGTTCATGCTTCACAACTTCACAACGCGTGCGCGCGCCCAGTGCTCACCGCGCCACACAGCAACGCCTCCCACGCGCTGGCGTCGGTGCCGGGCCCCCTGCCCCCCGCCGACTCGAGCGACAGGGCGGCCCCCTCCGTGCATGTCAGCGCCAGACTCTGCACCACCGCCTCTGCGACCGCGATCCGGGACGTCTGCCCATCCAGCACGTCGTCCGACGCCGCCACCACCGCCCTCGCGTCGTCCGCGGTGGCGCGGAGGAGGGTGTTCAAGTCGTACGAGGTGTAGGGGCCGTCTGTGAGGCGGCCAGGGCGGAGCACCGTCCACGGCAGGCCGGATTCGGTTAAAGCTTGTTCCCCCGCCGCTTTCGCGGTCAGCACGCCAAACGCGTTCAGAATGGAGTACGGGATGCGGTCGGCCCGGCGCACGCCGGCTGAGGAGACGAGGATGAAGCGACTGAGGGAGGCGGCGGCCACCGCTGCGGCGATCAAATTTTTGACGCCCACCTCATCCGTCTCCTTGGGGCCGTTGCCCCCCTTCCACCTGCGGGACGGAAACGCGGTCGTGCCGGTGCAGCACGCGATGGCGGTCACGCCCGCCAGCACGGGCGGCAGGGTGTCCGGGTTGCGTGTGTCGGCTGAGACACACTCCAACCCGGTGGCGGACGCGCCAAACAGGGAGGCCGCGCGGGCCGGGTCGCGCGTCATGGCGCGCACGCGGTAGCCGCGGTCGAGGAGCTGTGTGGAAAGGGAGGTGAGCGTTCATCGTGAAGAACGTTTTGCTGACTTTCATTCCGACCCATGCACACGCACACACTCAATCCACACCCACCTTGGCGGTCACCAGCTGGCCGACGCCGCCGGTGGCACCGGCGACGAGGACGAGGGCGCCGGGTTCCTGGGTGGGTAAAAAGGGGGGTGATGGGGGGTCGGTCTCTCCCAATTGCCTCCCCAGCCCTCCCCACCCTTTTTTCTCCCCCCATCCGATCACAACACAAACAATCAAGCACTTGCCACGGTGCCCGCCCGCGGCGTGACCGCCAACCGCCGCGCGACGCGGCGCGGACCGGCAAGCGTCGCGATGGGGCCCGTGTGCTGGAGCATGAGCGGCATGTTTTGGCAATGGGGGGCGGTGGGAGGGCGAGTGTCTGTGTGTCTGTGCTATGTGACAGGCCCCGTCAAAAGCGCGGTCCACCGTTTGCGAAAAAAAGACGCGAACACGGAAAAGTGCGCTGTCTTGTGTTGAGCGAAACGTTGTTTGCTCGCTCTTCCCGCCCCCTCTCATAAAAGACTTGAGGTCTTGAAATCAGCATGTCATCAGGATGTGAGCCAAGCGGTTTAAATAAAGAAAACAATGGAACGAAAAAAAAAAAATCACTCTGTCTTCACCACCGCCACGTTTCCGTCCACCTCCGCCGCCGCGGTTCTGGCAGCTTGGCACGCGCCCTCATCCTCCGCCGACGCGACCTGGATGGTGGCGTGGCCCAGGCCCACGGCTGCGAGTGCTGCCGTGGCAGCAGCCAGCACCTGCCCACTCGGCCGGGTGCCGTCGTGCGTGACGTGGGCAGACACGAGGGGGATGCCGGGTTTGAGCTGCCACACGTGCAGGTCGTGCACACAGGCGACGCCCGGGACGGCGGCCAGCGCGGCGTGCACATCCCCGGGGGAGGTAGCCCCCCCGCCACGCGGCGCCCGCTCCAGCAGGATGTCGGCGACGTCGCGCATGAGGCGGATGGTGGTGAGGATGACGAGGATGGCGAAGAGGAGGGTCAGGAGTGGGTCCAGGATGGAGAGGTGGGGTTTGGCCCAGATGATGGCACCAGCGACCACCACACCCACCGACTGCACGCAGTCGCCCAGCACGTGCACAAAGGCGCCGCGCAGGTTGATGTTGGTGTGGTGGCGGTGGGCGTGGGCGTGTGGTGTGGCGGGTGTGTCGGCAGCCGCGTTGGCGCGAGGGCTGTGGGAGTGCGCCTCCTCGTGGCCGTGGCGCGCGTGCCCGTGTCCCTCGTCATGCCCATGTCCATGCCCGTGCCCGTGGTGGTGGTGGCCGTGGTCCCCCCCCAGCACGGCCAGCATGACAAAGTTGAAGGCGACCGCCACGATGCCCATGATCGTCATCAACCTCCCATCCACGCCACGTGGATCCTTGATCCGCCCCACCGCCTCCACCACCAGCACCGTGGTGACGATGTAGGTAATGAGGGTGGAGGCCAGGGCGCCCAGGACTTCGACGCGGTGGTAGCCGAATGTGTGACCTCCATTCGCAGATGCGGCTTTGTTTCCAACGCGGGCGGCGACAAGAGCAGTCAACAACCCTGCCGCATCAGACAGCATGTGGGCCGCATCCGACACCACGGCCAGGGAGTGGGCCAGGGCGCCCCCCGTGAATTCAGCGACGACAAACACGAGGGAGAGGGCCAGAGCGATGGCGAGGCGGCGTTGTGCCGCGCGCGACGCGGGCGTGGCGGACGTGCCGGCGGCCAGGGTGCAGACAGAGGAGGCGTGGCACGTGTTTTTGGTGGCGGAGGGGGAGCGAGTGGCTGGGTGGGTGTGGCGTGGGTTGGTTGGTCGGTCGTTTTGATCTGAGGAAGGTGCCGCGCTGTGTGTTCCTCCCCCCCACGCACCTGCTGGCGCCGACTCCTCGTCCGGCCGCTCCGACTTGCGGAAGAAGGAGCACATTGGGCGGATGTGTGTGGGCGTGTGTGTGTGCGCCAGCGCGCGAGGGAGGGGTACACACGCGCCGAAACGAAGAATTCGGTCTGTGCCCGTCGACCACACACTTCACGCGTCGGCATGCTCCTCTTTCTCACCCTAGCCGTGTCCGCCGCCACCGCGTCATCGGCAGCCTCACACCCACCCAGCGTGCTGGCCGCGTCCGGCACGCGCCTTCCCTCACCGCCCAAGCCCCCCCCGCTTACCGAATGGCCCCCCGTTTTTCACGCAGTGCTCGTGTCGGAGGGTGATCCACGGCCACAGGACACCAGCGATGGTGGTGACGCTCCACCTGCCGCAGGTGGCGCCATCGTCGACCTGTACTACGACTGGCCGCGCCAGCGCAACGCCAACATTGTGAGGCTCCGCCTGTCAAATGCAACGCTGCACGACATCGAATGGGGCAACAAGACGTCTTTTTACTGGACGACGGAGGAGGGGAAAGTTGGTGTGACGGCCTGCAAAACCATCACGTTTCCGGTGGGATTGCTGCCGCCCGACTGGTTGAAAGGCGCGGACTACAGGGGGCGGTTTTCGTTCGACGGCGTGCCGTGCGACCTGTGGACAAAACAATCGTTTGTCGAATACTGTGCCCGCGTGGGGGATGGTGTCCCCGTGCAGTGGAGGTTCACGGCCGAAGTTGGACTCATGCACATGCGCGTGTTTCGGTGGGAGGTGGGGGGGGAGGGTGGGGATGACGTGTGGCAGGCGCCGGGGGCGTGTTTTGGGTGAAGCGTTTTTTTGTGTGGTCCGGTTCACCAAGAAATCTCACCCCCACCCGTGAACACTGTCGGCGCACCCCACCCCGTGACCTCGCCGGCAGTGTCAAGCACAGCATCACCCCGGAACGCGCCGCCTTCGCCCACCTTTGACGTCACCGCCCTGCCGCACCCGCCGCAGCACGCGGTCGCACGATGCGGCTGCCGTCCGGCTGGGTGACACAGCGCGGGCCGATCCAGCGCGCGCGCGTCGGGTACCGGCCTTTCCTGGACGACATCCCCAGCGCCTCCCGCACTCGCTCGTCGGCCGCAGCGGTCTCAAAGTTGTCAAAGACACCAAAACTGGGGCGCGACTGGTCGCCAAGGGGCGGGGTCGGGGGCACCGGGCTGCGGCACGTCCGCTCGCACACCCACCCACGGGGCGTTGGTGTGCCCCTGGTCGCGCCAAGCGCGCGCCGCAACTCGAAGGTGCAGCTTCGGGTTGCAACCAGTGAACCACACTTTATGCAGCAAGCCAACGCGTGTGCAGCCGATTCGAGCGGGAGGCGGTGGCCTGGGCACGCGCCGTCCGTCGCCTCGGGCGCACACGCCGAGCACAGCGTCCGGCGGCTGGGCACCCGGCACCTCGCGCAGGCCGATGTAGGCCGATGTAGCGCGGCTTCACATCTTTGCCGTTCATCCTGGCGTGCTCCAGCCCCAGCAGCGCGAGCGTCAGGTTGTGCGTGATGGCTTCGTCGATGGTGGTGAAGGCCGCGTGCGTGGCCATCGTGGTGGTGGGGGGCGGGTTTGAAGGTGCAGGCGTGTGTGTGAGGGGTCGGGCAGGCTGGGTGGCAGGCGGGTGGGGTGGGTGGGGGTGCAAACCCGGGGCGGGTGGGAGAGAGGAAGAGAGAAAACGCGAGCGAAGAGTGAGTGGGCGCGAATATAAAACTTCGTTTCTTTTTTCGTGGTCGCATCACACAACGCTGTGTGACACGCACACCACCCTCGGCACACAGGCACACAGACTGCCTGACACCCCTGCCGCTACCCCCCCAAACGCCGCGCGGCGCGAGCGTGCCCCACCCCCTAGACGCACGCGCGTCAATCCTCTCACCCTCCCTCTCCTCCGTCCGCGCGCGCCTGCCTCCGATGCGCGCCCACCTGCTGACCGCAACCCTGCTGGCGCTGGCCGCGGCCTCCGTCCGCGGCGTGACGCACGAGGTGCCCGTGGCGCGCGAAGCGCGCGCGCTGATTACCGTGGTCCCAGACTTCAAGTGCGTTTAGGGTTTGTGTGTGTGTGTGTGTGGTGGGAGTGCCTGTACTGCGAGAGGTGTGGCAGGGTGCCGAGGGAGAGAGGCGGCGGTGGTCGCGTGCGGGGGGAGGCAAAAATTTGGAATGGCGCAGACCTCCAAACTCACCCCAACACAAAACCCACCACACCCACCCACACCAGCTTTGGCAACGATGGCTACATCGACCTTGAAGTCACCAACTGGGAGTACTGGCACAAGAAGGGAGGGGACGGCATCGACCTGCAGCGCGTCGCTTTCGTGGCAGTCGAGCGGCGCGACGCGGCCGCCGCGGCCGCGGCCGCCGCCGCGGGCGGCTGCCCCCTCGACACCGCGGGCGTGGTGCGGCTGCTGGATTTCGAGGCTGTCGACTACAACCGGCGGGAAGGCTTCAATGCCACGTTTTTTAATGGGCGGCTTTTAGAGCTTGTCCCCCGCTACTCGGGGGGCGGCGCGTGGTCCCTCCTCTACGTCAACTGTGAAGCCGGCCTCGCCGTCACCTCCTTCCTGGTGAGGGCGTCCCTCTACTCCGTGCTGCCTGGCGGCGTCAAAGACTACCTGCCCGCGGGGGAGGGCGCCCTCCCAGGTGTGTACGTCACCGCCTGCGCCGCCACACTCACCGGCATCGCCGCCTGGCTCGCCCTCCTGCTGCGCCGCCGCCGCCACGCGCACCCGGTGCACGGCCTGCTGGCTGCCGCGGCGGGGCTGCACGCGGCCGCGCTGGGGGCGGCCCACGTGGCCGCGTCGCGTACGCGCTCGGCCGGCGCCGCCCCCGGGTGGTCCGGCGGCGCGGCCGCCCTGGGCGCCCTCGCCGCCGTGGCTCCGTTGGGCGTGGCGGCCCTGCTGGCGGGGGGTTGGTCGGCGGCGGCGCCCTTGTTGCCGCCGCGGGAGCGTGGCCTGGCAGCCGTCGCCCTGCCCCTGCAAGCGGGCGCGTCCCTCGGCCTGGCCGCCATGGCTGCCCTCGCCCCGGGCGCCCCCTCCACCGGCGCCACCGCAGCCGTCCTGCATGCCGCGGGTGGAGGCGCCGCCTTTGCAGTCCTGCTCGCCGTCGCGCGCGCGGGCGCGCAGGCCGCGTCGGCCGCGCGCCTCGACGCCAAAGCCGGCCGCGTCGCCACCGGCCTCACCATCTTCAGACGCTTCTACCTGGCGGCTGCCATCAACGCGTACGCGGTGACGGCTGCGGTGGCGGCGTTGAGGGGGGTCCTCCCCCCCCGCCTCGCGTGGGCGCCCACTGCGGCAGTCCAGGTCGGGTGGCTCGCGTTCTATGCCACCGCCGCCTCCATCTTTGCGCCTGGGTGTGAGTATGTGCCCCTGGTGCGCCGGGATGGGGGGCGGAGGCGGGAGGCCGAGATGGCGCGCACGAGGAGCAGTTAGAGAGAGGTGGTTGAAAAGAAAAAAACTATAAAAAAATCAGTTTCTATTATTTTCATGATCGGAGGAGAAAAAAAACGCGTTGAAAAACACACACACACTCTGTGAACGGCTTACACGCCCTGCTTTTGATCAACCCATTCTAAACCACACACTCTCACATTTCACTTGGGCGCCGCGGCCAGCAGGTCGCCCAGGCCGAATGGATCGTCGACCGCCGCGGTGGACGCGGGCGCAGTGCTGCTGCCGCCACCACCACCACCATCACCACCCAAAAGATCGGCCAGCGGGTCCAGGCCGACGGATGGCGACGGCCCACCCCCAGCCAGCATGCGAAACGGGTCGGAGGCTGCAGCCGCCGCAGACGCGGGGCGGGGTGCACCATCACCCCCCCCGCCCTCCAGTTCAGCCAGCAACGCGGACGCTTCATCCGCCCCCAGAATGTCGTCCACCAGCAGCAGCCCCCCGTCCACGGGGGCGGGGGAGGGCGGGGTGACGAGGGCGTGGGGGTCGGGGTGGGCGTCGTCGGCGTGGGTGGCGCCCCCGCCGCCACTCACAACAAAAGTCGCTGCCGGCGCCCGCGCCAGCACGGACAGCGTGTCGAACTCGGCGAACAGGGCGTCCGCCACCGCCGCATCCGCGGACGCAGCGTCGGGGGGGGGTGGGGCGGCAGCCAGGACTGCGGCGGCAGCATCCGACGCGAGCAGCCGCGAATACACGCGCCCCCTGTCCCTCACATCTGCGTCGCCATCCACCGACGCAGCCGCCAGCACCGTCTTGAGCAACGGCCCCGCCTCGGGGGGGCGCATCACAAATAGGCGGGCGGCGGCGCGCAGCAGGGCGAGGCGCACGCCGCGTGGTTGGTCGGACCAGTTGTCTGCTAAAGGAGCAAGCGAATAAGGCGCGTCAGGCGCGTCCGCGCCCGCCTCCCCCAGCAACCACACCAGGGCGGCCCGCCCCGCCGGGTCGGCCAGGGCGGCGGGGGCGAGGCCGGCGGCGTCCATGGCGGCCGCGACGGCAGGGGCGGCGTCGGGGGACCAACGCACGAGCGCGGCCGCCTGCACCACCGCCTCAGCCAGCACGCCGCTGCCGCCCCCACTGGCGTCGGCATGGGTGTCCAACAGGCCGACGAGTCTGTCCGCCACGCCGGGCGCCCCGGGGACGGCGGCCGCGACGTCGCCGAGCGCGGCGACCGCGGCACGCGCGCGCGGCGCGTCGGGGGCAGCTGCTAAAGCCGTCAACTCGTCCGCGATGTCGTGCACATTGGACTCGTCCGCCACCGTGACCAGCAGGGCCAGCTTGGCGTCGGCCACGTAGGCGGGGTCTGAGGGGAGGGGGTAGAGGAGGGGGGCGGCGTCCGCAAAGAGGGAGGGGGCACGATCCGCTAAAACACGCAGGTGCGCCAGAGCCACCGCCGCGATCTCGGGCCGGTCCCCACCCGACGCCAGCGTGAGCAGCGGGTCCTTGATCCTGTCCAGCAGCGCTTGGTGGGTGGCGGGCATGGCCAGGGTGGCGTGGAGGAGCAGCTTCGCGGCGGCCAGCGCGACCGCGGCGTTCGTCACGCTCAACCGGTCGTCCAACGCGTTGAGCAGGGCGTACACCTCGCCCTCGTCTTTGGGGGCAAACCCGCAGGCGACGTCCATGACGAGGCACTGGCCCCAGTCCGCGAAACCGCGCACACGGTTGAGGAGGGGGATGACCATCGCGCGCGACGCGGGGGGCAGCGCCCCCGCCGACCGCAGCACGGCCAGGGCGGCCGCCACGACGCCGGCATCGGGGTCGGTCTCCACGGCGTGTGTGAGCGCCGGCAGCCAGCCCGCGCGGGAGACGGCGGCAGGGTCTGTGTGCCACACCTTGAGCACCCCCGCGACCGCCGCGCGCCGCACGTGCGGGTGAGCATCCTGCAGCCCGGCACTGACCGGGCCCGCCGCGTGCTCCACCAGGTTGGGCAGCCTCAGCGCGGTCAGCGTGCGCAGGGCGGCGGCGCGCAGGGCGGGGTCGGCGTTGGTGGTGTCCTTGGTTAACAGGTTGATCGTCAACAGCGTCAAATCAGGGGCCGCACGGGCGTAGGTGGCGACGTACCAATAGAGCATCTTTTTGAGGAGGACATCGTCGGCGCAGGGGGCGGCGGCGGCGACGACCTGGGGGAGGTGGGGAGGGTTGATGGGAGGGTGATGCGCGCGTTTTTTTTTTTTTTTGCCTCCCCGCCGCCGCCTGTCGCACCTCCTCCTCCTCCCACCTCTTTCTACACACAACCAACCCTCTCACCTGCATGAACACGCTGGATAGTTCGATGCCGACGGTGGTGTAGTGCACGATTTTTTTAAACAGGTCGCGCGCTGCGGCGCGGCCGGCGGGGCCGCCGCCGCCGGGGGCGGTGAGGGCATTCAGCGCCGCGCGCACTTCAGCAACCTCGCCCCGGGCGCGCTCGCCGCGCGCCATTTTTTTGGCTTGATGGGTGAAAAAAAGGAAACGATTGTGCGTCCAGTCTCGAAAAAAAAACACTTTTCGTCGAGAAACAAAAACTCGGGCTCTGCTCCCGCCAGCCGCAGTGCCGTGCGCATTGGCACCCAATGCGCCTCACCCACACACCACGCACCCCAGTGCGACCCTGCGCACGGGGCGCCCCCTCCCCCCGCGCCGCCGCGCCCCCCGCGCCACGCGCCGCCCCCGACCCTCCGCCCGACCCGCTCTCCTTCCTCGCCGCCGACATAGACGGCGACCTGGCGGCCGTGCACGAGCTGGAGGGCGCGTCGCTGAGCGATGCCGGCGCCGTCACAAGCTTTCGCAACGACACGGCTGCCCTGGATGCTGTGTCCACGGGCGTCGCGCTCTTCGACCGCTCGCACTGCGCGCGCGCGCGCGCGTGGCGGGCGCCGGCGCCCTCCCCTTCCTGCACGGCCAGTTGACAGCCTCGTTGGCGGATGCTCGCCCGGGCGCCGTGGTGGAGGCCGTCCTGTGCACACCGACTGGGCGCGCGGTCGATGCACCGACTGTGATTATCACCAGCGCTGAGTCAGCCCTGCTGCTGGCCGCCCACCCCTCCGACACGGCCGGCGCGTCCATCGCGGCCACCCTGGACAAAGTGGCCTTCCCTGCGGATGGAGTGAGCGTGAGTGACGTGTCCAACGCCACGTGCCAGTTTGTGCTGGCGGGGCCCGCAGCCTCGGACCTCCTGTTCCGCCTCGGCGTGACGTCCCCACCCTCCCTGCACACGCACACCATGCTGGCGGGTGGAGAGGGGGGCGCGCCGATCGTGCTGGCGCGGTCGGCGCCCCTGGGGCCGACAACACTGGCCTTCACCCTCATCGTGGACGCTGCCTCAGCGTCCGACCTGTGGCGCGCCGCCGTGACGGCGGGCGCCACGCCCGCGGGGGACGACGTCTGGCACGCCGCCCGCGTGGCGGCGGGCGTGCCGGCGGCGGGGGCGGAGCTGGATGGACGGGCCACGCCTTACGAGGCGGGTCTCACCCCCCGCGTCGCTGTCGCCTCCAAAGGCTGCTTCAGAGGGGCGGAAGCTCTGGCCAAGCTGGCGCGCACCGGGGGCACCAAGCGCCAGCTGTGGCGGGTGGCGGTGAGTGGAGGGGAGGTGGGGGTGGGGGCGCGGCTGGACGCTGCCCGTGGGGATGAGGCCCCCCCCCCCCCGTCTGGCCCGCCCACCGGCGTCGTCACGTCGGTCGCTGTCGACGCAGACGACTCCCCCGTAGCCCTGGCCTACGTGTCCACGACGCGGGCGGGGGGGGAGCTGGGGCCGGGGCTGGCGCTGCGTGCGAGCGGCGGCGCGAGCTGCGGCGCGACCGTCACACTGACCGCGCCGGGTGGAGACGGCGTTTTTGGGGACGCGGCTGCAGCGGACACGGCTGCTGCTGCTGCTGCTGCTGAACCGCCGCCCACCGACGACCGGGAGTCGCGGTTGGCGGCGATGGCGGCGAGGTTGAAGGCGTGGCAGGAGGAGCAGGGTGGTGGTGGTTGAACGCAAGAGGAGCTTTCTCTCTCTTTCCAAGGTTGCACACCATCACAAACGCACATACACACCAAACAACGCACACCACAAACACGCACGCCACAAACAGAGCCCTTTTTTTTCACAATCACGGCAGCGCCGGCCGCGCCACGCCCCCCACCCCGCTCGCCCGCCCCAGCGCCACGCCGCACGCGACACAGGCAGGCACGGAGCCTCCACCACCGCCCACCGCCCGCCGCCCGCACAGGCGGCAGGCCCAGGGCACGGTGTCGGCGGGGAGGGGGCCCCACGCGCGCGCGTCGCGCGGGGCGTACCCGCCGCCGCGGCGCGCCACGCGCCGAGACGCGAGCAGTGCGTCAGCTGCAGCATCATCATCAGCCGGCACGGCACGCTCCTTCATGGCGGCGGCGGCGGTGGCAGCTGCGGCGCCCACGTCGGCCGCGGCAGCCGCCAGCCCCGGCAACGCGGTCAGGCTGGCGGCCGCCCCCGCCGCCCACCCGCACAAGGCCAAAGCAGCGGCTTTGGAGGCGGGCGTGCGCGGGGGGGAGGCCTTGATGGCCGCCAAATCAGACGCTGCTTTGACAAGCAGCAGGGCGGCGGTGGTGGTGGCAACCACTCCATCACTCTCCCCGGGGGCGTTGCCCCCATCCCAGGCAGCCCCGGGCACCAGCTCGCCATCGCCCAGGCCGCCACCCGCGTCCACGGGGGGGGCAGCAGCAGGCGGGGGCGCAGCCAGTGCGCGGCGCAGGGCGGCCGCCCGCGACGCGGCGCGCAGGTCACCGGGTGGCAGCGCCAGCACGCCCCCCCCCCCTCACCGCGGCTTCCAGGGGCGCCTCCAGCGCGGTCAGCACGGCGTCCCGCATCCCAGCCGGCGCGTCCCGCAGCACGGCCGCCGCCTCCGCCACGCCGGCGGCCGCGCCGTCGTGGCGTGTGCGCAGCGCGCTGACCATGGCAGCCACCCCCCTCCCCTCGCTCACCGGCGTCGCCACGGACGCAGACGGCGCCAGACACCACGCCTCCACCCTGGTCCGCGTCATGGAGGCGGCCGCCACCGCTTTGGCGCCCGCGCCCGCGCCGCCGCCCGCGCCGCCGCCACCCTCTGGCGCGGCGTGTGGGGGGACGCACCGAATGGCGGCGACCAACAGGCCGTGTGGGGAGGCGACAACGCAGTGCAAACTCAGGGCGCCGCCGTCGGGGGCGGGCGGGCCGGGGAGGGGAGGGCCGGCAGAGGCGAGCACGCCGCGGGACGGGCGCCACGCGCGGAGCGCGCCGTCCGCCCATCCTGCGACGATCGCGCAGCCGCGGGGGGCCCACGCCGCCCCCACGCACGTGGCGGCGGTCGGCACGATGGCCCAGGCGGGGGACGCGGGGGCGGCGGCGATGGCGGAGGCGACAGAGCGTGTGTCGGGGCCAGCGCCGCGCAGCGCGGGCCACGCAGCGAGCGCGCCGCCGGCTTTGCCGGCTGCCACGCGCAGCAGCCAGGGGGCGGAGGCGCCGCCGCCATCCTCGTCAGCCACGCCCGCATCCAACCTCACGTCCAGGGCGGTGACGGCGCGCCCGTCGGCGGGCAGGAGGCGGCCGGCGCGGGACAGGGCAGGGGGCGGCGGTCCGCGCGCGGCGGCGGAGTGCGCAGAGCGCGCGTCGCTCTGGCTCCACGCCAGCGCGACCACGCCACCAGAGCCGCCTCCCGCGATGGCGATCAGGGGGGCTGTGGCCGGGGCGTCTGGTGCAGGGCGCGCGAAGGCGAGGGCCGTCACGGGCTGGCTGCCAAACGCGCGCGTGCGGCCGACCAGCGCGAGCGCGAGCGCGCCTGGCGGCGCGCCGCCCGCCGCGTGCGGCCGCGGGTGGTCCACCCGCCACGCCCACACGCACCCGTCCGCGGTGCCGAGGAGCAGGATGGAGATGAAGCCGTCACCGTCTGCCACTGCCGGCGACCACGCGACCGACGTGGGCGTGAGCGCAGCGACGCGTGCCGCGGCGGCCGCCGCGCTCAGTGGCGCGCCGCGCCCGGCCGCCCGCTTGACGGCCAGGCGGCCGCCTTCATCCAGGGCGGAGGGAGGGGGGCGTTTCTTGCGGGTGGGGGGGGCGGCGGCGGTGCGGTGGGGGCGCGGGGGGGGCGTGGCGGAGGTGTCAGCGTCGGATGACGAGGAGTCGGTGTCGTCGTCGCCTCCGCCTCTGCCACCACCACCGTCCCCCGGCGACCGCGCCCCCGCCGCCACCGCCGCCCTGGCAGCAACAGCAGCCGTCAACTCAAACTCGCCCCTCGCCTCCGCCTGGCCGGGTTTGATGAGGCGGCGGCGGATGACGGCGCGCGCCTCGCGCTCGACGTCGACCACGCTCACGCTGACCGCGCGCAACGCGGCCGCCGTGCTCGCCACCCCACACACCTCCGCCGCCGCCCGCGTCGCCAGGGCGGCATCCACGCCACGCAAGTGCTGGCCGGTGCGGTAGGCTTGGCCGCGGTCGGGGCAGGCGGACCGCAGGGCCAGGAAGTGGGCGTAAGCCGCGGCCGCGACCGCGAGCCGCACCGCGCCTGCGTCCGCCGCGTCCGTGATCCCCGCCACGCGCGGTGGCGCGACCGCCCCCTGGGGTGGTCCCGGCGCGGGCGCTGCGTCGTCCGGGTCGATGGCGACGCGCGCGCAGCCAGGGTCGGTGACTCGGTTCCACAGCTTGCGCAGGCGCGTGCGCAGCGCCACTGTCAGGCGAGCCAGGTCGGCAGCATCCGCGCCAGGGCCGGCGGCAGAGCGAGCAGCTGCACTCAAAAAGTCCACATCCGCGTCGCGCAGGTGTTGGGAGGGGGCGGTGTAGGTGGGCAGGGTGGAGGGGGCGGACGCGTGCGCGGCGGCGCGCACGACCACAAACGCGCGCTCCGCGGCGGGCAGGCGGGGGTCGCGGGGGGGGGGGGATGCCGCCCCGGGCGCCCGGGCGGCGGGGAGGGGGGAGTGGACGCGCCGGCGGTGGTGGGGGAGCGGCGGGGGCGGGCGCGGCGGGAGTGCGCGCCGCGCGCTGCCGCGCGGGGGGTGGTGGCGCCGCCGACGGCGACCGCGACGGCGACGCGTCCTCCATCTCTTCATCGTCGTCATCACTGCTGCTGCTGTCGACCGTCGGTGCACGCGGCGGTGGCGCGCCCCCCGCCACGTGCGCGTCGTCACCTTCACACTCGGACAGGCCCTCCCCCTCTCCAGGCACCGGCCACCCCGCCCTCTCCAGCGACCGCGCCACGCCGTCGCTGACATCGTGCACGGGGGCCCATTCGCGGGTGGCGCCCGCGGGCGGGGCAAGGAGGAGGGCTCGGCCAGCGGAGGTGAGTGTGGCCAGGAGGCACCCTCCGTCGGCGGCCGCCCCCACAGGCGACCACGCGACCGCCATCACGTCGGGGTCCGGCGTCACATCCGTGGGCGCCGTCAGCAGGTGCACATGGTGGCGCAGGCAGGGCGGGTGGGCGCGCACGCGGCCGTCGACGTCGCGCGCGCCCGGCGGCGCGCGGACCGGCGCGCCCACGCCGCGCGGACCGCACAGCCGCCCCCCGCCCAGCACCACGGCCGCCCGGCCGCACGCCACAGCCAGCAAGCCGTCCTCGCTCCAGGCGGCGACGGCGCCTCCGTCGGCGGAGGGGGCGGCGTAGAGGGCGGCCGGGCCGCCGGGGGCGGGTCGGACGGGGGCGGCGCTCGGCGCGGCGGGCGGGAGGGGTGCCGAGCCGCCCGCGTCGGCCGTCATGGTGGGTGGCTACAGGTTGTGTGTGTAGGGAGGTTGCTAGAGGCGAGTGGGGCAGGCGCGCGAGGGACGAGGGTCGCGCGCCGACAATTGCAGCCTCACATGTGAGACGGCTAGCCGGCGCTTCGCATTTCACACCCCTTCCTCCTTCCTCTCTTTTCCTCCCCTCTTCTGCTGCGCATGCGTGCCGCAGCGGCGGCGCGCACCATGCGCCTCGCCCTGCCCCGGCGCACCGTGTGGTCGGCGGCCCGCCCCCCCCCCCCTCGCGTCGGCCGCGGGCGCGGCGGCCGACACGCACCGCCCGCGCGCCCCCCCCGCCAACGTGTTCTCCCGCCTGCCCGTCATCCCCCCGGGCGAGGAAGCGTTGGCCACCGCAGTGCGGCGAGCGGGGCGGGTGCGGCCCGACCCAAAAATAAAAAATGAGGCCGCGCGCGCACGCTCCGCTGCCGCGCGCCGCCTCGACGCGCTGGCCCAAGCCCTGTGCACGCCCGTGGGCGCGTTGACGCGCGCGTTTCCTCCTGTGTCATCCCTGCACCCCTTTGACGCAGCCTTGTTGACGCTGACCCTGGGGGAGGGGCGGTACGAAAAAACACTGGCCCGCGTCGACGCGGGGAGACGCTCCGCCCTGCAAGCCGGCAAAGAGGCCGCCGCCGCCGCCTCCAAGGCGCGCACCAAGGCAGATGCCGCGGCTGCCGTCGCAACGGGGGAGGACGCGGTGACGGCGGCGTGGACGAGGGCGGGAGGGCCCGCGTTGGATGCGCTGAAAGAAGTCGCCAAACAGCTGCGCCGCCTGCCCGCCGTCGACCCGGGCGCCCCCGTGCTGGCCCTGGTGGGGGCGCCTAACGTGGGCAAATCGTCCCTCGTGCGCGCGCTGTCGAGTGGGCTGCCGGAAGTTAACAGCTATCCCTTTACGACGCGCAGCGTGGCGGTGGGCCACTTTTATGTGGAGGGCACAAAGTACCAGGTGAGAAAGGAAGCTTGGGGGAGAGAGCGACAATCGAAGACGCTTTCACCGCGGGCGGTGAAAGCGTTTTTACGAAGAAAACGACAAAGAAACCAATCACCCTCCCCACCCCACACAGATCACCGACACGCCCGGCCTGCTGGACCGCCCCGACGCCGACCGCAACGCCATGGAGCGGCTGACGCTGGCCACTGTGACCCACCTGCCCGCCGTCGTGTTGTACGTGGCCGACGCTGTCGGCCCCTCTGGCTCCTCCCCCGCCGCCCAATGGGCCGTTCGCACCGCCCTGCGCGCCGCGACCGGCCCCACCGCCCCCTGGATTGACGTCCTGTCCAAGGCCGACCTGCTGGAGGAGGCGGGGCTGGGTGGTGGGGAGGGTGGGGGGGCGCCTCCGCCACCCACCGTCGAGGGGCCATCTGACTTGGTGGCCTCCCTGCCGTCCGCGGTGCGCGTGTGCGCGCGCACGGGGGACGGGCTGGACGAGCTGAAGGCGAGGATACTGGCGGGGTTTGAGGCGTGGACACAAGTAGGGGCAGAACTGTGAAAAACGTTTTAACCCAAATTTTTACACACAACCTCACGACACCACCACAAATGAACCCCCCACCGCCCCCGGCTCCACCACCTCGCGCGCGTCCGCCCCCACCAGCGTCAGCGCAGGGGCGCGCAGGGGACCGACGACTCCCGGGGCGGGGGTCAGGGACACTTCCGCGACCGCCGCGGCGCGCGGCGTGGCCGCCAGGGCGACGCGCCCCGCGCGCGCGCCGCCAGGGGCCCACCCGCCGCCAGGAGGGGGTCGGACTTCGAACGCGAGGTCGGTGGGGGCGTCGGGCGGGGGTGGGGGGCCGGGAGGGCGTTCGAGGCGCCAGCAGAGGGTGACCGGGGCGCCCGCGCGCGCGGCCAGCGGTCCGAGCAGCCGCACGCGCACGGGGGGGGCGGTGGTGGCGCCAGCGACGGTGGACGAGGCGGCCATGGGTGCGCCATCAGCTGACGCGGCGGCTGGCGCAGCGGGCAGCGTGAACTCGCAGCGCGCGAGGCCGGAGGGCGGGGGCGCGGTCGCGGGGGGCGGCGGCGCGTCGTCATTGTCGCCACCCTCGCCCTCCCGCCGCCACGCCACCTCCACCGCGCACGGGCCGCCGTCGCCGTCGCCCTCGCCGTCCGCCACGCTGACGGAGGCCAGCAGGCGGGCGACGCCGCCCGGAGGGAGGGTCAGGGGCAGGCTGTCACTCAAGGCGGCCCCGTGCTCGCACCGCACGCCGCGCGAGCCGTCCAGGCTGGCCCCCCCCACCACCACGCTCCACGGCGCTTGGGACGCGACCTCTAGCTCGAGGAGCAGGCCGCCTCCCGCGACTGGGTGGGCGCACGGCGTGAGGGCGAGGGGGGGGGCGACGGCGCGCGTGACGCGCGCGGCGGCCGCGCGGGTGCCCGCCTCGACGCTCACGTCCACCTCCACACACGCGGGCGCCGGCGGCGGCGGCGGCGGAGGCCTGTCCCCCGCGCGTGCCGCGTCAGCGCGCAGGGCGGGGGGGGGGCGTGGGAGGCGGGGGCGCGTCCGGCGTGGCCCACACAAAGAGGCGGGAGGAGGGGGCCGGCAGGACGCTGCGCAGTGAACCGCCCGCGCGCGGCGCGGCGTCGGCCGGGGTGAGCACGACCGGGTGGGGCGGGCCAGACACGGCGCCACTGGCATCCAGGGGCACCGCCAGTGCGTCGGGCGCGATGGAGAGAGACACGCGCGCGCCGCCTGTCGCCGCGCCGCGGCGGCAGGGGGTCAGCGTGACGCGAGCACTGCTGTCGCCGCCCCCGCCGCCGCCCGTGGGAGCCGCACGCACGTCAATGCCCACCCACTGCGGCACGCCTGATAGAAGGGGGCGGTCGCCGACTGGGCGCACCGTCACGCGGGGCGTCGGCGCGCCTGCGACGGCAACAATGGTCTGTGCGCCCGCCGCGTCGACAGCCAGGCTCACCCGCCCCCACGCCACGCGCGCGCCGCGCAGCACGTACACCCCCCGCGCCAGGGGGCAGAAGACAGCTGTGAGCCGGGTTTCGCCCGGGGAGATAGCGGCGGTGACGTCGGCGGGCGTCGCAGGCACGTGGATGGTCGACGTTTCGCGCCACGCGCGTGCAAAGGAGGGTGGCTGCGGCAGCCCTTCACCATCCCCCGACGGCCTCGCCAGCTCCACCGACACGGGCTGCAGTAGCCCCAGCACCAGGTCCACGGACGCGCCATCCAGTGGGGCAG
Organism: Choricystis sp. odSpoLacu1; assembly: GCA_958009055.1. Classification (NCBI taxonomy): domain Eukaryota; kingdom Viridiplantae; phylum Chlorophyta; class Trebouxiophyceae; genus Choricystis; species Choricystis sp. odSpoLacu1. The sequence goes on from OY253656.1 coordinate 514,391, forward strand.
GGAGGGTGGACAGCAGGACGGCGGAAAGTGAAACGTCGTCACCCACCGCTGCGCGCGGTGCGCCGCCCCCAGGCGTGACGGGGGGCGCATCGTCCTCCTCGCCACCGCCGCCACCATCCGTCGACGGCCGGGGCGTGGCCACCGCGCCCACCGCCAGGCGGGAGGTGGCCCCCCGGGGCGCCCACACGGAGAGCGCGGCGCCCGCAGAAAGTGAAGGACCATCGGCAGTCGCTAGGTCGGGAGCAGGGGGCGCCCCTGCGAGCGGGGGCGCGGGGCCGCCCCCTGTGGCGACAGCCGCCAGGGCGGCCGCCGCCCGGGCGCGGGCGGCGGGGGACACGTCGCCGGGGGGCAGGGAGAGCAGCGCGAGCGGGGTGGAGGGCGGCGCGGTGTGGCCTTCGCCCGCCGCCACCGCCTGCGCCTCCGCCAGGTCGCCCAACAGGTCGCCCGCCAGCCTGGTCCACCCCTCGGCCGCCGCGATGGCGGCGTGCGCCGCCAGGGCGGCCGCCGCGCGCGGGGCGTCGCCGCGGGTGATCAGCGCGCGTCCTGCGCCGGACGCGAGCGCGGCGGCGCGGCGCGGCCTGCCACCCGCCTGGTACCCCGCGACGGCAGCGCCAGTCAGAGCGAGCCAGGTGTCCAGGGCGGCGTCATCGGAGGCCAGGGCGGTTAAAAGGCGGGGGTCGGTGAGCCACGGGGGCAGGTGGGTCGGGCGCGGCGATGTGGGCTGGGGGGGGGGGCACACGCCACTCTCCTCCTCCTTCCCCGCCAGCGCGGCCTCCACGTCGGCCAGCTCGCCCCCCCAGTCCAGCGTCAGTGGGGCGGCGGTGGGGGTGGGCATGGCGCCGGTGGCTGCGGCTGCGGCGCTCTCGCTGGGGGCAGTCTCCCCCGCCGCACTGCCGCCGCCACCCCCGTCCGTCGCCCCGCCCACACTCTCGGCCAGCTCGCTGGACACGCTCTCCGCCGTCACCGCCGCCTCCCGCCCCCCGGGCGCGCGGTCCAGCCGGGGCGTGCCGGCGGGGGAGGGGGCGGTTGGGTCGGCGTCTGCGTCGCGGTCGCCCCTGTCCGGGGGCAGCGACGTCAACGACACGATGGGGGAGGACGCAGCGGCGGCAGCAGCAGCAGCAGCATCGCCGTCTTCCTCCTCTCCCCCGCCGCTGCGGCGGGCTGACGTGGTGCGGGCGAGGGACGGCACCGCGCGCGGCGACGTGCCGCGCGGCCGCCCCGCGACGAGGTGCCCCCCCCCGCCCCCCCCCCGTACCCACGCGCACGGTGGAGGGTCCCCCGCCGGGGCGCCCACCGCGAGTCGGAGAGGGCGCCGCCCCCGCCAGTGGGGACGGGGCCGCGCCGGGCGCTAAGCGAGCGTCGGCCGCGGCAGCCGCCGCGACGCGCAGGCCCACGCCGCCCGCCAGCCGCGCCAGCTCGTCCCGGGCGGCGACGTACAGGTCGCCCAGGCGGGCGGCCAGGGCGCGGTCGGCGGGAGACGCGTGGGGGGGGGCGTCGGGGGGGGGCCAGGCGAGGGAGAAGGTGAGTGAGTCGTCACCAACGCCTCCTCCCTCCCCGCCCGTAGGCGACGACGGCCGGCGGGGCGGCGGGGCGGCCGCCTCCGCCAACGCCACACAGGCTGAAAAGGTCCACGCTTCAGCGAAGAGGGGGGGGGGGTTCGCCTGCCGCGGCGCGGCGGGCGAGAACCGCTGCCAACGCGCCCACACACCGCGCCCCCCGGTCGGCCAGCTCCCCCCGCTCCCCGCCCGACGCCAGCAGGCGGGCCGTCTGCGCAAACAAGGCCTGCCTGAACGCGAGGTCGGGGGGGCCGGGGGGAGGGGTGGCGGCCAGGGAGCGGAAGGACCGCCACGGCGAAGAGACGAGAGTGGCGACGTCGTCACCCTTCCCCCCGCCCCCGAACGGGGGGGGCGCCGCCTCCGCGGCTGCTGCGGCCAGGGCTTCCAGCTCGCCATACTCGCGCAGGGCGTCGTCCCGGCGGCCGCTGGCTTCTGCAAGGGCGGCGGCCGCGTCCTTGACCAGGGCTAAAGGCGCGAACGACCACCCGGGCGCGCCGCGCGACGCGGCGAGCGCGCGCGCGGCGTCCGAGTAGGCACCCGCCCTGGCATCGAGAGCAGCTGCGGCTGCAGTCGCTAAAAAACGATCCAGGTGGGCCAGGCCGGCGCCGCCCACGCCGTCCAGGCGGGACGCGCGGTCGCCGGTGCGGCGAGACGACACGTCGCCCCGGATGGAGGCAAACACTTTGGCCGCCGCCCGGGCCGCGGTGCCGGTGCCTGCGCTGCCGGCGGGAGGGACGTAGAGCACGGCGAGGCCACCGGGGCCACGGATCGGGTCTGCTTCACGCGCCGCGAGCGTCGCCAACGCCGCGCGCGCGCTGCTCGCTTTCCACGCGTCCGCGTCGTCCGCCGCCACCACGGCCAGCGTGGCCACGGGCGCCCGAAACCAGGCGGCGGGCGAGGTGGGGGACGAGCGCAGGGCGACGAGGGTCGGGTGGGTGGACGGCAGAAAGACGACGAGCAGGTCGGCGTCGCTCGGCGGGCCGACGCGGTTGGCGACGCGCACGCCGCGCAGCGGGGAGCGTGATGATACTGTCTGTGTGTGCGCGTGTGTTTGTGTGAGTCAGTGCGCCCGCGTCCCCCCCTCCCGCGGCCGATGGGGATTGGATGCGGAGGGCCGATTTGCTTTCTCGCACCTTTTTCACGCCCGCCCACGCGCCGCACAGGTCCTCCACCTCCACAACAAGGTGTGGCGGCCCATCGCCGCCGGACGCCATGTTGGAGGAGGAGGAGGAGGAGGGCCCAACAGCGCAGAGTGAAAAGAAAAAACAGAGTCGTGTTTTTGCGTCGAACACAACTCTGTGATGGGCTGTTTCGCCACCTCTGCCGCGGGCGCACGCGTCCTGTACTTTACTCTGTTTGCAGTGTCCACGCTCATCTCATGGTTACTGCACGACTACGGTGGACACGTCCTCGCCCTCGGCGGCCCCTCTAAATCCGCGTGCGCGGGCGCCGCTGACGTGGTCGCCTGCGCAGCAGCCGGCGCCCCCCTGCGCGTCGCGTTCGGCACAACCCTGTTCTTCGCAGCACACGCCCTGGCCTTGCTGTGCGTCACGCGTTCCTCAGACCCGCGTCATGTCTTTCACGTCGCCTGCCCCCTCGCCCAGTGGACCGCCTGGGCCGCCCTCGTAGTCGCAGGCTTCTTCCTGCCTGGCCACGCGGTCGTTGGGTGGGGGCATGCCGCACGTGCGTTGGGCGGGGTGTACCTTTTTTCCCCCCTGCTTGTGGTCGAAGCCCTTTTCGCGATCAACTCTCTTTTGATCGACCGTGAGGACGCCCCCTGGAGCGCGCCCCTGTTGATCACGTCCACCGCTGCCCTGTACATCGGTTCCGCCATCGCGCTCGGCTTCATTGGCGCAGCGTACGCCCCCGCCAAGGGTGGGTGCGGCGCGAGCGGGGGCGTGATTGCGACAGCTGTCCTCTTCATCCTCGCCGCCACCTGCCTGTCCATCACGCCCCAGAGGCCACCGTCGGCGGGCCTGTTCACCGCGGCGGGTGTGTCGGCCTACATTACTTGCTTGGTGTGGACTGCGCTGGCGGCGCGGCCAGCGGGTGCGCACTGCCCGCCGCCCGGCGGCGCGTCGACAGCCCTGCGCGCGGTGTCGATCGTCATCACGTTGCTGATCTTGGCGTATGTGTCACTGACGCCTAAATCGTCGTTGGGGGCTCTTGAGATGGCGGAAGGTGGTGGATCGACCAGCGACGATGACGAGAAAGACGCGGTGCGGCCTGATTTCTTTCACGCGGTTTTTGCAATCGGCGCCGCTTATGTGGCGATGTTGTTCACGAAATGGGAGGCGACGCCGACGGCTGCAGCCGCTGCGTCCGGTGGGGCAGGGTTTGGCGTTCCGGTGGCCACGCTGGTGGTGACGGGGTGCGTTTACTGTTTTGCCATGGTGGCGCCGGCCCTGTTCCCCGACCGAGACTTTTCGTAGAGTGAGAGAGAGAAGAGAGAGATAATTGTGAAGCCAACAGACTGTCGGAGAGGTGTCATAGCATGGGGCGTGGTGGCGGCAGCAGTTGGCGGCGGTGGCGGCAACAGAGAAAGGTTGTTCGATTTTTTGCTCACATCTGACGGTTTTTCTTTGGGCCCGCGGCCCCACACCGCGCGCCCGGCGCACGTTTTGACTCTGGACGTGAGCACACACACACAGAATCCTCCTTCACACACCATGGCCAACAACGCCCTCCCTGGCTGGGGCGGCGCCCCGCCGCTGCGCCCGCCCGCCGGGACGGCTGGCGCCCCCATCCTGCTCTCCTCCGACTCGGACGGCGACACGCCCGCCCGCCCTGGGGCCTCCACCCGCGTCGTTTTGTCTGATGACGACACCCCCGCACCGTCGGCCGCGGCCGCCGCCAAGGCCGACGCATTGGCCGCGGACTTGGCGTCCCTCGCTGTCCGCCCCCCGCCCGCCTCCTCTTCGCCCGCCACGCCTGCAGGCCAGGTGGTGCCTGTGCCGGCAGTGGCGGGGGAGGCACAGGCGTTGCATTCGACTGACACGCCGCCGCCAACCGACGCGCCCGATGGCCCGCCCCTCATCGCCGGCCCCCGCGGCGAGTTCCTGCTCGACGGCCGCGTCACCGCCCGCCTGTACCCCCACCAACGTGAAGGCGTCGCCTGGCTGGCTGGCTGCCTGGTCACCGGGCGGGGCGGCATCCTCGCAGACGAAATGGGGCTCGGCAAAACGCTGCAAGTCGCGGCCGCGGTGCGCGGCGCCCTGGACTCTGGCCTCGCGCGCCGCGTGCTGGTGGTGGCCCCCAAAACGTTGTTGGGGCAGTGGGCGGCCGAGTTGGCTGTTGTGGGGTTGGGATCGATGACACACGAGTATCTGTCGTCCGTCCCATCCGAGCGGGCGGCCGCGCTGGCGGCGGTGGGGCCGCCGACCGGCGCGGGCGTCCTGTTGACGACGTACGGCATGGTGCAGCATAACTTTGAGGCGTTGGCAGGTGGTGGAGGCGGTGGCGGCAGCGCGCCCGGCACCCCACAACAACCGTCTCTGTGGGACGTCGCGTTTTTCGACGAGGGGCACAAACTGAAGAACGTAAAGACGCTGCAAGCCCGCAACGCGCGCGCCCTGCCGTGCCGCGTCAAAGTGTTGCTGACGGGGACGCCCGTGCAGAATGAACTGGAGGAGCTGCACGCGCTGCTGGACTTGGCGGCGCCGGGGCTGCTGGGCACAGCCGCTAACTTCCGCGATGAGTTTGCTCGCCGCATAGCGCGCGGCACGGATCGTGCTGCATCCGAACTGGAGCGCGCGGAAGGCGCGGGCGCCGCGGTGGAGCTGAGGCGGCGGATCGCGCCCGCGTTTTTGAGGCGCGAAAAGGAGAGTGCGCTCAAGCCTGCGCCAAGTGCGTCGGTTGGCGGACCATCGGGTGCCGTCACCACTGGCAGCGAGCCCACACCCTCGTCGGGGCCGCCCGCCCTGGGCACAAAAACCGACCTCGTCGTCTGGCTGACGCTGCAACCCACGCAGCGCGAATTGTACGCCGCGTTCCTGCGGTCAGATGCTGTGCGCGCCGCCCTCAACAAAACATCGTCCCCGCTGGCAGCCATCACCATATTAAAGAAGGTGTGCGACCACCCTGGTCTGCTGACGGAGCGGGCGGCAGCGGCTGCTGCCGCAGGCGCGCGGCGGCGGGGGGATGAGGAGGAGGAAGAGGGTGACGACGACGACGATGACGACCCTGAGTCTCAACCTGGAGACGACGGCGCGACGTCGACAGCGGGGGCAAAGGGCGGCCGCCGCCGAGCCACGCCGGCCGCGTCGTCTTCATCTGCGCCGTCGACCGCCCCCGCCGCTGACAATGAAACGTGGCTCGACCGCGCGCACGCCGCGATCGAGGCCCGCCTGCTGGCCCAGATCCAGGAGCGTGGCGCCGACGCGTCTGCCAAGACGGCCTTTGCGCCCGCCCTGGTGGCCCGCCTGGTGGCGCAGGGGCATCGCTGCCTCCTGTTTTCGCAGTCGCGAGCCATGCTCGACATCCTGCAGGCAGATATCCAAGGCGGCCGCGGCCTCACCGTCTCCCGCATCGACGGCACCATGGCCTCCGCTGCCGATCGTGCCGCCACTGTGGCTGCCTTCCAACGCCCCGACGGCGCCCAAGTGTTGCTGCTGTCGACGGGGGTGGGGGGGCTGGGGTTGACCCTCACTTCCGCGACGTGTGTCATTTTGGTCGACCCCTCCTGGAACCCGGCCGCCGACTCCCAGGCCATCGACCGCGCCTACCGCATTGGGCAGACGCAAGATGTCGTCGTGTACCGCCTCATCTCGGCGGGCACGGTGGAGGAGAAGGTGAGGGAGGGTGGTGTGTGTGTGTGAGAGAGAGCGCGCGCGCGCACGAAACAAAACGCACCGACCCTCCCACCCACCCACCACCCCAGATCTACCGCAAACAAGTATTCAAGGAGGGCCTGTCCCGCGCCCCCCTGAAGCCCGGGCAAGCGTGGCGCTATTTTTCGTCCAGCGAACTCACCGACCTGTTTTCTCTGGATGAAGCCGCGATGTCCCGCTCCGCGACGGCGGACGCTCTGGAGGCCGCCCACCCGGGCGCCGCCAACGCGGCCGCCCGCGCATCGTGGGGCGACCTCATTGGGCTGCCCGGCGTCGTGGGCGTGAGTGACCATGGCTTGTTGTACTCGAGGGATGGTGAGGGGCGCGTCGCGCGGCACGTGCCGCCCGCGCCGCCCGCGCCCAAGCCGCCAGCCGGCCCGGCGACAGGGCGGGGGCGCGGGCGGGGTGCGTCCTCGTCCTCAACCAGCGCCTGGCCGCCGTGGCCGGCGGGCGCGACGCCAAAGCCGCCCCAACGCCCCGTGTCGGCGGCGGTTGCAGGGCGCGGGCGCGGCAGCCGCGGCGGCGGTTCGACTGGCCGCGGCAGGGGGCGCCGCCCTCAACGCGCGGAGGACGTTATCGTGGATGCGGCCGCCAACGTGTTGGGCGGCCTGTTGGGCCGCGCGTTCCGGTGGGGCGCGCGCGTGCTCAGCCCGAATAACGAGGCGCAGGCGTCGGCGCCCCCGCCGCCGCAGCGTGCAGACGGCGGGTGGGGCGTCGGCGCCGACGGAGACTGGGATGGTGCGGCTGCCTACGCGCCGCCGCCGCCTCCGCCGCCACCGCCCGCCACCGCAGCAGAGTTGCGGGCGACGTGTGCACGGATGGAGCAACTCCTTGCCGACGTCTCTCTGCGCCTGCCCGACGGCGGGGCTGCCGCGCGGCGCAAGCTGGAGGAAGCGAGGGCCGCACTGGCCGCGCTGGAGGGCAGGGGAGCAGGGTTCAGTGGGACCGCGCCGTCGTGGGCGAGTGGGGCGGCGCCGCCGGGCGCGTTTCGGGGGTGGAGAGCTAGTGTGAAAAAAAAGCTTTTAGTGACAGAAAAAAACCTCGGTTTTCGCGGCCCATGGCGGCTCCTGGCTGCCCCTGCCTCCTCGCCCGCCGCCTGGCGTGTCGACGGTGGCCAGCCACCCACACAACCGCCTGGCGACGACTCTCGGCGGTGGCGGCGGCCGCGAATGCGGCAACAGCCGACGTCGTCGTCGTGGGCGGCGGCGCAGCCGGCTTGACGGCCGCCATCTTTGCCGGCACGCGCACCGGGGGCACCGCCCGCGTCATCGTGCTGGAGCGCAACGCCGTGTGTGGGCGCAAGATACTCGTGAGCGGAGGCGGCCGCTGCAACGTCCTGCCGTCGGCCGCTGTCGACGCGAACGCTGATTTTTGGCCGGCGGGTGATCGACCCGCGTCGGTCGCTGCCATGCTGCGCGACTGGACGCTAGCAGAATGCAGGCACTGGCTGGAGACGGACGTCGGCGTCGCGCTCACAGAAGAGGCGGGCACACTGAAACTGTTTCCCGTCACCAACGCGGCCACCACCGTGCGCGACGCGCTGGAGGCGGCGGCGCGACGTGCAGGTGCCACCATTGTGCCCAACGCGCGCGTGATGGGGGTGGAGAAGGGCGAGGACGGGCGCTGGCTCGTGCGCCAGGAGACGGGGGCTGTTGTTTCAGCAGGCGCCGTTGTCCTGGCTGCTGGCGGCCTCTCTGCTCCCCGCCTCGGCACCACGGGCGACGGCCTGGACATTGCTCAGTCGCTTGGCCACACCCTGGACACCACCCACCCCGCGTTGACGCCGTTGCTGGGGGGTGCGCCAGGCGGGCACGCGCTGGCCGGCGTTTCACTGTCAACCGCCGTCCTCACCATCCACCCACGCGCGGGGCGCGGCAAACCGCGACCCACATCGCCACGGGGAGGGCTGCTGTTCACGCACCGCGGCTACTCTGGGCCGGCTGCCCTGGATGCGAGCGCCTGGATCGCGGCAGCAGCGGCCACGGGTGTGGACAAGGAAGAGTGGCCGTTTTTGACGGTCAACTGGACGGGCGCGCCTTCCTCGTCCTGGCAGGCCGTCTTTGCAGAGGCCAAGCGTCCGGATGGGGGGGGCAAGTCGCCGTTGCTGGCCACCGTGCTGAAAAGGGGGGGCATTCCTGCACGCCTGGCCGTCGCGCTGGTCGCGGACGCTGGCGTGTCTGCAGACACGCGCGCCGCAGACGCGCGCGCCAAAGACGTGTCAGCCCTCGTTACCGCTGCCACAGCGTACCGCATGCCCGTTACGGGCAGTGCAGGCTTTGTTCCGGCGGAGGTGACAGCCGGTGGTGTGCGCCTCGCAGAGGTCGCCCTCCCCTCGTGCGAAAGTAGGCTCGCCCCCCGCGTCTACGTGTGTGGCGAGCTGTTGGCGCCCTGTGGCAGGCTGGGCGGGTTCAACTTTTACTGGGCGTGGGTCAGTGGGCGGGCGGCGGGGCGGGCGGCGGGGGAGGCAGTGACGCAGTAAAAAAAGGGAAAAAAGAGCTCGCCTCAAAAACGTTTTTTTGGGGGTCGAGCTGACGAAAACACAAACGCGCCGGCGGTTGGCGACTCAAACCAGCTCTCTCGCCCCCGTCACCACCACCGACACTGTGTTCCGTCTCGTGCCTGCGCTCCCCAACCCCCATGTCGGCCCTGCGCGCGCCCTGTGGCCGCGTCGCCGCGCCGCGCCGCGCGACGCCGATGTCCCGCGCCGCGCCCGCGCCCCGCCCTCGCGCCACCTTCCTCGCCGCTGCAGGGCGAAACATTGTGGTGGCGGTGGACGAGAGCGAGGTGAGGAGGGAAAAGGAGGTGGGGGGCCGCGTTTTTTGGTTTTCCACCCGCCGGCGACGTCGTCGCCCTCTTCTTTGCTGATACGTCCCCCCCTCCCACACAGGACGCCACGCGCGCCGTCGCGTGGACCGCCGACCACCTCTTCCGCGCCGGCGACACCCTCCACCTGCTGCACGTCGTGCCCAAGGCCGCCGTGCCGCCCCCGCGGTCGGGGGCGCTGTACTACGCGCCCCCACCGCCACCGACGACAGAGGATGAACTGGCTGCCGCGGCTGCATCGTTCATTCGGGATCACTTCCTTGCTGCGGCAGAAGTGAGGGGCCTGCCCGCCGGCTCCGTCGCGGTGGACATCGTGCACGAGCGCGCGTGCGCGACCTCGGTGGCGGCCGCCATCACGCAGCACGCGGACGCGCTGGACGCGACCGCGGTCGTGTTGTTGGCGCACGGTCGGTCTCGCGTGCAGGAGCTGGTGTGGGGCAGTGTGAGTAAAGCCGTGACCGCGTCCACGACGCGGCCGGTGGTGCTGGTGCACTGAAAAAACAGAGAGAAAAGCACCAGCACGTCTTGTCCACTCCACCTGGGGTCCCTCCACTCGAGAGAGAGAGAAAGAGAGAGAGAGAGTTTGGGGTGTTTTTGAGGAAGCACCCGTGTTGGGTTTTGGTGGTTGAAACGAAAAAACCGACGACGACAAACAAAACACGACCCCGTTTTTTGTCACCCCAATCTCCCCGCGCCCCGCCCTCCCCTCCCCTCGCCCCCTCGCCCCCCCCCAATGTGCACTCCACGACTGTCGACTGCACTGTAGCCGCGCTGCACGTCGCCCCGCACGCCAACCGACACCCCTCCGTGGCCAGAGCAACAATGCCGCCCGCCCGACCTGCCCCCGCCTCCGACCCGACCACCGCGCTCGCCACCCTGCGCCGCGACTTTGCGGCCTGGGTCGCCCGCGCCGACAAGAGTAACACTGCTACGTCAGACTGGGAGCATGCTGCGTCCGACTTTTTGAGGCACGCGGCCGCGATCCTGGCGGGCGCGCCGCCCCCCGCGGCCGCACGCGGGCGGCCGCGCCCAGCGCTGGCTCTCACGCCCGCCCGCTCTGCCCGCACCGTGCTCCTGATTCGGCACGCTCAAGCCCTGCACAACGCGGGGGATGCGGTGGCGGTGGATCCATGGTTGACGGCGGCAGGACGCAAAGCTGCCGCGGCGCTGCGGCCGCACGCGGGCCGCGTCGATCTCGTTGTGGCCTCCCCCCTGGCCCGCGCCCTAGAGACGGCGGCCCTGGCGTTTGGCGACAAGGATGGGTTGCTGGCGTCGCCGTCGGCGGCGGCGTCGAGGCGGCGGGGGGCGGCGGCGCAGGCGGCGCCGCTTATGGTTTCACGCGGCGCGGGGAGGGCGGCGGTGAGGCCCAAGCCCGGCGTTGCCTACATCTGCCACCCCGACCTACTAGAGACTGACCTTGGCTTGCCGTCTGATCGCATCGGTCCCGGCACCGAGGCCGCGTTCCCCGGGTGGCAGCGCGTGCAGATTGCGGCCGACGCCGCGCCCCCCCCACCCGAGCCCGCTGCCTCGGTCGCCGCCCGCGCCGCCCGCTTCCTGGCCTGGCTGGCCACCCGCACCGAACCCCGCGTCGCAGTTGTCGCACATGGTGGCCTGCTGGCAACCCTGCTCGCGCCGCACGGGCACGACCACGGCCCGCTCGCGGCTCCCGCGTTTCGCACGCCTTTTGCGCTGGCAGAAGCGCGCGCGTTTGTGGTGTGCGACTGGAATGGGGCGGTGGCGGTGAGCGAGTGGTGGTGAGGGAATGAGTGTTGGGGGGGTGTTTAAGATGAATTCGAAGGGGGTTAAAAAAAAAAGCATGTTTGATTCGTTTGTGTTTTGACATGTTTTTTACATCAGTGAAACAAACCAAGAAGAGCGTTGTGTTTTTGTTGGAGCGTTGGCATCGAGGCAGCGTGTGTCTGACTTTGAAGTCGTTACGTTTTGGAAAAAGTGTGTGAGGCGGGGGGCATCATGCGTTTTTGGTTTTTGTGTTTGCGGCGGGTCGTTATCTGTCTATCCACCACCACCGCGTCTCCCACTCTCCACCCCCATTCACCGCCCGCGCATCTCGCGCACGGCAGCCGCCACGTTCGCCTTGTCCGCGGCCGCCGGCTCAAACACATACTTGATCAACGACTCGCGGATCGGCAGCAGGTCGGGAAACTCAGACTCGATGCGCGCGGTGTCCAGCAGGTTGTTGGACCGGGGCGCCACAATCACCTTGGCCTGCTCCTCCACACTGAAGTTGGACCACTTGAGGTCGGGGTCGACGTACGACTTGTACAGCTCCATGATCTCGTTGTGCGAGATGGCGCCCGGGTTGGTGAAGTTCATCACCCCCGTCAACCCACGCCTCGCCATCTCCACCGACAGCGGCAGCAGTTCAGGCAGCACGGTCATGGAGTTGGGGATGTTGATGATCTTGTCATACTTCAGAATCTTGGCCACAAAGTTGCGCGGGTAGAGCAAGTCCCCCACGATCGGCATGCGCACGCGCAGGGTGAGTGCATTCGGGTACTCCTTGAGCAGCGACTCCACCAGGGCCTTGGTGTAGGAGTAGTACGACCCAGTGAAGTTGGGGGTGTCGCCCTCTTTGAACCCTTTGCCCGACCCCTCAGGAAAGTCTTTGTCGTAGTGGAAGATGCACCCCGTCGCGTACGTCGCCAGGTGGACGTCCGCCGTGTGGCAGACGTCGGCCAGGTTGAGCATGCCGATGACGTTGGAGCGGATGGTCTCGATCTGGTGGGGGTGGAGGGGTGGGTGGTTCAGTTTTTAATTTATTTATTTTTCGTTTCGTCGACGCAACAACCGACCCCCTCCTCTCTCCTTCTCCCTCTCTCTCTCACCTTGTGCGACTCGCACCAGTCAACGTTGGGGCGGCCCGTCAGGCCGGCTGCGTTGAGCACGTGCGTGGGTTTGAACTGTGGTGGGTGGGAGGGAGGGCAGGGTTGAGCGCCCGTCGACACCCCCGCCTGCTGCATCGCGCCTCTCTCGGCGCCACCACCACCCCGCCTCGTTGACCCTCGGACCCGCCTCCCTCCCCCGCCCACACATGCACACACGCCCCGCCCCCCCCCCCACCCCCCCCTCACCCCACACTCACCTTGTCAAAGTCGGCCAGAATGGCGGCCCTGTCCTCGAGGCGCGCGGACGCGTACTGCCACGTCGCGCCCTGGGCGGCCAGCAGGTCGCCCACGAGGCCGCCGATCCAGCCCGACTTGCCGAACACGAGGAAGCGCTGTGGGTGTGGGTTGGTGGGAGGGGGGGGGAGGTGTGAGCCAATGGGCGCGCCCGCGTCGCTCCGCTCGTCGGTCGCTCTGTTTTTTCAAACACGCCGTCCGCCGTAGCGTCGCCAGGGTGGGGGCACCCGCCGCGACACCCGGGCCAGGCGGTGCTTAGAATCAGCCTCCATTTTTACCCCCGGGTCCGAGGGGGTGAAAGGGGGCGGGGAGGTGGGAAAGGGGCCGGGGGGAAGCGGAATGGTGTGCGCAGACGCCCGCCGCATCGCGCGCGGCGGGTGCCGCCTCGCCCCGGCCCCCGGCCACTGTGGGGCCGCCAACAGGAGGGGTGTATGCAACGTACCGGCTCAGACTTGGCCGACATGGTGTGCGGGTGTGTGAGTGTGGGGGTTCCGAGAGCGCAGAGAGAGAGGCAGAGACAAAACGAACGTCGGGAGTGCAGCGCCGAGGAGAAACACCGAGGAGAAACTCACACACGCACGCCGCTTTCGCGAGTGTCTCTGCTCCCGCCTTCCCCACAGCTAGCACCGCGTGCGCGCACGCCAAACCTTGCACCAGCTGCATCTGACCCCTGTCACCCACCACACCAATGCGCGCCACCGCCCCCACCGCGCGCCGCCCCGCGACGCTGGCGCGCCGCACCGCCGCCCGGCCCGCGCCCGCCGCGCCCCGCGCCGAGGGGGGGCAGGTGAGTGTGTGGGAGGGAACATTGTGTGTGTGGTGTATGTGTGTGTGTGTGTGTGTTTGTAGTGTGGGAGATGGGGCGTCCAGTTTTCTGACGCACAAACACCCGACCTCTCTCTTCCCACCAGTCCACCCCTCCTCCTCCCTCCCCCCCCACCACGTGCGCCACCTGCGGCGTCCCCCTGGCCGACGCCCCCCGCGGCTGCGACGGTGACGGCCGCGTGGCGGGCGGCCTGGGGGCTGTGCTGTCTTTTTGGCCGATCAAAGCCTACCGCCCGTGCCCCGCGGCGGAAGCCGCAGGGCGCGCGTACACGCGCAAGGGCCAGTTCACGGATGAGATGCTGTTTGGCAGTCGGGGCACGAAGCAGTGATTGAGTTTTGTGGGGCTTGATTTTTTGGGGCGCGGTGTGTAAAAGCGGCAGGAAAAGCGTCGGTTGGCGAACACAATCGAGAGAAAAGAGATAGACCTCCATTCCCTCCCCCCACGCCCCGGCCGAAACGCTCCCACACATGCCCGCCCTTGCACGCCAAGTCGTGGCACCAAACGCGATTTCTGCGCCGCGGGCGGCGGCCCGCCCGCCGACCGCGACCGCCCCCCCGCCGCCGACGCAGCGCCCACACCACCCCGTCGCGACCGCTGCCGCCGCCGCGCTCCTGGCCGCCACCCTCGCCGCCACGCCCGCCACAGCGGCCCCCCTCTCATCGCGCGCCTTCTTCGACATCTCCATCGACAACGTCCCCGCCGGCCGCGTCGTCGTCAAGATTTTTGATGATGTGCCCGTCTCTGCCGCCCGCTTCGCCGACCTCGTCCGCGACGTTGATGGCATCGGCTACCGCAACTCCAAGATCGATGGCGTGGTTGCAGACACCGAGGTCCGGTGCTCGGGATTGGTGTCTTTAACTGCACGTGCAGAGACGCCGTCGTTGATCACGGGGGGGGAGACGATCGAACAGCTGGAACCCGAGCTGGCAGCCGCGCGCCACTCGTCGGGCGACGTGGGCGCAGTCTCGTTGGTCGTCAAAGACCCGACCGCGCCCCCCCCCGAAACCCGGCTCGTCGCGATCAATGGGAAACTGGTCAACGTCGAGCGCCCGCGCCGGGGCGCGCCCAACGGCACTGCCTTTGTGGTGACGCTGGTGCCCGCGCCCCAGCTGGACGCGAACAACGTCGTCGGCACGGTGGAGTCGGGGCTGGACGTGGTACGCGAGGTGTCGCGGTTGAGGGCGGCCCAACCAACGACGGATTCACCCTTTTTTAAAATAGCGAAGAAGGTTGGCGACAAAAGAGTACGTCTGAGAGGGAGAGGTGGTTGGAGAGGGTGGGGGGGCACAGGGAGAGGAGAAAACACACACACGCCCACAACACACACTCAACCATTCACCCCTCCCCTCTCAGGCCGACGTCGCCGAAAAGTTATTCAACCGCCCGTTTTCCAAGGTGGTCATCAAGGACAGTGGCGTGTTGGACTAGAGTCAGAGTGTTGAGAAAAAGCAAAAAAAACAAGTTAACAAAAAAAAAGATTCAAACAACTAATCCTCTCTCTTCTACCCATCCTCCTTGACCCACGGCGCCGCCGCCTGCCGCGCCCCGCCCCCGCCCCGCGCCTCACAGCCGGGGCACACGTGCAGCACGGCGTGCACGAGAGCATCGCAGTCAAAACAGAACAGGTGACCGCACCCGCGGCACTCCAGCACGACGCCACTCGCGTCGTCGAAAGGGGCCAGGCACCCGGTGCAGCGCGCGCCCGCCAGCCCAGCCGCCGCGGGCGTGGGGCGGGGGGCGGACGCGGCGGCGGCCAGCGCGGCCGCGCGCGCGGCGGCTGGTTTCTTCAAGGAGGCGCCCCCACCCCCAGCCTCCTCCTCCACCTCCCCCCCCACCTCGTCATACGGCGCCACGGGAAACAGGTGGTGGTAGCTGCGCGCCAGGTGGGGGGAGGACACCAGGGCCAGGCCGCACACGTGGCAGGCGGCGGGCAGTTCAGCGACGCGGGCCGCGCAGCGGGGGCAGGCAAACCCGCCGGACCCCAGGGCCGCGCCCGGCCCGATAAACGCCGCCCCCGCGGGGCCGGACGCCACCGCCCGTGGAAACCCCATGCGCACGAGGGAGGGGGCGGCGTCCTGGGCACGGAGGGGGGGGGCGGCGGCGTGGGCAAGGGCCAGCGCGCGGAGGTGGCCCGCGTCCAGCGCCACTGCGCAACTCCCCCCCGTCTCCTCCGCCAGCCGCTTGCACACGTACACCTCGGCCGCCAGCCCGATGACGGACACGCGCACGCGGGCGGCTTTGCAGGCGGCTATTGTGGCGCCGATGTCGCCGGGGTCGGCGGTGGTCAGGCCGCAGAAAAATATGAGGACTTCTCGGAGGGCGTACGGGGGCACAGGCTTTACAATGGACAACGCAAGATCCAGCACGTTTTGCAGGGACGCCGCCCCCCCACACTCCAGGGTGGCGGCCAGGGCGGCGGCGTGGGCGTCGGGGGCACCCCCCAGGTCGGAGACGCGTTCTGCGGCACCGTGGCGGGTGACTGTGACGGCAAGTTGGGAGAGTTGGTTGGCGTCGAAAAACGCGCGCGCCAGCGCCGTCAACGCGCCTGCAGCCGCCGCCGCCCTCGTGGGCCGCATGTCGGGCGCCGCCGCCGCGCCAGACAGGTCGACACAGGTGACGAGGGCGCGGATGACGCCGCGCCGCACGCGGGCGGTCGCGGTCGCCGAGCGCGCGGCCGCTGCCGCGCGGGCGGTGCGTTGGGCGGCCGCCACGTCCAGGGGGAGCAGGCGCCCTGCCTCATCTTCTTGCAGGGTCTCCCAGGTGCGTTCGTCTTCGTACTCGCGGCGGTAGGCGTCGAGCTCGACAGCGGCGGCGGCCTCGCTGAGGGAGAGGGTGGGTGTGGGTGCGGGGGTCGGGGCTCGACGCGTTTCCTTGTTTGTGGCCACTCACGCCGCCATCTCCCACACAACACACGCCAGCAAACCACTCACTCCATGAGCGACGTTGCGGCCGCCTCCTCGGGCGGTTCATCGCCCGCGGGGGGCCGGGGGGGCGGCGCGGCCGACGCCATCGCAAATGCGGGGGGTGGGGGTGGCCTCTCTGCGCGGAGAGCGGGGGCGTGTCCAGCCCCTGCGCTTGAGGTGGCTGCTCTGTCAGTGGTTGGTGCGCATGCGGGGGGCAAGGGTGCGTGCGCTGCACACAGAGAGGAGAAAAGAGAACGACGTTTTTTCTGTGTGTCGGGCTCGCCTCAACCCCCGCACAGAGGCGATCCACAGCGCGCGACTGCTTCCCAGTGTCATACAAAACAGCAACAAACAAAAAACTACACATCCTCTCTTTAAAAATCAAGCGCGTTGCTTTTGCTGCCCCCCCCGCACGCGACGGCCGCAGCAGCACCCGCCTCACTCTCAGCGTCTGGATCAACCTCCGCCTCCCGCACCGCCAGTCTGCCCCCCCGCCTCGTCACCACATACAATGGAGCGGAGGGAGGCGGGCGCGCGTACCCGGCGCCCGACCGAGGTGGGGTGGCGATCGTTAATAATCCAACCGCGTCGCGGCGCGCGGCCAGCAACGTTGCGCCCGCGCCATCCGAGCGCAGAGGGGCCAGGGTGAGGACAGCGTCGGCTGCTGACCGGGCGGAGGCAGCGTGAGAGGGGTGGAGGGCGCCGGGGGGGGAGAGGGCGAGGACGCAGGCGCGCGAGCCCCGCACCGCGCCGCGCACTCGCCGGAGAGCGATGACGCTGGCTGCTGGTGATGTGGAGAAACCATCACCATCCGCCAACCATGCCGGCGCCGACGGCAGCACCAGCACGATGCGGGCGGGGGGGGCGGCCGGCGCGCGCGCGGACCGCGCAGCTAACACAGCGGCTTCCACGCCCGCCGCTGCGGCGTCGCCGCCGACGCCGCCCACACGGGATACAGTGGCCGAAGCGTCCACCCGCGTCTTCAAATCAAAATCGTGGCACCAGGCGGGCAGGGCGCCCGCTGACGCGCCGGGCGCGTGCGGCGCGCGGGAAGAGGAGGCGCCGTTGTCACCACCCGCCGCCGACTTGGCCGCGATGTAGCGCCGATACTGCCACGCAATCTTGAGGTCGGCAGCTGCAGGTGCGGTGGTGGCGTCGTCGTGGCTGCTGCGGTTTCGGGGCGCACGTTCTGCCGGCAACCACCATGCCCCGTCGTCGTCGGCAGCCGCGCCCGCACACACCCACGTCACGGCGTGGCCGCACGCCACGCCCTCCGCCACAAACAGGCGCACGAGGGAGTCGGCAGCGCTGGCCGACGGCGCTGTCTCCAGCAGCAGCACGCGCCCGGTCGGGGTGCCGCCGCGGAGGGCGGCGTCTAGCCCCGCGACGCCTGTAGACAGGACGGGGGTGCCGCCTGGGCCTGGCCGTGTCCCAGGGCCGGCTGCTGGGGCGGCCGGCGTCGCGCCCGCGCGCACAAACATAAGTGCGAAGGGGAGGAAGAAATGCAGCTGTGTCCGACCAAGCCTGCTCAGTCTCTCGAAAAACGCTTTCCCCTCTGTCTGCCTCCCCCCCACCCACCTCTGATGCTTGCCTCCCTGCGCGTGCCCACCAGGCACGTGCTTCCATCGCTGGTGTCACAACCGCCGTCCCAGAGCCAACCGCTGCCGCTGCGCACGGCTCGCCGAGCCGCACCGCCGCCCCCGTCCCAGCAGCCGAGGGGCGCCCACCTGCGGGCGGCCGCCCTGGCCAGTGAGGCGGGGGATGATGTATACGTGAGTGGAGAGGGAGGCAGGGGAAAGGGGGGTGGGGAGAGAGGAGGAGGGGATGCCATTGCGCGGACAAACACGCCCATGCCTCTCAACCCCCCCCCCCAGATCATGTCCGAGCCCGCCTTCAACACACACATCGCCTCCGCCACCGTCGTCGTCACCGACTTCATGGCGCGCTGGTGCCGCAAGTGCATCTATGTCAAGCCGCGGCTGGTTACGCTGATGGCGTCCAAGTTTCCAAACGTCCCCATCGCGTTTGTCGACGTCAACGCCGTCCCGTCCACCGTCGTCCGTGGCGCGGGCGTCTCTAAAATGCCCACAATTTGCATCTACGTCAACGGGGAGCAGGCCGAGTGCTACGTGGCGGGCGAGTCGGCGACGACGGCGGTGCTCAAGCTGGAGGCTATGGTTGAAGCAGCGTTGAAAAAAGTCAAGGAAGATGCCACGAAATGACAGCGCGGTGGCCACACCCTGCACACAGCACGCTGGAGCACTCCCGGGGACGCGTTGGTTGGTGTTCTGTTTTTTTTTTTTCTGTTTCGTCTTGTTACACAGCAAAAAAGCTTCTCTCTCTCTTCAATCAAACCACCCGCGTCAACACAAACAAGCTGCCCTTGTTCGTCTTGAACAGGCGGGTGTCGTCGTCCTCATAGATCAGGGTCCAGTGGCCGCGCGACCCGGGGGAGCCGTCGCCAAACGCGCGCCCCGCGACGCGAACACCCGCCACAAAAAAGTCGGTCGTCTCAAACACGACGTCCACGCGGTCGGGGCGCCGCCGAGCCGCGGTGCCGCCCAGCTTGGCGGCCAGTAAAGGGAGTGAAATAGACGGCCAGGCCACGGTGTTGGTGTAGGTCCCGTCGGGTGCAAATGACTGCCGCACCTCGCCACGCAGGGGGCCGACCCGCCCCGCGGACGGCCCCACCGAGTCGGTGTAGAGGGTGGTCCACTCGCCTTCGTAGGGGCCGACGATTAAAGTGCCGGAGGATGCGAGTGTGTTCAACGGAGCGTCAAGCGACGCTCTGTCGACGGTTGGCGCCGCGCACGCGGTTAAAAGTGCTTTTTTGGCTGTCTCAACATCGGCAGTGGTGGCGGAGGACGCGTACAGCCGCGTTGTAGTCGCCCGCCGCCGTGTGGCGGTGAGGGCGCGGGGCGGGGGGCGGAGGAGGGAAGGCGCAACCATTGCACCGAGACGTTGTGTTTCCCTCACTTTTCTCGCTTTATACCGCAGTAAAAAACACGCGCATTCACCCCAATGCGGGGGCGCCCAGTGGCACGTCGCCACGCTGCGGTGCGGCGTGGCATTCCCCGCCCCGCCGCCGACGCAGGCGCAGGCGCGGGCGACGGACCGACGCCCCCGCCTCCCCCGACCGCCGCCCACGTCAACTCCCTGCAGTCGTCCCTGCTGCGCGCTGTCCAGGACCAAGACTACGCTGCTGCCGCCATCGCACGAGACGCGCTGGCGGCGGCCGTGGGCGGAGCCCACCCCCCCGCCCCCGCAGACTGGGGCGCGCTGGGCGTGCCGCCGTGGCTCGCAGACAGGGCGGCGCGCCTCGGCTTCCCTTTTCCCACCGACGTGCAGCGGCGGGCGGTGCCCGCCATCCTGCAAGGCGGCTCCGACGTCGTCATCGTGTCGCAGACGGGGTCGGGCAAGACGCTGGCCTTTTTGGTGCCGCTGCTCGCGGCGACGCTGCCGGCCGACCCGGCTGGCTGGACGCCCCCCTCCGACGGTCCTCGCGCCATCGTCATCGTGCCGACTCGCGACCTGGGGGTGCAGGTGGCTCTGTTAGCGTATCGCTTGCTGGGCGGGTCGATGAACAGGGGGCAGCCTGGGGCCGCGGACAACATGTTCGCTTACTCGGGGCCGAAGAGTGCGCGCGTGCGCGGCGTCTTGGACGAATCAGAGGCCCTGCGAGCCCGCGCCGGCGGCGAAGACCTGGCGTCCGCCGCCCTCGTCGTGGGCCTGCCCCACCTGCTGACCGCGGCGGTGGAGGAGGGAGGGCGTGCGTTGGGAGCGGGCGCGTGCGTCATCGCAGTGGACGAAGCCGACTCGGTCCTCTCGACGCACGGCCCCGCACTCGCCAGCTTCCTCTCCGCCTGTGAAGCGGGAGCCGCCCTGGACGGCCGCCCCCGCCCCGACGTCGTTCTGGTGGGTGCCTCCGCCGCCAGTGCGGCGGGGACGGGGGCGGAGGAGGGTTGGGTGTGGGCAGAGCCAACGATCGTGCTGGGGGGTGGGTTGGACGAGGCCGTGGCGGCCCCCGCCGCCACCACGTCCGCCCCTGCCGCCCTGCCCCCCGTGCCAGCCGGCGTGGCGCACCGCGTGGTGGTGGTTCCGCGGCAGGAGGACGAGTTGCCCTGCCTGACGCGCCTGCTGCGGGGTGCTGCAGCCGCGGCAGGCGCCGACGCGCCTCCGCCACGCACCGTCGTGTTTGCAGCCACCCCCACCGCAGCCGCCTCCGCCGCAGACGCCCTCCGCTCCTCCCTGTGGTCCGTGCACCGCGTCTCCCTACTGCTGCCCGAGGGGCGGGAACCCGTGCGCGCGGTCGCCGCGTTTCGAGACGGCGATGCGTCGCTGTTGGTGGCGACACCGCCCGCCGCACGCGGCCTGGACCTGCCCTGCGTGGACGCAGTCGCGTGCCTGGGCCCCCCGACCGATGCGGCAGACTACCTGCACCGCGCGGGGCGGGCGGGGCGGCTGGGGCCGGCGGCGGGGGGGGGGTCGTGCACGTGGGTCGTGGCGGAGGGGGCGGAAGTCGACAAATTGCGCGCGGCCGCGGCAGCCCTCGGCGTGGCTCTGGAAACCGTCGACCCGCCCCCCCCGGCCGCCGAGCTGGCGGCGGGCGGGGATGCGGAGGCCAACGAAGCGGTGAGGCGGGGGTTGGAAGACATTTTCTGGACGCGCGAAGCAGAGGAAGAGGGTGAAGGGGGAAACGGCGCGCGTGAAGAATGAAACCAGTTTTTTGTGTGTGGCACAGTCCTGTCTCTGTTGTGTTCGTGCAAGCACTTGTCATTTTCTGTCGGGGGAGGGTCGCGTTTTTGGTTTTGTCACAAGGAAAAAAAGAAGGGGGTCGTTTTGTTTTCGCTCTCCACACACACACACCCAACCCACACTCTCTCACCCCCTGTTGTTCGCCTTCTCCCACTTGCCCACCGCCCCCACAATGGTTGACATCATCATTCTCCAGTCGGGCGCCCCCGCGTCCGTCACCATCTCCTCCCCCGCGCGCGCCCACGTGGGGATGGGGACCCCCGCACCAAACGACGTGATCGTCAACGCGTTCTCCACGGACCCGCCCGGCCGGGGGCGCGCCTCCAGCACGAGGCGCAGGCCGGAGGCGGGGTGCAGGTACTCGGCGACGCCGGCGCCTGGGAAGGAGGGCGGATGAGACGGTTGAGTCGCCACAAACCCTGCATCCCCCGCCGCGCCAAAGGGGGGCGGCGGCAGGGACGCGTGCTGTGCCGCCGTGGTCGCAGGCAGGCGCAACCCGCCCGCGTGGTGGGCGGCGGGCAGCGGCGGCGGCGCCACCGCGCGAGGCAGCAGCAGCGCGCCGACGTCGGCGGCGCCGCCCTCGGGGCACCACGCCGCCGCCACGCCCGACCGGGTGGCGCCGTCGGCAGCGACATCGGCGTTGGCACCACCACCACCGCCGTCCAGCGTGGCCTGCACGCCGGCGTCCACCCCGGCCGGCCGCTCCGCGCGCCGCAGCGCGGCCGCCAGCTGGGCCTGCAGCTCAGCCGCCGCCCCGCGCGCGTCCAGGGCGTCCGCCGCCGCGTCCAGCGTGGCCGACCGGGCGGCCGCCAGGTCGGCGTGCACGGCGCGCAGCTCTTCGCGCGCCGCGTCGGCGCGCGCGGCGCGCGTCGCCTGGCGTTCAGCCTCACTCTTCCAGTGGTCGGCCAGCCGGGTGGCGGCGTCGACAGAGGCTTCGGCCTGTGTGTTGAGTGTGCGCGTGGGGGGTGGGAGGGTGGGAGTGTGTGTGAGGCAAACGAGGCCGCTGGGCAAGCGTTGTTAGTTTTTTTTCCGAGCCCCCGCTCCCTCTCTTTCCCTCTTACCTTGCGATCGTGCTCCGCCAGCAGCTCCTCCACTTCAGCGATGCGGTGCTCCTTGACTCGGCGGTACTTGTCTTGGAGGACGGCGAGCTCGTGCTGTGGGGAGGGGGTGGGGGGGAAGGGTGAGAGAGTTTTTTTGAGCGGGTTGCGGCGGGCAGCCGCGCGCGCGCGCCGCGCGCGCATCGGGACCGCGCCCCGCCGTCTCTCCCTCGGCCTCTCTCCCAATGCCTCCAGCCTCTGCACATTCTCTCTTTCACACCCCACGCCATCCCGCTCACCTGCAGCTTGCGCAGCGCGTCCGCCGTGGCCACCGCCGCGTCCGCGTCGCCTCCCCCCGGCGCCGCAAACCGCACCCGCCCCACGCCACGCTGCGCGCCCGCGTCAGGCAGGCTGGTGATGTCCCAGGCGCCATAGTCCACGCCGTCCGAGGCGGCGCCGTAGAGGTCGGTGGTCGCGGGCGCGCGCCCGCGCGACGGCGACCGCGCAACCGCCCTCGCCTTCTTGCCGCGCCCGCCCGACTTGCGGTCCCACCCGGACGAGTGGGACGTGGACGCGGTGCCCCCTCTGGCGGCGGGCGCGGGAAAGCCGGGGGGAGGGCCGCCGGCGGGCACGAGCGCGGCGCGCGAGTGTTCGAGGCCATGCGGCTTGGCGCGCGGCTTGTGGGCGGCGGGGGCAGCGGGGACAGCCGCCGCCGCGGCAGCCGCAACAGACTTGGCCGGCGCTTTGACTGAGTGGCGTGGCTTTTTGGAGGCGGGGGGCGGGGCCGAGGGGCCGGCCGCGTGCGCGCCATGCGCGCCCGGACCGCGCTTGGCCGCCGCGTTCTCCTTGCCCGTGCGCCCGGGCGACAGCGCGCCGGCGTCCGCCACGCTGGTGCTCTTCAACCAGGCGGGCGTGCCGCCAAAGTCGGCCCGGGTGAGGCTGTAGTCGATGGGCGCGCGGCGGCGCAGCGCGTGCACCGCGGCGGACGTGGGGGCGCCGGTGTCGGCCATTGGTTTTGGGATGTGTGGGTGTGTGGGTGTGGCGAGGTGTGGCGTGCGCCTGCAGGGCGGGACACGCCGTCGTCTCACGCCCGTGAAAAAGGGAAAGCGGAGGAGTGAAATCGAAACAAGATGGTTTTCGACCAGAGAAAAGCCACACACACGCGACGCGAACGAGTGAGTGGGTTGGGTTACCCCACAAACCGATCTCCCCCCCCACACAAACACGAGATCGGTCCCCAGATGACGGATCCCACTCTTTTCCACCGAAAAGAAGAGGGAGCGAGAATGGGACCGCACCACGGCAAGGGGAGGTGCTAAAAATAACCCTCCCCTTCTCTCTCCACCCACACAGCCCACACACACACACCATGGCCCCCGCCTCCCCCACTCGCGCCATCACTCTGGCACCCACCCGCCCTGGCGGCGGGTGGGCACCCCCGCCCGGGCTGGTGGAGCTGGCCCTTCCGACCGTCATCGTGTCGCTGGCGCCACCGCCGCCGCCGCCGCCGCCGCGGTCGTCGCCGGCGAAAGGGGTCAAGCCGCCGCCTCGCAACGTCTATGCGCGCGTCATCAGGTGAGAAAAGAGAGGGAGGGAGGGAGGGAGGGAGTGTGTGCGTCGCAGCCGCGGGGAGGGTCAAAACGTTGACTGGTCCTTACTCTCTCCTTCCACACACACAGCCCTCGCGCCGCCGCCCCCGCGCCCACCACCACGTGCCCCACGCGCACGCGCTCCACGCCTGCCTCCCTGCGCGGCGCGTCCGCGGCCGCCGCCCGGGCGCTGGGGGAGAGGGTGCTGGCCGAGGCGCTCGCGCGGCGCGCGGCCAAAGCAAAGGCGGCCGATGTGGCACTGCCGCAGGACGTCACCGCCTCTGTGCCGCCTCCCACCACGGCCACCACGCCGCCGGTCCAGGTGGACGACGGCGCGGCGAAAGAGGCGGACCTGGCGGCCGCCGCGTCCTCGCTCGCGCGCCGCGCGCTGCGCCGCGCGGCGGCCGACGTGGCGGAAGAGCGCGACCTGGTGGCCCTGGCGGCGCGGCGGGCCGCGTTTGAGGCGGCGCGTGACGCCCAGCTGTCGGAGATGGAGGTGGCGGAAGGGCAGGTGGTGCAAGACGCGTCGCTGCCGCCGCTGCCGCCGCCGCCGCGGGCGGCGTCCCCAGTCAGTGTGTTGACTGGGCAAGAGGGCGAAGACGATGGTGGTGTGGAGGTGGTGGAAGAGCCGGCGGCGGTGGTGGTGGTGGTGGAGGAGGAGCCCGCGGCGGTCGACCAAGCTGCACCGTTTTCGCCGCCCCCGCAGGCGGTCGACGCCCCCGCCGCCGTCGATGCTGAGCCCGTGGTTGACACACTCCCTGATCCCGCGTTCGACAGGCTGCCTGAGCTTGTGGACGACGTCATCCAGGAGGCGCCGGCCGCGGCCATGGAGGAGAGCGGCGCTGCCGCCGCCCCGAAGACCGGCGCCGCCATCGACGCTGGCGATCTGGCTCCCGCTGCACCGGCTGCCGAGACGTTGCCAGAGACTATGGACACACCGCCCTCGGACGGCGTGCTGCCGGCGGTGGAGGCGGAGACCATGGCGGATGCACCCGCCTACGCGACGCCTGCGGACACGGCAGCGGTTGGCGTGTCCCTGCCCGCTCTGACGGAGGACGAGGATGTGGAGGTGTCAGAGCCGGTTGTGGCGGGAGAGGCGGCTGCGGGCGACGCCGTCTCCACCGAGCCCCAGACCGATGCGGCGGCCGACGCCGACGCTGGCGACGCCCCGGTCGACGCGTTGCCGCCCTTCTGGACGCCGGTCGACGGGCTCACGCTGCCGTACCTGATCACCGACACGCAAGCCTCACTGACGACGGTGCTGGAGGAGGATGGGGGGGGCGGTGGTGAAGAGGCTGCCCCACAGGGCGATGCCACCACCGCCGTCGCCACCGACGCCGACGCCGACGCCACAGCCCTGCTGGACCGCGCGTGCATCACGCCCCTGCCGGTGAGCGTGCCTCCGTCCGAGGGCGAGGGCAGCGAGGATGGCAGCGCGGTCGCGGCGGCGCTCACGGCCGATGCTGCTGCCGCCGAGCCGCCGTCCCCGGTGGACGTGTTGCCCCCGCTGGACAGCTGGACGGGCGATGGCCTGGTTGTGGAGGAGGCTGTGGTGGCGGGACACGAGGCAGAGTAGAGCGTGGAGGCGGCCGCTGCGCGCGACGCTGACGCCCCGCCGCCGCCTGGAGATGACGCGGCGGGTGGCACCGCCAGGGACGCATTCCCGGGCACCGACGCCGACACGGCCCCTGTGGAGCTGCCTGTGTCGGTTGACGGCGAACCCCCGCTGCCTGCGCTTGCTGACGACGCGCCGCTGCCGCCGCCCTCCCTCCCGCTGTCGCCGCCCGCCGACGACAACCCCCTGACCCCCCTCCCCCTCACCCACGTCGACTCCCTGGGGTCTGTGTTTGATGGCCAAGGCCTGGGTCTGGCGGAAGCGGTGGAGGAGGAGGCGCAGCCGGTGGAGGGGAACGTGCTCGAGCCACCCGCTGCCGCCGACGCAACCGCCGACGCCGACGGCCCCCCCGCCCTGGACGCCGACCCGTGGGCCAGCAGCCCCAGGCTACTGGCGCCTGCGGGCGCGGGGGAGGGGCTGGTGGCGGGCCTGGATTTCTATGGGGGGGAGGAGGAGGGGGAGGAAAGTGAGTGAAAGAAAAAACGTACAACTCGCAAAGCACCTTGTTTCCTTTTGTTTCCTTTTTTCTCTCAAAAAACCGTTCTCTTCTCTCCCACCCACCCACACACCCACACACGTCCACCATGTCTGCCACCGACCTGCCCGCCATCAAGGCCGACCTGCAGAAAGCCCTGGACGACGGGTGCACGTTTTCGTCGCTCACACCTATTCAAGCTGCGCTCGACAAAATCGACGCCGCCCGCTACAAGACGACGCCCCCCGACATGACCAACATTGAAGATGTGGACGAGTGCTATGGTGGGTGGGAAGGGAGGGGCGCGGCGGGAGCCACAACCTGGCCGCGAAAAGGCTCATTGCGGCACATTTTCTCTTTGCACGCTCCCCCACCACCACCCTCGTCCACCCCCGCCCCCCCACCCGGCGTCAAACGGGAGGCGGGGCCATGTATCACGTGTGCCGTGGGCGGGTGGGGGGGGAGACGGCGCGTGCGTTACGGTGGGGGAGAGGGTGAGGCATTGG
This sequence comes from Choricystis sp. odSpoLacu1, assembly GCA_958009055.1. Taxonomy (NCBI): domain Eukaryota; kingdom Viridiplantae; phylum Chlorophyta; class Trebouxiophyceae; genus Choricystis; species Choricystis sp. odSpoLacu1. The sequence continues at coordinate 540,445 of OY253656.1, forward strand.
CCAGGCACGAAAGCTTGCGCCGTCGCCTTTCCAGTCACCTTCTTCTCTCTTCCCACACCCAGACCTCCTCTCCCGCGCCCTCGACACCGCCACCGACGTCGATCCCTCCCTCCAGCCCACGCTCGCGTCCCTGGCGTCCATCAAGAAAGAGCTGGACCGCCTGGCGCACGCCAAGCACGGGCATACGCTGGACGAGCTGACCCCGTTCCAACACCAGCTCGACGAGATCGACTCCAAACGCGTGGACGGCGTGTTCGGCGACAAAGCAAACCCCCCCGCCGGCCAGGCCGCCGCCGTGGACGCCCTCGAAGACTGCTTCCGCCTGGTCAGCGACCTCCAGGAAACCGCCTCCCCCTACTCGGGCCGCGTGGCCGTCGTGCACGGCGCCCTGCTCAAGCACAAGGCCCACCTGGAGTGCCTGCTGGAGGCGGCGGGGGGCGGCCAACCGAGCACACACGACGAGTTTGAGCTGAAACGCATTCAAGGGCACGTGAGTGAAATCGACGCTGAATTTTCCGCGTCCACGCCCAACGGGTGGGGCGTGGAGAATGGGGTCGTGCCCCCGGGGCAGGCTGAATGCTCGGAGCTGGTGGCCGAGATTCATGGCCTGATCGAGAAGTTCCAGGAGCTGGACAAGGCGTGAGAAGGGAGGGGTGAAAGGGGGTGAGAAGATGAGAGTTTTTCCTCTCTCTCTCTCTCTCTCCCGGTGCGGCACCGGGAGAGAAAAAGGGAGGGGTGTTGCACCGTGCCCACACACCCGGGCATATGTATGGGGAGAGATGCGTTGGAAGTCTTGAGGGTGTTGCAACGAAGAAAACGACGGAAGCGGGGGGTCGGCCGACCCCCCGCCGACCGAAAGAAAAAAACAGCTTCACCCTCACATCTCTCTTCTCTCCCGCTTTCCCGGTGTGACCTTGACCGCGAGTCACAGAAACCAGGAGCCCTCACACCACCTCCGACACACAAAGCACACGCCTATGCCGCCCCGCCGCCGCACTGCCGCGCCGCGGTCGGCGCCCAATGCCGCCCCGCCGCGCCGCCGCCACCCCGCTCCCCGGTCTCCCTCCCCCCCCCGCCGCTTTCACGTGGGGCCGTCCATAAGTGTCTACCAAAACAGTGGCGACCCCGGCTGCAACTGGGCGGTGTGGGAGGCGCAGCGTGCGTGGGGCGGGCTGCGGCCGACGACGATGGGAGGTGAGGGGATGAGAGGGGCGGGAGGGGGTTGCACACACACACGCTCTTAGCGAAGCTTGGAGAGTGTTTTTCAGTGTGTCGAGAGAGAGGGGGGGGGAGGGAGACAGGATGCATCAGCCCGAAAACGAGCCAACCAACCCAAACCACCTCCTCTCCCCCACAGGCCTGCGTTGCGGCCGCTCGTGCGACTTCTGGCACAAGTACGCGGCCGACATCCGTCTGACCGCCGCCATCGGGTCCAACGCGCTGCGCCTGTCGCTGGAGTGGTCCAGGATCGTGCCATCGCCCGGGGTGGTGGATCGGAGTGCGATCAACCACTATGCCGCGATCTTCCGTGCCTGCATCGCGTACGGCGTCACCCCCCTCGTCACGCTGCACCACTTTGTGCAGCCCGCCTGGGTGGACGCGGGCGGCGGCTTCGACGGCGCCCCCGAGTGGGCGACGCGGCACTGGCTGGAGTTTGTCGCATTAATGGTGCGTGAGTTTTCGCCCGTCATACACCATTGGTGCACCTTCAACGAGCCCGGCGTCCTCGTCTCGTCAGGCTGGGTCACGGGATTCTTCCCGCCTGGTCGATTCATGGCGTTGAAGGCGGGGGGGAGGGTGCTCTTAACCCTGCTGCGCGCGCACGCGGCCGCAGTGACGTTGATTCGCACGACCGCCGCGCGCACTCCCTCCTCCTTCCCCCCCTCCATCGGCCTCGTGCACAACATCATGCCCTATGAAGCGGCGCCCGTGGCCATGCTGGGCGGGTGGAGGCCTCCGTGGGCGGTGGGGGCGGCTGCTCTGGCGCACGCGGCGTGGGGGAATGAAACGGTTTTGACCTATTTGACCACCGGCGTTTTCGAGTGGCACCCCGCCGGCGCGCTCGGCCCCCGCATCTCTGCCACCGACCCTGCCCCCCCGCCCATGGACTGGATGGGGATCAACTTTTATGGGCGCGTCATGCTGGACCCGTTGCTGCGGCCGACGGCGGCCCCCAGGGAGGCGGTGAACGATTTTAGGCAGGGCGTGTGGCCGGCCGGGTTCAAAGCCGCCCTCCACGCCGCCGCCGCTGTGGGCGTCCCCGTCTGGGTCATGGAGACGGGGCTGCCTGATGCGGCGGACAGCGTGCGCGTGCACTGGGCGCGGGAGTACATGCGGGCGGCGCGGGAGGCGGTGGATGAGGGTGTGGGTGAGTTGGGAGGAGGAGGGTGGGGGCGTGGGGGCGTGGGGGAAGGGCTGCCCCGTGTGTTTGCGTCCTTCTCACTCAAGCCCTTCTTTTCCTCCCACCCACCGACCAACAGAATTGCACGCCATGATGATCTGGACGCTGTGCTCCAACTTTGAGGTGAGAGCAGAGTGGGTGGGTGGGGGGGGGGGAAGACACTGGGGCGCGCCTTTCTTGCCCCCCCCACCACCACCACCAACCATTTTGCCCCCCTTTTCCTCTCCCCCACTCCACTACCACCTCAGTGGGCCTTCTCCTACCACGCCGACTTTGGCATGTTCCGGTGGGACAGGCACGATCCGACGTCAGCACGCACGCCGCGCGGGTCGCTGCCGACCGTGCTGCGCGAACTCGGCCACCTCAAGCGCCACGTGGAGGCAGCGTGGGCGAGGAATGGGCATGCTGTGGACGCCGCTGGGAACGCGCCGCCCGGCGTGTTTGTGAGTGTGGCGGCAGGGGTTCGTGCGTTGGCTGCAGGGGGGGGCGGGAGGCGGCCTGTGCCGCCCGCCGGCACCATTGTTCCCGCGCCGCCTGCGAGGCGGGGGCAGAGGGCTAAGCCAGCGGCTGCGGCTGCCGCCGCCCCGGCACAGAAGCGTGCACGTGGGGCGGCGGCGACCGCGGCCGGCGCGTCTCCCCCACCCAAACGCGCCGCCACGCGGACGCGCGCCGCTGCCGCCGCGCCAGCCAAGCCGGCGGCGCCTGCTCGCGCCAAACGCGCAGCGCCGGCGGCGGTGGGCGGGTGGGCGACGCGGGCGCGGACGCGGTGAGAGAAAAGGAGGAGGGGTTGATTTTTTTTTTGGTTTTTCCTCTCAAGAGTCGTGTGGGACGTTGTTACACACACCCAAAACGCGCTGCCGTGTTTGGCCACGCTTGTCTAACAACCAAAACAAAACAGCAACAAAAAAAAAACGCGGCGCAGAGCGTTTTTTGTCAAAAAACACACAGGCGGGCGCGCGCCTCCCGCACAGGCAACTTCAAAAAAACTATACGTGCTCCAAACAAAATGGCAGGGCGCTCCGTGTTGTGTGTGTGAGGAGGGGGTGATACAGCAGGGGAGGGGTGGGTGGGGAATCGTTTCGTGTTCATCGTCGAGGGGGGGGGGGGGGGGGGGGTCTTCTCTTTCTCTCTCAGTCAAAGCAAAATCTTCTCCAGCGGTGTGTTCTCTCTCTCTGTGTCTCTCTCGTTCAATGTGCACCAAGCCCTCACATCACCACGGCAGCTGGGGCAGGCGCCACGGTTTGGCGTGGCCGCCACCCCCCGGCGCGCTGCTGCCGCCGCGTTCTCCCGGGGACGCGTCCAGGGCGGCCTGCAGGGCGGCGACGCGGGGGAAGTAGGCGTCGGCGGCGGCGGCGTCCACTCCAAACTGGGCGTAGCAGGAGGAGCGGCCCGAGCCGGCGAGGAGGTCGCACGTTTCGATGGCGTCGCTGGGGGGTGTGCCGAGGGAAAAAAGGGAGGGGCGTGTGTGGTCGGTGGGTGCAAAACACCACCGCCTCCTGGCTCCTGCGGGGCGTGCTGGATGAAGGCCGAGTGCCCAGCGCGATCGCGCACGCTTTCAACCCGGTTGCTTGGGCTGGTGGGCAGGCGTCGAAAGCAGCGGGAGAGGAGGCTTGGGGCGCTTCAGAGAGGCATCCCGTCCACCCGGGATTGCGCTCTCATTGACCCCCCTCTCCCGCCACCGCGGGTGCCCTTCAAGCGTCCGCCACCGGCAGGCGCCTCAGCGTGCGCCTCCGCACAAACCACCTATGCGTCAGTCTGGGCGGGGCCGGCGTGGGGGCCCAGGGTTGTGGTGCCGTGCGCCCACCTCCAACGACCCTCTCGCTCGCACCCCCTCTCCCAAACTCACCGCACGTCCTCGAGTGTGGGGGTCGCGTTCAGAGGGGCGACGGCGAACACGGGTGCGTCATCCCGGGAGAGGGCGCGAGTGCGCACGGGCGCCAGGCGGGCGGGGCGGAGGAGGCGAGTAGGAGCAATGGGGCGCAGCATTTCGAGGAGTGCACATCGAGTTTGGCGCCACTTTTCTTTCGCAGTTTTTGCGCGGAAACTACCGTTCCTGTTCCCGCCTCGCCCCCGCCCCTGTCACCCCGACAATGCGGCTCACCCACGGTGAGACTGTGCGGGAGAGAGAAACGCGTGTGTGGGCCCTGTGTGGGGCCAACCGCCGCGCGCGCGCTCGACGCATGGCGGGAGCAGAGCTGTGTTGGCCCGCGCGCCGACACTTACCCTAAAACTTGCAAGCGGGTTTGCACAGCATGGCCTGTCCTGACCGTGTCGAGAGGGAGAGGTTAAAGCGTGGGGAGGAATGGCTGCGTCTCCGCCCACACACACACTCTTCCCTCCTCCTCCCAGCCTTCCTCCTCCTCCTGGCCACCGCCGCCCTGGCCGCCCCCTCCGACGACGACACCATGTCTGAAGACGACACCGCCGTGTTCGAGGCCGCCACGGAATCAGGCCTCTAGTCAGGGGGCGGGTCGGCGGCGGGGGTGGTTTCACCCGACGCATCCGCGGGCGCCGAGCCTGTCGGCACCGGCCCCGCCCACCGGGCGCCACAGTCGCCGCCGGCTGCCGCCACCACCACAGGCACGGCGTCGCCCGGTGCCTCCACCACCACCGCCCCCGCGCGTGTCGGCGGTGGGTCGGGCGCGGGCGTCGTCGATGTGGACGCCGAGCCTCCCGCCCCGAGCGATGTCCCCGCGGGCGCTTCGGCGGGAGGCGGGGCGGTGCTGGTGGCGGGCGGCGCGTGAGACGTGTGTGGATCTCTTTTCCTTGCCTCTCTCTCGTTGTCGATTTTTTTGCTGTGGCAGCCCCCACACTCCCCTCCCCCTTGTTGCCTGAGTGGGGGTGTGGCACATAGGGCGCCCTCTGGCCCGCCGTGACGTTTTTGTTTACTACCATCGAACGCGCGCACATTTTTCTGAATCCTCCCACCCCCCTTTGTTGAAACAAAAAAAGGGGCGGCTCTTTTTGACCCATTTTTATCCATCCTCCTCCTTTGTTGCCCCATGCACTCTCCATCCTTTTGGCGCAGGAGAGACACGAGTGAAGACCCCACCGAACACGCGAACCCTTTTTTGTAGATCAAACGAAACGCGAAAACGAAAAACAAACCCAAACCGACGCGACACGCGTTACCACTTTCCACCACATTTTCACACCAATGCCGTCCACCCTCCTGCACCGCGCCTCTCCTCGCGCCTTTGCCGCGGTCGCAGGGCGCCGTGCCCAACGCGCAGCGGTCGCCTCTGCTGACACGCCCCGGCGCGCCCTGCTTTCAGCTGCGGCACTGTCCGCGCTCACCCCCCGCCGCGCCGTCGCGTCCTCCGCGCGCCGCGCCGACGTTGAAGCCGCCCTGCGAGGCATCGAGTGGCCTGAAGACCCTCCCTTCTCGCCAGAAGACTTTCGTCGCTATGATGAAACGCCGGACTCGCTGTTTTATGCGGAACCGCGTTTCGTGACGCACATCGACGACGCCGCGATCACCGCCACCTCCAGCTTCTATGAAACCAACGTGCTCCCACCGCCAGGCAACAAGGATACAGCCGTGCTGGACCTGTGCTCGTCCTGGATCTCGCACTACCCCAAGGGCTTCACCGCGGGGCGGGTGGTGGGCCTGGGGATGGTGGCCGCCGAACTGAGGGCCAACCCACAGCTGACCGAGTACGTCGTCCAAGACCTCAACGCCAGCCCAAGGCTGCCGTTTGGGGACAACGAGTTCGATGCCGCCACGTGCACCGTGTCCTTTGACTACTTGGCGCGCCCGTTTGAAGTGATGGCGGAATTGCACCGGGTGCTCAAACCCGGCGCCGTGTGTGCTCTCTCGTTCAGCAATCGTTGTTTCCCGACCAAGGCGATCGCGGTGTGGAGCGCCACGGGCGATGAAGACCACGCCAGAATTTTTGGGAGCTACTTCCACTACGCGCCGCGCGGCGGGTGGGCCCCGCCTGCTGCTGCCGACATCACTCGCCCCGCCGGCGCGCTGGGCGCACTCGGGCTGGGGGGAGGGGGCGACCCCATGTACGTCGTGTGGTCGCGCAAGCTGGAGCCTGTGGAGCAATAGAGACGGAGGGAAGAGAGGTGGTTGCTGCATTTTTTTTTTTTGCGGTTTGGTAACTGTTTCTTTTTCTCCCTACTTTTTTCAATCCACGTGCGTTCGCGCGCAGTGAAAACAGTGTGTGCATGTTCTTCTGCCCCCTCCAAAAACAAAACAAACAAACAAACAAACAAAACATCTTTCACTCGCCCCACGCACGCAGCGCGGCCACCAACCCCCCGAAATCCTCCGGCGGCGCCGCCTCAAACACCACCTCCTTCCCGGTCACCGGGTGCACAAACCCCAGCACTCGCGCGTGCAGGGCGGGGCGGCCGATGGACTCCACCAGGCGAGCCGCGGCCGCGGTGGCGGCCTTGGGGATGGCGCCTCCCGATGCGGCGCGCACGGCGGCACCCGCGCGCGCTTTTCCGAGACGCGCCACCACCCCTGCCGACGTGCCGCGGTACGCGGCGTCCCCCAAAATGGGGTGCCCCACGTGGGCGGCGTGCACCCGAATCTGGTGGGTGCGCCCCGTGGCGAGGCGCCACTCGGTGCGCGTGGCTGCGCCGCCAGCAAAAATCTCGACGACCGAAAACGAGGACGACGCCTGCCGCCCCCGCCCACACCCGTAGGGAGCGGCCGCCATGCGGGTGCGGTCACGTGGGTCGCGCTCGATGTTGGTCTCCACGGTGGCGGAGGGGGGGGTGGGAGTGCCCGACAGAATCGCCTCGTACACACGCGTCACCTGCCGCGCCCGAAACTGGGCCCCCAGGCTCGCGTGCGCGGCCGCCGTCTTGGCCACCACCAGCAGGCCCGACGTGCCGCGGTCCAGGCGGTGCACGATGCCGGGGCGCACGCCGGAGGGGGTGAGTAAAGGGGCGGGCGTGGGGAAGGAGGCGGCGTCTTCGTCGTCGTCGTCAGGCAGAGGCGCCGGCGACGCCAGCTCGATTTCTGCAACCTGGGCCCCCGCCATCTCCGCTGCCGCTGCCACGCCCACGTGGTGCAGCAGCGCGTTGACCAGGGTGCCGCCACGCGCCCCGGGCGCGGGGTGCACCACCACGCCCGCCGCCTTGTTGACGACGATCAGGGCGTCATCCTCGTACAAGATGTCCAGGTCGGCAGCCTCGGGCATCGCGTGTAGTGGAGGGGGAGGAGGGAGGGAGGCGACGGTGACGACGTCGCCGGGGCGCACACGCGTGGCAGACCGCGCGGCAGGCGCCCCGTTGACGGCCACACTGCCACTCTTGACGGCGGCCGCCAGCCGAGCCCGCGACTCGGACGGCAGCTTGGCCGCCAGGAAGGCGTCCAGGCGGGCGCGGCCGGCGGTGGCCTCGACGTCGGCTACTGTGACTCGCAGCGACGCGGGCAGGGAGGCGGAGTCTGTAGGAGCGGACGGCGACGCCGCCGACGCCGACGCTGTTGCGACTAGGCGGCGAGACGGTCGGGGGGGGGCGCACGCCGCTGCAGCGGGGCAGGAGGGACGCCATGCGGGCGGCGAGCGGGGCGGCCGCCTGCAGCATGCGTCGGGAAAGAAAAAACAGAGTGGCCGCGCACTTCCTCACTTTTCTCTCCCTTTTCCCTCCTACACCATGGCCAAGCCCGCCAAGAAGAAGGCGCCCAAGAAGCCGGCCACGGCTGGTGGCGCCCCCCCCGGCCCGTCCCGCCCCTCTGTGCGCGTGCGCGCAACCACACGCGCCGGCAAGCGCGCGCTTGCCAAGCGGGAGCCCCAACTGGTGGAGGAGGTCAAGCCCACCCTGCTGGTGTGCGGCCAGAAAGTGAGCCAGACGTTGAAGGTAAGTGGAGGAGAGGAGACGGGGGCGGGAGAGAGGAGAGGAGAGGAAACACAGATGGGCCGCCGACGGCTAGCCAAACGACGGACCAAATTGACTCACGCCACGACGCCCACTCTCCCCATCTTTCACCCTCAGAACGTGCTCGCCGACATCCACAAGCTCAAGCCGGTTCGTGCTGATGTTGAGGGGGAGGTGGGAGGGAGGAAACGCGGGGAAGAATCGCACGCACGACGCTCACACCCCCACCACCACCACCCCCACCACACCACAGAACGAGTGCGTCAAGCTGACCCGCAAAAACGAGGGCCTCCACCCCATGGATGCGGGCGGCGAAACGTCCCTGGAGGCTCTCGCCCGCCGCGCAGACTGTGGCCTGTTTGCCCTTGCGACTCACACCAAGAAACGCCCCCACGCCCTCACCCTGGGCCGCTTCTTCGACGGCCGCCTGCTGGATGCTGTCGAGATGACACTGGACGCCGTCACCACGGTGGCGGAGGCGGGGGCAGCGGCCGCCGCCGCGCGCGTGGCGGTGGGGCACAAACCCCTGCTCTTTTTCGCGGGGGCGCCGTTTGAGCCGGCGGGGGGGGACCCCGCCATGGTGGCGGCCAAGTCGCTGCTGCTGGACGTGTTCAGGGGCAGGGTGGTGCAGGCCATCAATTTGGCTGTAAGCGTGTGTGGTGGTGGTGGCAGAGAGGGAGGGACGTTTCTTGTGTGTGTATGTTCGCAACACTCACACCCTACACACCCACACCACCCCACAGGGCATCGACCGCATCATCGTCGTGCTGGCCCCCTCCTGCCGCCGCCTGCTGGTGCGGCACTATGCGATTGCGTTGAAGAAGAGTGGGGGGAGGGTGCCGCGCGTCGAGCTGACGCCGATCGGTCCCTCGTGGGATGCCACCGTGACCCGGCACCGGGCGGCGCCGCCCGACCTGGAGAAGGCGGCGCTGAAAAAGGTGGAGGGGCTGGACAAGAAGAAGGTGAGAGTGTGGAGGGTGGGTTGGTGGCGCGGTGTTTTTTTCCTCTTTCTCTTCCGTGGGCGCAACGACGAGACACAAACCAATCCATTCCATTTCTGACACCTCTTGTTTGAGGGTGCCTCTTCGGGGGACCTCGATGAACGGACGGATAACGATACGCAACGTATTGACCGAGCGCACACCAGCCACGGAAGAGAATGAAAAAAAGGGAGGAACGAAAAGCCCGCGTTTTTTTCTTGTGCTCACGTTGTTTCCTCCCCCCCACACACACACACCACAGGAAAAGAATGTCTCCCGCGACTCCGTGGACGGCCGCGTCGGCCGCGTGTACGTCCCCCCCCAAGACTTGGGCAACCTGCCCACCGCGCTTTCGAAAGGCGTCAAGCGCGGCCGCCGCACGGCGGGGGAGGGTGGCGACGCAGGCAAGCGGCCGCGCGCAGAGGAGTGAGTGTGTGTGTCAGTTTTGTTTGTGTTTTTGCGTTTTCTTTTCGTTCGGCTTTCCTTGTGTTTTATGTGTCAAACGCAACGTTTTGTTTTAACCACACCCAAAAAACAAAAAACAAAAAACTGCCTGCTCGCTGCGGGCACTTGGACTCTCCCCCCCTTTTCCCCCCACACACACGTCGAGAGACACACACACACGCCTCCAGACCCTCACACCCCCTTCCCCGCGTTCGCATGCTTGCCGAACTGGTCCACCGCCTCACGTCCCTTATCGACCGCGTGCTGCCCCCCCCCTCCGCGCCCCCCTCGACCGCCCCCATGGAGAAGCAGGTGTTTGAAGCATCCCCCGCCACGCCCGCCACGGGCTCCACGCCGGCGCGGGGGCCAGAGCTGCGCTCGATCCACGCCAAGGATGGCCCCCCTGTGCTGTCGGACGGTGTCACCACCCTCGCCCAGCTGTTCGCGCGGTCGGCGTCCAAGTTTGCGGACAACGCGTGCCTGGGGTGGCGCCCCAAGCAGGTGAGTAGGGGAGGGGAGAGGGAGGAGGAGGGAGGTAGGGAGGGGCAGACGCGCGGGGGTGCTGGGACGCGAGGGCACGTCCTCATTTGTCGCGCCGGTGCGCGTCCGTCTTTGCCAACCAAACGCCCCTCCCTCTCCCTCCCATCAGCCTGACGGCACGGTGGGCGACTATCAGTGGATGACGTACGCGGAGGCGGCCGCCAAGGTGGACGCCGTCGGCTCCGCGCTCGCGAGTGTGGGCGTCAAGCCCAAGGACCGCGTCGGCGTCTACGGCGCCAACAGCCCCGAGTGGATGATCGCGATGCAGGTGAGTTGGGTGGTGTGTGTGTGTGTGGGCGAGCGTGGGAGAGGGAGGCGGCGTGCGGCGGCACACACCCAATGCACGCACGCGCGCCAAGCGATCGCCCACACACCGAGCGGTCGTCGTTTTTTGTGCCTCCCACCTCACCCTCACCCCCCCCCCCCCCCCCCCCCCCCCCCAGGCCTGCAACCGCCAAAACCTGGTCTGCGTCCCCCTCTACGACTCCCTGGGCGAGACGGCGGTCGAGTTCATTCTGACCCACTCCGAGTCGGGGGCCGTGTTTGCGGCCGCCGACAAGCTCGCGCCCCTCCTCGCCGCCATCAAGGCCGGCTCCCTCGCCTCCGCCATCCCCACCATCGTCGCCTGGGGCGACGTGGACGCGGCGGCGTCCAAAGCCGCCGCGTCTGCGGGCGTCAAGCTCATTCCCTTCGAAGAGTTCGCCTCCCGCGGCGCGTCCACCCCCGCCCCCCCCGCCTCCCCGTCCCCCGAAGACCTGTGCACCATCATGTACACCTCCGGAACCACGGGCGACCCAAAAGGCGTGGAACTGTCGCACCGGGCGGTGATCGCCACTGTGGCGGGCATGGAGAAGTTTCTCGAGTACACGTCCGTCGACCTCTGCCCCAACGATGTGACGCTCTCCTACCTGCCCCTCGCCCACATCTTCGACAGAGTGGCGGAGGAGTTGATGCTGAATGTGGGGGGGTGCATCGGCTACTTCCAAGGTGTGAGAGGGTGGGTGGTGTGGAAAGAGGGAGAGGAAATATGAGGGTTTTTTTTTCACGCATCACTCACCCACCCCACAACCAACTCTCCCCCTTTCCTCCACGTCAGGCGACGTCCGCCACCTCGTGGACGACATCGGCGCCCTGCGCCCCACCCTCTTCATGGGCGTCCCCCGCGTCTTTGACCGCATTTACGCGGGCGCGACCGCCAAGATTAAAGAAGCGGGCGGCCTCAAAGAGTTTCTGTTCAACTGGGGGTTTTCGCGCAAGCTTTACGCCCTCCAGCACGGCGTCCCCCACGCCCAGGCGGCGCCTCTCTTCGACAGGCTCGTCTTCTCCAAGATCAAGCAGCGGCTGGGGGGGCGCGTGCGGCTGATCTGTTCTGGGGGCGCGCCCCTTGCGCGGCACGTGGAAGACTTTTTGAACGTCACCATTTGTGCGCCCGTCGTCCAGGGGTACGGCCTGACCGAAACCTGCGCTGCATCCTTCATTGCGGTGCCGGGGGAGTCGTCCAACGCGGGGACTGTGGGACCCCCGCTGCCGTCCGTCGGCCTGCGCCTCGAGGCAGTCCCAGACATGGGGTGCGACCCCACCGCCAACCCACCGCGAGGCGAGGTGTGCATTGTGGGCGCAACCCTGTTCTCCGGCTACTACAAGGACGCGGAGAAGACGGCGGAAGTGCTGGAGGCGGGCCCCGACGGGTCCCCTCACTCCGCCCTGTTCCACACGGGCGACATCGGGGAGGTGACACCCGAGGGCTTGCTCAAGATTGTGGACCGCAAGAAAAACATCTTCAAGCTGTCGCAGGGTGAGTGGAAGAAGAGAAGAGGGAGAGTTTTTCTGTGTTTTTGTGTTTGGTGGTTGCGCGACACTCACACGCACCCCCACCCCTATCCTCTCTCCAGGCGAGTACATCGCCGTCGAAAAGATTGAGGCTGTCTACAAAAAGTGCGCCCTCGTCGAGCAGGTGTGGGTCTACGGCAACTCGTTCGAAAACGCGCTCGTCGGTGTCGTGGTGCCGCACGCTGGTCCGCTGCGTTCCCTCGCCTCTGAAGCGGGCATTGAAAACGCGGAAACCGCCGACCTGGCCACCCTGGCCTCTCACCCGGCCGTCAAGGCCGCCGTGCTCACCGCCCTGACGGCGGTCGGCAAAGCCGCCAAACTCAAAGGCTTTGAGTTTGTCAAGAGTGTGCACGTCGACGACCACCACTTTTGTGTCGAGGACGACACGCTCACCCCCACCTTCAAACTCAAGCGCCCCCAACTGCAGAAACGGTACCAGGGCGAGATTGATGCCATGTATGCGGCCATGAAGGCGTGAAAGAGAGGGATGAGTGTGTGAGAGAGGTTGTCTGTGGGAGAGGGGGGTGAAGACAGTGCAGGCGAGAGAGGACGGCGTTTTTCTTTTCCATTCTTCCTTCTCTTCCTCCTCTTTTCCTTGTGTGAGACAAAACGCATTGGGCCCCTTTTTCTTCCACACACACATGCGGCCCTGCCACACGCGCCGCGTGCCGTGCGTGCAGGGGGCGCCAGCGAGGGCGCGGGCGCGGCGACACGCCACCCGCGCGGCCCCGTCCCCGCTGTCCCTTGACGTGCCGCCCCTCCCCCTCGCCGCGCTGCGCCACCCGTCGGTTGCCCACTTTGTCAACATCACCAACGGGCTGGAGGCGGTGCCTCTGCTGGCTTCGTTGGCCATCCCGTTTTCGGTGTGCCGGCTGACGTCGACCTCTGTCGAGCAAGCGCGCTGGGCTGCAGTCGCGGCGGCGGCAGACGCCGCCCTTGTGGGAGCCGCCGTCGCCGGCTACACCGTCCTCGTGTGGGACGCGGGGGCGAGGGCAAGTGCTGACACCGCCACCACCACCCCGCTGCCGCCACGCGCGCTGCGCACTGGGCTGCCGTTTTTGAGGTTCTCCCTAGAACGAGCCCTCTTCCGCGCGCGCGGGCGCGACGCCCGCCCCCTCCCCTCCGGCCCCCCCTTCCAACGCGGCCACGACGCGTCCGCCGTGTTTGCTGCCGCCCTGGCTGATGGTGCAGTCGACGCAGCGCTGGGGGATGTGCGGTGTTGGCACCGCCTCGCGCCTCCCGCCGTGGCAGAGCGCGGCCTGCGGTTCCTGGGGGCGCACCGCCGCGCCCACCATGATGGCGACCTGGAGGCAGCGCGGTCCGCGTTTTGCTGGTTGAGGCGGGGAGGCGTGGTCGCGGGCGCGGTGGGGAGGGGGGGGCGGCGACGCGGGGGCCGACGTCGACGCTGCAGCGCTGGCCGTCGATTTGCAGGTTGTCGGGTGGCACCTATGGACGGAGGCGGACGAGAAGCCGGCACCAGGCCGCGTGAGAGGCGTGTGACATGGACACAGACATTTGTTTTTGCAGGGTTTAGTTTCAAACACACAAGGCACACACCACTGCCCCCCCTTTTCCCTCCCTCCCTCACACGCTGCGCACCGCGGTCGCCCCCAGCGCGCGCAGCACGCTGCGCGCCAGCACACTCGCGATGACCAGGACGAGAAAGGCGGCGGCCGTGGTGAGGAGAGCATCTTCCCACTCGCCCGCAGCGGCGCGCGGGCGGACCGCAGCCGGCGACGGCGGCGCAGGGGCAGGGGCGACCGGGGACGGCGGCGCTGGGGCGGGGGCGGGCGCGGTGCGCTGGCGCAAACCCTCAGCCTCGGCGGGCGGGGGCGGAGGCGGCGGAGGCGCAGCGGCAGCAGGGGCAACAGCGGCAGGGGCGTCCACCGCCGCCACTGGCGCCGCCCCCGCTCCACCACCCTCCTCCTCCTTCTCCGCGGCCATGCGCGCCTTCAGTTTGGCGTGTAGCCTATCGATGACGGCCTGCCGGTCGGGGCCCAGCCCCCCGGCGGGCGGGGCGGCAGCCGACGCAGACGCGAGCGCGCGCCTGTCGTCTGGCGACCAGTCGAGCGCCCCGATCGCCCCCCCCCCCGGCGTCACCATGAACGGGATCAACGCGGTCAGCGCGGTGCGGATGGACCAGGAGGGCGACCACAGGCCGTCCGCCTCGTGAAACTGGGAGATGGAGAGACAGATTTTTGTGTGCGTTTCAAAGCGGCCGGACGGCGTGACCAGCAGGAAGTGGGGCGGGCGCAGCGGGTACTCGGGCGGCAGCACGACGCGCCCGATGTAGATGCCGCCGTCAAAGTCGGAGCCTGTGGCGCCGCGCACGGCGAAGAACCATTGAAAGATGTCGTCCTGTGTGTGTGTGAGGGGGTTGGGGGGGGCAGGGGGGGGGTGTCGGCACACACACCCACGCGCGCGCGCGCCCCCCTCGGTGCCTCTCCCGTCCCCCCCCCCCGATCACAAAAAAAACAAACGCGCCTCCCACGCTTCGGCCACCAGGTCGGCGCCACCCTCGCGCTCGACTTCCTTGATTTCCTGTGGGGGTGGGGGGTGGGGGTGGCGTGCGTGGGGGACCAGTCAAAACGTGTGTGCGTGTGTCTGCGCGCGCGCCCTCTCTCTCTCCATTCCGCCTGCGCCGCGCGCGCGCACCAGCCCCTCGCTGCCGTGTGTACGTGTTACCCCCCCGACACGCGTTCTCTCTGACGGTGTGACCACCCCGACACACCCACCTGCAAAATGCGCTTGACCGCGGGCGCGGACGCGTTGTAGCGGGGCGCAGACGGGGACGCCATCCGAGGCTGGGGGGAGAGCGCGCGCGCGTGTGGGTGCACCCCTGTCGCGGGCGAGTGAGCGGGGAGCGCGCGCGAAGAGCGCGCGCGGTGTGTCGCTCAGAAGCTGTGTTTGAGAGTGACGAGGGTGCCTCCCTCTCGTCACACTCTCCTTTTCCTCCTCTCCCCGCCCTCTCTCGACACGGCGCACAGCCGCCGTGTCGTGCCAGCACCCGTGCCCCGTGCAATGAGGCGCCCCACCAATCTGGCCATCCAGGTGCCGGACGCCGACCCGGCGGCCGCCGAGGGCGGGCAGCACGTAGGGGCGGGCCTGCCCGCGACCAGCCCCGGGGGGTCGCTGTCGCGGCTGCTGGACACGCTGACGCCCCACACGCGACGCGTGGCGAGGATGCCGCTTGAGGAGGTGAGAAAGAGGGAGGCGTGTGCGTGTGTTGGAAACGTTTTTCGGAGGGACCAATTCGACGCCCCATTTTGCGTCGGTTTTTCGAACCTCACACCGCGCTCCGCCCAGAGGGGGGAGAGAGAGAGAGCGTGGGTCCAGAGCTTCCCGTTGCGCAGACACACAAACCACACACAACACTCCTCCACACACACAGCGCCTGGCCGCCTTCGACGCCGCCGTCCGCGTCGTCGACGCGTCTCCCTCCGCCTGGGCCGCCCCCCTCGCCGCCGACGCGCACCGCGCGCTGCGCCGGGCGCTGTGCCTGGGGGCGCCGCCCCTGCCGCCGGGCGCAGGGTCGGACGTGACGTCGGCCGCGTCCGCGCCGTCGCCGTCCAAGGCTGCGGCCGCGGCCGCGTTGGCCGACACCGCCTCCTCCCGGCCGGCGGGGTCCCCCCTGCGCCGCCCGTCAGGCGCTGCCGCCGCCACCGCCGCCTCCCCCCCCCGCCGCGCGCCATCCTGGCGCTTAGGCTCAGCCGTCAAAGCGCTCAGCCTGCGCCGCGCGTCGTCCCCCGCCGCCGCCGAGTCTGCGTCCACCATCCCCGCCCGCCCGCCGCCCCGCCCCCCGCCCCGCCCCCCCAACCCCGCCGCCGCAGCCGCAGCGGCGGCCGCTCTGGCGGCGGCCGCCCCCGCGACGCGGGGGGATGTGGGGCCGGCCGAGTGGGTGGGGCTGCTGGTGGCGCTCACCGCGGCCGCGGGCGCGGGCGCCGACCCGACGCCGCCCGTCGCTTACTTGGCTCGCGCGTGCAAGCGCATGTTTGGCGGGGATGCGGCTACCGCGCTGGATGTGGCCACTGAGGCGCTGGCGCCCGCACTCGCGCTGCTGCGGCGTGGCGCGTCCACCCTCCCCCCACCCGGCCTCGAACGCGCCCTCGCCACCGCCGCCCCGTCCGCCGTGGCGGCCGCCGAGACCGCGGTGCGGGATCGCCACGCCCCGGGGCTTGGCTGGCGTGCGCGGCGGGGCGCCACGGCGGCCGCGCTGAGGGTGTTGAGCGTCGTGCTCGCGACGGACAGCGACGGCGTCGCCTGCGTGGCAGCAGGGCTCGCTGCCGACGGCGCGGACGCACGCTACACAGCTCTCGCGACCGCGGCGGGTGGGGGGGCCGCGGGTCTGGCGGCGGTGGCGGACGCGGCTGCCGTGGACGTGGCGGCAGACGCGGAGACACTGGCCGCCGCGGCGCGTGGCGACGGCGGCACGCGCACGCCGCCCGCCACCGCGGCGGCCGCCCTCGCTCGTGAAGCTTCTCGCGTCTATTGCGTCCGCCTGAAAGCTGACATCGATGCCCTGCTCTCCTCCGCCGCGCGGCGGGCGGTGGACGCTGGCTTCATCAAGCTGGTGGTCGCGACACACGCGCTCGCGGCTGCCGCCACCCCACACGCCCCGTCCGCCGCGCGCGCGCTGGGCGGGGGGGACGCCCCTCCGTTTGCTCCCTCCGTGTGTGCTTGGTTGGACGGCGCCGCATCCAAGCTGGCGCGGTGGCCCGCGCGCGCGCTGGCGGCTGACGGGGATGCCGGGTTGCCTCCAGTGGTGTGCGCCGACGCTGGTGACCACGACCCCCCCACCCCCCCGCCCCGCTGCCGCGCGTCCCTCGTCGACCTGTGCGCCGCCCTGCTGGCCCTGGCCGACGACTGTGCGCCCTTGGCAGCCGCCCACCCTCTGTATGCCGCCTCCCTTGAACGCGCTCTGGCGGCCGCTGTGTCTGCTCATGCTGCTGCGTTGGACGCCGCCGCAACAACCGCGCTCGCCCCCCCGCGCCGCGCCGCGGGGAGGGCGGCCGCTGCCGCCCGGCTGGGCGCAGCCGCCCGGGCAGCCGCAGCAGGCCTGCCCGCCGGCACCCCGCCCCGTGGCTGCCTGGCGGCACTATCAGACTTGCGCGAACTGCGCCCACGCGTCGACGGCCTGGCCGCCACACTGCGCGCGTCCCTGCCGCCCGGGTGGTGGGGCGGGCGGGCGGGGCCCGGGCTGGGGGCTGCGCTGAGGGTGGCCCGCGCCGACGCCGCGCGTCGATACGAGGCGGCGGTGGCGGCCGCTGCTGCCTCGGCCGCCGTCCCGCTGCGCGCGCCGCTCGCGCATGCAGCCAACGCGGCCGCGACCGCTGCCGCAGCGCCTCCCGCCGACCGTGCTGCCGCAGCGTCCACCGCCGCCGACGCCGTCGACGCCCTCGCCACGTCCCTGGCCGACACACTGGCCGCGGTCGCGGCGGGCGCAGACGCGCGCGTGGCGCGCGCACTCGCGCGCGGAGTGTGGAGCGAGCTGGCGGCCGCCGCCACCGCCCCCCTGGGGGGCGGGGCAGCCGCAGACACGGCTGGCCTGGCGTATCGTGCCGCCGGCGCGTCAGCTGTGCTGGCGTGCCTGGATGGCGCAGCGCGGCGGGCGGGCGGGTTGGCGGTCGAGGAGGCGCCGCCGCGCGTCGCGCGCGCGGTCGCCGACGTCGACCGGTTTTTGAGGGATTGAGAGAGGGTGTGTGTTTGCTTTTCGCCGCGTTTATGTATTGTGTCTCCATTCTTTTTTGTGATTTTTTACACCGGCAGTGGTGTGGAAAAAGGGGGGGGTAAAACGGCGCAGACCGACACACATTGCTTTTCGTCGTTTTTTGTTTGAATCGGGCGTGGTGTGCCCCCACCTCTCCCCCCCCCCCCCCTCCCCCGCCTCAGCCATGCCTGACGCAGCAGCCCTCTCCCGCCGCCCAGGCGCCCCCACCGCGGTCGCCTCCTTTGTCCGCAGCATCCGCACCAGCCCGCGCGCCGCTACCATCGGCTGCCTCTGGCTGCTGGGCCTCTTCCTCGCCTTCCTGGCGCCCGCGCCGGTGGCCAGTGAGTGTGTGGTGTGGGGGAGTGTGGGAGGAAGGACTGTGGGTCGAAAAATCGAGGGCTCGTTTTTCCGGCTCGTCGCGACACCACCCCGTTCACCCTCCTTCCTCCCTCCCACCTGCCTCTCCCCCCCCCACACACACACACTCACAGTCACCAAAGAAGCCATCACCACCTACAACGCCGCCGCCGCCGACGCCTCCCGCGCCGCGGGCGCCGTGGCCGCCGCCCAGCACGACGCGGTGCGCGCGAGATTTGCGGCGGACGCAGAAACCCCCTGGTTCTGGAGGTTCAAGGGAGAAGAGACGCGTGCCCGTGTGCACGCCGCCCGTGCGCGTGCTGCAGCCGCGGAGCGCGACCTGGAGGCCCGCCTGGCGGCGACAGAGGCCGCGCTGACGCGGGGGCGGGCAGCTCTCGGCCTATGGAGCGAAGCCGGGGTGGGGGAAGCCAAACGACTGTACAAGGACGCCTTTGCTTCAGGCAAAGTGTTTGCGCGGAGGCAAACGTTCTGGGACGCGTTGACGCGGCTGCTGCGGTCGCGCGACGATCGTCACCCCGTGGTGGCTCTGCTTGAACTCCTCGCCATCACCGTCATCAACTTCGCCATCGGCGCCATCGGCAGCGTGTTCATCTTTGCGGTGTCGCTGCCCCGCCTGATCGCGTCGTTTCAGGCGTCCTTCCTGTCGGCGGCCGCGTTTTACGCGGCCGCCCTGCTCGCCGCTGCCGCCGTCGCTGCCTCCTTCATCACCGCCCTGGCCGCCTCCGGCACCGCCGCCGCCTACGGCGTCGTGCAAGTCACGGGCGCCCGCCTGGCGCTGCGGGGGGGGGGAGGTGGCGGCGGAAACGTGTACGCGCTGCCGCCGCGCGCGCGGCCGCGCGCGCCGGGGGAGAGACCGCACCGGGAGTGAGGGTGTGTGTGTGTGGAGTGGAGGGACTCGGCCGCCCTAGAGTAAGGAAAAGCATCATTTTCAGGTTGTTTACAAGAAACACAAACAAACAAAAACAACACGCCGCCCCAACACTCCCTCATCACGCTGTCACCTTTTCACCTGCTTCGCCTTCTCCTCCCGTGTGGCCGCCCCCCGCTTCTTCTCGTTGGCCCCCGCACACTTGCTCCCGGGCGCCGACGCGGGCGCCCCCCCCGCCCTCCGCAGCGGCGGCGGCGGCGCCCCCGCGTCCGCGGCCGCGTCTTTGCCCGCGGCCGCCACCTGCGCGCGCAGCAGCTTGCGCCTCGCTTTCGCGTTGGGCAGCTTCACCTCTGGCCGCGCCGCGGGAGCCGGCGACGTCGGCGGCGGCGCCTCCGGCGCGGCAGCCGCCGCGGCGGCCGCCGCCCGCTTGGCACGCCTCGACTTCTCGTGCGGCGTTTTTTTGACGCCCGCGCGCGACGGCGCGACCGCCGCCACCGCGGCCGCGCACGTCAGCCGCGCCCCGGACGCGCTGACAGAGGCCAGGGGGGGCGCAGACGCGCCCGCCCGCCAGTCCCACAGGCGCACGCAGCCGTCGCCACCGGCGGAGGAGAGGGTGGGGGTGGGGGTGGCGGGGAGCGGGGCGACCCCTTTCACCCGCGCCGCGTGGGCGCCGTGCATCACCGACGCCGGCCCCCCGCCCGCCCTCACATCCCACAGTGCGATGGCGCCTTTGTCCCCCCCCGTGGCCAGGGTGTGGGCGTCCAGCCAGGCGGCGCACAACTGGTTGCCTGCGCCTGTGAGTGTGGTGACCGCCGCCTGTCCGCCGTCCCCCCCTCCCACACTGTGCACGGTGACGCTGTCCCCGCACAGCAGGGCGTAGGCATCCTCTGCACCAGTCGGGCCAAAGGCGGCCGCACCGGCGGGCGTGGGGAGGCGGGTCTTGAACTGGGCTTTCCCTTTGACCAGCGACCACAGCCGCAGACCGCCTCTGACATCCGTCGACACAAACACGCGGCCAGAGTCGTGCACAGTGAGCCCACTGATGGCGCCCCCATGGTCGGCCACCGTTTTGAGTTCCGTCCAGTCGCCGCCCGCGGTCCAGATTGTCACCGCTCCGTCAGCAGCGCCAGACAGCATGTGGGTCGGGGGGGCACGGCCTCCAATGAGTGTGTCATCAGGGGGGGCGTACAGGGCGAGCGCGGTGACGGCGCCGTCGCCAGGGGACATGAGGAAGCCGAGGTCGGCGTGGTTCTGGGGGGGGGAGGGAAGGAAGAAAAAGTGGGTTCAAAACTGTTTTTTTGTTTCTGTTCTTCGCCACCACCGCCAACACACTGCCAACCGAACAACACACTCACCGCCACATCAAACAGGTGGATGACGTCGTCCGCGCCCCCCGTGGCGACAAAGGGAGCAGCTGCTGCCACACATTTCACAGGCCCAGAGTGGACAGGGACGTAGAAGGAGCGGCGCAGGGTGGATGCCTGGTTGATTGTAGAGTGTGTGGGGTTGTGGGGAGGTGTGAGGTGCGTTGGAAGGCGCGGAGGGACGGGCACATGCGGCCGGCGGCCCCGCTCTCGCTGCACGAAAAAAAAACTAGCCACCGCCACCGCCGCTCCTCCTCACACAACACTCACGTCGCCATCGACGGTGGTGTCGAAACCAAACAGGAACCGCTCGTAGCAGCCCGCGACGACGGTCGCCATGGCGCAGCAGCACAGGGAAAAGCGCGCGCGAACAAACGACGAAGACTGGCAAGAGACGCCGGTCGCCTCCTCTCTCATCTCTTCGTTTGCTTTCCCTCCTCCCCTCCCCCCCAAAACCAACACACGCCACCATGATCAACGACGAGGGCGAGATTGTCGACCTGTACATCCCGCGCAAGTGGTGCGTGCCCTGTGGCGAGGGGCTGCAGCGGGCGGGGAGGCCCCCCGACCGAGAGCGCCCCCGGGCCGCCGCTGCCATCGCGCGCACGCGCGCGCCTCCGCCCCTCGCCTCCTCGCCCTCCCGCCGCTACCGGTCGCGGCAGGCCAGGCCGCGTCGGCGGAGCACCGAGATCGTGGGGCAGGGTGGGAGGCGCTGCGCGGATTTCCGCCGCCCCGCCCTCGAAACGCCGCATGCCTCACGCTCGGCGGCTCCCGCCCCCGACCGCACGCTGCGCCCCCGATCGCGGCGCCGCTCCCACCCTGCACGCGCGCATTGAGCCTGCGTCGCGTGTGGGACGGTTGGAGGCGGCGAAGCCGCAGTGTTGAGGGCGCGCGGGGGGCAGCGTCGCCCCGCCGCCGATCGCTCTCCACTTTCGCACCCTCGCTCAAAAACTCACACCACCCATCCCCGCCCTCCTCACCCACCCAGCTCGTGGACCAACAAGCTCATCACCGCCAAGGACCACGCCTCCGTCCAAATCAACGTGGGCCACCTGAACGCGGACGGTGTCTACACAGGGGCGTACACGACGCTCGCGCTCGCCGGCAACGTGCGCGCGTGGGGGGCGGCCGACACCGCGGTCGACCTGCTGTGGAAGAAAGCGCAGGCTGGGCGCGCCGAGTGAGAGAGTTGAGAAAGGTGGGGTGAGAGTGTGTGGGGGGGCGGGGGTGGCTTCCTTGTTGCCCGCGCCGCCGCACCCTTTCCCCGTGTTTCTCTCTCTTCCACGCCCCGCCCTTGTTTGTAACCGCGTTTGAGGGTTTTTCCTTTCACTGGACTGATTAAAAAAAATTAACATAAAAAAAAGCGTGTGTCTCTTCTACCCCGCTGCCCCTCGCACCGCCTCGAACGCGCGTGCCGCGCTGTCGGCGTCCCCCCTCCCCCCTCCCGCCGCCCCCACCGCTCCCGCCACGTCGGCTGCCACGGCCGCCACGGCGTCCAGGTCGACGTCCAGGGAGGCGAGCCAAGGCGAGATGTCGAGAGGAGGGGAGGGCGGAGGCGCAGCGTCGCCGCCAGACACTGACGCGCTGCCGCTGCCACCACCCGCGGCCAGCACCACCGCCGCCAGCGCGATGATGTGGGGAGGCGCCCACAAGCACACGTCGGTGAGCAGGGAGGCCGTCACCCCCGCCCAGGCGGCGGGGGCGAGGGCCGCGGCAGCCGCGTCGGCCGCGTCTGCGCCCGCGCGTGCGCCCGCGGCTCGCGCCGCGGCAGCCGCAAAGCGAGCAGCATCGCCATAAGGAGAAAACACGAGCAGGCCGCCCCGAGAGGCCAGTACCTCCATGATGGAGAGCTCGGCGGACAGGATGGCGTCGGGGGAGGGGGGGTGGAGGCCGGGGTGGGAAGCTGGGAGGGGGGTGGAAAAGAGTGTGAGAGGAGCAACGACTTTTCACCCCCACAAACACGCACGCACCACACACACACGCTCTCAACTCTCTCCCTCTCTCTCACCTGACGCCTTGGCTGCCAACGCCACCACTCCCGCGAGAGACACGTGCGACTCTTCCGCTTTGGCCGCCAAAAACAGCGCCCCCGCCGCCAGGGCGGGGGGGGATACGGCGCCCAGCCCTCTGTCGAACAGGAAGCGGCGTGCGTAGACGACGGCGGTGCCGACGACGCTGGGGTGGATTGGGGGGGAGGGTGATTGAAAAAATGAAGGAAAGAAACAACCACGATCCCTCACTCCATCACACCCGCACACTCTCTCTCTAACCGTTGGCGCAGGCCACCGTTGGAGCACTTGGCAATGTCACACGCGTCTGTGTGGGGGGGAGAGGTGAGTGAGCGTGGTTTTGGGACAAGCAAACCACTCGACCCCCAAAACTCATCACTCACATTCTGTCAAAAAACATTTTAAGCCACTAATATCGGCATCAGTGAGGCCCAAGTCGCGCTCTCGGCTCCAGGCGGCCGCCACGGCGGAGCGGGGGACGAGACCGCTGTGGGAGGGGGGGGGGGGAGGGTTGGTCGAACGGTGGAAATGGGGGCACCCTCCCGCCGCCTCGCCTCATCCACACACGCGCACACTCACGCTGCATGGATCGACGTCCAAAAGTTTGCCGCCATTCTATTCGGACCCCCACCCCACAAAAACGGCACGGAGAGTGAAAAACACGTTGCCTTGTTTATTTTTGTCACAAAATGTCACCGACCAGTGACGGCTCGGTCACCCGCCTGCTGGCCTACGTGTGTCACAACGCTCCCCCACTTGACGTAGTGGCTGCGTGTGCCTTTCTAGCCACACCGGCTTGCCAGCGCGCTGTCGTGTGCGCACTCAAAACGGCAGCCACCCTCCGCGGCCCGCCACCGCCCGGCTATGCCGCCTCCATTCTGACCGCGGTGGCTCGGCGCGCGGGCGACGACCTGGAGGACGAGCTGGCGGTCGCGTTGGCGGCCGCGTTGAGGGGTGATGGTGAAAACGAGGACGACGCGCGGACGCTGCCGCCGCCACCCCCTGGCACCGAGTGGCGAGCCTACTTCTTTGGGGGGACCGCCTCCTCATTCCCTGTGGTCGTCGCTGCCTCTCGTGACTTCCTGGCCGCCGGCACGGGGGGCGCGGTGTGGAGAGCGGGGGGGGCACTAGCTGCCGCGCTCTTAGCACGCCCCACCCTGGTGGACGGCAAGGCTCTTCTCGAGTTGGGGTGTGGGTGTGGGCTGGCGGGGGCGGCGGTGGCGGTGGCGGCCGGGTGGGTGGAGGATGGTGGCGGTGGTGGTGGTGACGCCACCACACCGCGGCTCGCTCCCGCCTCTCTCACCCTCACAGACGGCGACCCCGGCGCCCTGGCAATAGCCACTGCCACCCTGGCCGCCAACGGGGTGCGCGGTGTGGAGGTGGGGCGGCTGGCGTGGGGTGGTGGTGGTGGTGGCGGTGAGAGTGCACCCCCACTCGACCACCACCACCACCACCACCACCACCACTCCGACGCCCCTCGCCTCGTGATCGGCGCGGACATCATGTATGATCCAGTGGCAGCACCCGCGTTGGCCGACCTTTTGGCCCGCCTGCTGAGTGTGCCTGGGTCTGCAGCCCTGTTGGCGGGGGTGGAGCGGGCAGAGGCGACGGTCGACGCGTACACGCGCGCGCTCTCAGCCGCGGGGGTCACCGTCGTGCGCCGGTGTCCGCCGCTGGCAGAGGGAGAAAACGACTGTGACGATCACCTGGGGCCGGTGTGGGGGGAGGAGGATGAGAGTGGGGCGGTGGGGTGGTGGTGGTGTGTGGGAGCAGGAGGGAGGAAGTGAAAAAAGAAAACAAAAAAACGTTCAGACGCTCCGAAGCCGCGCGACTCTCTCTTCAGCCTCCCCTCTCAAAACCGACCTGGTTTTTTGTGCCGCCTCACTCTCCTCCCCCCTTTTTCACGCACCCGTGTGGCCAGGTCCACGGCTCCGCTGCCGCCCGCCACCCACCCGCACCGCGCACGCGCCCTGCCCCCCAGCGTAGGTGAGTTCTTAGGAGTTACAAGCTGCAGGGACGAGGCCGACACCCCGCCCGCGAACAACAAAAAGAAACGGCCTCCGCCTCTGCCGCCACCCCACCCCACCGCCCCCCACTGGGCCCGTGACAGTGATTGGACAGGGCGTCGGGGGCGTGATAGCGGGAGCAGCGGCGGTGTGGCTGCGCCCTGCGTCGACGCGAAACCGCACCGACGCGAAAACAAAAACGACGACGCCCATCCCTCACACACACACAGGCTCACCCCCACCCCGCCCCGCTCCACGCGCACCCTCGCCACCCTCACGTCGAGGAGGCGTCGACGAGCCAGGGTCTGTGCCCCCCGCAGCCGCGGGCGGACGTTTTTTTTCCACTTCGACCCAAATGGCGGGCCGCGGCCGCGGCCGCCAGACCAAGACGCCGGAGCAGGTGGCCGCCCTGGAAGCGTCGTATGCATGTGAGGGTGCGGGAGGAGGGAGGGAGGGAGGGTTGGGGGGGGGAGGGCGGCGGCGAGGGCGAGATGGGGAGGCGACAACAGGCGGCGAACAAAAACGGTTCGACAGCCAACCCACCCGCGGGCGGACGTTTTTTTTCCACTTCGACCCAAATGGCGGGCCGCGGCCGCGGCCGCCAGACCAAGACGCCGGAGCAGGTGGCCGCCCTGGAAGCGTCGTATGCATGTGAGGGTGCGGGAGGAGGGAGGGAGGGAGGGTTGGGGGGGGAGGGCGGCGGCGAGGGCGAGATGGGGAGGCGACAACAGGCGGCGAACAAAAACGGTTCGACAGCCAACCCACCCCTCCCTCCCCAGCCAGCCCCCGCCCCGACGCCGACGCCATCTCCGCCCTGGCCACCGCCACCGGCCTCGCCCCCGACCAGGTGACCCAGTGGCTCAACGTGCGCCGCCGCAAGGCGCGGGCGGCGGGGGAGGAGGTGCCGGAAGTTCCCGCCGGCCGCCGCGGCCGCCGCGCGGGGGCGGGGGGCGCTGCCGCCACCGCCCCGAGTGACGGCGGGGGCACGGGGCACGCCACCGAGTCGGAGGATGGTGGAGATGACGACGCGGGTGAGCCTGCGGCTGCCGCGCCGCCGCCGCCACCCCCGCCGCCGCCGCCGCCACCCCCTCCTGCTGGCGACGACGACAAACAGCAACGCCTCGCCGCCCTCATGGCGTCCGGCGCGCTCGACCCCGCCCGCCTGGGCGCCGTCCTGCAGAAAGCGGCGGCCGCGAAAGCGCCGCCCAAGCCCGCGCCTGCAGCGGCCGCTCTGGCCGCGGCCGCGTCGGCCGCGGGTCGCCCCGTCCCCCCAGCCGCCGCCGCCGCCCTCGCGGCCGCCGCCACCGGGCCCCGCATCCCGCCCGACGCAGACGCCCTGCTGGCCGCCGGCGCGGCCGCCCTGCCCCAGCCGATGGCGGTGGATGGACCCCCCCTGGCCCTCGCGTTTGACGAGCCGCGCGCGCCCGCCAAGGGCGGGCGCGGCCGCGGCGCCGCCGCCCCCGCCGCCAAGCGCCCCCGCTCCCGCTCCGCGTCCGCGGAAGCGGGGGCCGGTGCCGCCGTGGCGGCGCGGAGGGCGGAGGCGGAGGCGGAGAGGCGCGCGCGCAATGACGCGCGCGCGCGGCCGAGCGCGCGCGCAAGGCCGCCGAAAAAGCGGCCGCCGACGCTGCCCGGGAGGCGGCCAAGAAGGCGGTGGCGGACGCCAAGAAAGCGGAGAAGGAGCAGGCCAAGCGCAGGGTGGAGGAGGAGAGGGCGGCGCGCGCGGCGGCGGCCGCAGAGCGCAAGGCGGAGAGGGAGCGCGCGCGCGCGGAGAAGGCGCAGGCTGATGCGGTGGCTGCGGCGTCGGCAGCTGCTGCAGCGGCGGCCGCTGGTCCTGCCGACGGTGGCGCTGCTGGCGGCCGCGGGGGCCACAAGCCCCCCACCAAGTCCGACTCCGACGTCGACGACGACGACGCGGCGGCCGGCCGCGCGCCGCGCCCGCCCTTCCCCCCGCCCACCGCCTTCACCCGCGCCTACCCGCCCGACGTGGGCGAGTCCGCCGGCCCCGGTCTGGCCATCGCGGCCGCCCTGCTGCGCGACTTTGGGGACGTGCTGGGTCTGCCCCCGATCTCGCCAGACGCCCTTCTCGCCGCCCTCCGCACCGGCGAGTCCTCCGCCCTGCTCGGCACCATCCACACCTCCCTCCTGGCCATCGCATTTGCCGACTCCGAGGACGGGTGGGCGACGGGGGCCACCCAGCCCGGGGGGCTTGCCAACTTTGTGGACAAAGCCGTGCAAGCGGCCGGCTTCCGCCTCGAGTCCGCCTGGGCGTGGGGCTACGACGTGGACGCGTGGCGCGCCCACGCGGGCGCCCACACGTGGCCCGAAGTGCTGCGCCAGTGGGGGGTGGCGTCAGGGTTTGGCGCGCGGAGGCCGCGCGCGCGCGCGTCGCGCCCGCCGCCAAGACGGGGCGCGGGCGCGCGGGCCCCCGGGCGGGGGTGCCCGGGGAAGACGTCGCCACGTCGCCCGACGGCACCAAGCGCCTGCGCTTGCCCGCCCGCTTCCCTCCGGGCTCCGTCAAAGCGACGGCGTGGACGGTGCTGGCGGCTCCCGGGGTCGGCCCCGCCGGCCTCCCCGTGCGCGACATTGTGCGGCTGACCGCCCCCCTGCGCGACTGGTCCCACAACAAGACGCCCGAAACCACGCTGGCGGGGGCCATGGACAAGGACGGCCTGTTTGAGAGGGTGGCCCCGCCCAAGGATGGGGTGGGGGCTCGGTACGCGCTGACAGCGCTCACGCGCGCGCGGGCGGGGGACGCGCCCGCGCCCGCCGACCCGGCTGCCGAGCGTGAACCCACGCCCGCTCCCTCCGGCACGGGCGGGTCGTCCTCTGATGAGGGTGGTGGCAGCGACGGCTCCGATACCGACGAATCGGACGCGGGAGCCGCGCCGCGCGGGCCGCGCCGCGGCGGCGCCCACGCGCCGTGGTGCGCGCGCCTCGCGGCCGACGGCTACGACGCCCTCCCCCTGGGCGACCGCGTCGCCGCCCTGGACGCCCTGTCGCACGCGGCCCTGGAGGGGCCCTCCTTCCGGGCGGCGCTGGATGCGCGCGTCGAGGAGGGTGTGCGCGCGGCGCGCGAAGCGGCCGACGCCAAAAAAGCCGCGTCGCGCGGCGGGTCGGCCGCGCCCGGCTCGCGCGCGGCCTCGGCCGACCGCACCCCACCCCCCGCCCCCCTGACCGCGCCCCAGATCCAAGCCCGCCTGCTGGCCGCCACCACCGCCAACACGGTGCGCGCGGAGCCGCTGGGCACCGACCGCGGCCGCGGGCGGTGGTGGGCGCCCGGGCGCGGCGGCGGCGCGGGGCCAGAGGGCGCGCCGTCCAACCCTGGCCGCGGCCGCCTGCTGTACGAGCCTGCGGGAGTGGAAGGAGAGAATGCTCCGCCCCCTCCCCCCCCTGCCGCTGTGCTGGATGGGGGGGCGCTGGACGCTGTGATTGGCGGGTGCGACGCGCGCGGGTCGCGCGAGCACGCCCTCTGCCGCGCGCTCACCGCGGCCGCCCCCCTCCCTCAAAGCGGCCATGCCGGCTGCTCCCCTGGGTGCCGCCACCCTGGACCCGGACGCCCTGGTGGACGCGGACGCCTGGTTTGGGGCGCCCGTGACCGGCGCCGCCCTGGCCAAGGGGCGCCGCCACGGCGCGGGCGTCGCGCCGCCCGTTGACGGCCCGTCCGGCCGCCAGTCCGCCCTCGACGTGGCGCGCACCACCATGCTGGCCATCGAGGCCGCGTCTCCCGACGACCTGCTGGACAGGGCGGGGTTGCCTGGAGGGCCGGCCGCGTGGCGGGCGCGGGTGGCGGCCGCGCGCGACGCGCCGTCCCTCCGCCCAGAGCTTGCCGACCTGGAAGCCTCCCTCGCCGACGACGCCCTGCACGCCGACTTTCCGCGCCGCCCCAAACTCGTGCGCGGCGCGTGGGCGGCCACCGACTGCGACCAGGGGCGCGACGCGGACGCCGCGCGCGTCGCGCCGCGGAGGGCGCGCCTCGACTGGCTGCCGCCCACCCCCTCCTCCCTCGCCCTGCGCGTCCTGGCCCTGGACGCCGCCCTGGCGTACGACCCGGATGGCGACGCCAAGGCCCTGGCCCCGCTGCGGGTGGCGGGGACGCGGTATCGGTGCGTCACGCGCCCCGGGCCGGCCAACCCGCACAGGCCGGCGCCCTACCCCGGGGGCCCTCACGCTGCCCCCCCACCCCGCCTCCCTGGCACCGCCGTCGCCCCCTCCTTTGTCCCCGACGCGGGTGCCCCCATCACGGGCGGCGGCCGGGTCGCCCCCCCCATCGCGCTGCCCAAGTTTTCGGCGAGCGTGATGGCTGCGGGAGTGCGCCCCTTCTCGCTCGACGCGGCCGCCCTGTCCGCCGCCGTCGCCATCGCCTGCGACTCGGACGCCGCAAGCGGGGGGCGCCAGGTGGGCCCCCGCGTCCTGCGGGAGCGGCGGGGAGGAGGGCGGGAGGAGGACGGCAGCGTGCCGCCCGGGCCACCTGCCGCGGGGGGCGGCAGCACGCGCGGTGGTGGGAAGGGGATGTCGGCCGCCGACGCGCGCGCGGTCCGTGCCGCCGCGCGCGGGGGCGGCGTCCCCCTGGCCAAAGCCGCCGCCGCGACCGGCCGGGGCGGCCGGCGCGGCCGGCCGACGCCGTCCCTGGAGGACGAGGAGGACGACGAGTCGGCGTCTGAAGGCTCGGACGCCGACGATGACGACGACGACGCGTCGAGCGACGACGCGTCGTCGTCCGACGACTCGGACGGCCGCCGCGGCCGCCGCGGCGGGTCGCACCGTGCCAAAAAGGGGGCCGACTACGCGCCCAACTTTGACGACGACGACCTGGAGGACGACTGAACGAAAAAGGGTGGGTGGAGAGAGCGGAGAGAGAGCACGAAAACAAAAACGATCAACACGTTTTTCTTGTCTGTCTTGTGTGTGTGTTTGCCCCTTGTTATTTTTGTGTGCTGTGTGTGTGTAGTGGCCATCAAAGGGCCTGCTGTGTGTGTGCGCACCCAAAACACGGGAGACGAGAGAGATGCTGAGGGAGGTTGGAAAAAAAGCAAGCGCACCCGCACAGGGTCGCGTTCTCTCTTTTTTACAGCGACACCATCAAAACAGGGTGCCCGCCATCACATTCAAACATCCGCGATCGTCACCTCCACATCGACCCCCGGCTCAATGGAGATAGAGGTGATCTGTTTGACGACTTCCGCGGGCGAGTGCAGGTCGATCAAGCGTTTGTACACGCGCATCTCAAACCGGTCCCACGTGTTCGTCCCCTCACCGCACGGCGACTTGCGGGTCGTGATGCGCAGCGTCTTGGTGGGCATGCGGACGGGGCCTTTCACTTTGAGGCCTTTGTCCTTGGCGCCACGCACCAGGTCGGCGCACACTTTTTCGACCGCCTTGCAGTCGCGCGCGGTCAGCGTGATGCGGATCCGGTGCACGGGGGCGGAGGAGGCGCCGCCTTCGGCACCCTCCTTGCCGATCTTGGGGACGTACTTGGCGGGGGCGGTATCGGTGGCCATCTGGGGGAGGGTGGTGAAAAGAGAGGTGGGTGCGATCGTTGCGGGTGTCTCCCTGGCGCCACGCGCTTGGGAGCTGCGTCCCCGAATCGGAGGCCACAACACGCTTCCGGTCAGCGTGGAGGGGGGGCAATAGGGCGGAGGCGGGGGCGGGGCGCGAGGAGGGAGGGCGCGGCGGCGGCCCGATCGCGAGTTTGTCGGGCCGCCGCGCCGATTGGCCGCGCCCGGGGGGACGGCACCCGGCTCCGGCCCCTACAGCGCGACGCGGGAGGAGGCAGGGTTGGCGCGTGGTCTCCCCGGGCGCGCAGGCTGGGCAGGGGGAAGGAGGCGGCGCGAAGGGCAGCAGGCGGCGGCGGCAGAGGCGGCAGCGGTCGGCCGCGTGCGCGGGCGCGCCAGGCCGCACGCGCCACCGTCGATTCGCCGCCCAGCGTACCTTGAGAATGTGTGGGGGGGGTGTTGGGAGTGTGGTGGACCGTCGAGATGTGCTGGAAAAGGCACAGCGCTGGACGGGAGAAAAGAGTGAAGAGGGTCCACCACCGAGTTTCGGAGAAAAGGCACAACAACGCCACTTTCTCTTCGTTTCGCCTTCCCCTCCTGGGACCCGCGCGCGCGCGGCCCTCTCTTTCCACCCCCCCGACACACAATCCGGCACCCTCGCCCCCTGCCCTCACACACACAAGGGCCATGGGTGTCACGTCCCTGCTGTCCAACGTCATGCACGCGGGCGCGGCAGCCAGCGGCGCGCCGCTCTCCATGGCCAACGTCGCGCTGTGCCTGGCCTTCCTGTTGCTGGGCCTGCTGGTGAGTGGGACGTGTCGGGCACGCTGCAGCGGGGCAGCGAGGGCGGAGGGAGGCCGGGAGGGCGGCCACCGCGCCGCCGACAAAAACCTCACCCAATCCTCTTCCCCTTCCTTTCCCCATTTTTCCCCGCAGCTCCCCCGCCCCAAATGGCTGGAGCGGTCTGCCACGGCGGCCGCTTTTGCGTCGCCGTTGTTTCGGGTGAGTCGGAGGGTGGAGGCGGCGGTTGTGTGCTGTTTTTTTCGCCACTCACGCGCCGAATGGTGACGCCGTGCGCGCGTCACCCTCCCTGCGCGCCTCCCCCGCCCCTCGGCACCCCTCCCGCCCGCGCAGGCTCTCGGCATGAGCGCGCCACTGTCGGGTGCAGCGACAGCCGGGGTCGGGAGGCTGGGTTGAGGGGTTGGCGTGGGTGCCCGCGCGCGCGCGCGCGGACGAGCCGTGGGAGGGAAGCGGCACGGCAGCAGCCGCGACGCCACTCACCCGGCGTGTTCCGCAGAGGCTCACCCTTTTTTTCCTTTCCCACCCACCCAACAGAGAGCCGCCCTCGGCCTCCACGGCGCCGCCATCGTCAAGGAGCTGTGGTGCCACTTCACGCGCCCCGGCACCTTCCACCGCGTGTTTGCCGCCCTGTCCACCTTCCTCCGCCACCCAACGCACGGCCTCCACCTGCCCCCCCTCCCCTCCCCCCTGGACGACGCCTCCGGTGGCGTCGGCGCCGCCACCGGCGCAGGGCGCGACTGGTACGTGACGGAAGCCGATTTGGCCGTGTTTCGAGACGCCTGCGAAAACCCGGCGTCCGACGCGTCGTGGGGCGACCCCCTCTTCTCGCGCGACTATGGCGCCCTCACCTACACCGCGTGGCGCCGCTTCCTGCCTGACGGCAAGACGGAGTACAAGTCGGTGACGCTGGCGCTGGATGCCACGGCAGCCGAGTTCACCGACTTTTATTTGGATGATCGGGCTCGGACGGGCTGGGACACGATGATCGCCGACCACGCCTCGTTGGAGATTGGAGACCCCGCCACCCGCTGCCAAGTCGTGCGCTGGCGCCGCTCCTTCCCGTTTGCCTTCCTGTCCGACCGCGAATACATCATCGCGCGGCGCGTGTGGGCTGGCGCAGAGGTGGGTGTGTCGAATGACGATGGCGCCGACTGTCTGTACACCGCCACCAAGACCATCCCCCACCACCCCGCCGCCCCGCCCGCGCGCGGGGTCGTCGCCATGGACACCTTCTACTCCATGTGGAGGTGTCGCACGGTGGCGGATCCAGGTGGAGGCCCCGCCCCCGCGTGCGAAGTCGTTCTGCTGCACCGCGAAGATTTCAAGATTCCAGAGCGCCTGGCCCGCGTCGCGGTGCGGGCGGGCATGGCCGGCTTTGTGCGCGGCATGGCGCCCGCGGTGCGTGCGTTTGTGGATGCGAGGCGGCGGCGTGTGCCGGCGCACAGCGCGGACCCGAGTGCGTACGGCGTGGGGTGTGCCGCGGCCGCTGCTGCCGCGGCCGCCCACGCCTCCTCCCCGCCCCCCCGCCTCACGCCCACGGGGCGCCCGCTGCCCCCCGCGAGGTCGTGCCCCCAGCTGAGTGGAGGGGCGCGCTGTGGTGGCGTGGCCAAGCCGGCCCACCGCCGCGTGCGCGTGGCGGAGCCGCCCACCGGCGTGGACACGCCGCACGGCGGTCACCACGGCCACCACGCCCGCCCCCACCACCGCCCCCACCACCGCGCCCCCGACGGCAAGCTGCGCGGGCGGTCTGTCGCGGTGGCCGCGCTGGCGGTGGCCCTGGCTGCCGTGGTCGTGGGGGGTGCTGTCGCGGCACGTGGCAACAACGCGGCGCGCCAGCCGCCCGCCCGCAAGCGGCGCGAGGTGGAGGCGCCTGTGGAGGAGGCGCCTGTGGAGGAGGCGCCCCGCCGGGTGGCGGTGGATGCTTGAAGATGAGAGAGATGAGGCAGAGGCCACACACCAAACTTGCTTCTTTTGTTTCGGTCGATCGATCGTCGTCGTGGCTCCGTCTTTTTTCTACACGTTTATGCGCCGTTTTTGACCCCTCTTCTTTGCCCTAGGAGCGCAGTTTTTTACACCCCCCCTTCCCGTGTCGTCGCCGTTTTTTTTTCTTTTTCGATTTCGTTCCCCTCTCCTTCGCGGACAGGCGCGAGGAGAGGACCCCCACCCCACCCCCACCCCAAACTACAAAAAACAACACAACGCCTCCCCCGTACTTGATTCTTGGCGGTCGCGGTGGCCTGCGCCCGGCGCCCGAGGGGTGGGCGGTGGCTGTGTGTGTGGGCTCGGTTCTGGCCCACGCACACATGCCCCTCACCCCTGGGTGGCCAGCGTTTCGCCCCCGCGACTCGACCACCATTTTTGAGGGCTTCTCTCACGCCCTTTTTTTGATGTGATGGGGGGTGGTGTTGGCACGCGCGCACCCCCCCCGAGTTTTTTCTTTCTTTCCTTTTTGAGCGAGAGAGTTGGATGAGTGTGTGGGGAGTGGAGCCCACCCCGCAGCAGGAGGCATTTTTTTGTTAATAATGATGATGAAGACACGTTGATGGAGAAACAAACCTAACGAACTGGGGGGTCGGAAAAAAATTAAAAGTCATCTCCTGCAAAAATAATGGACAAACCTCTCGCTCACACGCCTCTGCCCACCCTCTCCTTGACCACGCCCTCCAGCCAGCCGGCCACCACGTCCACAAACTCGGCAGGCGCCTCCTCGTGCGGCGTGTGCCCCCGCCCCGGCACCACCGCCAGGGACGCCCCCAGTTCAGCCGCCAGCCGGCGACTGTTGCGCAGGGGGACGAGGGCGTCTCGGTCGCCGTGCACGATGAGGATGGGGACGCTGGCCGCGCGGGTGGCGGCCGCGAGGCGGGCAGCTGCTCCCACAGGTTCTCCTCTGGCGGCCGCCCGCGCCGCAGCAAGCGGCCCTCTTCCAACCGGCACGCGCGCCAGCAGGAAGCAAATCAGGCCCGCCTCCCACCCGGCCAGCAGGGAGGGGGCGCGGTAGCGCTGCACCAGGGCGGGGGGGGGCGGGATGGAAGGGTCGCCCCAGGACGCTGCGAGACCAGCCTGCCAAAACGCGGCAGACCGGACAGCCGACCGCAGCCCCGTGACGATGAAGGGGGAGAGCAGCAAGATGGCGGCCCGGGTCAGGGTGCCAAGGATGAGGGTGGCTGTGGCGGAGAGGAACGCGGCAGCGACCGTCGCGGCGCGGCGCAGAGCAGACGGTTTTCCGTCGCCTCCTTCTCCACCCTCGCTCATCGACGCCACGATGGCGGGCGCCACCAGGATGAGGGCGTCCACTGCACCCGCGGGCGCGTCCACGGTGCGCGCGGCCGCGCACGAGCCGCCGAGGGAGTGGCCCATCAAAACGCGCAGCGGGCGGGGGGATGGCGATGGCGCGGCACCCCCGCCCCGCCCCACCACCCTCGCCAGCTCTCTCTCCAGCACGGCCGCACCCAGGGCGCCATTGAAGGACAGGGAGTAGGGGGCGAGAGACGCGGGGCGGGCGGTGAGGCCAAACCCCGGGGCATCGTGTTTTGTGACAAGCGCGCGCGCGAGGGACGCGAGCCCGTCCGCACACGCTTCCCAGGAGAACACGCCCGCGCCAAAGCCGTGGTAGGCGGCAATGGCGAAGGCAAGTGGAGTGGTGGACGGGGAGGAGGGGAGGGGGGGAGGGAGGACAGCTTTGTAGTGGGTGTCCACCCCCAACACCCTCTCAAACCTCGACGTCGGATCCGCCAGCTCTGCCGTCGCCAGGGCCCGCGCCGCGTACGCGCGCTCAGTGGCCAGGGCCCGGGTGGCGACGAAGGTGGCGGCCGCGGTGGCCAGCAGCGCGGCGGCTGTGAGGGGGGGCGGCGGCCAGCGGGAGCGCGTGAGCACGGCGGCGGCCGCCGCGGCGAGCGCCGCCGCCAGCGCACACCCCACCAAGGCCGCTCGAGACAGGATGGGGGCATCCTGCAGCAGGGCGGCCAGGACGGGGGGCAGGGGGGCAGGGCCAGGCGGGGGCGGCGTCGCGGCGGCGGACACGGCCACCCGGCGCAGCGCGCGCGACGCGGGGCGGGCGCAGCCGTCCAGAGTGGCAGTAGCGGCAGTAGCCGGGCGAGCAGCTCTGCCGTCGGCTGGCGGGGCGGTGGCGCGTTTGGTGGGCAGGTCGGTGGGGGCTGTGTGTGGTGTGTGTGGGTCAAGCGTCGGCGTGTGGAGGAAAGGATAACGGCGCCGTGGTGGCAATGTGTGGCGCCTCTCCCGCCCCTCCCCAGCGCCACAGCTTCCCCGACACCGCCGCGCCCGGTGTGTGTGCGTTGTCGCGGTCTCCGGAGCAGCCTCCCTCTCTCTCACCACGCGCCCGCGCGCCCGCGAGTTTGGGCGCCCTCATCGAAACAAAACGCGAAAGACGGGGCGACGGGGCCAGTGGGCGTGGCGGTTGGCGCGCCTGGCGCCCCTGTCACACTCGCACTGCGCGCGTGGGGGCTGCACTGTTGTCGGGGTCTGACAGAGGGAGAGAGTGGGAGCTTTGGGGAGCCCAAAGCGCGCCCCCACACTCCGCGCGAGAGGGGACTGCGTTTTTGTTTCGCGGCTGTGTTTTTCGCTCTATCACTCGGACGCCCAAAATAAAACGTCTCCTCTCCTCCTCTCGTATGGCCCTGCCCCCCCCACCCTACACCCTAGACACCGCCCCCGACCCGGCCGCCGCAGCCGCGCGAGCCGCCACCCGGGCGACCGTGGGGGCCGCGCTGTTGTGGCCGGGGGCGGTGGGGGGGCGCCGCGCGGTGGCAGCACGGTCACCCCGCCGCCCGTGCCTTACCCCAGCCCCCGGCGCGGCCGCGTTGGCGGCCGCCCTAGCAGCCGCAGGCCGCGTGTGTCAGGGCGAGGGTGGAGCCTCCCTCCCTGCCGCCGTGCTGGTGCCTCCGGGGGCGGAGGGCGCGGCGCCCGCGTGCGCCGCACGCGCTCCGGGAGGGCTGACCCTCATCCCTCTGCCCCCCCCGGGACCGGCGCCCCGCGGCCGCCCTGGCCGCGTTTGTGAAGGTGGCGTGCGCCGACCCTGCGGCCGCGCCCGACGCGGCGGCCGCGTTGCGTGGGGTGCGCGGAGAGGGGGCAGACTGACGACGCACCCCCACCTTCCTTTGCCTGGCGCCCCGCCGCCGCCGCGTCCCTGGCCGCGGGTCTGGCCGTAGCAGCCGCTGATCTCACCGCGGTCATCGGCGCGTGGTCCGTGCCCGCGGGGCGGGCGGTGGCGGGGCTGTGGAATGGACTGGCGCTCGCGGCGGGAGCCGCAGTCGCCGCCGCCGACGCGGCCGCCGCGGACGCCGACGCAGCCGCCACAGAGGCCGAGGCCACCGCCCTGGCTGCCACGACGGCGGCTGCTGACGCGGCGGCCGCACGAGCGGACGCGGCGGCCGCCCGGCGGGAGGCGGTCGCCGCGGCCGACGCGGGCGCTCGCGACGCGGCCGCGTGCGCGCGAGCCGAGACGACTCTCACCACCGCCATCCGCACCGCACGGGCCGCGGTGGCGGCGGCGCGCTGGCATTATGCCGCTGCCCGCGTCATGGCGAGGGGCGGGGCGCTCGCCCCGGGGCCGCGGCTGCCGCCGCTGCCGGCGGGGGGCGACCTGCGGTCGGCTGTCTCTGCTCTGCGCGCGGCTGCCACCGCCGCTGGAGCCGCCCAGGCGGGCGCCGCCCTGCGCGGGCACCGTGCCTATACGTCGGGCGTGGCGCGGGGGCGGTTGAGGAACGCGGCGGCGGGGCCGGATGAGGGTGGGGGCGGTGGAAGCTGCGGGTTCGTGGCGCCGGGGGCCGCGCTCACGCCCGCGGCCGCCTGGCGCACAGACCCCGCCGCTGCCACAGACGCGCTGGCAGCTTTCCGCCCGCAGCACGCGCTGTCGTCTTGATGTCGCTGCCTCCCACCGACCGGGTGGACGCCCTGCGCCGGCTGGCCGACACCGACGCGGCAGTCGCGCTGGCCACGCTCGACGACCGCGCCCGCTCGCGCGCCTTTGGCGAGCTGCGCGCCGCCGACAAGTCGGCCGCCGCCTGCGTGGCTGACACGATGCGCAGTGAGTCAGCTTCTGCGGCTGCCTGGATGGCGGCGGCACCGACTGCGGCCGCGCGGGGCGACCGCGCCGTGAGGGTGGCGGCGACCGCGCGCGGTGCTGCTCTCGCGTCCCTCCCGCCGCCCCTCGCGGCGGGCGCTCTAGCCACCCGCCCCCCCACCGAAGCCGCGGCCTGGCTGCTCGCCATGCCCGCCGCCGACGCGGCGGCGGTGGTGGGGGCGGCGTCCCCCGCGGCGGCGAGCGCGTGGTTGACAGCTGCGGCGGCGGTCGACGCGCCAGCGGTCGCAGCGCTTGCCACTCTGGCGGGCGCCCCCGCGTTTGCGGGGTGGGCGCCCGCCCACGCGCTGGCAGTCACGGCGGCCTGCACGCCCCTGGCTGCGGCCGAGGTGGCGACCGTGCTGCCGCAAGAGGCGGCTGCGGCGGTGAGGGGTGCGGTGACAGTCGCTGCTGTGAGCGCGGTAGACGCTGCCGACGCCGACAATGATGGCGACGACGCTCCACTCGGCATGGCCGCCCTGGAGCGCTTGGTCCCTGTGACTGACGCCATCTCAGTCGGCCGCATGGCTCTCTCGGGGCTGAGCGTCGCCGCGCGCGCGCGCGCACACTCGGAAGCCGCCAGTCCGCGCGCGGCCGCGGCGCTGCTCGGCGCACTGCCCCACGCGGAAGCCGCCCTGCTGCTGGGCACGCTACCGCCTGCCTTGTTGCAGCGTCTGGTGGCCGACCTGGGTTCGGATGGAGTGGTGGCGGCCGCGCGCCACGCGGCAGCCGACGCGGCCGCGGGCGGCGCGACGGCGGTGGCGGCACCCGACGCGCCGCCACGCCGTGGCTCCGTGTCTCAGCGCCGGCCGTCCGCCCTGGTGAGGCGGCCGTCTGCTGTGGCAGTCTCCGGGCGTCCAGCTGGCGGTGTCGGGCCAGAGCTGCTGGCCCGGCTGGACGCGTGGACCGTGCTCTGCCGCGGCGACAGCGCGGCCGCTACCGCCGCGGTCGCCGACAGAGGCGGCACCCTGGCGCCTCAACCCTCCAGTGATAGCAGCGGCCCCCGGTCCACCCTGG
Source organism: Choricystis sp. odSpoLacu1 (assembly GCA_958009055.1). Classification (NCBI taxonomy): domain Eukaryota; kingdom Viridiplantae; phylum Chlorophyta; class Trebouxiophyceae; genus Choricystis; species Choricystis sp. odSpoLacu1. The sequence continues at coordinate 578,199 of OY253656.1, forward strand.
ATTCCAGCCGGCGGGGCTCGGTGGCGGGCTCCGACGCGAACAGCGGCGCGCGATCGTCGCCCCGCCCGCCGCGCCGCGTGTCGCTGGCGGTGGACGCGAACGGCGCGCCGCTGCTGCTGGCGCCGCATGGAGTGGGGAGGCGTCCCTCTGTGGCGCCGGCGGGCGATGGAGGCGCGCGGCGGGCGTCTGTGGCGCCTGGGGCGGACAGGGGGGCGCGCCGCGCGTCCATCGTGCCTCCAACCGACGGGATGGCCCGCCGAGCGTCAACGCTGCCGCCTGGCGACGCCTCACGTCGCGCGTCCCTGCTGCCTCCCAGCGACGGGCGGCGCCCGTCTGCGGTGGCGGCACCGCCCCCGCCGCGGCGGCAGTCGGTGGTGCCGCCGCCACGGCGGCCGTCCATGGCGCCGCCGCGCGAGTGAGAGAGGGCAGAGGAGAGAGAGACACTGTTGTTTTCTGCTGGTTTATGAAACCAGTGGCCAGTGTGTTAAAAGCCACGGCGAACATAAAATTGTGTCTATGCCACCCCCTTCTCTTCTCTGTCATCAACCCTCATCCACCCCCACCGGTGTGCCCCCAAACAGCGTCATCAGGTCCACATCATTGCACGCGGCCAGCGGGGGGGGAGCGTCATCCCCGGCCGCCCCCGCCACGCGCAGAATCAGGGCGCCGCCTTCCACTGCTGCGCGCCCGTCGAGGCACACGGACGCGTCCAGCGCGTCCCGCGCCAGCACAGAGTGCGCGATCTCGAACTTGGAGTCGAGAGTGGCGACCGCGTCAGCGATGGCGGGGGGCAAGGGAGGGGAAGAAGCGTCAGAGCTGCCGCCTCCGTCAACAGAGTCGCGGGGGGGGGGCCGCATCGACGGCGGCCAGAAGTGCAGCTCGCGCCAACCCCTGCACCAGCCTCACCAACCGCCCGGGAGTCACGCCGTCCGCGGTGGCAAATGCCAGACCCGCCACATCGGCGTGCAGGGAGGCGGCGGCCGCGGACTCGGCGACGAGGACGAACAGGGGGGCGCCGTCAGCAGACGTCGCGCGCGCGGCGGGCGCGAACGACACGCGCGCGACGTCCCCCAGGGCGGCCAGCACGCCCGCCGCGGTGCGGGCCAGGCGGACGGCGCCCGCGGCGGGCACATCGAACGCGTCGCCAGAGGGGCCGACGGCGCCCAGAAGCTCGGCGATCGCGGCTTCGTCGAGGCGAACGCGCACTCGCGCGCCGTCAACGGCAACCGCCCCCAGCCGCGTGGCGGCGCCGTGGGGGCCGCCGGTGGCCGTGGTCGCACCCTCTGCAAACCAGTCTAAAGCTGAGCCGGACGCGGTGGGCGCCAGGGGCGGCGGCGGCGCGCGCGGGCCGCGCGTGCGCACGGGCGGCGCGCACGCCGCCGACCGCAGCGCGTCCACAAACCGGCGCAACGCGTACGACGTGGGGTCAGGCAGCGGGATGTCAAACGACCAGCCGTCGTCGGAGGATGTGCCGGGGCGCAGGGTGACGGGGAGGCGCAGTTTCATGGGGCCGACGTACCGAGCGGCTTCGGCACCGACCCTCGCGCCCTTGGCGTCGACACCCGCCACCACACGCGCCGACGCCCCCCTGAACGACGCCTTGAACCCCGCCAACCTCCCCGCCACAAACGCGTGCCACGCTTCCAGGGCGGCCAGGGCGGCGGGCAGGCCGGCGGGGGCGGGGGCGAGGCCGTCGCCGCCGCGGTCCGACGCGCCCGCTTTCACGCTCAGTTCGCGGGCTTGGCGCTCAAAATAGGCACGCACGTGGGCGACAGCGGCGTCCACGTTGCAGCCGGCATCAACGTGGGTGAGCACGAGGGACGCGCGCACGGGTTTGAGGGCCAGTCCAGCCGCTGCTGCCGCGGTGACCACGTCGAGCGGAGGGGGCGGGGGCACGCCACGCGCAGCCGCCAGGCTCTTAACGGCCGCATCCCAGGCCGCGGTCACGTGCTCCCACAGGCGCGGGTGGCGAGCGTAGCGAGCGCGCAGGGCGGTCAGCGTGGCCAGGGTGGCGGGGGCGGGGGTGCGGGTGAGGGCGAGGAGGGAGGGTGGTGGTGAGGCCGACGCGTCGTCATCGGCCGCGCGCGCGCCACCACCACCCAGCAGCGTGTCCAGCACGTCTGCCCCATCCTCCGTCAGCCCCAGCGCGCCCCGTGCTTCGGCTGCTGCCGCCGCGGCCCTGGCGCTGGACGCAGCGTCCCGGGTGCCGGGTGGGGGGGGGGCGCGCGCACAGGCGAGCGTCGAGCGACGGCAGCGCGGGGCCGACCAGTGCCAAATCCCCCCCCACCGCCACCCGGGCGGCGGGGCCCGCGTCGGCGGCGTACTCCCCCAATTCGGAGGGCAGGGCGCCAAGCAACAGTCTGGAGAAGACGGGAGGGAGCACCGCGCCCACGATGAGGCGGAGGAGGGCGCGCGGAACGGGGACCGACGCGCCAAGGACCGCGCGCCGCACAGAGTGAACGTCAATCGTCGGCCGCCCCAGCGGCCGCCACCCTTCCCCCCGCACGTAGCGACAGCCCAGGTAGCCGCTGATCTCGAGTTCGATGGACAGTTCGGCGACGGAGAGGGAGGGGCAGGAGGACCCGCGCTCGCCGACAAGGGCCACGTCGCACAAGCGAGCGACCACGCGCAGCGCGCGGCGGGACGAGGGTCTCCCCTCCCCCGCCGACGAGCGCGCGTCTGACGCGATGGAGGGGGGTGCATGGCGGGAGGAGGTGGAGGGCGCGGGGGCGGGGGCAAAGGGCGCGACGTCGGCCGAGGGGGCGGTGCCCAGGTGTCCAGCGTCGGGGGGGGGGGGGAGCGCCAGCTTTACCTCCGCGCTCGTCGTCCGATGACGACGCCAGGTCGCCAAACGAGGGCGCGTCAGAGGCGGCGTCATCGTCATCATCGTCGGCGGCGGCGTCATCACCACCAGCGCCAGCAGCAAACGACGCGGACTCGGCCGCGGCGGCAGCGACGTCGGCCGCCGCCGTCGACGTCACGCCCGCCCCATCGTCGCCCCCCCCGCCCCAACACCGACCCAAAGGACGCGCCCCGCGACATGACCGTCTTCCCCTTTTTGTCGCGGCCGGAGCGGGAGCCGCCCAGCAGGCGGGCGGCGAGCGACTTTTTGGGTGGGCGCGGCGGCGCGGCGGCCGCGCACGCTGCGTCGTCATCCTCCGCCCCCGGCCACGCTTCCTTGGGCCCCGCGGGCTGGGCCGCCCGACGTGCGTACCGTTCCATGGACCGCGCCGACCCGATGCGGCTCAGGAAGCGGGCGGCGACGGCACGCCCGCGCGCGCCGCCCGCGCGCGCGCGCGGCGGCCGCGGCGGCTGACCCCGGGGGGAGGGGCGGCAGGCCAGACGCTGACGTTGTGGGCGTCGCCGGTGCCGCCGCCAGAGCCGCTGCTTTGGCGGGCGACGCGGACGCCGACCGAATGGCGGCCTCTGAATCATCGAGGCGCGGCGGCGGTGGCGGCCGCCGCGGCGACGGGCCGGGCGACGGCGGCCGCGCGGACGCACCACGAACGGGAGAGGGCGCCCCCGACCGAGGGCCAGGCCCGCCACCCCGCGCGGGGGAGGGGGCGGCGGAGGGAGTGTCGGAGGAGGGGGGCGCGCCCCACGCAGAGAGTGCTTCGCTCGCAAAACTCCCCGCCCGTATCTCCAGCGCCGCACCACCGCCCTCTCCACCATCCCCGGGCGCCACGCAGAAGGCGACGGGGCCGGTGGCTTCAGACACGACGACGTCTTTGCCGCCAAAGTAAATGCCTTTTCCGCCGACAGCAAACATGTAGCCTTTCACCTTGGGAAAGTAAAGCTCCATTTTTAACCGATCCAGCCTCGCCTCCGTGGCCAGCAGCTGGGACTGGGTGCGGGCGGCGGCGGCTCGCCCCGCGGCTTCCGCGGCGGCGCGTTCGGACGCAGCGGCCGCAAGGCGGGAGCGGCCCGCCAGCTCAACCTCCGCCGCACCCGCTTCTTCACGATGCATCCTCAGCGTGTCCTGCAGCACCACCAGGTGGGACGCCCACACCTCGGCTTCATCGGGGGCGCCCCGGCCGCGGGTCGCGCCGGCGGCGGCCGCAGACGCGCGGCGCGCGGCTGCCGCCGACGCGTCGGCGTCTGCGCGCGCGCGCGCGTCGGCCAGCTGGGCCTCCAGGCGGCCGACGGCGGCCAGCAGGCGGTCGCGCTCGGCGGCCAGCTGGGCATCGGTCAGGGGGGGGGGCGCCGGGTGGGCGGGAACTGAGGGGGTGGGAGGTGTTTGGGGTCGAGTCGCGTTTTTTGGTCATGAACGACCGCACCCCTCCACACCCGTCCCAATCTTCTCTCACTCACCTCATCACGTTGAAACCGGTCACCGCCCCCCCCGCCACCGGCTCGGGTGGCGGCGGGGGCGCACCCCCGCCCTCGAGGCGGCGCAACTCTCGCCGCAGCAGCGACCGCGACTCGACCAACGCCCCTATGAACGCTTTCAGGTCGGGCTTCTCCGCCGTCCAGGCGGCAAGGCGGCCGGCTTCATCCTGTGCGGTGTTGTTGTTTGGGGGAAGTGGGGAGTTGTGTGCGCGGGTCGTCGCGTTTTTTTCTGAACGCGCCCCCCCGCCTCGACTCCCCAATCCTCACCGTGGCCACCGCGTCCTCCAGCTCCAGCGCGCGCTCGCGCAGCGACGCCAGCAGCCTGGTGACATCGGGCGCGTCCATTGGGCGCACGTCGGGCGAGAGGTCAACACGCGAGCTCTGTTTCAATGCGCGTTTGTTTTGGTCACGAGACCCCGCGCGCGCGCTCCCCCGTCCACGCGTGCACACGCGAGGGGGGAGGTCACACTGAGCGTGTGCGCGTTTTACGCGCCTACGCCGCGCATCGCGGTTTGGGGAGAAAAAAGAAAAAGCACAGGCCCTGAAAAAACGCACGGCTGTTTTTTTTGGTTTTCAACCTCCCTCAAAACACACACACCCTCTCTCCCACCCATCACCGCAAACTGTTGAAGAACAGGATGGCCACCATGCTCGTCGCAATGATGACGGGGGCGGCCGAGATGAGGTAGAGGGCAGAGTAACCAGCCCACTCGGGCAGCCGGTCGGCAAGCGATGAAGGCCTTTCAGTGGGGTCGCGCCCCAGGAGGCGGGGGCGGGCCTGCCCCGACCGCCAGCCGGAGGCCTGGGATGATGGGACGGTGGCGGCATCGGTGGCTGTGGCGGCGTAGGAGGAGGAGGGAGGAGGGGCGGCAGTGCCGCCGCCACCGCCGCCGCCGCCACCGCCGCCGCCCGCCTTGCCCCGCCGCTCCGCCTCGATGAACGGCCACTCCACCATTTCGCGGTGCAGCTCTTGCAACGCCAGCCGGTCGCGCGGCACCTTGCCTGCCGCCACGTCGACCAGGGCGACGGCCACGTCGTCGCGCGAAACCGCAGAGGCTTCGACGCCCAGCAGCGCGCGCTGCTCCCGCACCAACGGCGACTCGATGGCCAGCGTCAACCGGATCTCGTTCACCGTCATGTCGCGCTCGGTGCGCAGTTTTTGGATGGCGGCCACGACTTCGCGGCAGAGGCGTTTGGCGTCCTGGGGGTCGGTGTGGGAGGGAAAGGGAAAAAGGGTCGGGTGAGAGCCTCTCGGCGTCGTTCACCTCCCCTCTCTCCCCCCGCCCCGCGGCTCTCCCAATCTCACACAGCACAGCGCGCTCACTCTCTCCCACCACCCATCCCCACTCGTCTCTGCTCACATCGTCGCTCACGACGTCCGCGCCCAGCACCGGGCCCGCGCTCGGCGCGGCGCCGGGGGGGGCGGCGGTGGGACCCTCCTTGGCGGCTTGTGCCGCAAGGAATGCCTCCATCTGTGCTTCCAGGTCATCCTCCTCGGTGGCTGCCAGCGGCAGGCAGCGGCGGGAGTGGGGGCGTGTGTGGCGTATCGGCGCGGCGCGGCGCGCGGGGGCGGCCAGGGAGCGCGAGGGGCGCAGGGCCTGCATTGTATGGAGCGCGCGCGCGCGCGTGTGTGTGTGTGTGTGTGTGTGGACGCGGCGCAGGCGTGTGAGAGTCGCGGCTCCCGCGTGGTAAGCAGAAAAAGGTTCGTTGATTCTGACACAACTCCGCAAACTCTTTTCTCTCGCGCGTCCTCGCGCGTCCTCTCGCGCACGAACCGCCTGTGTGCATCTCTCGTGTGTGCGATGAACGGCCACCCAAAGCGCGACAGCGCTGCCGAGCTGGCCGCCGTGCTGGACGGCACGGCCGACGCGGAGGAGTCGATGGACGTGGACGCGGGGGCCGTCGCGGCGGGTGAGTCGGCAGGGAGGCAGGGTCGTGTGTGTGTCTGTGTGCCTGCGGTGCGCGCGGGTGGGGGGGCCGAGGCAAAGAGGGGGGCGCGGGGAGGCAGGAGGCCCGCGCACATGTTTTTCGTCCGTCGATCGGTTTCTTCTCTCCCCAACCCTTTCCACAGCCGAACACGCAGCCCGCGTCAAAGCCGAGTCTGAAACCGCCGACGCCCTGCGCCGCCTGGCCGTCGCCCTGGAACAAGCCTCGGAAGCTGCCACAGCCCGCGCCGCCGACGCGGCCGACGCGGCCGACGCGGCGGCCGCGGTCGCCGCGTCTGCGGTCGGCACGCCCGCTGAAGCTGGTCTGACCCAGCTGCGCGACAAGCTGGCCGCCGCGGCAGCGGAGGCGGGGGCCGCGGCCGCGGCTGCCGCCGCCGACGCGGACCGTGCCAAACGGGGTGGCGGCGGCGCGCAGGCGGCGGAAGCCAACGCCAAGCGCGCGAGACGCGACGCTGAAGCAGCCGCTGACGACGACGACGATGACCCCACCACCACCGCCGCCACCACCGCCCTCGGCCTGGACGGCGTGCGCGTGGACGCCGCCTCTGCAGCCGCCGCGGCAGCCGCGGTGGGCGGTGACGGCGCGCGCGACTCGCTCGCCGACCGCGCGCGCTTCGTCCCGCTGCGCCTCGACGAACGCGAGCGCCGCCTCCTGGCCCTCCTCAAGGCCGCCCTCTCCGTCTCCCAGTACGTGGACCGTGTCGACATCCTGTCCTGGCGGTCGCGGCATGCCAGGGTGCACGCCCAGATAAAGGACATGTGCGCGCTGCTGTGTGGGCTGGTCGTCGCGTCGGACTACCGCGCGGGCCAAGCCCTCGTCACAGGGCGCGACTTTGCGGCCAACGCGTCCTTCTTCCAGGACGCGTTCGAAGTGGGGCGGCGGCACAAGATTATGAACCCGGAGAAGATGCGGACCGAGTATGGTGGGTGTGGGTTGAAAAGTGGGAGGAAACAAAAAGAGCGGGGAAAAAAAACGGCCCGCACCGACCCCACCCCCTTTCTTTCCATCCAGGCAAACTCATGTACATGCTCATGGACGCCGCCGACCCCGCCATCGAGGAGCTGCTCGGCTTCTCCCCCATCAGGCCGCTGCGCACGGTGCACACCCTGCTGGAGGAGGGCGGCGGCCTGGCGTTGTTGTCCGATCCTCTCCTCCCGACCGCGACTGCCGAGATTGTGGCTGCCGGCCGGTCGCGTCCCGACGTGCAGCGCGCCATCAAGGCCAAGGAGGCGGCACGCACCGCCCTGGCACGCCGCTACACTTCCCCCACCCTCTCCCAGGAAGACGTGCTGCGCGCAATCTACTCCCTGGCCGACAACGCCGCCTTTCTCTCGCACGCGCGCGACCCCGTGGACCGCGCCCTGGCTTTGCTCGACGCTCGCTTCCCTGAAACCCTCGACTCGTCCTCCCCCACCAACCCGCGCTCCCTGTCCATCGCCGCCGGCGTCGGAGGCGCCCGCCTCACCCACTCCCACGCCCGCCAGCGGGCGTATGTGCGTCAATCGCTGGCCCTGTGGCGCGCGATTGCTCACGACTCGTTCCGCCTGTGGTGCCTCGCGGACGCCGACATGCTCGACCCGCGCTCCCCCCACCGCCTGTCCAACACGGGCCAGGGCCTGCAACGCGTGCAGGCGGCGCCCCGGGTCGGCGGCGCCATGCGGGCCCTGCTGGCGGCGGTCCAAGGCGCGCTGGGGGCGTGGGTCGGTTCCTCCGTCGTTCACTTGGGCGACCACAATGTCCCCAACGCCCTCTTCTTCCTGGTCAAGTACAACGCGGTGCCGGCTTTGCTCAACCCGGTTGTTTTAACTGTGGAAGCTCTGCCGCGGTTGGCGGGGGCGGACAAGGAGTTCGCTGGCTATGTGGAGCGCGCGTTTGGCTCGGTGGATGGGGGCGCCCAGGCCGTGCTGCAAGACTTCTTCAGGCACGGGTTTGATGGCAGTGGCGCAGACAACTTCTTTGATGCAGGTGCGTGGGAGAGAAGAGGGTGGGAGGTGGTGAAAAGAGAGAGGGAGGCCACACACACGCACTCACCCACCCCACCCCTTCAGGCTCGTGCGTCGATGGCCGCCTGACGTCCGCGTGGAACTGGAGCCAGCGACTGGCCAAAAAGCCCTTTGAAAAGCTGTTCCAGGTGAGTGGATTCAGTTGTTTCGACGGAAAGGAATGGGCGGAATGAGTGGAGAAGAGAGAGAAGAATAAGACTTTATGGTTTGGTGTTCGTCAGGATGTGCATCCTTTTTCAGAGTGGGGGGATTTTTTCAAACAATCAAAAGGCAGCACACAAACCTAAACACGGGCGGGCAGTGCAGGAGAAAACAAAAACAAAAAAACACTCTCTCCGACCCCTCTTTTCCTCTCTACTTGACCCGCTTCTCCACGCTCTCCAACCGCGCCTGCACCGTGTCCAGTTTGGCCCGCGCTTCATATGCCTCCACGGCCGCCAGGGCGGCCAGGCCGGCCAGGCACGCGCCCTGCGCAATCACGCGCGCGTGAATGACTTTCAGGGAGGCGGGGATGGGTTTGGACCACTCGTAGGCGAGGACGCCAGCGACGGAGGTGGCCCAGAAGGTGCCTGGAAGTGTGTGGGTGGGGGCGGAGGGTGTCAACACAACATGCGAAAAGACGCACCATCGCCCGCGCGAGCTCACAGCTGGCTCTCACTCACCGATGACTTTCAGCCGGTTGTTCTTGAAGTAGTCCATGGCTGCCTCCATGGTTGCGAGAGGACGGCGGGGGGGGGGTGCGGGGTTTGAAGCGCAGAGGGGGCACCTCGAATGGGGCACAAAGAGAAACTGACGCGTCGCACGAGTGAGGTGACAGCGCGGCTTTTTCAGTCTTGAGCGAACAGAGCGCGCGCCTCTGTTTCGCGGCCATGGACTCCCGCCCCGCTGCCCGCCTGGCCACCCTGGCCCGCACCCTGGGCGGGCCCCACATACACACACACACCACCCTCACCATCATCATCGTGGGCGGCGCCGTGCTGGACGTGACAGCTGCCCCGTCGTCGCGCCCGTCGCCCGGGGGCAGCGTCCCTGGCGCCGTTACCGTCACCCCGGGTGGCGTCGGCCTCAACATGGCGTCTGGGCTGGCCCGCCTGCTGCCTGCGTCCCGCGTGCTGCTGGTGTCTGCCGTGGTGAATGACGCGGCGGGCGCGTTTTTGTGCGCGTCTGCGCGTGCAGCACGCGTCGACACCACACACCTGGCCACCCTGCCGCCATCGCCGTCCGCGCCGCGCACCGCAGTGGTGGCCACCCTGTTGGACGCGGACGGCGACGTAGCGGCCAGTGTGGCTGACGTGGCTGTGTTGGAGCATGGTGTCAGTGAGACGGACGTTGCCACCGCAATGCGCGCCGCGCTCGCCAGTGCTGACACCCTCCCTCCCCTCGTCATCGTGGACGGCAACCTGCCGCCTGCGTCGTTGGCTGCGGTGGCGGCGGTCACACGCGTCACCCTGTTCGAACCCGTGAGCGCGGTGAAAGCCGCGCGCGCGGTCGGCGCGGCCTCCACCCACAGCCTGCCGTCGCAACCCCCCTTCACGTGCGCCCTTGCGACGCCAAACTTGGCTGAACTGGGGGCCATGGCCCGGGCGACCGGGTGGACGGGGGCGGAGCCGAGGGCGGGGGCTGGTGTGGCCTCTGTCGCGCGCGCGGCTGGCCCCGCCGCGCGAGCCGTGCTCGCGTCCCGCGTGGCGGTCGCGCTCCTGGTGACGGCAGGACCAGCTGGGGCTGTGCTGGTGGGGCCACGGGAGGTCGTGGCGGCGACGCCGCTGTTACCAGCGCTCTTGGCAGCGGCGGCGGCGTCCACGGCCCCGCCCCTCACCAATCTCGTCGCCGTGGCCATCCCTGCCGCCCCTGTCCCCACCATCGTGTCCACAGGTGGCGCGGGCGATGCCGCCGCAGCGGGCGCCCTGGCCGCGCTGGCGAGGGGTAGTGGCGCAGCGACGACAGTCGCAGCCGCGTGTGCGGCGGCCGCGCAGGCGTTGGCAGACCGGGCTGCCGCGCCACCACTGGACGCGGCCCGAGTGGCAGAGGTGGTGGCGCAGGTGGAGAGGCAGGCGGTGTGGATTGATTTGTGAGTGTTAGTTGGCTGCAGCAATAGAAAAAAAAAAAAATCGATCAAACAACGTTGGATAGCAAAAAACACACACCGAATTCGACCGCCCCGCGCTCCCGCCTTCCCTCTCCACTCCCCCACAATGCGGCCACCGTCGACAGCTGCATTTCCTGCTGCCCTGGGCCGGCGTGTCGCGCCCCCGGCCGCACCAACCGCCACCGCGCCGCGCACCCGCCCGGTCCAACCCGCTGACCTGGCCACCTTTCCTGCCGACTCCCACCTGCCACGCCGCACGCTGGCTGCTCTGGTAGCTGGCACAGTGGCGGCTGCGCTGCCCACCCTGCCCGCCCACGCCGCGCCGCCGGGCTTCAAAAAAGACATGACCAAATCCCGGGCGCGCCGCACCAACCTGCCGGACGACGCTTTTTCGAAGGGTGAAAAGGGGCTGCTCTATATCGATGAAAAGGTGGGCACAGGGCCTCTCGCTGGCGTGGGTGACCGCGTCGCGGTTCACTATGAGGCGCGGTGGAAGGGCATCACGTTTCAAACCTCGCGCCAAGGCGTCGGTGTCACGGGCGGCACCCCCCTCGGCTTCGACGTGGGCGCCACTGGCGCCGGTGGCACCCTCGCCGGCCTGGACCTGGGGGTGCGCGGCATGCGGGTGGGTGGGTTGCGGCTGTTGAGGGTGCCCCCCGAGCTTGCCTATGGAAAAAGCGGCATCGGAGAGATTCCAGGCAACGCCACCCTCGACTTCACGGTGGAACTATTGAGCATCAAGGCCAATGCGCTGGGCTACCGCGTGAAACTGGTGGAAGGGTGAAGAGAGTGTGTGTGTGTGTTTGGGAATGGTTTTTCGTGTGTGGCAAACAAAGAAGGTGCTCTTCTTCTTGACTTGATTTTTACAACTGCGTCACAAAGGACGCACACGACAAAGCCAACGACGACACACTGGTTCAGCTGACCAACTCGCCGGCCGGGGCGGGCAGGGACCCACGAGGGGCGGCCGGGTCGCCCCGCACCAGGCGCCCCGCCACCTCGACGCGGGGCAGGGTGGGGGGGGGGGGGGGGAGGCGGAGACAGAGGCGAGCGCGCTGCGCGACTGAAGAGGGAAAATGATGTTTGTGTCGACTGCCGTCCCCCCCCAACTCCCAGACCGGATCATCATATCAATTGCAGCGTCTCTCTCTCTAACACACTCACCTCCAGCTCCTCCACCAACGAGGGCTCGTCGTTGAGCCCGCGCGCCGCGTAATCAGACGCCGCGTTGCCAAACCCCGACAAAATGAGCACGGGGGGCTCGTTGTCAGGCGCGAGCACGCGGGAGTGGGCCGGCGTCACGATGCCGTTGGCGGGTGGGGAGGGCATGGAGCGCTGCTATGAGAGGATTGGTGTGTGCAGGAGTTCGAAACGAAACGTCACTCTTCGTCGAGAAAACGTTTCTGCGTGTGGGAAAACTCGCGCCCCGGCCGTGACCTCCCACCCGACCGTCTGGCATCAACGGCCCATGGTCGTGCGCATGCGCTTGGCGCGTTTTGGGCGCAAGGTGAGGGCGACGCGCGGCGAGAAGGGAGCGTTTTTTTAACGCAAACGTCGGGCCGCCAATTGACGCCCCTTCCCTCCCCTCCCCAGAACCTCCCCTTCTACCGCATCTTCGTGGCGGACGCACGAGCGCCCCGCGATGGGCGCCACATAGAGGTGGTGGGCCACTACGACCCGGTGCCAGGTGCGACTGGGAGAAAAGCAAAAAAACGACGGCAGGCCGTTTTGCACACGACTCACCCTACACACTCCACCCTCTCCCCTCCAGGCAACGACGGCCACAAGCACGTCGGCCTCAACCTGGACCGCGTCCGCTACTGGCTGGGAGTGGGGGCGCAGCCGTCCAAACCCGTGGCAGCCATCCTTGCCAAGGCTGGCGTCGCGCCCGCGCCGCCGCGGGCGGCGCCGACCAAGACGATTGCGCGCGGCGTCAAGAATCCGGACAAGCCGGGGCGCGTGAAGCGGGAGACGTAGTGTGCGTTCGTAGATTTGTTTGTTAAAAGACTGCTGGTGCGTGTTTTTGTTTGTTTTACACAACCCTCCACTCTCCCTCTCTCTCTCACTTCTTCGCCAGCTGCCCCTCCAGCTCCGCCACCCGCGCCTGCAGGCGCTCCACCTCGGCCGCCAGGTCGCCCGAGGAGGCAGCAGCAGCCGGAGCCCCCCCCGCCGCGACAGACGGACACGGCGTCACCAGCATCGTCGAAAATGCCTTGATCGCCTCCCCACCGCGCACCTCTTCGTCCAGCAACGGCACCCGCACCATGTGAAAATCGTCGTACAGGTCGTCGAATTGGTCCAGGTACGTGGCCTGCATGCGCGCGCGCGCGCGCCCAGCAGGCGCGACCCCACGGCCTCACTCACAGGAATGACTTGGTTGATCACGATGTTGCGGCAGTCGATGCCGTACTTGGCCAGCTCCTGGACCAGGCGTTCCGTCTCGTACAGCGACAGAAACTCTGGGATGCAGACACACACAAACGTGGTCAACGACGCGTCTTTGAACTGAGTCGCGACTTCATCCACCACGGCTTTCAATTCGTCCAGTTTCGATGCCAGCGCGTCTGCCGCGTCTGGCGGAGCCCCCATCAACGGTCCCATCTGGGCCAGCGCGCCTGACACCATGTTTTTGAACCCTGACAGTTTGTCCAACCCTTTTTGAAGAGTGGTCGGAAACGACAGCAACCGCAGCGTGTGCCCCGTGGGCGCGGTGTCGAACACGATGGCGTCATAGTCCAGGGACTGCACCTGCTTTATGACTTCGGCGAACGACATCGCTTCATCGATCCCAGGGATGCTGGTGGCCACGTCGCTCAAAAAGCCGCCCGCGCCACCGAGTGCATCCCCGCCCGGCCCTCCAGCGAGTGCCTCCATGGTCTCCGGATCCGGGGTCGGGTCCACCTCCATGGCAAACAGGTTGTCAAAGCCATTCACCTGAGTGGGGGAGCGCGTGAACTTTTGGCGAAACGCGTCGGAAAGGTTGTGCGCTGGATCCGTGGAGATCAGCAGCACGTTGCGCCGCACACTGGCCAGTTGAGCAGCCAACGAGCACGAGGTCGTCGTCTTGCCGACGCCGCCCTTGCCCCCCACAAAGATCCAGCGCAGCGAGGTGGACGCGAGCACATTGCGCAGGGTGGGGTCGGGGCGGGAGGCGTCGATGATGGCGGCAGACATGGTGTGGTGTGTGGTGTGTGTTTCTGTGTGTGTGTGTGTGTACGTGTGGTGAGGGAGGGACGGCGGGGGTGGGAGGAAAGGCGAGCGCGATTGGACACCCGCGCGTCGCCCGCGCGGCTGGGTGTGCCTCTCTCTTTCGCCGTCAGGCCAACAATCCACCCTGCTCACAAACAGCTGCACGTTGCGTCCGCGCTGCAGCAGCCAGCCATCCCGGGGCGGACGGGAAGGGGGGGCAAAAGGCGGGTGCCACGCTGAGCGCGCGCTCACACCCCTCTCGTCTCAACGCACCCGTCAAACGCGCAGGGAGTGGTGTGTGTGTGTGTGTGTGTGTGTGTGTGTGTGTGTGTGTGTGGCACACAGGCACAGAGAGACAGGGACGTGCGAGCAGCGGCGGTCGAGACGGCCCCTAGTTTTTTCACTTTCTGCAGCAATGGTGTGAATCGAGACCGCCCACAAACAGTCTCCTCGCCGTTTTTTGTTCTGGCTCCTTCCCTTCAAACTCCTTTCCCCCCCCTTCTTTCGTCCGCGGCACGGTGAGTGTGTGGCCCCCTGTTTACGGGCGCACCACGCGGTGCGGCCTGGTGGGCACGCGGTGAGGGGCAGAGGGCTCGAGAAGAGACGCATGCGTTCTCGGCGGCCGAGACGCAGAATGGATGGGACCGCCCCCGCGCGCTCTCCCTCCCTCCCTCCTGCCCGCTGCCTGCTCATGGACGAGGATCCATGCTGGTCTTGTGTGCTGGCGGGACTGATCAACCGCCGCACCGCGGGCGGTTCGGCTGGGGTCGCGAGAGGGACGCGTCACTTTTGCGACTCGCGCGACGGCTTTGAAACAAGCCGACCGTGTGTCACCCCCGCCACCCCGACCGCCCACGGCCCCGGTGTCAACCCTGCGTTGAGACTGGGCTGTTGACAGCTTCCTGGCGTTTGGGTGTCGCGTCGTCGAGGCACGCGAATTGGGGTCGCGCCAATCGGCTCACAAAAAACAACGCGCTTTTTCTCCAACGCTCCTCCTCCCTCTCTGCAGACACAACAAAATCGCCATGGCGGACGGCAAGTTCACCATCCTGGTCACCGAGAAGCTTGTGGGGCCTGGTGAGTGTGTGGGGAGAGAGAGGGAAACGAGAAGAGCGCGAAAACGGAACACTTTGGGTTCTCTCGGCCGCAGGACCCCTGTTTTCCAACCCCGTCCCCCACCCTCCACCCAGGCCTCAAGCTGCTGCAAGACTTTGGCACCGTGGACACCGCCCTGGGTCTCACGCCTGAACAACTGGCTGAAAAAGTGAAGACCTCGGACGCTCTCATCATCCGCTCCGCGACGCAGGTCACTGCCGACGTGTTCGCCGCCTCGGGCGGCCGCCTCAAAGTCGTGGCCCGCGCCGGTGTCGGCGTGGACAACGTGGACCTGGGGGCGGCGACTGCGGCCGGCTGCCTTGTTGTCAATGCGCCCACCGCCAACACGGTCGCCGCCGCGGAGCACGGCATCGCGCTCATCACCTCCCTCGCCCGCAACGTGGCCCAGGCGGATGCGTCGATTAAGGAGGGCAAGTGGGAGCGGTCCAAGTTTGTGGGTGTGTCGATGGTGGGCAAAACGCTGGCCGTCATTGGGTTCGGTAAGGTGGGGTCCGAAGTCGGCCGCCGCGGCAAGGGCCTCGGCTTCAACGTCATTGCGTACGACCCGTACGCGTCCGAGGCGAAAGCTGCTGCCCTGGGCGTGCGCCTGGTGCCCCTGGATGAAGCGCTCGCGACCGCCGACTTCTTTTCGCTCCACATGCCGATGACTCCCGAGACCAAGGGCCTCTTCAACGACGCCCTGTTTGCCAAGATGAAGAAGGGGGCCAGGGTGGTCAACGTCGCCCGTGGTGGTGTCATCGATGACGACGCGCTCGCGCGCGCGCTGGACGCTGGCATCGTGGCGGGCGCTGCTCTCGACGTCTTTGAAAAGGAGCCCCCGCCCCCCGACCACCCCCTCATCAACCGCCCCGACGTCGTGTGCACGCCCCACCTGGGCGCGTCCACGATCGAGGCGCAGGAGGATGTGGGGGTGGAGATCGCGGAAGCCGTCATTGACGCGCTGCAAGGCAAACTGGCGGCCACCGCCGTCAACGCGCCCATGGTGCCGCCCGAGGTGCTGGCCGAGCTGGCGCCGTACACGCAGCTGGCCCAGGTGAGAGAGAGAGAGAGAGTGTGGGAGAAGGAGGGAGGGAAAGGGCGCCACCACCACCACCACACCACCCCCCGCCGACGAAGAACAACACGTCTCTAAACATCATTTCATTATGGATCAACCATCGTACCCTCCCCTGGGGAACGGGAATGGTTCTCCCGCGGGATGGGCTCATTCCGTGGGAGCGTCATTTCATTGCCCTGGGCCGGAGTCGTGGCGAGGCGCAGACGCGGCCGAGGCGGGGAAGAAGAGGGGTGGTGGTGGTGTGTGAAGAGAGAGAGCGTTGCGCGCGAGCGTTGACCCGTTTTCTTTTCATTTCCCTCCCACCCACCCCCCACCACCCACCCACACACAACCTCCACAGGCCCTCGGCCGCTCCGTCGTGCAGCTCGTCGGCGACGTGTCCTCCCACGGCGGCTTCTCTGAAGTCGCTGTGACTTACGCCTCCCCCCGCGGCGACGACCTGGACACCCGCCTCCTGCGCGCCATGGTGGTCAAGGGGATCCTGGAGCAGATCACCACCGCCAACGTCAACATGGTCAACGCCGACCTGCTGGCCAAGCAGCGCGGGCTGCGCGTGGTGGAGTCCACGGTCCCGGCCTCTGGCGACGCCGTCCTGGCTGAACTCACCGTCTCCCTGGCCACCTCCGCCACCCGTTTCTCCGCCGCCCTGGACAAGACGGGGGGGCGCATCGCGGTGTCGGGCGCGGTGCGGGACGGGGTGACATACTTGACGCGCGTGGGTGGGTTTGACACCGAACTCGGCATCGACGGCATCGTCCTACTGACTCGCCAAACAGACCATCCCGGCATTATTGCTGCCGTGTCGTCTATGCTGGGCAGCGCCGGCATCAACATCTCCTACATGACGGTGTCGCGCACTGGGCGCGGCGGGGACGCGATCATGGCGATCGGCGTGGATGCCGCCCCCCCCAAAGACGTGTTGGAGCGCATTCCCGGGGTGGCGGGCGTCACCGAGTTTGCGGTGATCAAGGAGGATGGGGCTTGAAGGAGAGTGGAGAGGGTGGTGGCTGGATAACAAAAATGGTGTGGGTGTTGGGGTTCGGGTTGAAAAGAACATCCTGCCACCCACGCCTTTTCCCTCCCCGTTTTCCCCACGGTGGGAGGGAGGCGTGCGGCTGTCTTTGCGTTTTGGTTTTTTATTTTACGTTCTCTGGCGGTGTCGCGTGCGTTTTCTTTTTCTTCCCACCTTTCTTAAGCTGTGTCGTTTTCGTGGTTTTGTGTGATTGAACAAAAAACCTGCCCCAAAAAAAAGATCTCGCTCCTCTTGCTTAGCGTGTCGATGGAAAAAATCATCTACACAAAAACGTCGCGGGGGAAGAAAAGGGTGGTGCCTCGCGCTCGCGCTCTCTCGCTCGCTCTCAACACAAAAACCATTCTCTCACTTGCTCCTCTTGAAGATTTTGGCCAGCAGAGGCATGAACACGCCCGCCGGCACGTCGGCCTGGCCCTCGATCTCGGTGACGAGGGCGGCGTGCACAGAGTCCTCATACTCGTGGAAGGCGGCCTCCAGGTTTAAGTCGCGGTACAGCGCTTTAACCGCGGCCACCGACGCGTCGTCGTCTTTGCCGTAGTTGGCCTCCAGCACCTTTTTCTGGTCCGCGGTCGCCCGGGCCGCCGCCTGCACCACCAGCCAGGAGCACTTGTTGTCCTGGATGTCGGTGCCGATCTTGCCAATGGTGGCGGGGTCGCCAAAACAGTCGAGCACGTCGTCCTGAATTTGAAAGTAGACCCCCATTTTCACGCACACAGATTTGGCGACATCGTACGCATGTGCGCCTGGATCCACGCCCCCCACCATAAGGCCGGCAGCCACGGGCAGGTAGAAGGAGTAGAAGGCGGTCTTGTAGGTGACGATTCTTTCATAGTTTTGTTGGGTGTACCTCGACAAGTCCACACTCCCGGCCGGCGCGGTCGTCACGTCCAGCTGCTGACCGTGCGCGGTTTGGTGGGTGGTGTCGTGGAACAGGTCCAGCAGGCGGGCGTAGTAAGGGGTGGACCCAAAGTGGCGGGACAGGATGCGGTAGAGGCAGGATTCGAGGACAATGCAGTCATTGCACGCCAGCAGACCCACCGACGGCTGCCGATACCAGCACGGCTGCCCCCGCCGCGTGACCGAGTTGTCCATGATGTCGTCCGCCACCAGGAAGAAGGCTTGCAGCCACTCGATGCACCAGCCTGCCACGTCAGCTTTGAAACGGTCGTCGGTGGGCAGCGCGTCGACAGTCGTGCTGCGCAGGGCGGCCAGGGCGTCGGCGACGGCCATGCCGCGGTTGAGCTTCCCGCCCGGGACGTTGTAGTCGATCATCTGTGGGGGAGGGTTGGAGTGGGAGTGGGGTGAGGGGTGGGAAGGGTTTTTTTTTGTTTTTGTTTGCGGCACCGTTTTTTCAAAGCCTCCCTCCCTCTTCCCCACCTCCTTCAAATAGTCGCGCGCAAAGGCGGGCTGCTCCCCCAGCAGGGGGTCGGTCAGCAGCTCGTCGCGCAGGCGGTCGTAGACGGCCATGAACTCCTGTTGTTGTGGGGAGGGGAGAGGGGAAGAAGAGAGGGAGGGCGGGTCAGCGCCAGCCTCTTGCCTCTAGCCCCGCACCCCTCTCTCGGCCAGGTTCGCGCACGTTCCTGCCCCCTCCCGGCCCGCATCAAGCGTGTTTTCACTCAATGCACACGCTGCACCATTGAGGCGAGCGCTGAGTTGCCGAGAATGCCCTCCACGCGCCCAATTCGCCGCCGATCGCTCACGCGCTCGCGTTCGCCGATCTCGAGCCCGCACGCCACGCTCCCACACAATACACCGTCCCCACACACGCACGCCACCCTACAAACCTTTTTCCTGTCCGTCCCCACGGCGGCCGCCGACGGCGGCGGCGCGACGGCGCACGACATGCGCGGCCGCGTTTGGAGAAGGAGGGAAGGGGGGGGCGGCTGCGGGAGGGCGGCCGAGAGAGCTGGGAGGAGGGAGGTGCAGGCTCGGCGGGTGGCGGGTTGCAGGTGCCGCAGGGCGGTCAGGATCATGAAAGGGGAGTGAAGCGATGAAAAAAAAATGACGGCCCTCTGCTCACACTCGCTCTCGCTTTTCTGCGCACCCGTCTGCCTCCCGCCCTTCCGCCTTCTCCTTCTCCCCCGCGCCATGTCTCGCTCCACCATCCTGCTCGCCTTCGTGCTGGCGTTCGCATGCGGTAAGTTTCAATGATTTGGGAGCAGAAACCCACCCGCCACGGGCGGGTGGATTTTTTCGCTGCGTTGGCGACCGAGACTGCCTGTCCTTTTTATGGAGTCATTTTTTTTCGGTGTCTTTCTCTCACCCCCTTTCCCCACACACACACACACAGTCGCCCTCGCTGCCGCCGACGACGCCTCCCTTGGTCGCCGCGGCCTCCAGCAGGCCGCGGCTGGCGCCGCCGCCGGAGGTGGGGGGTGGGGAGGCGGTGGCTGGGGGGGCTGGCCGTGGGGCTGGGGGTATGGCCCGGCCTTCTATTCCGCGCCTTACTGGGGCGGCGGCTGGAACAACGGTTTTTATGGAGGGGGGCTCGGCGGCGGCGGCGCGGCCTCGTCCGCGGCCGCCGGGCGCGGCGGTGCGGCCGGCGCGGCCGCCGCGGGCTGAGTGAGTGTGTGTTTCGTTTGTGTGTTTGCTTTCCGCAGGCGCGCGGCCTCTGCCTTCCCCGCGGCCACCCGCCCTTTTTTTTACCCCCAAGTTGCTTCTTTTCCTTTCCCTTTTCGCACAGAGGGGTGTGTCGGGCGCGCGGGCTCGGGTGTGGGGGCTGCCCCCACCCAAAACCCACCCCCCTCCACCCCTCCTCTCGCCCCCCCTTGTGCCTGTAAGATAGGCGATGTTCACCCGCCCGGCCCCCCAGCCGGCGGGGATCCGCTGCAAAAAACAAAGGGAGGCAGAGCACGCGTCTCGCGCGGGGGGGTCGGCGGCAGACGGAGAGAGAGAGAAACGAAAGGCAACGCGACCTCTCCCCACACCCCAAAACCCGCACCCAAACCCGCACCCACCCGCCACCCACACACCATGCTGCCGCCCGCCCTACTCACCCTGCTCACCCTGCTGCTTGGGGCGCACGCGCAGCAAGCCTCCCAGCGCACCGCGTCGTGGGACACCGCGTCCCAAAACACGATTCAAGGCATGTCAACTGCGGGGCCCGCGTGGCAACCACCCCTGTATTTTGGAGGTGTTCCCGGGGCGGGAGGCGGATCCGGGACGACGGGTTCGGCGTCCGCACCATCGGTGGCGCTGCTGCCGTCGGGGGCGCCGCCCCCGCCCCCGCCGTCGAGCGGGGGTGGGGTGGGGCTGGCTGGTGGCGGTGGCAGCCGCACAAACGGAGGCACAAGCTTGACTGGTTGATGTGTTTCTTTGGAGGCGGGTTTGATAGAGGGCGGGGTGGACAACGCGCGCCTCTAGGGGGGGGGGTCGTGTCAACACGGGCGTCGCACCACCCTTGTGTTTCCTCTTCCCTCTCTCTTGTCTCCATATTAATCGCTCTCCATTTTTCACCCCGCCCACACATCCTCCAAGTACCGCCCCTCCTCCACCATGGACTCCACAAAGGCGGAGCCGGAGCCTTTGGCCCCCGCGACTTCAGCGACGCGGCCGACCGCGCGGCGCACGTCGGGCGCCATGCGCCTGGCATCGCCGCACACGTAGACGCGGGCATGCTTGTCGGCCAGCACGGTCCACAGGTCGTCCGCGTCGGCGGTGATCAGGTCCTGGACGTAGGTCTTGGGCGCGTCGGGCGCGCGCGACAGCGCGACGCGCAGGGCCGTCAACACGCCGAGCTTCCGCCACGCCTCCAGCTTGTCCTTGAAGATGAAGTCGGCGTCGCACCGGCACCCAAAGTAGAGGGTGGCGGGGCCCAGGGCGGACGGGCCTTTGGCGGCTGCGATCGCGGCGCGCTCCTCCAGGAAACCGATGAACGGAGCGACTCCCGTGCCAGGGCCGATCATGACAATGGGGGTGGACGGGTCGTCCGGCAGCTTGAAAGAGGACTGGAGAGCACGGACTGTGCCCAGCAGGCAGTCGCCCACGCCAGCGTCGTGGACAGTCCCCGACCCAGCGCCGCGGTGCGCGCGCCCCGAGGGGCGCACATACTCCACCAGGCCGACGCAGGCGGCGACGCGGGTGGGGCCGGCAGATGTTTTCGGTGACGACGCGATGGAGTAGTAGCGCGGAGTCAGGCGGGGGGCGGCGTTGATCAGGTCGTGCAGCGTGAAGCCGACCGCGGCAGATTGAAACTTGGCCAACAAATCGATCAACGCGGTTTTGGGCCCCGCAACATCAGCTTTGTAGCCGGCTTCCGTCGCCAGGGCGGCCAGGGCGGCGGTGTCGGGGGGGCAGGCGGCGCGGGCGGCCAGGGCGGCCACAGTGAGGCGGGAGGGAGGTGCTGCCAAATCAACCAACCACGCCAGCGCGTCACGAGCAGTCACGGCGCACGGCGGCACATCGCGCGACAGGGCGGCCAGGCCGCGGGCGGGGCCGCGCTGCTCGGCGGCGCCGACGGGGGTCCACTCGAAGACTTCGGTGCCATCAAGGCCGAGAGCCGAGAGAGCAGCATCCACAGCGGGCGCCGCGTTGTGGGGCAGCAGCTCCAGGTGGTCGCCGGGGACGTAGTCCAGGCCTTTCGGCAGGGTGAGCTCGATGTAAGTCGTGGCCCGCTCCGCGCCGGCAGGGGTCAGGCGTGTGTTGGCGTTCACAGGCAGAGGGTGGTACCCCAGCGTCACATCGCACCCCTTCTCCCCCGCCGACTCGCGGAACACGCGCACCACGTCCACGGGGGACAGGGACGGCGTTCCCGGGGGCAGCGGCGTCAGCTTGGCCCGCATGCCGGCGTCTGCCGCGGCCGCAGCAGACGCGGCGGTTGGCGCGGGCGCGGCGTCCGAGGCGCGCACCCCCGCCGCCGCCGCCAGCTCGGGCAGCAGGGCGGACGCCCAGTCGTCAAAGTCCTCCGACAGGGAGGCGCCGTCCGCGTCGGCGGTGCCGATGGGGCGGACGCGGGTGGCGCCGGCGGAGGCCAGAGCGGTGTCGACGTGTTTTCCAAATTTTTGGAAAGTGGCCGCCCATTGACTGTTTCCGACAGCAAACAC